>OW203730.1:19533445-20211014 GCA_934045075.1 Yponomeuta sedellus
GCAGTTTGATTGTAGGAGTACCCGTTGAGCAAAAGCAAGCTGTTCCCGCGTTTTGTAGGGAGCAGAGTTAAAGATATACCTTGCGAAAATGGAAAATGGAGTTTAGTTAATAATAAACCAGGCAAGTATTAAATACGCTTTCACAAAGATACTTGAAAATATATTTACTTTACCACAGACACGGTAGACAAATATGGGCATGTGTATACATACCCATATTTTTCTACCGTGAACGTATTAGAACATTTAAATAGCAAGTGTTTGCGACTTTCTATCTATTGAAAATGAGATTCTTAAAACACTGCTCAAACGCAGGAAATTTCGCTTTACTCAAGACTATGAACTATAGCTGAGAAGTGTTAGAGGAATCGTGTTTTTTTAAATAACACTGTAAGTAGTTTTTTCGCCAATTTATTCTCCTTAGCAGACTTGTTGAAATATATAACTATGTTTAATTTGTAACATGCAAAGCCTCCATAAAGAGACAATTTCAGAGATACAAAAAATAAAGCGAAAATGTTTTTAATTTTAAATTCTATATCAGGATAGTAACAACGTTTGTAAATTACGACTTTTGAAATAAAAAAAAACACCAAAGTTTACTAACTTTTAAGATCCAATTTAGTTATTCAGAAAGCGTTTTGTTACTCGAAGCATACGATACGGTATCAACCCTTGTGGGTCCCCACTTTTGGGGCACGGATTTCTTTCTGCATCACAGGAAGGTTAGGCCATACTCCACCATGGGGGCCAAGTCCGGGTTGGTGGAGGGTTGTAAGACATCACTCGAAGCATATCTAAAGTCTTATATATTCTCCTTGTGCCGATATCATGTACCGAGGAGGTGGATGTTGGTGTTCCTCCAATACGTAATCAACCTTATGATCTTTATTCAACCTTACTCGAGCCTTGCATCCCGATGGCTTCTTTGAACAGCAATACCGATCATCAGAAACTTGATTATAGGAGTAGCCGTTGAGCAGCAGAAGATATTTTCCTTTCTTGGTAGGCATAAGTACCAACTGTTCTTCTTGAAATCGACCTAGGAAAAATCCAAAAAGCATTAACAATGTACGTAATACAGAGCATATATTCTGTACGTAATACAGAGAATAGTGTAAAGAGGTTCGAAATTTCGCTGATGCCGGTGAGTCGCCCATTAGCTCAGTTGGAAAGGGTGCTGGCACGGATAGCCAGAGGTCGCGGGTTCGAATCCCGGCATGGGTGGAATTTTTAGCCTCTAAATAGGTTTTTAAAAAGTATTAACAAACCGATAAATATTTCTAGTAAGAACGCATGTCATAGATTCTATTCTTTTTGTTGCACTCGCCCGTGCTGAGGTCAATTTTAAAAACCAATTTAGACGCTTTGAATAGGATTTAAGTTAATAGCTAAGTTAGAGTTAATAGTTAAGTTAGAGACTCGAACCCGCGTCCTCTGGCTAACCGTACCAGACCTGTACCAGACCGTACCTGGTACGGCTAGCCAGAGGTCGCGGGTTCGAGTCCCTGCGTGGGCGGATTTTTTTTAAAAGTGTCATAGTTTCGTTTTCTTTAATTTTATCTACGCATCGCAATACACATCGCATCACGCTTATCTTAGCTCTGAATTTGTGCAAGAAAAAATTGGAAAGCCACTTTCTAAGACCGACCTTTCTATTCGAAGGTGGCATTCAAGTTCACACGTATGACCCCATTAGTGCTTATGACATTTATGTAATGAAAACATTTGTCAAAGTCATTGGCTGGTTCTGTTCACTTTATGGCAACAGAACAACGCTCCTGATACTAGGAATTTTCAGACTTTAGACAAATATGTACTGCTGTTGACAGCAGTTGCTTTCTCGCGATCACACAGTTGGTGATATAATAAAAGTTATTTAAGAAAAACAATACTTTTTATTCATAAAATAGGTACAAAGTTATGCATAATGACAAGTAAAGTAAACCCCTAAGATTTTGATTGACTTTTCTGCAAAACCCTGAATGTTGCGCAGTTTTTTTTTTAAATTTATTTATTTAAGGCACATAAGTGTACACAGTTAAATGAAACAAATCAAAATCACAAAAACCTGGGAGGTTTATGCGTAATTTTCAGAGTGCACTCTATACAATACACAACAGTTTATATACATATATATATATATATATATATATATATATATATATATATATATATATATATATATATATATATAGTATGGTAATAAACATTAAGTTCATTAACTTAATCCCGGATTCACTTACTTGCTTAAGTAAGTGAATCCGGAATCAAGCTGATAACATGTGGTGCTTAAGAAGGTAAGTTCGAACGTTAGTTTTAGTTTAAGAGGTACTTTTTCAATATAAATCTACTCTTTTCGGGTTTTGATTCCAAATCACATACTACACTATGAGGCAGTTCGTTTAAGATAATAGGTCTACCTGCTACCTATTATCTTGTATCTGTAGTACCTACGCATACCATAAACATTGCGGTATTTTGGTATTACAAAAGTAGGCAAATATAGTAGATGACGTAGTTGCTGACAACGACTTCTCTGTTTTAAGTTTTTTATATTATTATTTTATTCACATACTATAGCTATTTTAAATTTATCAAAAATATCACTGATTGTACAATAACTGAATAATCCAGCATCGTCATCTCTATATTTGGTCCTTATGCGGGTTGGTACAATATTTTTTAGAATTGTGCATTGAAGTTTATAAATCTTCTGAATATAGCTTTTATAGGAACGCCCATCACTACTCAACCCATAACTGATGACAGAGTCTGCTAATGACAAGTACAGTAGTCTTATAATTTTATATGGAACTTTATATTTTAGTATAGTTAATTTAGCAAGTATGGATCTTAATTTTTTACATATATATTCAATGTGGGGACCCCAGTTAAAATTTTTGTCTATGATCAGACCTAGATTGCTTAAGCCAGATGTCGCTGCCTGTACGTAATACAGAGAATAGTGTAAGGAGGTTCGAAATTTCACTGATGCCGGTGAGTCGCCCATTGGCTCAATTGGTAGAGCGCTGGCACGGATAGCCAGAGGTTGCGCGTTCGAATCCCGGCATGGGTGAAATTTTTAGCCTCTAAATAGGTTTTTGTATTTATTTAGTCATAAAAAGTTGCACAACAAACAAAATAAAACTAATCTATGTTAATCACAAAACCGGTGCGTGACACACCCTACCCGTCACCCTTCTGCACCTTTAGGGAAAATCCTCCTCACACGCCAACCGATTTCTCTTCTTGAATGATTGAAGGGCTCTCCTGAATAAGACACTTGTTTCTTAGTTACACGGCTCATACGTATGTTTATGCCGTTATATATTTTCGTGAGAGTTTTACGTAATATCCATCTTCAGCGGTTACCAACCGAACCGATGTGGTGGGTGGTCGTGATTTACGTCCAATGAACGGATGTTACCGTGTTCATCCAACTTAACGCGGGCCTTGCATCCGCCGTTTTTTTTCGAGCAGTAGTAGTAATTCTCTCTCGCCCGATTGTAAGTGTACTCGTTCAGAAGAAGAAGATTGTGCTTTCGTCCGGTTGGGATGAGTCGGTACCCTGTTTATAAACAAAGTTGTAACATAAGTGTTTGGTTGTGAATTTGAAAAATTAATAACGCCTAGTCAAGATTAAAATATATATATTTAAAACTCAGGCCTTTGCATCTATGTAATGAGATGATTTATACAGAGTGAATATACCACTTAAGTTTCCATTAAACTTCCATTCTGACGCACTTGCATTCTGCCGCACTTCCATTCTGTCACTCTTTCATTCTGTCGCACTTTCATTCTGTCGCACTTCCATTCTGTAGCACTTTCAGTCTGTCACTCTTTCATTCTGTCACTCTTTCATTCTGTCGCACTTTCATTCTGCCGTACTTCCATTCTGTCACTCTTTCATTCTGCCGCACTTCCATTCTGTCACTATTTCATTCTGTCGCACTTTCATTCAGTCACTCTTTAATTCTGTCGCACTTTCATTCTGTCGCACTTCCGTGATTCGACCTTGTGTCGCATTTCGAATATTCTAACTTCAGTGGCGTCAAACTATAATTATTCGCGATGCGGTGATGTCGCCCTGCCGTGATTCGCTCTTACGTGTTTAGGACTTAAGTGGTAAGTTCATACAGAGTTCAGTGGCACCTTCACTGATACTAGGTGGGTGAAAGGATTACTCGGAAGCTGAACATTGTTTTTTGGATGGGGGAGGCATGCACGTCCCCTATACCATAGTGACTGCTTAGGCGGCCTACCGCACAGAAAAGCCAACTCAATACGTGCGGATTCAACCAAGCCCCTGGTTTCCTCACGATGTTTTCCTTCAACGCTAGCATGCGGTATTGCTACTACAAATCCGTAATCATATTAATATTGTAACATCATTTTCATATTCTTAGCATGTGGAGAAAATATTTGCCAACCAGCGTAAAGGACTCCCTCCCTTTCATGCACCCCACAATAATAATACACCCCATAATATTTATGTATACGGTTATTTTATTCATAATATTTATACCTATGTTTATTTTATTTATATGGTCTATAAAATAAAAAATAATTTTCTTAGATTAGATTCGAATACATTTAAACTATTTATTGCACAACACACTTAATAAAAATACCAACACGTCATTTAATAAAAAAATAATTTTTAAATTAATTTACACAGATTAATTGTTCCATAACACAGATTATGTGTGTGTTTTAGACCCTAATAAATCGTATATAACTTAAGGTTAAATTAAGGTTATCAAGTTAAGTTAACATTATCCAAAGGTTATCCTGTAAGCATTTTTACATAAAAAATAAATAATTTATGTTTATGTGCGCCCTTTACGCCCCCCCCCCCCCCCCGCGGTCCAGTTTTGCCAACCCTATAGTTTTCACAGCACATTAACATATTTACTGGAAATATCCCCAGCGACCGACCCGACCGTCCGACCGACCAAGCGACCGAACGTCAGACTGACCGTCCCACCGATAGACCGACCAGCCTACCAACCGAACGGACGACCGAAAGACCATCCCACCGACCGACCTATTGCTCGATCAATCAATTCTGTAAAAGGTATAAAATACTCTTCTTCTAATTCAGGCTATATTACGTAGTCCACTGCTGGGCATAGCCCTGCCTTAATGAGCGCCATAGCGCCCTGTCTTCAGCTTGCCGCATCCAGCATCTGCCGGCAGATTTTCGCAGATAGTCATCCCACCTGGTCGGAGGGCGTCCTACACTACGTTTGCCGAGTCGCGGTCTCTACTCAAGAAAACGTTTACTCCAACGGTTGTCGATTCTCCGCGAGATATGGCCAGCCCACTGCCACTTCAGCTCGGTAATTCTCTGAGCTATGTCGATAACTTTGTTTCTCTGTCGGATGCATTCGTTACGAATCCTATCCTTCAGAGAAACTCCGAGCATAGCACTCTCCATAGCTCGATGAGCAACTTTGAACTGATGGATCAGCCCTTCCGTGAGTGTCCATATCTCGGTTCCGTAGGTCATCACAGGAAAATACTCTTATTTTCTATGAAAGATTTGGTTACTAGTATGTAGCAAAAGGTAGACATGGACTTTTTATCATATAGCCGGGTGGTGCATGATCATGAACCTCATTGGCTGAAACAATGTTGCCAATTTTATCAAACTTGACGCGGGCCTTGCATCCGACGTTTTTCTTCGAGCAGTAGTAGTGGTACTTCGTCGACTGATTGTACGTGTAGCCGTTCAACAAAAGAAGAGAGTTCTGACGCCGCGTCGGGATTAAGTGGTACCCTTTATCTGTATATTAAAAAAGGAAAACAGGACATTAAAACGAACACTTTCCTAAGGGAATTTGCAAAATATTCGTTTTGAATAGCATTCGTAGGCAGGCATTGAGCTACAGAAAATGAAAATATAATTATCAATAGTGGTCATCATCATTATACTTATAATAAAATAATATTTTTGTAATTTTATGAATGATGAAAATAAATATTTACATTTCAATTAGAGGTGAGTCGTTAGCGAATTAAGGGTCAACGAAACGAGACTACATTTTTAAAAATCAAAAAAATACCAGTTTGAAAAGCAGCTATTTTGTCAACTGGTTATACATCAACGAGCGGCAACGACATTGCTTGCTGCAAAAGGTTGTATCGCGTTGGATCGACGACAGACAAGAACGTCTTGTACTTACACAAACTGCTTTCCCAGTCATCGGTGCTAAACTATTAATGTTTTGTGTCTTGTATTCCTTTGACAGATTTATTTAATTTGTAATTTAAGTTAATGAAATCCACTTCCCTTCATTCTTTATCAGGCTTAGGACTGTCTGGCTGGAAAATATTATTTTACTATTGAAAACATGTTTATTAAAATAGTATTATATTTTCCCGCAAACTAAAAGTCGTTACATCAAGGTCACGCGTGCATGCACGGCGATAACCGCCATCGCGCCATTCGTTCGACTATTTCCGCGCATGCTCGGTTATCTCCGTCAACAACAAGCCGCTTGTGCGATTGCGCTACGTTTAGCGTTGTCAAGCAACAAAAGACGTTTTTATATAAACTGTTTCTCAGTAATCAGAAAGCGGTTGGTTCGTTGACGGAATAAAAGTCGCTTTTGAAACCCGTTAGTTGAATCAACGCTCACCCCTAATTTAAATACATTTTTTTATCAAATTTTTGAGATTCCGTTTATGTCTATATACAGCCACGACAGTTTTAAAAAGTGTGTTGATAAACAATTTAATCAGCAAGTTTTCTAAAAAAATTAATAAATAAATGAATTTTATATTTATTCAAATATATCGTGCCACAGTATTTGTTGTCAAACTCCTCTGAAACAAAGCCGCTAGATATGAAGTTATATGATATGAAGTGATATTTTAATTAGCCTACGATCTTTTCTTAGACCCACTATCGGGTCTAAGAAAAGATCGGGGCACCGCTCATATTTTAACGTAGTTTCCGTCTTCAGCGAACACATAGCATGGTGGTTCGTGGTCATGGTACGAGTTGGCTGAACAGATGTTACCTGTTTGATCCAGTTTGATGAGACCTTTGCACCCGGTGATTTTATTTGAACAGTGGTAAGTATACTTCGAAGACTGCTTGTATGTGTACTTGTTGAGCATGATAAGAGTACTGCAGG
This sequence comes from Yponomeuta sedellus, assembly GCA_934045075.1. Taxonomy (NCBI): domain Eukaryota; kingdom Metazoa; phylum Arthropoda; class Insecta; order Lepidoptera; family Yponomeutidae; genus Yponomeuta; species Yponomeuta sedellus. Next base: position 19,540,597 of record OW203730.1, read on the forward strand.
TGTTGCAACGACGTGTCGGGATGAATTGGTAACCTTTACCTGTTTTTTAGCCAGAGTTATATTTAATTGTTGTCCATAAGGACACGTTGTTAACAGACGTACAGTAAAAAAACGTTATATCAAGAGTTGAAAATACGCTACGCATTATTAAAAAGATCCCGTACACGAAGTAGAAAAAAATCTTTATTATTAAGGCTCTCAATATGAAAACAATAAATAAATACTACATAATTTTTTTACTATTAAGTATTAGTATGTATTTTTATAACATGATTTTTCTGAGTGTTTCTTCTGAAAGGGATACTAAGCTCTCGCTGTTGATTTTGACATATTGTTGGCGTTGCTTCGTCTTTTTAACATATCTCCAACGGTGATTGACTGGTTTCGTAGTTATCTACAGGAGCCGGCAACGTTTTCACATTGAAGATTCTTTTTTCTGTTGGTGTGAAATATCTGCCGGTGTCCCGCAAGGTGGCGTGTTGTCTCCTTTTCTTTTTGCAATTTTCATTAATAGTATTTCTCATCAGCTCACTTCTTCCTACCACCAATATGCAGACGATCTCCAGATCTACACAAAGGCGACTTTAAATAACCTGAGTGCGGCCATTTCAGTAATTATTAATGACCTTTCGCTTATATCCGATTGGAGTAGTTCTCACGGTCTCAGGTCAACCTTAATAAGACACAACTAATTATCGTTGGTAGTCGGCATTTCATTTCTAAGATTGACGTGGATATGCTGCCTAGTGTAGGGTTTGAAGTTGCAACTCTCCAATTTACTCAACACCTTATCCTGGGTACCACAAATGGAAATGTTGAGCCGGAAGATGTTTGCCTCTGCAAGCTCGCTCCGACGCCTCCGTAACTTTCTACCCACTGCTACCAAAGTTGCTTTAGCACAATCACTCCTTCCTATTCTCGACTACGCTGATACTTGTTATCTCGACCTTAATGAGGAGCAACTTAACAAACTTGAGCATCTCCAAAACTTTTGCATACGTTTCATATTTGGTTTGCGCAAATATGACCACGTTTCTGAATTTCGTTCACAGCTCAAGTGGCTCCCAATCCGTCTCCGCCGGAATACGCATATACTTTCTCTTCTATATTGCGTACTGTTTAATCCAGTTACTTCTTCCTATCTAAAAGAGCGCTTTGAGTTTCTGCACTCCTCTCATATCCTTTCTCTTCGCTCTTCCCAAAACCTACTCCTGAAAATCCCTTCCCATCACAACTTTCTATAGCTGTTTCTTCACTGTGCAGGCCGTCCGACTATGTTGTCCGACAACGACATCCGAATGCCTTACCAGTGGAGGTGCGGAAAGCCAAATCCCTTCCCATTTTTAAGGCTATGGTAAAGGAATTCTATCACGCTAGTACACTATAACACTGAAGTAATCCATAATATTGATCTGTTTTTGTTTGTGTTTTTTGTTATGTCCTTTCAATATGTATATTCTGTTAAGTGTTTATGTATTCATGTGATAATATATATTTTTTATTTTGCGTATTTATGTAAATTATTTGTATTGATCTGTTGATATCTATATGTAAACTATTATTTAGGCATATATTCATTTATACCTTTGTTATAATCTTGTATATTTGTACATCTACTTCAAAGGTTGTCATGAAGAGATCACTTTTAGTGATAAGGCCGCCGTTTGCACTCTTAGGTTAAGAAATATCTGTGTAATTTCCATTTTTAAGTACAATAAAGTGTTCTCTATCTATCTATCTCTCTGGTCAGTATATATTTAATTGTGGTGCTAATTAAGAAGATTATAGTCTTTCCTCGAGTAAACTATCTTCTCTCAAGAGAAAGCATAAAAGAAAACAGAAACCATATGACGGCACAACCTTGCGCTATGGCGCTCATTAGGGGAGGACTATGTCCAGCAGTGGAATAATATAGCCTGAAGAAGAAGAAGGTACACATGGGCTAGTTCCGTGTATACTATTTCATGGATCTAATTATCATATAACCTCATTATACAATCAAATCAAATAATTATCAGTCTTTACTTTTCAATTCTTACATAACACCACTTAAACTCACACCTGTTTCCCCGTAGATGGGTTGGCGAAGACCAGGGACTGCCACTTGCCATGATCCTGATAGATCTTCGCATCTTCAATGTTCATTAGCCGTTGCATGCTCGCACGCTGGATACGATTACTTTTAAAAAATATTAATCGCTTAGGATTCACGATATAAGAATGAATTATTAACATCGAACTCCGATCTATTCTTAATTCCAGTTTCTTAGTCAGTAGACTTCTTGAAACTACCTTTGTCTAGTTATATTGTTGCTGTTTTTATTTAGTTTTAAATTTTATGTAGTCTTTCCCGAGCATCCCATTGCTAGGAGCTAGTACGCGAATTTTGGGACCAGTACAAACCCTGCACCTGTAATTGTAATTCTATCCGATTACCAAGATATTAAGGTTCTTATAGATCGAATTACGAGTACCTTTTATCCTGAGGCTATCACTGAATTGTAGACTACACTAATATCTATTAGCCTATCTATTCGAAATTGTTATGACGGTGCCACCCATTTGTAAAGATTTGATATGTTTCACACTCGGGTTTATTTTTAAATGGAAAACTCCTGAAACATGACGGGTGGTGTTGGTCCTTTCAATTTCTCTAATTGTGGTGTTTTAAAGAATTGTGTGTTATTTCCAACCCTGTGTTACACATCTGTGTTACATTTCGTTACCTAAAAATACCAAAGTATGTATTCAAAATCTGAACAATTAGATTTAAACAATCATAATATTAAAAAGTATATTATTTTTTAAATTATTAAACGAAAGTGGTACACATATTAAAAATATATCTCTCAACAACGATTGTTTAAGCTACCTCAGGTACAATTACAAAATTCCTATTTCTACTCATAACATACCGAGAAGGATGAGGAGGATCATGGTTATGGTCCTCCACGGCGTTTATGATCCTACCGAACACATCCAGCTTAGCACGACCTTTGCAGCCATTGTTTCTTCTTGGGCAGTAGTAATTGTTTGTGTAATTGCTTTGGTTGTAAGAGTAGCCATTGAACAAAAGCAACTTCTTTCCACGCATTGTATTTACAACCTTATACACCAATTCTGTAACATATTGCGGGATGATTTTGGGTTAGAAGATGAAAAGAATGTATGCATGAACCAAAAGAGGAACAGTATGGCTCATAATGGCTAGAATTTGAAAGTCCATACAAATATGCATCAACTTTGTACCAATGACATAGAGAAGGCAGCTGGGTGGGAAGCATTGGACGAGACTACCGAAGGACTGGATGGTTTGACATGAAGGAGGAGAAGCCTACACTCTGTGTACTCTGATAAGATAGATGTAAAACGTAAACAGCGGTTTAGTTTTTAAAACGTTTAATCCTTCCACATCTTTCTGTATTAAAAATGGCACGTGTCATTAATAAACAGTAATGATGTTTAAAAAACTAATTCAATATTTTAGGTCATATTCACGTAAAAGGCCATCCGTAGAAACCATAAAACGTGGTGGCTAATTTTAGATGAAATCCTTCAGCAAATTTATATGTTAAGAACGGCACATGTTATAAACAATACTGATATGCCAAATGCAATGTTCTATGACACATTTACGTACGAGTATATGCCATCTGAGGAAACAATTAAACGTGGTGGTTCATGATTGTGATTTTCTATAACGGAGTTCTTTAAGATTCTGCCTTTTGAACCAAGTCTTAACCGAGCTTTACATGCAGCAGACGCATACTTGGAACAATAATAGCAATTAGGGCTTTTCTGCGAATAAGTGTGCTCGTTAAACATGAGAAGTACGCCACGCCTCGTTCGGATAAATTTGTATCGTAGATCTAGAATAGAAGAATGAAATTGACTTTAATTATAAACGTTATGAGCGTTTCTTGTTGGTTCTACTGCCTTGATGTATCCAATACTGATTTTACTTGTGTGTTTGCAGTATCTAACACTAACATCACACAGTCAGTGCAAGTTAAAATAATTTGAAATGTTTGTATATTTCGATCTTCGAATGTTGAATTGGTTTTGAGTGATATACAAAATCCTGCACTGATATTTTTAAAGTTATCTTGCCTTCAGCCGGTAATAAAACTTTTATATTTGAATTAGAGTAGGAGGTTAGGAGAGAGAAAATTACTACATTTTCAGTTTGAGAACATATATTCAAAACAACATGTCACACATAAAACATCAGTTTAGGAGTAAACTAGGATCCTCAGCGAGATCTATTTATCACGTAACATTTAACACTCAAATAAATTCGGTTCAAATTCAAGGAACCATTACCACGGGGGGCTCCATCACACTCTTCAGCTTTATCCTTTAACATCGAGGGAAGCATAGGATGAATATAAAGTAGATGACTGTGAATGAATTTAGTCATCTACTTCAACTCATAATACCCCTCTATGGGAACCCACCGCTCCAATGAAAAATATATCCCCGCCTTCCTGTAAGGCAGTTGCTTTTGGAATCATTTGTTATCAACCCTTGTATGTCCCCACTGCTGGGGCACGGGTCTCTTCCTGCACTTGGAATCATTGAAATACTCACGAATGTATCTCGGAACGGCAGGATACGAATTAGCCACTTGCCACGTTCCTGGCAAACCTCTTTTGTTGCAATCCGCATATAAATCCCCTAATTGTTCACCGTATGCCTACTTCTACCCCCATTCGATCGAAATATTTCGTTCTTTCTTCACTATATCAATATGTGCAAACCCACGTAACACTGCTTTCTCAATAAAGTCTTGTTAATACATTCTCAGCCCCCAACGTTCTCTAATCACACTATTGTGTATAATACGTCACTCAAAGTAAACCCACACACAGTTTTCTAGTCGCTAATGTTTACCGCATTACTCCAACTTTATTAATTCTTGTATCATATTCAACTATCGCTACTACAGAGCAAACAGCTAACAGAGCTGTTTGAGCTGATATTCAGTTTTTCCTCCAGAAAAAGTTGTTTGTAAAGACCAGTAGGACTTCCTTTTTACAATAGAAGTTGGCAAAATTACCCTGTATAAAAATGTGTGGACATCTAGGGGGGCAGGAAGGAGGAGGCCGAGAACAGAACGACGGTCAGTGGGCAGACTAGCAGCCCGATGGTCCGACGATATAGTGGTATCCGCGCAGTGTGTATACTTGAGGATGGCAAGAGACCGTGAGAAATGGCATTTAGTGGAAAGTATCCATACCCAGCAGTGGGCAGCGGTTAGCTGATGATATGATGAAGAAAAAATTGTGTAGACTAACATTATTAAAATTTCAGGTACTGCCCGTCTCTAGTAACCTTGTACTGCGGAGGATCATGTCCGTGATCTTCATTTCGTTGGTTGATCCTACCGTTTGAATCTAGAGAGACCGAAGCCTTACAACCAGCGAAGTTTTTGGAGCAGTAATACCTTCTCGACTGATTTCTTTGACAATACGTGTAACCATTTAGCATGAGAAGCATCTTTTTGCGTCCAGTAGGAATAAAGGTGTACTGCCGATCTGCAAAGGTGACAAAGATTATTATGATTTAAAGCAAACAAAAAGAGCAAAATAATGACAGCAGTTGCATTATTAACGGTTTTCCGCGTTGGTTCCATAATATTAATAATAAATAACACAAACAGTTGTCCTAGTCTCGAACTAGGGTATCCTGTGCTATGGTAATCAGGCAAGAACATTATAAACATAAAAATACACCCAAACCGAGGCCATTTGTACGAATCAAGATGGCGGCCACCAGAGAAACTTCAACCACGAATTCTGTTTAATAAGGCCTTCCACATGTGCGTCGGAATTCCGATTCTATAATTATTCTGGATTTTGAACGTGCAGTAAATTCATACAAAGTGACACCAACCATACGGCAGGTTTCCGTTAGAGTTTTCTTCCCCGTGGTAGCCTGGGCGTCCTAAAATCTTGCACTGAATGAAGCTGTTCCGTACCATTGCAATCACAATCAGCAAATCGTCGTGTATATTCGTTGAAAAAATATCCCGACGAATTGAGAACCTCCTCCTTTTTTTGAATTCAATTCAAAAGTCTACACTTAAAATAAAAAAAAAAATAACTTTTTAGCTAGCGTTTCTAAATTGAGCGTTGCTTGACAAACGGATCACGTATCTATGTGTGATGTATTTAAGGAATTTCGAATCGATATTCAGGAAAAGAACTTCGACTATATGAAGCCGGCTTAATAGGGATTTTGTTGAGTGGAAATACTAAATTAATTGTTTGAAACAACTCTACCCACACTGAATGGTGTTTATCATACAATGAAATTAAATGAATAGGTTTTATTCAAAATAGTGCAGAAACTGCGGCTTGATGAACGTTACAAGTCAAACTAGGTGTCCATTTCAAAATCTAGATCATTTTGGAGAACAAAATAGACAAAATATCTCCAAACTTAGTCTTTTCAAAGTCCTTAATTAACAGAGTTTACATAACTATAATAAAACATGGAACTCATGCATTGCTTTGCTTTAATTCCAGACATCATTGTCGTCTAAACAATTCTTTTTGTCATAGTAGCAATAATAATTCAAAACCGTTCCAAGATCAACTGACAAGAACTTGATGACAGCAGTTTGCTAGAGGACATGCGTATGGTAGGTAGCGTGGCAACCGGGTCGCCTATCCCCTCTAAAATGGTTAAGACTGGTGATGACTCAAATAAACAACGTCCATCCTTTCAACTTGTCTCAAATCATCAGTAAAGAAACAACGCTTAACTCCTTCCCTAACTTCATCACATACGTAGTCCAAAATCTAAAACTGTTCAACAATACATACATGACTCTCATAAGCCACCCAATTTAAACATTCAGTGTGCTCGCGGTGAAACCCATTAGCACTGCGAGTTCAAATGAAGCTTCAATTTAATTTAAAAAAAACCCCTTCCTTATACTCGTGAACGGGTGCTGTCCATATGTCTGGCCTCAGCATTACCTAATGTTTTCTTACTTTTGTAAGAATAGTAACTAATGTTTCAGAATGGCCAGTTGTTGATTACAGGTACTTGTACAAATTAATGTATAAGATTTAAGGTTTAAAAATCTATTTAGAGGCTAAAAATTTCCACCCATGCCGGGATTCGAACCCGCGACCTCTGGCTATCCGTGCCAGCGCTCTTTTCAACTGAGCTAATGGACGACTCACCGGCATCAGTGAAATTTCGAACCTCTTCACAATATTCTCTGTATTACGTACAGGCAGTGACATCTGACTGAAGTAATTTGCATCACTTGCAGCCCCGAGTACCTACCTACTTTGCAGTTAGGTTTTACATCGGAATGATACCGCTGAACTCACATGATTAAGTATATTATTTTTAATGCACTAACCCGTGCTAAGGACAAATTTAAAAACGTATTTAGAGGCTAAAAATTCCACCCATGCCGGGATTCGAGCCCGCGACCTCTGGCTATCCGTGCCAGCGCTCTTTCCAACTGAGCTAATGGGCGACTCACCGGCATCAGTGAAATTTCGAACCTCTTTACAATATTCTCTGTATTACGTACAGGCAGCGACATCTGACTGAAGTAATTTGCATCACTTGCAGCCCCGAGTACCTACTTTGCATTTGATTTAAGGTGATTTGAGAAAAGTCAGAGAGGATATCTTTTTGCGCTGTCCTTTTTTCCACCATAGCTCGACCCGAAGACAGCAATAAAATTAAGGGCATTGTACATTGACATTCAACAAACGGTACCTTTGTGAATTCTTGACGTTGAAATAAATTTATGATTTCTGAATTCTGATCATTATTATTATTTTTTTGTTCCCGTCATAACTTTTCTAGAATAAATAGATTTTTAGTAAAACACGAACAATTTTACTTTTATTTAATTCAATTTATTTAATTTACTATAAATATTTTTTACAGACTTGTGATCTCATATATACCTAGTTATACATTTAACGGGTCTAATAAACTCAATAACCTTAATACCCGTGGCCACATATAAACTGTGGTGCTGATTACAGTATTTTTTGGGTACAGAAGGTACCCTCAAGTAACTTTTATTTTTCGCAGCGGGGCGACACTTAACACTCACTTTGTTCGCAGATTCGTCCAGTGTACCGAATAAATAATCGCGATTAGACCCGTTAAATCTATATCTTGTTATACAAATAACTGTAGAAATCCATAAGCATCGGCGCGACCCCACATTTATGTTTATAGCTAAACTGCGTCAGAGAGTAACATAATAACCACTTTCGTTGATCATGTACTGCGATGGTCCATGATCGTGCTCTTCTACGATGTCTCGGATTCTACCATCTATGTCAAGGCTAAGCCGAGCCTTACATTTGAGTGCAGAATTTCTCTTCATGCAATAAAACAGATTCTTGTACTGGCGCCTTTGTGAGTACGTGTACCCGTCCAAGATAAGCCGCATGTTCCCGTGTTGGCTCGGGTAAATCGAGTACTTCCTCTCTGAAAAGAAACATTGCGAAGAAGCTTTACATTTTATAGAATGTTAGAAAAAAATTACGCCCATATAACATAGTCATTTGCAGTAGAAACGATGGATTTGGCTCTTGTGTACTAATAAAATAGACGGTAATGCCAAAGTTGCGAAGGGTAAAAATATACCCATCAACCAGGCGTACCTATTGGTGGTCCTACTAACATAGGATAATTTACGCTACGGTAATGCAACAAAGATGCCTCAATTATGTAGAAACATCGAACTGAACCTGTTTGTATACATTTAAATACTGGTGTCCCCAGCGGTATTATTTTGTTCACAATAAGAATAGTTCATTCATGATCGTAGGTCGACATTATTAAAGGTCTCAAATCTGCCTTTGGGTGCAAGCTCAAGGTATATTTGCTTGAACAGCAGAGACTGTCCCACCCGATTTTTCACCGCTTCTGACATGCTCATACTTGTACTTCTACTTCTTACTACAGTGACTGACTATATTGTAATCGCATCAAATAAAACATTGTGATATTGACGGTCAGGTGTTTGCTTTGGCGAGTATTTTTCTTTTTCTTTCTATATTTTCCACTTATATTTACTTATTGGATTTATTTTAAGAAGACCCTTTTACTTTTATATTTGTGTTCCTATACTATTTATATAGCCTATAAATGCACGACGACACCCCGTAGTACCATTCGGTTACCTCGGCACTGACTGAAAATCAGCGCTGAGGGCTCACTCCCTCAGCACAACGCTGAGTCAGCTGCCTTTTGTGGCACACCACACACCACAGGCGAAACCTGTGTCTGTTTTTTGTTTCGTTTATTGTATATTTGGTTTATTTCTGTTGCGCTCATGTGGTGTTACTTGTCTAGTAATTTGTTTCTGTGGTGTGTCTTGTTGGTATAATAAATGTCTTTCTTTATTTTTTTCAAACATAGTTCTTATTGATTATTCCATGTTCTACCCACTAAGAGTGTATGAATATTCACGCGGGCATCCAACAGTTTTAATGTCTGTAGAGTACAAATTAAAATTACTATCAATTACTAAGTTGAGTGTTAAACTAGCTGTGCCCCGCGGTATTACCCGCGTTTTATCGGCTTTTCCATGCGATTAAGATATTAAAACGCAGTAAAACGTAGCTTATGTGTTAATCCAGGGGGTCAGCTATCTCCATACCAAATTTTAATAAAATCGCTAAAGCTGTTTAGACGTGAAGAAGTAACAAACATACACACTCACAAACTTTCGCCTTTATAGTACATATTAGTGTGATGTGTGATTCTTTGTCAACATAATATGATTTATAATGGGCTGATTATAGATAGATTTACAATAAATACATTACACCAAAGTGAGTGAGAATAGAGCAGTTAAACTGAAAAGACTAAAATATTATATACGATTCAAAAACAAAGAAGTGATTTATGAAGTGCAAAATTTTGTGTAATATTTTGGCGCACTTTTTCTATGCTCAGGACGGTGACGCTATATCTTATAAACGCGGTTGCAGTTGTTATAAAAAAATGGGAAATTATTATAAATATTCACCTCTACCTTCTTCTTCGGATAGAGTTCTCTAGGCTAAGCGCAGACAAAAGCCAAGTCTTGCATGGTAAGCCTACCGTAAAATAAAAATCATATAATGTATAGTATACCCTAAATAGTTAACTAGCTTTGCCATCCCGATTACGGGCGTGAGTTTGTGGATAGCTTTTAAAACGATGGGAACATAGAACGCGTTGAACATTTTTGTTATTTATTCAATTAATTACTATTCAAGACAAATAACAGATTGTTTAGTTTTCTTCACTCGGTATTTTAATTACCTTATTTAGGAATTATGTTCAGTTAAATGATTGTACCAATCAAACCAAACACTTTAGACTGAATTAAATTCTAATATATTCTCCATCAGAAGAAATCATGTACTTTGGACGGTCATGTCCATGATCCAAGAATGCAGAGCGACATATTTTTCCATCTTTATCCAACTTGACTCGTGCTCGACACCCAGTACTCTTCTTTGAGCAATAGTAGACATTTCCCATTTGTGCGTAAGTATATCCATTAAGCATTAATAGGTGGTTCCCGCGTTTCGTTGGTATGAAGGTGTACTCCTGATCTGAATTTTAAAGAAAAAAATGTTGTCAATTTAAATTATATTTTTTGGTAGGTATAATTACTAAAAACGTCAACACTTAAAGAGTCTACTTAAGTGGAAAATAATTAAAGAAACTATTTCTTAAGCTAACCAAGTGAAGTCATAAAAACAACGATTTGGTATCTGAATAGCATAAAGTTGGATTGAAGAAAATCAACGCATATTGTATAAAATACTCTACAGTTCTGCCAAACTCGATAAAGAATAGAGGTAAACAAACCAATTTAGGGTTATCACAACTCACGTTTTACAAATCTTCTATTGTTTACATGATTATAGCCTTTTACATGCTAATTATTTATTAACAATTCCTATTGCAGCATATTTCACTATAATCACTCAAATAACATGCATATTACCTTGTTATTTCGAAAAACTATAAAAAATTCGACATTAATTTTACGCGACAGCCCTACAGAAAAAGAAACATGGATGAAATTCAGGTGTGACAAACATTTTGGGAAATTTTGTTTATGCCAACAAGTGAAGTTTAGTCGTTTGTCAATACGTGTATATGGCATAAGTATATAGCATATATGTGTGACAAAATGGCACAAGACAAAAATATAGATTGCCCCCATATCATTGTGAATTAAATCTGATAGAAATCATATGGGGGCAAGTAAAAGGCCATGTTGCTGCCAAAAATAAAACTTTTTAAATGGCTGAACTAAATAAAGGTCCTGTTAGATGAGGCAATAAGTAAAATTACCCCAGCAGCATGGCAATGTCGTGTTGAATACGTAATTAAAGAAGAGAAGAAAACGTCGAATTTGATGGTGTAATGGATAATGTCATTGATGAATTTATAATTCAAGTCTCCGGAGACACAAATTCATCCTCCTCTTTGGCCAGTGACAGTGATGATTAGTGTGAACATATGAATAAAAATATATACAAAGAACTTTCTTTTATTGCAAAATTTGCAGTAGGCCCCAATCTACTCATTTTCATAGTAGCATCTATAGGTACTTATTAATATTATTAAGTTGAAGAGTTTGTATGTTTTTTGCTTAAACGCGCTTAATTCTATTAGGAAAATCATGCGGCATGGCTCGCGTAGATGTTTGTTAAATCTGTGTTTCATATTTCAGTGTTGTCATATATCATATTCAAATCGGTTAAACTTTCCACTATAAAATCATATACATAAATAAGCATTTTACATTAGTAGGAGGAACGATTATTATTTGTATGAAAACGATTTCTAGAAAAGGTTGTTAACATCTGCCTTTTAGGTGTAAACAAGTCGTTGCCTAGCAACGGTTTGTCGCCATTCGTTATCGAATTTGGCTCAGGTATAGTGTAGATTTGAACCGAAATTTATAGAAAATTACTCACATCAATATACTCAATATTAATTAGTGAGGATAACTACTAAATAAATAGCTAGCTACTTAAAGAGTCGAAGTGAACGGAATTTAATTAAAAGAACTATTTCCTAAGCTGACGACATAAAGTGATAAAAACAATATCAGATACCTGATACCAAAAACAATTAGGTATCAGAGCACATGACGCAAAATTTAATTATTTATTTGACAGTGTGATTTTTTTTACATTTGTAACAATAGTGAGTTATGAAACAGTTTTATTATAACCGATTTGAACTATAATATGGTCCACTTATGCAAAAAACAAGATCAAACTTTATAATTTTATATCTGTAGCAATTTCAGTAAATATGCGATCCGAGAAACCGAGAGATGTTTGCTTACTAACCAGTGACGTCCCTAATTCCTTTGCGACGCCATATTACCCAGGATGACGTTTTGGCGGTTTATTTTAAAAGTGAACTTTATTTGTTTTTTCTCAGATCATAGAAAGGTTTTTTTTTAGAAAAAATACACGAATGATTTAAACATTACCACTTTCTGAGCACTTATTAAACAGAAACGAAAAATCTGAATAGGTTTTCAGAAACCTGTGAAATAGCCTACTGAACAAATTCAACGCACGTCGCATGCGAATAAATAAGAAAATTAAATTTTAATATATTTTCCATCCATCGCAACCGCGTACCTTGGACGATCATGGCCATGATTCAAAAATGCATAGCGACATATATTTCCATCTTTATCCAGCTTAACTCGTGCTTTACATCCAGATTTCTTCTTCGAGCAATAGTAGACATTTCCCATCTGTGCGTAAGTGAATCCGTTGAGCATCAACAGGTGATTTCCTCGATTCGTTGGTATGAAGTAGTAGTCTTGAACTAATTTTACAAAAACAAAAAAAAACACTCGTGGATTACAATGTAAAGTACAGGGTGTAATATGATTTCCGAAATAACACCGAAACGAGGCAGTTTCACTTGGCGGAGTCATGAACAAACTTATCAGCCTACCATATCAGAGCGTTTATTTCGAAATGAAATGAAAAGGTTTTGTTCAAAGTAGCACAGAAACTGCGGCTTAGTGAACGATACAATTCAAACTAGGTGTCCATTTCAAAATCTAGATCATTATGGGAAAAAAATGGCCAGAAAAACTCTTTCTACGACTTAACTAAAGTTTAATTAAATTCTGATAAATTTTCCATCATTCGAAACAACATAGTTTGGGGGATCATGTCTGTGCTCCATGAATTTAGAATGACTGATTTTCCCATTCTCATCCAGTTTGACGCGTGCTTTGCAGCCTGAAGTCTTCTTAGAGCAGTAGTAGACATTTCCCGTCTGTGCATATGTGTATTTGTTCAGCATTAGTAGATGCTTCCCACGTTTTGTGGGTATGACAATGTAATCTTGAGCTGCAACACAGTATTATTTCTTGTAACACACAGAACATTATCCAGACCGTATAAAATAATATTGGAAATACTAACGGCTTTATTGTTAGACCATGATTACTCTGAAACACCCCTCCAATAGCTTAAATAGTGTGGAGAATTCTTTCCTTTACTACAGACTATGTAAACTGCAATAGCAATTGCTGCAATTGCTTAATGATGCTGTTATAATAAACACAAATAATTGTCATTTGCACTATTTAACATTACTTAGATTTAAGAATCATGGTTGTAATATTTTTCTGGTTGTGCAATAAAGAGTTCTCTCTCTCTCTCTCTCTCTATTTAGACTTCGCAAAACTTAATACACCTTTTATAGGACACCAAATATAAGGTTCAACAGTAGGATTTCTCATTATTAGATTTACCTCCAATGCAGTTTAAAAATGGGTTAAGCAAATTGTGTGCAAAAAAGAGATAGATACATTAATTATTTATTTCCACACGCACATACACAACAGGAAACTATTTAGCAGATTATACAGTCGAATAGACAAGTGATTGTGAAGTGATTGTACCATGTGTTTATTATTAATACTAAAAAAAACTAACTATACACACAACACAGAATGAAGCAATATTTCGATGAAAGTGAATTATGTTTACATATTTATATCTACACTTTCACGTAAGTTCCATTAGAAGTCATTATGTATTGCGGAGGTTCATGTGTATGATCTTCCATAGCATATTTAATTCTTCCATTACCGTCAAATTTAACCAGCGCCTTGCATCCTGTTTTCGTCTTTGAACAGTTATATTGGTTTTTGTGTTTTTGCGCATAAGTGTATTTATTTAGCATCAATAGATGTTTCCCGCTTTTAGTTGGAATCAGAGTAAATTCGCGACCTGAAACAAAAAGGAAAAGCAATCTCACTTCAAACAATTGAAACAATACGTCCTGCTGTAAGACATAATTTATTACTCCTGGTGACGACTGATTGTAATCCTCCAGGAGGATTGTAAGACATTGGCGGGCCTTAGCGTCGGAAGTTATCAATCCGACAATAAGCCCTCTGACATGGTTTAACGTCTGCCATTACATGACTGCCGGCACCAACGGCTTTACCCGCCTTGCGAGGCACGGAAGCGCTCGGAAAAAAATGCCACTAGCCCTCTTCCCAGAATGGTCAGTCCGCCATGCAGAACCTGACCGCGCCTGCCGTTGCTTAACCCGAGTGATTGATTCCAATCACTCGGTTCCACAAGGCCACGAGCGCTTCGACTCTGGATTAACTTTCTAGTTATTTTGTCGGAGTGGTCAGACCAGGTTTAAAAAGAGGTAACATATGCCTCCAGTCTTCGGTACCGGAGCAGTACAAGAGTATTTCTTAATTAACAAGAGTTATTACATTAAGAGATCTAATCGCGATTTTTAACAAATAAAGTAAAACATTTTAACAAATAAAGAAATTATAATGGAAAATACATTATTGCAAACTATTAGAACCAAAATGTTACTGACTCCCAAGCCAGGATGCCCTATGCTTTGGGTGGCCAGGCTGCTTCCAAATTTCATAATGATATTTTAAAAAACCTCTGGCTATCGGTGCCACGGCACGGATTTCACAGATTTGGCAGCATAGGTGACATGGTGAACAATGTGCTCTAGCACAAGAGAGTGGTTCCGCCAAAAATCTAAGTTTAATAATACACAAAATTATTTTAAAAAAGTGTTAAGAATTATATTGTAATATTCTGGCACGGACAGCCAGAGGTTGCGGGTTCGAATCCCGGCATGGGTGAAATTTTTAGCCTCTAAATAGGTTTTTAAATAATATTGTAGTTCGATGACGTAAAAAATCATTATTAAATTACAAAATTTATTGCCACTTAATAATTATTATATTCTTTTTAATGCACTAACTCGTGCTAAGGACTATTTTAAAAACCTCTAACCCGTGTTAGCAAACCACCGTGTTAACAATGCACTAACCCGTGCTAAGGCTAAAAATTCCACCCATGCCGGGATTCGAACCCGCGACCTCTGGCTATCCGTGCCAGATTCCACCACATATCTAAGTTTTATAATACACAAAAACATTGAGAAATTAATATAACATTTGTACCTTCATTCACCATACAAATGTAAGTTTAGAAAAAACATGTAATTTATAATTAGCTGTACTTTTTATTTCATTTAATTACAGCTATCTTTAACCGACTTTAATATAATTTCCCGTGGCAGTGATCAGGTACTTCGGAGGGTCATGTATGTGTTCTTCGACTGCATCTATAACTTTGCCACTGTGGTCAAGCTTGACACGCGCTTTGCATCCTATTTGTTTCTTCGAACAGTAGTAATGCGTTTTGTGCTTTTGTGCGTAAGTGTATTTATTGAGCATCAATAGATATTTCCCACTTTTTGTTGGAATCAGGGCGATTTCGTGATCTGATTAAACAAAGAAAAGAAAAAATTACTTCGTTCAGTCAGCCTGACTACATAAATAAAAGTGATAGGGTTAATATTTTATTTATTTAGGTTTACATAACGTAGTTACAGATTCTTATAAGTAGATACCTCCTAAAGCCGTCACTGGTTTGTCTCGAGGTCCGTATCTACATATATTTAGTTGCTTTTAGTAGTATTTAAATGACAGTATTGTGTAATTAATAGACACAACACTGACATTTTAATACTAAGACACTAGTAGCCGTCAGCGAGTTAGCCAACGAAAATAAAAGAGCAGTTGGAGTGTATTTTATAATCTGCTAAATTAAATGAGATTACAGTAAGACGCTTCCTTGACCACTACAGATAATACAATTACATTAAAGTTCGTAAAATTGTTTAAATAATAGTAACTTCAATCCTGATCAGAACAACTTTATCATATCACCTCACACTAATGCTATAAAGGCGAAAGTTTGTGAGTATGTTTGTTACTTCTTCACGTCTCTACTCTACTATGTATGTATTAGACTCTAGCCTAGAGTCTAATACATACATAGTTTTTCTATGATATAAAAACGCCAATATATAATGAAAACTGTTTCTATACGGATTTATGCTCGTTTATTAAACTTTTACAATTTTCCGAAGTTTCGGCACTTTTACAGGTGCCGTGGTCTCGGATGACTGAGGTGGTAGGCGTCTTTTTGAAAGCATTAACTGTTAGTTTACTACCCTCGGCAAAAATTACAAAAGTTAATTATGAAGTTACGTTCCAAAATAGGTAAATCAATTATTTTATATAAAGTCAACAATATTGTATATATTTTATAGTACAACTAAATATATTGTATAACAATATATTTAGTTGTACTTAGTATAGGGCTAACGAGATCTGTGTAGTATGCCATGAATATTTATTATTTATTTTATTTATTGATTATTAGTAATTGAAGTTAAAAATTAAATTTATAAAACCGATTATTTTACATGAACTAAAATCCACCACACATCATCCGAGACCACGGCACCTGTAAAAGTGCCGAAACGTCGGAAAATTGTAAAAATGTAATAAACGAGCATAAATCCGGATAGAAACAGTTTTAATTATGTCTAGTGCTCGTGTTAACCTTAGAAAATACTAAGCCAATATATGTCGAAATGTAACAACACTATACCAGGCCCTAGAGTCTCTAAGCCAATTTTCACTTCCTTAGCAAATAATTCGTATACGACTTACGACTTGCATTCTACGTAAAATCTCAAGCGACAGCCAAAATCTGTAATTTCAGGAGCAATGCTACATTGAATTCGGATGAGAAAACAAACGTCAATGACTCTGTCGAGTTATCTTATCTTGTTATGCGACAAATGTCTAAGCCCTCGAATATTTTTCGTCTACGCATTCATTTCGCATGTGCGAGAATCAGCTCCCAGGTTTCACTCTGATTCGCAGACCTTATTTATGGTGAGTAGAGACAGAGCCTCATCGGTAGCCCCTCTCTGAATCTACAATAATCTAATCTAATCTGTCAATCTAATCTGGGTATAATTATACCCAGATAGGTATAATTTAGTTTAAGAAAAGGCCTTGCCTGAAAATCGGCAACTAGTTGCATATTGGTGTACATTAGTTACAAGCCGAGGCACAGACCTTTTTGTCTTCATTTGTTATTTATAAGCTGTTAAATAATAGTCTCTTTAAACTGTCATTAATGTCTCTAGTATAAGTGATTGTTGTGTCTTATTTCGCTTGAAGACAAATAAATATATTCTATTCTACACTTTGATGTATGTACCAGTAGCCGTGATCATATACCTCGGTGGATTATGTATATGTTCTTCAATCGCATCTATGATTCTTCCGTTGCTGTCGAGTTTGACACGCGCCTTGCATCCAGTTTGTTTCTTAGAGCAGTAGTAATGCGTTTTGTCAATTTGCGCATAAGTGTATCCATTAAGCATCAATAGATGTTTGCCACTTTTCGTCGGGATGAAGGCGACGTCGTAACCTGAGTAAATGAAGAAAATAACCATGTCACTTTAGAGTCAAACGTTTTTAGCATATCACGGGAAGTTCTCATCGCGATTTTTTAGGTAAAAAGTATTTACCTTAATTGCCGTCGATAATCGCGAACACTCCTTTGATATATAACCATTATGAACTTCACGAGTCATTAAGAAATTCTATAACTAAATTCAATAAAAAAGTCTTAAATACATTTCTAATGCCGTACCATATAATAACATATAACCTGGGAGTCTTTAAAAGTAGAGTTAACCGTCATTTTACATGTAAGCACGTAACATCGTAGACCCCGTCTTCGCTTACCATTAGGCGTGACTGGGGTCAAGTGTTACCTGTCCTACCTAAACAACCTAGAACCCTTATTTACTGTTGCATGAAAAGTATGTGCAAATCTGATTACACTTTCATTTTATTGGACAGAATACACAATTTACCACTCATAAAACCAGATTGTCTCAGATTAGGACAAAACGCTTATTTTTTTGTGTATTTATAGGTTTGTTCAAATTATAAACATGACTTTAGTTACACTAATTGACTGCAATCACAGTTATTATTTACCAACTTACATGTTAAGTTTATTCTTAGGAGAAATAATGAAAATTCTTAACAAATCTCGAAGATTGCAGCAGCAGCATATTGAAGCCTTTTATTTTGGTCGTAATTGATAAGCGCGTTGCAGCCTGTTTGTTTCTTTGAACAGTAGAAATGTAACTGTGTAGGACAATTGCGCATTATCTAGGTATATATCCTTAAGCATCATTTAACGTTTTCCAGCGTTAGTTGAAATCAGAGTGAGGTCGTAAACTGGTTTAGTAGTTAACGCATTAAAATATTGAGAAAATTACAATAAAAATTAAAATATATTTAGTTAATGCCGTCATTACACTGAGGCTATTGCTTGGAAGTATTACAGTTTTTACGGTGAACCAAAATAAATAAAAAACTTCTTTAATTCTACAGTAACATATTTTTTAATACAGTTGCTCAAAAAGTGGCGTATTGCAGGGACGTACTCGTATAGCGTGCGGAATGTGGGACATTACACACTCGTGCTTTTTTTTACCTTTCCCGCACTAGTGCGTTCTCTTTCCCAACTGTCAAAATAATGTCTATTAAAAAAAACAACCATGCAGTTTTTACTAAAAAAAATCATAGAATGGGTATTTTCCTTACGTCAAATATAGTTCACTGTCAAACTCCGTGCACTGCCCTATGGTTTATAAGGAAACCACAGATAATAGACCGAATTTGACAGTTATATCTACAGAATTAATCTGTGAGGAAAAACGCCCATTGTTATTATTCACATTTATGATTTGAAAAACATTATGATTCATGCAAATACGTATATTTCTAAAAAGAAGCTACTAATTTGTTTCATTACTTTATTAATAGGTTTTTTTTTCATTTCATCTCATTAAATTTCATTTTCATTTCATATCGATAAAAAAAATCTACTGAAGACTTGGCTGTATGGGCATAGTTCCCTTTGCCTACCAGAATGGGTGAAGAAAAAAAGATCTCTGCTTATATTCTTTTACGGTTGGCGCAATTTTCCAAATAATTTTATTTTAATAAATTGCTTAATTTTTTCCCAACTGTATTAAAAATAGTCGTTCATTACACGTGCGGAACCGTCATTGCAACTTGTTCCGACTGTCAACCCTCGCCTTCGGCTGCGCCTCGGCTGACGCCTCGGCTGTCGGAACTCTTTGCAATGACGGCCTTTCCGCACTTGTAATGAAATGTACTAATGTAATATGATAGTAAGAAGACACACTAGAATGGACGAAAAAAAACTTTATTGCCGATAAATTATAAAATTTATAATCGGTTAAAGTGTCTATAGGCAAGTTTCTGCATTGAGAATTTTGCTAAGTAAAGAGTTAGCAGTAGCGCTGTTTCTTCGAATTTCAGCAAAGAGCGTAACAGAAAGTTACTTAAGTATTTACTTAGTGAAATCCTCAATTCAAAAACAGGCCCTTTGTGCATCAGATAAAACCCAAAAGATTCATTTGTTATACTCTATAGTTTAATGTAAGTTCCATCAGCAGTGATCATGTACTTCGGTGGCTCATGAGTATGATCTTCATTTGCATGTACAATCATTTCATTATTGTCAAGCTTGACACGCGCCTTGCACCCTTTTTGTTTCTTCGAGCAGTAATAATGGGTTTTGTTCATTTGCGCATAAGTGTATCCATTGAGCATTAACAAGTGTTTCCCACTTTTTGTGGGAATCAGGGTGAAATCGTAACCTAAAAAAACAACACCAGTCAATCAGCGTGAGTAAATAAAATCAATTCGACTACTTAACATTATTAGGCAGCGGTCACGCAGGACAAACGTGGCATGTTGGCGCGGAAAAGATGCGACGCGTGGTAGAGACAGAGAAGTCCTCGTGAACTAGTAGAACCGAGTGATTGAAATCAATCACTTGAGTTATGCAACAACAAGCGCGAGGTGCACGTTGGGTGATCGTCCCATGGGACGATCGGAAAATAGTAAGTAAGTAATTTATTTGTGACTTAAAAGACTTATACTAGACTACAACTAAATTTTCACATACAAGTTTTGGTTTATAATCAAATTATTGACCATCCGCTGCTGTGCTAGGCTCATCAGCTGTATTACAACAGACAGGGCCTACTTCCTGCGTTTACAAATAATAATCTACACCAAATCCTAACTATGGCAGTTTAAAAAATCTGTAAATTACTGTTTAAAACAAAAGTATTTGAGGAAAAGTGTTCAGTGTTAATTGACCTCCCTCTATGTCGAAATATGTCAAGCGTTCGGAAAATATGTCACTTGCGGTAGTCATGACTTCCGCTAGTGACATATTTTCCGAACGCTTCCGTGCTTCGCAAAACTGTTGGTGACGGCTGTAATGTAATGGCAGTCGTTAAGCCATGTTAGAGGCCTTATGGGCGGCTTGATAACTTCTGACAGTGAGGCCCGCCACTGTCCTTCCATCAAGGCCACCGTGCCCCAGCAGTAGGGACATACAAGGGTTGATATCGGTGTAGAGTAATCCCCGTCCATCTCTTCTGTGCTGTGTGGGCTACGTCCCGTCCTATGAGTTCACTTTGTATGAAGTCTTTTGCCCGTCTTTTTCGCTCCCTTGTATGGCCGCTAGCTTAGATTGTAATAGTTAAGTCTGTACACATCTGGGTAATATAGTTTTTAGGAAAAAAAGATAGGGCTTGATTTGGAAAAATGTAATATTGTTTCATACTAGAATGGAATGGGTTCGGTCCCCGGCTAGGGACAAAATAAAAACTCCCAGGTCTTGGATGTTTACATGTTTATGATGTCGTTGTTTCTGGTACCTTCAACACAGGGTATCCTAGTGTGGGGCCAGGAGCAATGCATGTGCCAATATGTAAATTTTATGTTATCTTATGTCAACTATATCATATTGTTAATTAATATGATATTGTTAAACAATATGATGATATTGTTTATATTTGACGATCGCCAAATGCTTTATTGGGTGATCGTCCCATCTTCTGATTTAAAGCGCTTGTGGCCTAGTCGAACCGAGTGATTTAAATCAATCACTTGAGTTAAGCAACAATAGGCGCCGTCAGGTGCGGGATGGGTGACCTTTCCGTGACTACCGCAAGTGGCGTTTTTCCGAGCGCTTACGTGCTTCGCAAGGCATGCTAAGCCGTTGGTGCCGGCTGTCATGTAATGGCAGTCGTTAAGCCATGTCAGAGGCCGTATGGGCGGCTTGATAACTTCTGACAGTAAGGCCCGCCACCGTCTTATTCCTTCACCAACCCGGACTTGGCCCCCGTGGTGGAGTATGGCCTAACCTTACTGCAATGCAGGAAGAGACCCGTGCCCCAGCAGTGGGGACATACAAGGGTTGATAACAAAATGCTTTATTGAAGCGAAAAATACACGTCTACTTACTATGTAACAATCACAAAATATTTTCCACCATTGGTCGTAATGACTAGAGTTCAAAGAAAACAAAGGGTTATGTTCTAATTAAAACTATTACATATGAAAGACGAATCGAAATAGCTTGAGTTTTAGTTATACATTGAACTGGTCTAATCGCGTTTGTTTATTTATTAGGTAAACTAGATAAAGTAAACTAGGTACATTAGCTTCAGTAATGAGTAGTAAGTAAGTAGCAAATAACTTATTTATTTTCATCTCACAGAGGTATCAGAACACAAAAAATATACAATTGTACGAGTACAAGTTGAGTAATCATGACTCATCGGAATAATTCTTATAAAAATAACGACTTTTGAACGACGGACTTAAAATAAGACTTAAAAACTTAATTGGCTTTTGTAAAGTTAAAACTTTATATAGGTTCCGTCGGCAGCAAGTTTATATTTTGGCCGGTCATGTCCGTGAATCCCATTTGCATTGTGAATTGTCCCGTCATAATTTAGTTTTACTACAGCTTTGCAATTTTCCGACTGTCTCTTGGAACAGTAAAACAGGCAGGTTTTTCTTTGGTTATAAGTATAACCCTGGAGCATAAGAAGATGCTTGCCACGCCCAGATGGAATGAATGTATAGTTTTTGTCTGAAATAAAACAATGTTTGAAAAAAAAGGGCATTTGTATCTACTTTATGAGATGATTTATGCAGCGTGCATCTGGAGCCCTGTCCATGGGTGGCTCCGTAAATATTGACGCTTAATGAAACACTTACGCAAATGTTGGATTATGGGCTTAAAAGTCACAGAAACCTCTAAAGCAAGATTATCAATCCCAAAAACACATATCGGCCGTCAATATAAATCCAAAAGAAAAAAAATAAGTGTTATGTGCTGTAGAAGTTATTTCATGATAGAAAAAAGAATGTGAAGAATAAATAATCGCGCCGAGGCAAGAACGAAACTGCTACTTTCTATCATCCGAATAAGGAACAGGCTGCGTATCATAAAATTACAATAAATCGTTGATTAGGATTATGCAATAAAAATTGCGTAACCGATTTACTACTTTTTAGTGGCCGAGAGCTGGTTTTTGAATTGAGACTTTCACCAAGCAAATACACAAGTAAAGTTCTGCCACAGTCTTTTCTGAGAAATTCGAAGAGACAACACGAAATTTAACTATTTACTTAGCGAAATTCGCAATTCCCAATCGGTGAATTGGGGTCGCGGATAAAGCACTTTTGAATATTAATTTCTCTTGGTAAGGAAAATAAAAAGAAAATGAAGGGAAAGAAATATAGAAACAAAAACAAATACCACACTATAAAGAAACCGCACTTATCAGCTATTCATTTAAATATATATGAAGAGAAATCAATGAGTGCAATTACAAATGTCAGATTGATATCCACGATGAGGACAATTCACGTTTTGAAATAAGTATGCTGTTTTACAGGGACTTCAAGAACAATATCCAGAGTTAGTCCAAAATTTGTTCCTTCAAAATGGTGTAGTATTTACATGTTTATAACTTAATAACTTTACATATTACACCTAAACTAGGTTAACTACTACTGTCAATTCACGAAGCGGTGGTAGCTCAGTGGGTAGAACCATGTACTGGCAAGCGAGAGCCCCAGGTTCGATCACGAGTGCGGGCATGTACCAATAACTTTATTTAATTTCAAAGTTACGTACATTTGCGAATTTGTAGTCGCAATACCACACGCTAACTATGAAGGAAAACATGGTGAGGAAACCCGCGGCTTGGTTGGCTCCGCATGTATTGACTAGTCTTTCTGTCTGTGGGCTAGGCCGACTAAGCTGTCAGGATGGTATAGGTGCTGGGCAAGCCTACACCATTTATAAAACCATGTCCCAGGCACTACAGCGTCAGAGTGGTCCCTTCACCCATCTAGTGTGAGTGAAGATATCACAGGACGCTGCATAAATCATCTCATTAAGTAGATGCAAAAAGGCAAATATTATTATAAAGATGTAAATCAGGTTTCTATGCAGTAGCTAAATCATTTATTAATTTTAATAATAATGGCATAGGGAGTGCCAGACTCTGGTCTCTGCCTTCCTCTCCGGGATAAGGGCGTCAGTTTATGGTAAGTTTTTTTTAATAAATAATATTGTAGACTTTTAGTCCGGATTTACTTACGGGTGTTGTTATATCGGAAAAGTCCGACCAGGTTTCGCTCCGATTCGCAGAGCTTAATCATGGTGAGCAGAGACGGAGCTCGCGTCGTCGGTTGCTTGTCTCACACGATATAACAACACCCGTAAGTAAATCCGGACTAAAAGTCTACAATGTCTTGTGCTTACGAAAGTTTTAGTTCAAAAAATAATAAATAATAGTTTTGCTTAGTACATTTTTGTATAATTTATTTTGAAATTAGATGGAAATCTACAATTTAATGTAGGTACCATTAGCAGTGATCATGTATTTTGGAGGATCATGAATATGATCTTCAAATGCATCTACAATACGTTTGATATTGTTGAGTTTGACGCGCGCCTTGCATCCTGTAAGTTTCTTTGAGCAGTAGTAAATATTTTTGTGGACGTGCGCATAAGTATATCCGTTGAGCATGAGTAGATTCTTTCCACGTTTGGTTGGAATCAGAGTGTAGTGTTGTTCTGAAACATAGATTTTGAGGATTTGAGGGTCAAATATAATATTGGTAGTGTTACTGTGTCCTTCAATCGAGAAAACTAAAAAGAGTCTAACATTGCTGGAAGAGCAAGCAATAAAACCTTACTTTAGGGATAAAACCTTAGAGTCTTATTAATAAAAAGTCAGTTCACTAAAAGCACTGTTAAAGTGGCCTTATGAGATGTTTATAAGGCCACTTTAAACCAGCCAGCGTTGCAGATTTATCTGTAGCAGATGCTGAGTCCAGTCACCTTTTTATATCCAGGACACACATTGCCGCACTTACTGATTGAGAATTTTGATCGAGAATTGCATGTTTCTTGATGCAATTGTTTTTAAATCAAAATTGGGGGTAAATCTTAATTTCACCCAAATATTTTAATGTGTTTTGTGTATGAGTTTTCTTTTTTTGTGTTTAGTATTAATTTCATCTAAATGCTTAATGTGTGTCTTGTGTATGAATAAAGCATTATCTTATCTTATAATAGGTCTGAACAAAAACGTCATTAATAAAACAAAATCCCCATTATAACTGTGCTACAAAACTGCTACAACTTAAATTTGATATGGCCCTACTTTAACTCTACTACAAACTTATTATAAGCGATATTTTATTTTGTAATTGCAAAACCACAGATTACAAATATGCATTTGTCAAATTGTTGTTTGTTTGAAGTGGTTTGGTTTTCAGTGAAGTGGTTTTTCGTGAAATTGTGATAATAACCTGATTTTCCATATTGAAACGTACAAACGGAAAGTTGAAAGCCAACTTTTTTTTCTTGGTAGGTACATAGATTACCTATACAATCTGCGTGTTTTGACACTACCACAGAGTTACAAGAGTGAACGAATCTTAGAACGCAACGTTGCCAAATTGACAGGTAGTAAAAGAGCACTTTAGTGACAGTAGGATTGTTGTACTTTTATTAATAAGGAAAAGTTAGAGCCTACTATATGTCTAATAGAGGAATTTAGCTAAAGTGCGGTACGAGCACACTATAGGTCTATTTTATTAATAAATATATACGTCTCACTGCAAGGCAAAGGCGTTCTCTTAGAGAGACAGAGAAAGAAACATTATCATGCGTGCCCACTGCGGATTGACAATTTCAAACGCTGTGGTATTTGAATACCTCAGACACTCAGGTTCGTTACGATGTTTTCCTTCACGTTAGCGAGTGGTATTGATACTATAACTTCGAAAATGTATATAACTAGTTGTCCTAGTATGTAGTTTATACTATTTCACTCAAATATTTAACAACTTTTGTGACATTTTGTGTGCAATAAACATAAATTTCTAACCTAATCTAAGAGTTAACAACCCCACCGTAGTTTAAGGTCCGATTTCACCATACTCTGTTAGTCAGTTAACATCTATGTTAAGTCATTTAACGGACTGTCAAGGCTAGTGAATGTCCTACCACGCCAAAACGGCTGTTAAATGTTCTTAATCAGTTGTTAAATTTAACAGCTGATCTAGAGGTCCGTTAAAAAGGTTAACAGACGATTAGTGCACCCAGCCTCCGACAAAACACATCTATCTGTTCGCACAAATTTCTCCAATCTTCGCTCTTGATGTTAGTAGTCGTCGCATCTGTCCTTTTGCTCTCGACTACGTCTTTATATTTATTTACGAGATGTTCTAAAATTTCAGTCTTGTTTGTAGAAAAATTTGGACCGCGTGTTTTCTTTGACATAATTAATAGCACGACTTACGGCAACTATCACAAGAAGCAAGAACCAACTAACACGCAAAAAATAACCTCAAATGTGAAAATATTTGACGTATGAACCAGCAAAACGAAATGTTGCCCGACTTTCACTAAATTCAACACTAACAACAGCATTTTAAATCGGTCGCCTGTGCAGCATGAGTGAGTGGCTGGGGAGTCATTCACTTACTTTTGCCTGTTACTTTTTTGCCATAGGACAGAAATAAATAACAGGGATGTTAACATCCTTGTTAACTTTAATCATTCGTTAGCTAATGTCTCTGTTAGGGTGTGACAAACAGAGTATGGTGAAATCGGACCTAAGTATGACTCGCGCCATCTGCGTTCCGAACAAACTATAACAAACTTAGCGACTCGAATTCTCATACATTGCGGGTCTAAGCGCAAAATCTAAAAGTGACTTGAGGGTAGACCATCTACCCACACTAGATTAATTGTCTGTAGGTACTCGCCAGTCAGTTTACCTGTAACCACGGCAAGTGTAACGTTGCCGAAACGACAGGACTTGAGGTAATTATGTTTTCCCAAATAAATAATCGCGATTACGGCCGTTTATATAACCAACTTAACTTTGTGGCAATAAAGTACGTTCTTTTATACAACCCAACTGCAAAGGTAAGTGTGTGTCTTTTTGTGACATAATTACATATCATATTATTTCGTTGAGACACCTTGCTTTTAAATAAATTTCATGAGTCAGGGTCAACGAGATGTGCCCAAGTTGGATGAAAAATGTTACATAATTATACTATTTTTATTTTTAATGCACTAACCCGTGCTAAGGACAATTTTAAAAACCTATTTAGAGGCTACAAATTCCACCCATGCCGGGATTCGAACCTGCGACCTCTGGCACGGATAGCCAGAGGTCGTGGGTTCGAATCTCGGCATGGGTGGAATTTTTAGCCTCTAAATAGGTTTTTAAAAATGTTACATAAGTTAGTATTCATTACTTTCAGCTTAAAAGCTTCTTCCTCTTTCTTCTTCAGGCTATATTAGCCCACTGCTGGATATGGCTCTCTCCTAATGAGCGCCATAGCATCCTGTCTTCAGCTTGCTGCATCCAGCATCTGCCGGCAGTTTTTCGCAGATCTCGCAGCAGTCCTACACTACTTTTGCCGAATCGCGGTCTATACTCAAGAACACGTTTACTCCACGCTTAAAAGCGTAAATGTATTTAATATTAGTAATAAATCAATCCGTTCGGAAGAAAAAGAGCCAAGAAAATGACTGGATTTTTACACCACTGAACTTTTATTTCTGCTAAAAGCTTGTTGTGAGAGCTTTGGTATTAAATAATACGAGTTGCTTACATTCAAAGATACTCATATTTTAAGTAATGCTGACCTTAACGAACTAACAATGTAAAACCGACACTATCAGGAGACCATGACGCCTTAAACTTATATTGTACACAATACCAGAGCCTACATTCTGCTAATGCATTGTGGTACAATGACAACTGCATGAACATGGCGATTTAATTTCGTTGCTCCTTCGAGTCTCGAACTTCGATTCACATCTTCTTCCTTTCAACGAACAACGAACTTTCTAAGCCTCAATGGTACGAAAAAACACCCCACGTGGCCCGACTATGTAGCTATCATGGAACTATAATGCACTAACAGAATTGAGGCCCAGGACACTTTGACAAACTATTTACAGATTAGAATAAACACTAACAAAATAGACACGACTGTTCAACACCATATATTGAACTTAGCCTAATGTACGCACTCGGGTGTCCAGAATAACACTAGTTTAAACTTATACCCTAACCTATGACCTAACTGCTAATTATTCTAATTAGGGCGCCAGTCGATGTAAATTAAAGATTGATTGTTGCTCTGGAAAGAATACCGCGTCCAAAAAAGGGCGTATCCTCAGGCTAAAACAATGAGATTCATCGCGTTTAGCTGAGCATATATATAAAGAACATCGAATTATTGTGTTGTTATGAAAGGATTCATTAGTTATCAGCTTACTCTTTTTGGACTCCCAACACAAACACAATTTAAATTGTGAAACACGATGGACACAATGCAGAAATTCACAAAATGGCGCTAAACTTTCAAAACATAAATTGTGATATATTTCAGAATCGTGAATGAAACGATCGTAGCCCCGGCCGCCTTAAGTGATCTTAAACGATGACGAAGGTTAGCAACATAGGGCGCGTTCAGTGCACGGATAGGTGACTATCTACGAGTATGACTAACGCTAGTGGCATTTTTCTGAGTGGTTCCGTGTTTTGCAAGGCACGTTAAGCAGTTGGTGCCGGCTGCCTTCGATAGATGGCAGTCGTTAACCCTCAATTCACTACCTACTAAAGTATAACACAATTCACTAGTATGGGTCCCATGGACCCACATTTTTGACAGGTAAAAAAAATTTAAACACGTGACATTTTTAATCAAATATTCTTTTATTTTAAAGGATTAGTCTGTTGATCATTTAGTAACTGCCAAAACAAACTTAAAAAATAGCTATTTCCCCTAGTAAATGAGGAACATTTATATCTTATAATACTGAGCCTCTTTTGGCATGGCACGGCTTTAAAAAATCACATTTAATATTATAAAGAATTAGGAACTTCTTTGAGGTAATTTTTATTAAATCTATTACTTATACAACAAAAAAAAACCAAAAACCTATATATATTCTATACAAAAATTCAAAACGTGCAATGGTTGAACTTAGTCCCTTACAGAAAAATTCTTGCATATAGCCAATCATTTATGCCAATCATGCCAATGCCAATCAAAGGAAACGAACTTTTCTAGTTTGTCCCGGGTCTTGGATTTTATCTATGTATTTATTGTATTAAATCTATCGTCGACTTAGCACCTATAACACAAGTCATTTAGTTGTACTTAGTATAGGGCTAACGAGATCTGTGTAATATGTCCGTGAATAATTATTTATCTATTAACTCAGATGCTTTATCATCATTTACGTTCACTGAGCTCGGTCCAGGTCTATTTCGATCCATGTTTGTATCCTAAAACACGAAAACGAAAGATTGTAACAAAGCAGATAACACTAACACAATTCACTAGTATGGGTCCATGGGACCCATATAAGCATATATACTCACCTTGCGAGCGGCGCGTACGCACGTCCTATCGCTGTCGCGTTCGGCGTAGCACTACAGGAAGGTACAGGACCGCGCATGAACTTGAGCGCGAATAGTATGAAATACCAAGTGTTTTAAGATTTGGTATGGGTCCGCTGGACCCAGGTAGTGAATTAAGGGTTAAGCCAAGTCAGAGGCGGGGCGGCTAGAAAACTTCTGACAGTAAGACCTAGCAAGCCTTCACCAATCCGGACTTG
This sequence comes from Yponomeuta sedellus, assembly GCA_934045075.1. Classification (NCBI taxonomy): domain Eukaryota; kingdom Metazoa; phylum Arthropoda; class Insecta; order Lepidoptera; family Yponomeutidae; genus Yponomeuta; species Yponomeuta sedellus. The sequence continues at coordinate 19,570,092 of OW203730.1, forward strand.
GGCCCGTGGTGAAAAATGGCCTATACCTTCCTTAGGAAAGAGACCCGTGTCTCTCGATGGAGGCATTACGGGTTGATGATAATGATGACCTCCCATCTTCACCAGCAGACTACATTAAATTTGAAAAAGTTAAAGCTAATCAGAGTCAGAAATAAATATCAAAAAGGTTGAACTCTAGTTCCGCGAACACTTTTGGATTCTACCAATGGCCTCAGTTTATGTGTTATTCCAAGTTTCTAATTTTTGCGTCTGATTATAGAATAGGTATCCTGTTTGGGGCTAATGAAGTGATTGTATTGTTTTATTATTTGTACGTAATACAGAGAATATTGTAAAGAGGTTCGAAATTTCACTGATGCCGGTGAGTCGCCCATTAGCTCAGTTGGAAAGAGCGCTGGCACGGATAGCCAGAGGTCGCGGGTTCGAATCCCGGCATGGGTGGAATTTTTAGCCTCTAAATAGGTTTTTCAATTGTTTTATTAGTTTCTTATTTTTTTAATACCAAAATAGGGAACAAATTATGGGTAGAGTCTTACGAAATCTCCGCCCCTAGATATCCTATACTTAGGCGGTTCGTGATCGTGAATTTCAATTGCGTGAACAACGTCACCACACATCATCTTTACGCTGGCCTTGCAGCCAGATTTTCTTTTCGAGCAATAAAATAAATTTCCGTACGCTTTACTGTAAGTGAAACCGTTGTGCAGAAGTAACCGCCCATTTTTTGTGGGAAACAGCCCGGATTTCCGACCTGAAAGAAAAAAATATATAAATCATCAAAGAGTTTTGGGAAATTGTCGTGCTATGGTGAATTCGATCAGATAAGCCAAAAGATCACCAAGGAGAAGAGCCAATCAGGTGTTGCGGTCTCAAACGGGGATCGCGCAATGGCAAACGCAGCGTAGGACGGCATCCAGGTCGCTGGATCGACGATCTGATACAGAGCGATGGTACCAGCTGGATTAGGATGACCGAGGAAATATGTAATATGTAATGGAGAAAACAGTCGACAAATTCGGATAAAAACATGAAACTAAGAAAATGCTGGAAGATGTTGTTACTATAACATATTTTAAACATTCGCGACTTCAACACATAGAATAATTTTGGAGCTTAATCGCGTAGTAATTTATTGCTATTTTACCTCGACGTTTCGACGACGTTACAGTTATCGTGGTCACGAGAAGACTGATGGCTGGCACCCGTTCGCAGCAATAAATTACTACGCGATTAAGCCCCTAAAATATTCTAACTATGTTGTTACCTTATGATTATATTCTTTTTGTTGCAGTAACCCGAGCTGAGGACAATTTTTAAAAACCTATTTAGAGGCAAAAAAATCCGATTTTTTTGCCTCTAAATGGTTCGAAATTTCACTGATGCCGATGAGTCGCCCATTAGCTCAGTTGAAAAGAGCGCTGGCACGGATAGCCAGAGGTCGCCGGTTCGATTCCCGGCATGGGCGGAATTTTTAGCCTCTAAATAGGCTTTTACTAATCACCCTAGTTTTATTACGTGTTTTATTTACCTATCCACAGGACTAGAAAGGACAACAAACCTCTGGAATGAAATATTTTAATACCTGAACATAATTTCTAAAGAACTGTTTAGACAGCCAAGAACTACGAATTATGCAAATCCCAGAGGCAAAATAAACATAATATGTACAAAAATAAAACGTACTACAAAACAGACGAAAAATATGTAGCCTACTCGTATACGAGTATATGGTGTGTCTGCCTGTTGCCACAAAAGGCGGCTGACTGAGCGTTGAGTGGGCCGTACAAGTTCAATCAAAAAATCTATGTCGTGGAACCTTCTCAAGTTCGCCATATTCATTCACGAAATAATGAGGAGGATTATGGTTGTGGTTCTCGATAGCTCGAATAATACTTCCATGTTGGTCTAGTTTAACACTAGCCTTGCAGCCGGAAAACTGCTTGGAGCAGTAAAATATTGTCTTTGTTCTGTTCTGCCAGTAAGTGTAGCCGTTTCGCATCAGCAAATCTTTCCCTCGTCCTCTCCTTTGTGGTATCATCACGTAGCCTGATAGAATTAAATAAAAAAAACGTGTATTAGTACAGTCTATAGTTAAAACACAAGATTTGTATTTCGGCATTGAATACTAAAATTATCCGTACATACATTACAGTTTTCTACGTTTTACAGTTATATATCAAACGGGTTATTTTAATTAAACGATTATTTATTAGTTAAAACAAAATTACCATAATTTTCGACGTTTCGGCAGCATTGCAATTGCCTTGGTCACGGGTAGACTGAAGTGGCGAGTAGTCAATTATTGTAGGCACACTTTAAATAAATAATCGCGATTAGACCCTTTTTATATATAGTCTGGTGGGTGATAAAATAAACACAGTGGCCTATTATAGGAATGTACATACCTATAGTAAACGGTTTATGAGGGCAAGAATTAAATGAGTCCCTCTTTTTTTACCAAGATTTTTTGTTCCGTCCCAATTGTCCCAGTCCCAATTGAGAAAGTGTCTCCTATTTCCCATTCTCTGTACTCTGCCATATTCGTGGCCACCTCTCGCCAACACGCAGAAAGGCTGAGGCATCGCCACTATCTCTAAGTTGTCAACTAAGTTTATTCTTATTCTTCTCTGCTTTGGTCGGCAACGTTTGCGATATCTGTCGCGTGGAATCCAGTAATTGGTGATTGTGAACACCTGCGTCCTTACAGCTTACACGCACGCCCCGCCCAATCCTACTTCAGCTCAGAGGTTCCACCTAATACTTACTCTGCTGGCTTAGCAACTGGAAGTGGGCCTTAGCCTACGACACAAGAATAAATACATAACCTCACGCCTGTATCCCAGAGGGGTAAACAGAGGCCAGGGACTGCCACTTGCCTCGATCCTGACAAATCACCTTCGCTTCATCAACGTTTATAAGTCGTTGCATACACGCACGCCGGTTGCGGGCACTTTTTATCTTCCCCTTTGCTAATACCTCCACTATTTGGTCGATATACGTCCGCCTGGGACGTCCCTTACCAGCCCTTCCACTCACATTCGCAGTATATGTTTGTTTCAACAATCTTTCTGCCTTCATCCTCTCCACAATGTCTAAACCAACGCAACTTTCATTTCTCAACTCTAGTCACTCCGACACAAGAAATCGCCGCTTTTTTGTCTTAAGCGGTCTCTTGCCAATCGCCTGCCTAAAGCTCACGCAGGTCTCTGGCCACTTTATCCTTCCAGGGTTATAACATCAGGCACGCAGTCTCGCTCGCACAATTTAACATTTTATTTGTGATTAGTGTACCTACTTAGCTGAAAAAAAATTGTTGCCAAAATCATTTTTAAGTATCATATTTTTTAAACTTAGTTACCTACTGGATAAAAGACGTGTCTCAAATGTTTTTCATTTTGTTATCTATCAAACTTTCAGACCATATTCATCAAAAGTATACTGATCTTCTTCTTCTACAGGCTATATTATGTAGTCCACTGCTGGACATAGACATCCTCCCCTAATGAGCGCCATAGCGCCTTGTCTTCAGCTTGCCGCAGCCAGCATCTGCCGGCAGTTATTCGCAGATCGTCATCCCACCTGGTCGGAGGGCGTCCTACCCTACGCTTGCCGAGTCGAGGACACGTGTACTCCAACGGTTGTCGGTTCTTCGCGAGACATGGCCAGCCACTGCCACTTTAGCTTGCTGATTCTTTGAGCTATGTCGATAACTTTGGTTCTCTGTCGGATGCATTCGTTACGAATCCTATCCTTCAGAGAAACTCCGAGCATACCTCACTGAGCGACTTTGAACTGGTGGACCAGCACTTTCGTGAGTGCCATGCATGTAAAAGTATACTCATTGCATTATAATCACAAAAACTGTTACTTAGATTGCGCGAGAGAGACAGCTTGCCCGACGTAAATACACACACACGTTGACATAAATAGATAAAGAGTTAACGATGTGTGTTGTAATAATTTTATTCAGAATGTTCAATTATTATTTAAGGAATTACAAAGACATATTAAATAAACAAAAATAATAAGAGCTTAAATCAACGTTCCCTATGTCATACCTCTATTAGTCTATATTTTACTAACTCACAAAAAAATACCAGCTATACTGTACCTTAAGATAAGATAAGAATATTCTTTATTGTACACTGGAAAAACAGCAAATACAAAATAATTACAAATGTACATAGTACAATAGGCGGCCTTATTGATAAAAGCAATTTCTTCCAGACAACCTTACGATGGAAAGTTGCTGAAGGAAATTAGAAAGACGGTTAGCCAGAGCCAATTTGAATAGTGATATATACTCAATACTCAATACTTTATTGCAGCCATAAGTTTGGTAAGTTCTTATATAATATACTTATGTACCTTATTACATTATTTAATACCTATAGCATGAAACGGCAACTACTTGCGATATTTTTGCTGTTTCTTTGCCAAAAATTGCTCGCATCGTCGAAGAGAACCCTCAATCTTCATGAAGATAAAAAAAATGATAGGATAGGATAATGTTGACAACTCGGTTTCTTCCCTTACCAGCGCTCACCTAGTTATCAACCCTTTTATGTCCCCACTGCTGGGGCACGGATCCCTTTCTGCATCGCATGTAGGTTAGGCCATACTCCACCACGGGAGCCTAGTCCGTGTTGGTGGAAGATTGTAAGACAGTGGCGGGCCTTACTGTTTGAAGTTCTTAACCCGTCCATAAGGCTTCTTAACGACGGCCATTACATGACAGCCGGCACCAACGGCTTAACGTGCCTTGCGAAGCACGGAAGCGCTCAGAAAAATGCCACTAGCGATATAGTCCCGGAACGGTCACCCATCCTGCACCTGACCTCGCCTGTTGTTGCTTAACTCAAGTGATTGATTCTAATCACTTGGTTCGACTAGGCCACGACCGCTCTCCTCGCTCACTTTATATTCACCTAATCATTGATATTGTGGCAATCTCAATTAAGACAGGCTAGTCGCGGTCTATAAGCTACGGTGACAAGTTTCGCGTCATGAGAAATCATGAGAAAACTATAATATTTATTTTAGTGGAAGTACGTGATTAAATGAAAAAAATATATATATTCATGGACATATTACACAGATCTCGTTAGCCCCATACTAAGTACAACTAAATTACTTGTGTTATTGTGCTAACTCGACGATAGATTTAATACAATAAATACATAATATTTAACATCCAAGACCCAAGACAAACTAGAAAAGCTCGTTTCCTTGTTTGACCCGGCCGAGGATCGAACCCGAGACCTTCGGTGTTACAGTCAGCGTGCCAAACCGCTGCGCCACCGAGGCCGTCAATTTTATGAGACAAAAACCGTCAAAACAGATACAGATCCCTGGACCGTTATGTACTGTACAAAGAAGATATTTTTTTATGTTTCCTCCGAATTATAGTCTTTAAGGCTATTAACCATTACTGCGTCTTCTCACATAAGAACCTATTTTAATATTCATGAATGTATTTACGGCCGTATATCCAAAAACACGATTCCTCCATCTGCCCAGAGGTTAACTTATTTAATGTGTGATTGCGTCTGTAAAATCTCCAACACAGACTATTTTATTCGGCGTCGATATAGATAGATAGATATATAGATAGAGAACACTTTATAGGACAACAACAAAAAAGAATACGATGGTACGGACATGTGATGAGACGTGAGAAAAATCATATCGACAAACAGGCCCTCAGATCCCACCATCAAAAGAGGTAGAGGACGTCCACAGACCACCTGGTGGGCCACGGTAGCAAAGGACTCGGAGTGAGCCTAGTTGAGCGAGCGGACAACCCAGGACAGAAAATCCTGGAGCAAAAGAACGAGGAGAGCCGACCCCAAATAATGGGATGAGGCAAAGACAAAGAAGAAAAAAAATACGAAGAAGAAAACACATTTATTACAGCAATAGTTGCACACAACATTAGACATACTGACTATTTAATACATTGAGACACCACAAAACAAGGTACTTAACAAAACATTTACAAACAATGGTCACGGTGTGTCTCTGCTGCTGCAATAGGCAGCTGACTCAGCATACCGAGGGTATTTTCCCCAGCACGGATTTTCAGTCAGCGCCTGTCCCATGGGAGTTCCACGCGCGGCACATCATGATAATTTAATATTATTTCATACTTAAATTTAAGTAAAAATAATACATACACCGATAATCAAAATATTTTTAGCTACACTACGTAAATATACAAATACAATAGTAGAAATAATAGTAAAGTTACAATTACATAGATATAAGTAATAACAAAAAAAAACATATACATACAATTACCGAGATTAAAATACTATGACTAATTATATACATAAATAGAATTTATACTATTTTTATTTTTAATGCACTAACCCGTGCTAAGGACAAATTTAAAAACCTATTAAGAGGCTAAAAATTTCACCCATGCCGGGATTCGAACCCGCAACCTCTGGCTATCCGTGCCAGCGCTCTACCAATTGAGCCAATGGGCGACTGTACGTAATACAGAAAATAGTGTAAAGAGGTTCGAAATTTCACTGATGCCGGTGAGTCGCCCATTGGCTCAATTGGTAGAGCGCTGGCACGGATAGCCAGAGGTTGCGGGTCCAAATCCCGGCATGGGTGAAATTTTTAGCCTCTTAATAGGTTTTTAAATAAATACAATTTACATAATAGAACCATGATTTCTTAAATAATGTTTTAAGGAGTCGTGTTTTAATAAGTAAGACCGTTGTTGTGGTTTTTGTTGCGAATTATAAAGTGAGTGAGCTCATCTGACGCAGGGTATAAATGTAAATCACATAAATCTGGTTTTATTTAAAATCAATTATTACGTCAACTTTCATGACCTAATTAAAACCTAATATTAGCTGTTTCTTGTACGATTTTTTCGAGATTTTTTACGTTGTTATAATTAAAAAACCTATTTAGAGGCTAAAAATTCCACCCATGCCGGGATTCGAACCCGCGACCTCTGGCTATCCGTGCCAGCGCTCTTTCCAACTGAGCTAATAGGCGACTCACCGACATCAGTGAAAATTTCGAACCTCTTTACAATATTCTCTGTATTACGTACAAATGTTGTTTAAATTAATCCTAAATTTACCGACATTAGATAAGAGTATTCTTTATTGTGCACCAGGAAAAATAAAACATAAAATAATTATAAAGATACAATAAAGTTGGCGGCCTTATTGCTTAGAACAATTCCTTCCAGACAACCTACGATGGGAGTAGCTGACGGAAAAGTGAGACGGGTAGTTGGTGAAAATATGAATAGTTAATATACCTACATACTTGAAAATACTGAGACTTCAGAGATTTAGCTTAATTACGTATAACAGAGATTTGTCTAAATTATGTATAACAGTGGCTTTATTTAAAATCAATTATTATGTCAAGTTTCATGACCTAATTAAAACTTAATATAGCTGTTTGTTGAACGATTTTTTTATCGGTTTTTTTTATAAATTAATCCTAAATTTACCTAAATAAAGATTAATTTATAATCGAATCACGCCGCACGTAAGGCCTGTCCTTCTTCCTTGCATTTAACAGCGTTTTTGAGGCTGAGCTGATTTTTCGAAGGATTGTCGCCCAATTTCATCGGTACAGGGGCGGAAGCGCCGGTACACAGACACTAAGATATCTTTTTCTATTATGGTGCGCTGGTACTTTCTCGTATTCGCCGTTCTCGTTGATCATAAGCCGTGGCGGGTCGTGCTCGTGGCATTCGGTAGCGCACACTATGCGTCCCTGACGGTCAAGCTTGACGCGCGCCTTGCACCCAGCACACTGCCTCGAGCAGTAGAACAATTGTTTCGACGACTGCCAGTAAGTATAGCCGTTCAGCAGCAACAAATCGTTCCCACGCGCTCCACGTTTCGATGGTATCATGACGTATCCACGATCTAGAAATAATATGAGCTGGTTAGTAAAATCTGGGCATTACCCATGGCACAACCTTGCGCTATGGCGCTCATTAAGGGAGGGCTATGTCCAGCAGTGGACTAATATAGCCTGAAGAAGAAGAACAAGCAAAAGCTGGGGCTTGTACAAAAGTGTGGCATTTTAAAAACCTATTTAGAGGCTAAAAATTCCACCCATGCCGGGATTCGAACCCGCGACCTCTGGCTATCCGTGCCAGCGCTCTTTCCGACTGAGCTAATGGGCGACTCATCGGCATCAGTGAAATTTCGAACCTCTTTACACTATTCTCTGTATTACGTACATTACGTGTATTACGTAAATAGGTTTTTTAAATTGTCCTTAGCACCGGTTAGTGCATTAAAAATAAAAATAGTATAAAAGTGTGGTATTTTTAAATGACCCGCGATGCTCTTTACACAGTCAAATATTAAACGAGTCTAATCACGATTAGATCCGTTTGATTTATAAGTATGTAAAAGTATAGTACTGTGAAAGTTAAATCAGAAGTATATAAGCTAGATAAATATATCTACTTCAATTCGTCATTTCTTAAATACTTTAATAATCATCAATACATTGTAAGTTGTCTATTAAAGTTTACATTACTTTTTTATTTATTTCGGGATTAATTTACTAATAAGTTTACAAATACAAAACACAAAATGTTTATTTTAACCACAAAAACACTGCACTAACCGTATGTTACATTGAGTATATAAGTATAAGGTATAATAAGAAATACTAAGAGGTATACTTCCAAGGTGTTACATTTTGTATGGTAGAGTTAACACGAGTCTAATTTACTTAACCTAACTTACACTAAATTATACCTGTATCGTGGAGATCGAAATTGCTTTAAACAATGGTTGTCCTATACTATACCTATATAATATACGAGAGTTGTATATATTATGCTTACAGTTATTACGTTTTAATCTAAAGATTGTGCACCTTTAATGCACAAAACTGTTTTATCGACTACTCTAGTGACACAACGTCACACCCAGTGGGCCAATTATCTTAAGACCAAAGTGTGCCAAACCGACATCTGAGATAAGATAGGAATATTCTTTTTTATACACCAGGAAAAATCCAAAATAAAATAATGATAATGGCGGCCTTGATTGCTTAGAGCAATTTCTTCAACCTGCGATGGAGAGTTGCTGAAAAAAAAGTTAGACGGGTAGTTGGTGCCAATATGAATAATTAATACACATACTTATACTTAACGATACTGAGCCCTCAGAGATTTGACTTAATCACGATAACAGGGATTTGTCTTAATTATGTATAACAGTATTAATGCCTAACCTTCTTCCGATGCAGCCATGTCATAGGCCTTATGGGCGGCTTCATAACTTCTGACAGTAAGGCCCGCATATATATATATATATATTGGCCTGTTTTGCATCTACTTAATGAGATGATTTATACAACGTGGCAGTGGCATCTTCACTCACACTAGATGGGTGAAGGGACCACTCCGACGCTGTAGTGCCTGGGTTGGTTTTGACATGGTTGAACATGGTTTTTTTTATAGATGGTGTAGGCTAGCCCAGCACCTATACCATCCTGACAGCTTAGTCGGCCTAGCCCATTTCTTATTGAATAATAATCAATAAAAAAAAATGTTTTTTTACAGCTTAACGTATCGCCCGTTGACGTCTAAAATATACTCAGGGGGCTCGTGATTGTGTTCACCGGTGACTCTTGTAATCATCCCATCATCGTCCAGCGCTAACCGAACCTTGCATCCATGGTGTCTGCTGCTACAGGTGTAAGCTTTCCCTTTACACCGCCAATAGGTAAATCTATTGAGCATCAGCATGGGTTTTCCGCGCTTCGTTTGGATCATGGTATATTTAAGATCTGATAAACAAGAGCATAGTTGTTATGGTCATGGTTCGAAGGTAGGTATATCTATAGATAATAAACATAAATAATAGGGCGGAAGGACAATCGATGATATTAGTAAAGTACCTACCGGTGGTTGGTGTGATGTCAAACCTTGTTGAGTTCAGTTTAAGGATCGGCCTTAAATGAACGAAGATCATATGGGCTGTATGTATAGATATATAAATTATATATCTATACATACAGTACATTTAAAGCCGATCCTTAATAGTTCTAAACTAGGTTCGACAATTGTATCAATAGTAGGTACATAAACAGACTAAAATAAAATAAAACACGTTTACTTATTTAATAACAATTTACAACTTCAGTGCATCATCGTTACGGTTACTCATAGGGGTCTATCCGCATTTTATGTCATACTTAAGACATACTTAACCCATGTTATAAGCTACTTGACAATTATTTCGGCTTCACCAACGTTTCTGTCACTTACGGTGCTGCGAGGATTGCTGCGTAAAAGGCTGTTTATAGCAGGAATCCAGTAAAGTTTTGCTTTCTTCGCCCTAAGTTCTAGGTTCTACAAATTGATTGAAATTAAAAAACTTCTAATTTTTTGCGATAATATTACATAAAAAAATTTAAAACATCCTCTTCAATTAGGTAGGCTTTACACACGTTCTATCGGGACTGCTAAGTTTAAGATAAGAATATTCCTGTAAATATACAAACATAAAACATACCTAAGAAAGTTAAATAAAGTTGTATTTACGACGTTTTGTTTTCGTGATGACGGGTAAACTGTAGTCGCCACTACAGTTGCAGTTAATAAGTTTTCCTAAGAAATAATCGAGATTAGATCCGTTAAATATAACTCAAGGTAAGTCATTAAAAACTCTATGGCCGAAGAGGTTTTTAAACCATTAGGTTATATTCTTTTTAATGCACAAACCCGTGCTAAGGACAATTATAAAAAACCCATTTAGAGGCCAAAAATTCTACCCATGCCGGGACACTAACCCGCGACCCCTGGCCAACCGTGCCAGCGCTCTCCCAACTGAGCTAATGGGCGACTTACCGGCATCAGTGAAATTTCGAACCTCATTACAATACTCTCTGTATTACGTACAGGTAGCAACGGGTTCGAGTCCCAGCATGGGTGGAATTTTTGGCCTCTAATTGGGTTTTTTAAAACCATTAGGTGTCAAGAGAAAGGAACTTCCAAATTTTTCCAAAAAACAGCCGCTTTTTTACCATTATGGAGATCTATGACGTTCATTTTCCATAAAAATTAAAGTAGATAGATTTTTCCATTGGCGGCACTAGTTAGCTCCAGGAGGCGGGCCGGTTTACGAGTTGAAACTTCCACTAAGTAAATACTCAGGTAATTTTCTGTCACGCTCTTTTCCGAGAAATTCGAAGAGACATACACAAGAGCACTACTAAGAGCACTACCAGTTAACTATTTTCTTAGCGAAACACTCGATTCAGAAAGTGGCCCATAGACACTGCAAATGGTTTTAAACTTCATAACTTATCAGCAATAAACATTTTTTGTGTATATTCTGACTAACTCGTCCTGAGTTTTATAAAATTACAATTCGTAGTTTATTACGACAATTCAAGGAACATTGCTAGATTTACGAGTCAATCGACTTTGCAACATAGATACACTCATCGAATTGTCATAATCGTAGATCTTTAAAACAGGCCCATGGTGGCTCGTAAGATAAAAGTCCATTAAAGCTTAATATACCTCCCGCTTGGGTCTACAAAGTACCGAGGCGGGTCATGATTGTGTTCCCCGAAGACCCCCGATATTTTCCACGCAGCGTCCAGTGTTAACCGAACCTTGCATCCGTAGTCTCGGCGTGTGCAAGTATAATTTTTGTCTGTGTACCGCCAAAACGTAAATCCATGAAGCATTAGCATAGGTTTGCCGCGTTTCGTCTGAATGACGTTGTATTTAAGATCTGGTAAATGAAATGGTAGTAATAATTATTCTCAGTTAAGTATAGTTTTTCTCTGCACAGTTTAAGCATCGTAAGTTAAGTTTGATTTAATAAAGAGTGTTGCAAAGATTCCCAGGAGCTAAATGCACCAAATGATACAAGTATCAACATTTTTACTAGAATTTTCTGCAAGAACAAGTATCAACATTTGGTACAATCGAACGCTGTTAATTTTTGGCTTGAAGGTCGTAGTTAATTAAAATTTACAGTTAACTCCTTTAATGCAACAAATCTGCAACAAAGGATTGTTACGACCAACAAGCTATTAACCTGAAATTGGTCCAGTAAACTTTTAGACAATTCATCGATATCAAACCTTGTAAGTCCCCGCTGCTACGGCACGGGTCTCTTCCTGCATCGCAAGAAGGGCCATACTCCACCACGGGGGCCAAGTCCGGGTTGGTGGAGGAACATAATATATGAGGAGGATCGTGGACCTATAGCCTTATATTCTCGGACCCTGTATAATTTGTAATTACTTTTTTACTGTCAATAATTAGGACAAGGCACTTTGCAGTGGCACGGTTTTGGCAGAGCGATGTATGAGAAAGACTTGGCGCTTTCGTCACGAATGAAATAGAAGTCCAATACCTTGAAATGCTGTATATCCTTTACAAATAATAAGAACTGGAACGACTTCAGGTGTTAAACAACACCTGAAGTATTTGTAGATTAGAAGTATCATAAAACAGAAAGACTGAATAAAAACAGATAAGCAGGTTAATAAAATAGTTAGATCTGGTCGAAGGGTAATAAAGAAATCTCCTCGTCGTCAGGCTATACTAGTCCACTGCTGGACATAGCCCTCCTTTAAAGAGCGCCACGTTATGCTATCATAGGGGGTAGTGCCCATAATCCCCACTCAGGGCATGCGGGTTGAGATTGCTGTTCGGTGGAATGCTACTGTAGGGGGCGCTGCTGTCCACCCCCAGGTTTGTGTCCCTTAGTCGCCTTTTACGACACCCGCGGGAAGAACTGGGTTGGTGCTATTCTCTAGGCCGACACCACACAGCAGTAATGTAATTTAATATTAAATCTTTGTATATTCTTTATTATTGGTACATTCTCTCCTCAAATCTCCTCATTTTTCATCATTACGAATAGTATTATTATGAAAAATGAGGGAAATCGAAAAATGTGTGACATAATTTAAATATTTGAAAATTAAAGATAGAAAAAGAATGGTGTAAAGAGGTTTACACCGTTACAACCTCAAATCATCCTGTTTGAGAGCGGTCTCAAAGAGGATGATTTGAATGTGGCTTCACTCTGAAAAGTTAATTAGGAATGTACTTACTATTTTTCTGTTCAGGATAGCATAAGGAATCCTAATTTGCGACTACGACGTCCTTCATAGGTTTAGATGTAGTGTAGACAATTAGGCAAATAAAAGACAAAAAAATTACACAACAATATAATTTTATAATGGCATCATACAATGTTTGTGGCGTGAAACTATCTATCGAACTATCGAAAAGTTTTTGTTGGTATTAAGCACAAAGTTATTAAGCTTGGGCCACATAGATAGGACGAGCTATTAAAATAATAAAAAAACATTTTGCCAGTTTTAAGTTTTTGCCTTGCTTCTGCTTGAAAAAGTGGGAGGGATGGCGGTGCATTAACTAACCGCATGGTGCTTGTGGGATTTTTGGCGAAATTTAGCAAGGAACTTTCGTTGAACTGGTGTCGTGGAAGAGTTGCCGGAGTAACTAATAAACAACGTTGGTAAGTTGAAACTGGTAAATCAAAGTTTAAAATACTTTCCGTCGTCGGTAATCAAGTATTGCGGGGGATCGTGGCAATGTTCCTGAAAGGCTTCGATTATTTTGCCCGACTTATTAAGCAGTACACGGCCTTTGCATCCAGAGTCCTTCTTCGAACAGTAGTAACGAGTGGGACTAGCTTGCCAATGTGTGTATCCGCGGAGCATAAGCAAATGCTTCCCGCGCTTGGTTGGGATCAGAGTGTATTTTTCATCTAAAACAATAAGATAGAAATAAAGACAGTCGGGGACGAGCAACCGACGACGCGAGCTCCGTATCTACTCAGCATGACTATGGGCCAGTTTCTGAATTGAGAATTTCGCTAAGTAAATAGTTAACTGTAGTGCTGTCTCTTCGGATTTCTCAAAGAAGAGCGGGACAGAACGTTACTTAAGTATTTACTTAGTGAAATTCTCAATTCAGAAGTCGGCAAATCAAATCCTGCATCTTGATTATGTGAATTTTACATAAATACATCTGTGTGCAAAACTGAAATATCTAGTCCTACAATTATGTGTAGACTTTTAGTCCGGATCTACTTACGGGTGTTGTTATACCGGAAGAGTCCGACCAGGTTTCGCTCCGATTCGCAATTATATGCTTCAATATCACTGTCATGTATCATATATTCACTGAAATGCGGTATCCACTACGTGTGATACATATTACGCCTCATTCCTATACGGCAGAGCTGAGTAAACATTCCACTTTCGCACACAGATGTATACGTGAAAAGTTACATAATCAAGGCCCTGGTCGGACTCTTCTGACAAAAAAATCATGTAACTGAATACGGATTATGTTAATAAATATGTTGCTTTATATGTATGGGCCGCGCTTAACTTGGCGATCGTGATCTCGCATCCAATGAGCCGTTTTCAACTCAAATTCACAAAGCACTTTATAGGTGGCGCTAATTTCCGAGCTCAGCTCAGTTTAAGTGACCACAAATGTAATGTAATAGGGCTAATAAAGCATTGGGCTTCATCATGAGAACAGCTGCGCAGTTTCGGGATACAAGAGTGGCTATCATGCTATACAACGCGTTTGTTCGCAGCAAACTAGAATATAGTGCAGTTACGTGGTATCGTCACGAAACTAAATATACTCTGATGATAGAGCTGGTCCAAAGGAAATTTGCCAGGTATATTTATAAGCGGATTTATGGAAGACATCCATTTCTCTACCCGTCTCCATTTGTGTATGGTATGGAAGTATGGAGTATGGTATGCTTCGATACATTGAATTTGAGGCGGAAAGTGCAACTAGGCATCCATTACTGTTTGTTTATGCGGAATAGCATCTATGATCCTGGTATACGAGGCAGCACCAGACTATTCAACGCGCATAAATACTTGCGCTGCGGTCGGCGCCGGTACCTGCTCTTCGCGCCAGCAACCCGCCCACGGCTAGGGCCCTCGCCCTGCTCAATAACTTTTTAAGCGAAGTCCAACATGTCGATATGTTTGTTGATTCTTTGTCATATATTGTACTTCATTTAAGATTACACTTATGTAATTAATTTTTGTGTGGAATACTTAAGTAACATTAAGAGCGTTTTGGTTTAGCTGTAAGGTGTTATTGTATGTATGAAATAAATAATAATAATAATAGGCGTGGTCATACATGAACAGGGACGTTTATAAAATTTTGCTCAGCGCAGATTCATTGTGACAGCCGTATTCTGGTCCTTCTATGGCCACGCCTGTAAGCGCCATCTATGAATTGTCTTGTGATTTTTTGTTGAAAATGGCTCATTACCACGGGACATGATATTTACAGTATTAATTTTATTGGGAGACCCAGGGATGGGTTTAGAAATATGGACAAACAACCGAGTGTATGACTGACGACCTGGGAGCCGATTCTCGCCCATAAAAATTGAAAGTGTGACGCAAAATATTCAAAGACTTTAGACATTTGTCGCATAAAAATAAGATAACTCGACAGTTTTCTTCTCTTCTTCTTCAGGCTATATGTTAGTTCACAGTTGGACATAGCCCTCTCGTAAGGAGCGCCCGAGCACCCTATCTTCAGCTTGCCGCATCCAGCATCTGCCTGCAATTTTTTAGAGATCGTCATCCCACCTAGTCGGAGGGCGTCTTACTACGTTTGCCGAGTCGCGGTTTCCACTCAAGAACACAGAGACAGAGTCATTCGACGTTTATTTCTCATTAGAATTCAATGTAACAGGGTGTTCAGAATACAGATTTTGGCCGTGGCCTGACTTATGTAGAATTCAAGTCGTAAGCCTTAGAGTCGTATACGAATTATTTGCTAATGAAGTGAGAATTGGCTCCCTACTCTTCTATTACGTAACTGTCTACTGTTCCACTCACTCGGGTTAAACTACGAGTATTTAGCAATTTCAAAGTGGCAAAATATGTATGTATTTGATAGTTCGGAGTAGGTTAAATCGGACAACTTCGTACAGTGGAGGACTTGCGTAGTAGCACCCTGGTCAAAGCAGCTAAAAAAAAACAGAATGGGAAATACCCAAAACTCAAGCGAATGACCACACTCGGCACCGGATGGATGCTAATGCCGTTATACCCGATCTCCCGTCTTGTCTACGGACTGTTTATTTCCACTTATTAGTACGTTACAATTCGATTCGACTTCAACCCTGTATGTCCCCACTGCTGGGGCACGGGTCTCTTCCTGCGTTGCAGGAAGGTTAGGCCATACTCCACCACGGGGGCCAAGCTCGGGTTGGTGGAGGTTTGTAAATGTACTGTCAAAAGTTATCAAGCCGCCAATAAGGCCTCTGATATGGTTTAACGACTGACATTACGTGACAGCCGGCACCCACGGCTTAACGTGCCTTGCGAAGCACGGAAGCGCTCGGAAAAATGCCACTAGCGGTAGTAACGGGGCGGTCACCCATCCAGACCGCGCCTGTTGTTGATTAACTGGAGTGATTGATTCCGATCTCTCGGTTCGACCAGGCCACGAGCGCGTCACGTTACAAGTGAAGAATTAAAGTTTGATATGATGTTACTCACCGGAAACGACGGAGCGCGGGAGTTCATGATTATGTTCTTGAAATGTTTCGACAATTTTGCCCGCGTCATTCAGTAGGACACAGGCCTTACAGCCAATGTCCCTCTTCGAACAGTAGTAGCGTTTGGACTTCGCCATCGATTGCCAATGCATGTATCCATTCAGCATTAGCTTATGATTGCCGCGCTTCGTTGGGACGAAGGTATAATTTTGAACTTAAAATAAAAATACATAGTAATGATAAATACGGCTGACAAAAAAAATATTTTAATTAAAAAAAATTTAACTATTTTTATTTTTAATGCACTAACCCGTGCTAAGGACAAATTTAAAAACCTATTGAGAGGCTAAAAATTTCACCCATGCCGGGATGTACGTAATACAGAGAATAGTGTAAAGCGGTTCGAAATTTCACTGATGCCGGTGAGTCGCCCATTGGCTCAATTGGTAGAGCGCTGGCACGGATAGCCAGAGGTTGCGGGTTCGAATCCCGGCATGGGCGAAATTTTCAGCCTCTAAATAGGTTTAAAAAAAAATCAAATACGAAAAATTGTTTCGGAATAAGAAACGTTAGGCCGATGTCAATAAATAAAATGATTTGCCCTGAAATTCTTCAATTCAATTCATCATTGCACATCATTTTAGAAGAGATTAAAAGCTTTCTAACCTATCTTAGTTAGTAGGTTTATGTATAAGTATTTATTTAGATGTAAATATATTATCTTATTATTACTTATATATGTAGTTACAAATATTTCTCCGTTCTTCCTGTTGTCTCAATTCATAGACCCTCTGCTAAGGTTGGCTGGAAGAGATCTTTCTTAGTATAACTTCTTCTGAGAATAAGTTCTATCTTAGAATAAGTTCATCTGTGTAACAATGTTATGTAGTAATATTTCATATTAATAGTTTACAATAAAGAAATTGCCTGCGAGTTTAATTTTTACAAAAATACAGAGGTCAGGTAAAAAAATGTATTTGTTAACTATTCATAAACAAGGGATCAAATGCTGGCTTTTTGTCTAAAATGTACAATACTAATATTATGAGATTACAATCGTAGAAACCTCCGAAAAGAAACTGTTTTTTTACATTAAGAGACTCACTCTTGACCTTTGTCTCACCTGTTGATGGAGCGAGCTTTCCTGTTAGGTGTGACGTCACCAAAGTCGTATTTTATAAAATTATATTTCACAGTATACAACAGTTCGATTTACAATCTATTTTTAAGAAGAAAGAAATTGACTTTTGATTCCAGGTTAGAATGTTGTTTACTAGATTGGACAAGTAAGGATAGGACACACAATATAGGTATAAATTGTAAATACACAATATAGGTATATATTGCATCTCCGGTTAACACGTCAATCGCCATTGGAATGCAATGAACAACGAGTCGTCATGGTTAGTAGAGAAGAATTTTTAAATAGGCTCCAAGACATCTCGCCGAAACACGAAAAATCATCTGAAGCATCAACTTTTCCGGTTAGTAGATGAAAGTGGCCCCATCACCAATAATGCTACTCATTTGGCACCACCGAGGGTCACCAGACAAACATCTACAATTATTAAAGTTATTTCATTGTGCATGTTTCCTCATAACTCCTTCAGCAATCACCAAATTTTCAAAAACGAGACCACAATCGATTTATCGTATTTGCGCGAGTATCCCAAAGAAAGTCCAAAAGACTCATCGAAAAATGTAAAAAAGTCAGTAAAAAGATAAAAAAGCAACAAAAAAAAAACAAAAACTAACAACCAAGCTGACTGTATCTAAATTCACTAATGTGAATTTAGATACTTAGAGAATTTAGAGAATTTAGTAAACTCCACGCAATGTACCTACATTGGTCCCGCCTGCCACTTAGCAGGCGGTTAATATTGATGTTGTTATTTCAGTTACACGATTATTATTTCATTTTACTTTAATGTAATTGCCGTTTTTGGATATCACATAATGCGGCGGTTCGTGGTCATGCATCTCAACCGCATGAGCAATCGTTCGGTCCTTGTTCAACTTGACTGTGGCCATACATTTGGCGCGCCGCCTCTTCGAGCAATAGAATATGTTCGGCGACACGGTTTGGGAGTACGTGTAACCGTTTAACATAAGCAATTCTTTGCCACAGCTAGTCGGTATGAATAGGTGGTATCCAACTGAAACAAAAACGCTACGTTACGCGTGATAACCAGAACCTCATTTGCCAGCGATGTGACAAGAAGCAGCACCAGTGTATAAGGCAGTAAAACGGCATAATTATAGAAAGATATCACAACCACGTTAATGTTATCCCATCAATGCATATATATATAAAAACAGCTGAAATAGCAAGATTAGGAACAATTGAAGTGAAGTATTGTAGTCAGGTTTAGGTGTGTTGCAGAAATTGGCCTCTTACATTTTAAGCGGGTTTGTAGTTTGTAGAGTTTTAAAAATATTATAAGTAATGCAGTCTTAGATACTCGTAATATGCGTCCCATCGTAGCATAAGCTTTGTCTCGGAGAGAGCGTATGGGCTTAATCCTCACCGCGTCGATTTCGATTTTCATTAACAATCTTGGTATGGTGAAGAAACCTCGATAGTAAACTTTTAAATTAAATTCGTATAAGGACATGCAGCATCAAATATTAAAAGTGCCAAACGTCCCGGGGAAACAGATATAGAACAACATGCGTAGTTCATCGTCGTTAAAGAATCGGTGGTAAATGTACCCGCAGGCAGGATTCGTAATTCGGATAAGGTTCTTTTCTCTTCTTGAATAATAGCCACTCCATGAAGTAAATGTTTAAGTGATTCATGAAAATACAAAAAATGCGGTGACTTATAATGAGACAACGACTTTTGTTGAATATATACTATAATAACGTTAGGACGTACTTATTTCTTAGAAAAAACTAGCTGAAATATTGATACCAAAAAATAAATCTCTTAAAGTCTAAGTGTGCAGTTCAGAAAGTCTATCCAGAGATAAAAGTTGACATTTTCAGAGGTTTTTGAATGAATTTCAAATATATCAAGTATGACCTTGAGCGCGGAGACCGATTTATGCAACTTGCCATAATGGCGCTACGAGACCTCGTAATGTATTTGCTCTAATAACGGCACGAGGCTCTTTAAGTCTCGTAGGTGTTGTTGACTTTGAAATTGATTATTTTAATGAAAATACATGATAATTATATTTTTTTTGGATCGGCCGATAGAGAACAAATGTATTATTCAGTATGTAGCTTTGCCCAGAGATAATTGAATTTTTATATAGAAATAATTGCTAAAAAATAATACGAGACCCATAAAACCTCGTAATGCGCTAGATGATAAAAAATACGAGGCCTTTTGTGTCTCGTAACGACAATTATTGTAAAAAGTCGATAATTTAGGAGTGATGCGTATGATTTAAAAAAACACACAATATCGATAGAAAATATTTATTGTAAAAAGATATAAAAAAATATTAATGTTTTTTGTTAAAACACTGTAAACAAAAAGTTTTGTTACATTTGGTACAAAATCCTTTGACTTTCTTAGTTTTCTTATCAGCCTCTCTGCTTGTCATTGTCTTTCTTGCCTGCTTATAGCAATTAACACACCGTCTTTTTTTACTATATATTATATATTTGTGCTGAGTCGCTTTTTCGTCACTTTTTTCAGTAGTATTAATAGAGGCTTTAACGTCAATAGGAATTCCTGTAAATTTTTGAATAATGCTTTCAACAAATTTCTTTTTCGGTCTTTTCTGTCTATTTATATTATTCCAGACCATGCCCACGCGTTTATTAAGGCCGTTCCAAATATTTACTCAACCATTAATTTCCGATACCACTTCATTCCTAGCTTTAAACCGAAGTAGTAAGAAGACTCAATTTCTCCGTATTATAGAACGACCGTTCCAATATTCTACGAGATCGCTTTCTGTTTATGTGATCCATGATAACAAAAAAACAACGCACTCCTAGAAAGCTATCATAACACTAATTGATTTCTTACCGGG
Source organism: Yponomeuta sedellus (assembly GCA_934045075.1). Lineage (NCBI taxonomy): Eukaryota > Metazoa > Arthropoda > Insecta > Lepidoptera > Yponomeutidae > Yponomeuta > Yponomeuta sedellus. Next base: position 19,590,643 of record OW203730.1, read on the forward strand.
TTTCGCACGAATCCTTAACGAGAACTTATAGATCTCGTAACGCGCTAGATGCAGTTTTTTTGCATTTGGACGCTACGAGACGTATTAGATCTCGTACGTTTTAATTCATAAAAATATTACACCTAAAGTACCATATCACGATACACTAGGACATTTCACTCTAACTTAAAAAAAACCCATAGATATTGTAGACTTTTAGTCCGGATCTACTTAAGGGTGTTGTTATATCGGAAGAGTCCGAACAGGTTTCGCTCCGATTCGCAGAGCTTAATCATGGTGAGCAGAGTCGGAGCTCGCTGAATCGGAGCAAAACCTGGTCGGACTCTTCCGATATAACAACACCCGTAAGTAGATCTGGACTAAAAGTCTACAATGTGTTGTGCTTACGAAAGTTTTAGTTCAAAAACCCATGGATAATCCATGCGCGAACTTTAAAGCCATACGATTTCGCCTCCGCGCCAATGGAAAATCTTGTAGGTACGAGATCTACTAGGAGTCGTGCCGCGCGGAAAGTGTTAAGTGCGGAAACCTCAGAACAAATTATAAATATATCATCTTCAACTGATTTAATCCCTTCTACTGCAATAGGTAGAATTAATTTTTTCACAGAGAGTAATGAATGACACATACGAAATTTCTTCAAAATCAGATGGTACCAATGGTATAAATTCTGAACTGTAAGTTATCAGGATGGATAAGTCACGTTTACCCCAGTTTTCAAAAAATATTTTACATTTTTATTTCTATAACTCCCAATGTTGTCAATCTTTATTACACAAACTATGCATGATTCAAATCAATCATGTGGCCACATCGAGTCGGAATGCCTTTAGGCAATTTCGATTCGAAGTAACGATTCGGGATTGAGAACGCATGATGACGAACGAATCCATACAAACCTATCACATACCTACATATTATGTTCCGTTTTTTCCCGATACGGAATTTGGCATGGTAGTCTGTGCGTTTGTACTACAGAAACGGAAAAAATCCGTTCTAAGCATAGTTCACAAAGTATTTTCTTCGTCTGAACAAGACATAGTAACAATGTAATCGTAATATGAAAATCGTCGTCCATATTCGCTGAACAAAGTCCTGAACTCAATGGGTAACATTATATCAAATGCCCATTACTATAACGAATGCAAAATTAATGTATGTATGTGTGTGTGTGATTCGGTTCGGGATCGATAGTTTGAACCGAAATTCTCACTGCATGGGGCCGTCCTATGTTATTATTATTATTACTTTTCTCGCACTAAAAATATAACAGTAAAATCGTACAAGTTGGTAATAGTATATTTAGTTACAAGTGCGGAAAGGCTGTCATTGCAAACAGTTCCAACAAATGTCTACCCGAGCCGAGGCGCAGCCGAAGGCGAGGGTTGACAGTCGGAACAAATTGCAATGACGGTTCCGCACGTGTACTGAACGACTATTTTTAATACAGTTGCGAAAAAAAATAAGCAATTTAATAAAGAAAAAATATTTCCAAAATGGTGCCAACCGTAAAAAAATATAAGCAACCATTTTTTCTTCACCCATTCTAGTAGGCAAAGGGAACTATGCCCATACAGCCCTTCAGTAGAATTTTTTATTGATATGAAATGAAAATGAAATTTAATGAAATGAAATGAAAGATAACTTAACTCATTCAATCAAATCATTGAATCTGATATTGAAACAAATTAGTAGCTCATAAAAACTTATTTTCCGGTTTTAATAAAAAAACTTACCAAAGGTGAAATACTAAGATTAACACTTAATGCTGTTCTCTACGCTGAACACATACATACATAACCTCACGCCTGTATCCCAGAAGGGTAGGCAGAGACCAGGGACTGCCACTTGCCACGATCCTGACAGATCACCTTTGCTTCAACGTTCATGAGTCGTTGCATGCACGCACGCCGGTTCCGGGTACTTTTTATCTTTCCCTTTTAATACCCCTATTTGGTCGATGAAAGTCCGTCTGGGACGTCCCTTACCAGCCCTTCCACTCACATTCGCATATATATTTGTTTCGTCAATCTTTCTTCCTCTCCACATGTCCAAACAGACGCAATATTCCTTTCTCAATTCTAGTCACTACATCCTCTTTAAGTCCACAACGTTCTCTAATCAGACTATTGCGTATCCTGTCATTCAAAGTAACACTACACATACTTCTCAAGGACCTCATTTTAACTGCATTAATTCTACTTTTTTGCATCTTTTGCCACACCCAAGTCACGCTGAATCTCTAGCAATATACCAAGCAGTATATGAATTTCTATAGGGAACATGAGAGTAACGGTCTACATTCATAATAAATGACGCTAGTTTTTTTTCAATGATGATTTTTGTCAGCAAAAGAATTTAGTTCATATGATTTTCCGCAATATGGCGAGGATTAATTTTAATGATTGCGGTTTATATTTAACTCTGGTCTTTTTGATTGATTAACGGGAATTGATTATTTTCTTCAATATGATGATGTGCTTACATAAGTAGTTTCTTTCTTCCTTTGTCTGTATCTAAAAACAAAAAGGTTATTTATTCTATGCCAGTATGAACTTAATTTATTGTGATTATTTATTACCTACAAACCTCTTTGAATTTTCCTTCCATCTTTTTCTTTCCTCTTTTTGATCACGATTAGACAGTTCTGAAATAGTTTTGACTTTCTTTGCTTCTTTATATTTTAAGTACCACTGTCTTCTTTTTTCTTTTTCTGCAGCCAGAAGTTCAGGGTCACTATAATTTTTTGCAGTACGCCGTTTTTTGAGCAAACGGCGTACTGCAAAAAATCGTTGTTCGAGTTTAGCTTCTTTCCTTTTTTTCGAACTCTGAGGCATTTCGAAAATTCTGTAAAAAATTGCTTAATTGGTTTGTAGCCTTAACAGACTTGGTCACACACTAAAGGAGTCCTGTGCATTGTCGTATAACTTTTGCGGTGTTTTACCAATCCTTACTTACCAATAATGCGGACGATGTTGTATAGCAATTTTTAGGATATAGGATATGCCTAGTGTGTAGATTCTCGGAAATATGTTTGTATTATTGTTGCAATGGGCAAATCAACTTTATTTAATTTATTTACATCTATATTTCACAAGTACGTAATAACATTGACTAGAGGGTCATGCCCGCGACAAGCCCTTTAAAGCGACGGGTCAAATTTTCTATAGCAATATAAGTCGGTATGACTCATACAACAAATCCGCTATTTGACTCTCTTTTCAAGTAAGTCTTAAACGGTAAATAACTCTTCCATTAGACCAAAAAATATTTTAGTACATTTTTTGAGGACCTAAAAACAACTTAAAAATATATTTTAAAACTTTATTTTCCTAAACAGCCAAAAATGGTAAGCCATTTTTGTCTATGGTTTGAAGTCCAAAAAATTGTAAACAAAGTTTGACATTCAATTTTCTGTAAGTGATCTCTGAGCATAGTGAAATAACAACAACGCAACCATGATTTCATCGAATTTACATCCAAAATATACCAATTATCATTATTGCATTGTTCGAGAATGAAAAAACACGTTAATAAAAACCCCCGGGAAGTTGTGGATTTGTGTACCCAGTGAAATTAACATTCGAAAAACTTTGCTCAAACTTGCCAAAAGAGACCCCGACTCTTTTTTAATTGAAACTCGGGTGTATTTATGTGAAGATCACTTTGATGTAAGTCCTATAATAATCAATGTCTGCTGGCTCTGGCTGAAATATGTTCGTTTACATACTTTAGATAGTTTCAAGATTGCGGATAGCGTTTTCGCCGTCACGAATTAAACGAGGAAAAAATTTTTTACTTTACAAATTTTGCAGCCATCCTGCATACGTACTCAGCAAAATCAATATATTTCGGTTTCTTACGTTGAATACTATAGGAAATATTCATTTATCGCGTCAAATTTGATACGTGACAAATAGCGGATTATTAACGTTTATACGACATTACATTATATTCTACTAAGCAATATTTATGGTGCATTAAGTTTCGACAGAGAATATTTCTTGAAGATATGCAAAATATTATTGCAAAACAATACAAGATTAACATTCTAAGTTCGCTTAAAATTCATGACTTCACTTTAAAGTTAAGAATCACCTAAAAGTTTAAGTATGGTCATAACATTAAGTTCTATTGTACATTATTATCTTATCCTGCCTTAATACGAGCGTGTCACTGTCTAACTTCACATCCCTAGTATCAGATAAACACTAAGGACCTTTCCACGTACCTATTCTCTACAAAATTACCAACTAAATTGCCGAACGAACTATGACTGGGAAATCGACGTCTTAGGTCAAGGTCGCATTTTTTGAAGAACCTCGTTGATTATCGCCTCATGCCATAGTACTTTGAAAGATGGAGGATTGAATTTTGATTTACCAGCAAAAGTTTTGGTATCGAGTATGCTCAGTTTTTGGCTCGGGCGTCAGTATATTAACATCAAGTTATCTAGAGTTTAATGTAATGCCCCTCGGAGGACAGCATATACCGCGGCGGATCATGCTTGTGGCCACCAACAACTTCAATAATCTTATCATTCTTGTCAATCTTCACACGAGCTCCGCAGCCTGCGTACTTTTTGGAACAGTAAAAAATATAGGGGGAATGCTGTTGAGAGTACGTGTATCCATTAAGCACAAGAAGCTTTTTGCCACACTTTGTCGGTATGAAGGTATAATCTTGGGCTGCAACAAGAAAATTTTGAGTTAACCCTAAATTAATTAATTACTTTGAGACACATTATATAAGTCATTGCCACAGTAAAGGTCCACACATAAATCCACACATTACTTAATGTAAAAATACATAGAACTCACGAACAACATGTCAAAGGCTTGAGATTATTTCAAAATTTTTTATTCAAATATACGTAATATTGCATAACTCTCCAGTGAAACTTAATGACTCTAAAAACTAGCACAACAAAAAAGATAAGAATCAGTAGTAGTAGAAAAATAAAACATTTCTTTCCAAAATGAATTTGTAAAAATTGTCAGAGCAATCTTTCAAGCATGCATTTTCTCAAGCATTCTATGTTTTATAATAATTGTGTAAACGATGTTAATTAAGGTTTTTGAAAAGACTAAATTTGGGGTTTTTTTGTCCATTTTTTCTCCAAAATTATCTAGATTTTGAAATGGACACCTAGTTTGAATTGTAACGTTTATTAAGCCGCAGTTTCTGTGCTACTTTGAATAAAATCATTTCATGTTAATTGCCATTTTTAGGTCCATAGGTATGTCCTAAACATTATCATTAACCTATTGTATATTTCATTACAAGTGTGGAAAGGCTGTCATTGCAAAGAGCCGAGGCGCAGCCGAAGGCGAGGGTTGACAGTCGGAACAAGTTGCAATGACGGTTCCGCACGTGTACAGAACGACTATTTTTAATACAGTTGCGAAAAAAATAAGCAATTTAATAAAGAAAAAATATTTGGAAAATGGCGCCAACCGTAAAAAAATATAAGCAGAGATTTTTTTTCTTTACCCATTTTAGTAGGCAAAGAAAGGGCTACAGGAAAACTAAAGGAAAATCTATGCCCATACAGCCAAGTCTTCAGTAGATTTTTTTTATTGATATGAAATGAAAATGAAATTTAATGAGATGAAATGAAATGAAACCTAACTTAACACATTCAATCAAATCATTAAATCTCATATTGAAACAAATTAGTAGCTCATAAAAACTTCTATGATTTTTTTTAGTAAAAACTTCATGGTTGGTTTTTCTTTTTAATAGACATTATTTTGGAAGTTGGGGAAGAAAACGCACGAGTGCGGGAAAGGTAAAAAAAAAGCACGAGTGTGTAATAGCCCACTTCCCGCACGCTATACGTCCCTGTAATACGCCACTTTTTGAGCAACTGTATTAAAAAATAAGTATCATCACGCCGTACTATGTTTCAAATTAGAGTTTTGTTTAAATTAAAGTCGACAGTTGTACTCGTATTCTTTTCTTCTTAAAACTCATTTGAACAATCAGCACTTCCATCTTATTCTTCTTGATCTTGGCTCTTGGTTCAGTAAGATTGTGCACCTTACTGTGCCCCTCTACGTGCTTTTTACACTTTAATGTAATGGCCATCAGACGAAATCATGTATCGTGGTGGATCATGGTGGTGCACCTTGTGGGCCGTGAGGATTTTATCATTTTTGTCAAACTTAATGCGTGCCACGCAACCGGAAATTGTTTTCGAACAATAATACACATATGGCGACGAACGCCGATGGTACGTGTATCCGTCAATCATGAGAAGCTTTTTGCCTTGCTGAGTCGGTATCCATACGTAACTTTGATCTATAAAGAGACGTGTACAAACAAGTAAGTTGCGCGGTCACCACATGCTTACGTATAACATATGCCTAGAATTATGTTGTTGTAAATTATTTAATATTTTTTGTAAATATCCGGCGTGCCTGCATGCAACATAATGAACGTCGATAAAGCGAAGGTGATGTGTCAGGATCGTGGCAAGTGGCAGTCCCGGTCTCTGTCTACTCCTCTGGGATACAGTCGAGAGGTTATGTTAATTAAAGAACAATTGGTATTTTTATGGACCATAAAAATGAACGAACGAATGGATGAATTTGACACAACAACGAACTTAATTTTTGCGTCAAAGCGGAATATAACTTTAGCAAGCTACAGAGTTACCATAATATATTAAAAAATGCAATTTCCAAAACCTTTATAGGTCTCAAGTATGGGCCTCAACTTGATACAAGGGTGGGTACTCATGACTTATTATCTAATATATTAAATTGTATCACAGTGTCAGTTATCGAACTCCTCCGAAACGGGTTCACCGATTTATTATGATTTTTTGTATATATTTGGTAGGTCTTAAACGAGGTTTGGCTAATTCATATTGAAAAACAACGTTGGCGGGGTCAGCTAGTTCTTGATTTCTTTATTATTATAATATTATATCAAATAATTATAACTCAATGGAGTGCTACATAAGGGTCCTAAATACCTCTGGAATGCGCAGTTTCTGAATCGTTTGGGTATTCCCAGCCATTTTTAATCTTCGAGTTTTTTCTTAGATTTCTATACAAAATTAATAACAAACCATAACATAACATTTCATACAGGCACATACATTGTACAATGTACAAGTATGTTCCTTCTATTGAAGGGTTCAATGCAATACGTGTGTGGCATCGCCTCATGTTGTGTAGGTGCTCTACAATATACGTACCACTGCAAGGTACACAAAGTGTCATCAGCGTCAGTCTATCGTCAGCTTCTCTCAGAGTACGGGCTTAATTAACAACAGTGCCCATCGCGAATTGGCAGTTTCAAGCGCTGAGGTATGTGAACACCTCATTCAGATAAAATAATAAAAAAAATATGTATCAAATTGAAATACAGAAAAGGGAAGGACAATTCAGGATGTTGTAAATGACCAACTCTGATTGACGTGTTTCGGGCGCCTTTTAATTGTGTGCAGCTTAATTAAACCTTAGATTAGAATAAACTTTATTATACACAACGAAATGACATGGACATTTAAGACACAAACGAATTAAAATTGTCGACGTTAATAAAGCTGCCTAAGACTAAAAACTGATTTATTTCAGACAGCCATGAATGGAAAATTAAGACAACAAAAAATGGCACATTAGGCAGAATGTCCCTTCTTAGAGTTTAATGTAGTGGCCATCAGCCGAAACCATATATCGTGGTGGATCATGGTCATGCTCTTTGAGGGCTTCAACTATCTTAGCATTTTTATCCAATTTAATGCGAGCGGCGCAACCGGCAATTTTTTTGGAACAATAATATATGTAGGGCGACGTCCTTTGAGAGTAAGTGTATCCGTCGATCATCAGTAATTTTCTACCATGCTTAGTTGGAATGCATATGTAATTTGTATCTGTGAAGGAAAAGTTTAAATCATGAATTTAAGCTACCTTGGCATACATGCTTTCGTTTTGATGTGTGGGTGTAATATTTAAGAATGTCAAGAATATGCAAGAGAGAATTATTATCGGTAATAAGTTAATAACCGATGGGCAAACTCTTGATTTATTGTACAAAGCGTTTGTGGAGTTAGCTTACGTTGCAGTTCGTAAACATAATTCGGGTCACAAGTTTAAACCACTGTATATGCATTCTCTGTACAGATTGTGTCGCTAAAGTAACCATCACTATCTAGTATAAAGCACATCCATATTCAACTGGGTATAGACATATTTATGTTTAATATAAGTCACAGGGCCACATATGCCGATAGACTCGCACACTTTCAAATAGCGCATCTTTGGAAGCGCAGACGAATGCACGATCTTACTTTTTTGAATAAAATAATCAGTGGACAAGCGCTTTGTGAGGATCTATTAGAATGTATATCCCTTAAAGTACCAAGGCCTAACTCAAGACTAATTAATAAGGACATTTTTTTCTACCATTCTGTAGGACTAATGTGGAAGAAAATGTTCCGATAATAGAAAGCTAAGAACTTATAATGAATGTTGGACGGCATATGATCTAGATGTATTTTGTGATGGACTGGGGTGTTTTAAATCAGAAATCGATCTCAGCTCGCTTTCAGATACCTGTATAAATATTTGTAAGCCTAATAGCAGTAATATATGAGTTTATTTCTTAGAATAAGTCGTTAGTGTTAAACTGTAAGTGTTGTGAGTAATTGGCACAAACGCCAGCCCTCTGTTATTAATTTAAGGTTTTACTTGTAATGTGTTTGTGCTGTTGGTATGCCTTAATAAATTTAAAAAAAAAATTATAAGTTGCACGTCAATTGATAATTTACACATAATAATTGCATTACTAATAGTTATAATAATTATTTATTTGTATAAAAACCTATTTAGAGGCTAAAAATTTCACCCATGCCGGGATTCGAACCCGCAACCTCTGGCTATCCGTACCAGCGCTCTACCAATTGAGCCAATGGGCGACTCACGGCATCAGTGAAATTTCGAACCTCTTTACAATATTCTCTGTATTACGTACAGGCAGCGACATCTGACTTAAGCAAATTGCATTACTTACAGCCCCGACTACCTACTTTGCAGTTAGGTCTAACATCGGAACGTTATCACTGTACCCACATGATTACTCTGTACGTAATACAGAGAATATTGTAAAGAGGTTCCAAATTTCACTGATGCCGTGAGTCGCCCATTGGCTCAATTGTTAGAGCGCTGGTACGGATAGCCAGAGGTTGCGGGTTCGAATCCCGGCATGGGTGAAATTTTTAGCCTCTAAATAGGTTTTTAAATTTGTTCCTTAGCACGGGTTAGTGCATTAAAAATAAAAAAAAATAGTGTAATCATGTGGGTACAGTGATATCGTTCCGATGTTAAACCTAACTGCAAAGTAGGTAGTCGGGGCTGTAAGTAATGCAATTTGCTTAAGTCAGATGTCGCTGCCTGTACGTAATACAGAGAATATTGTAAAGAGGTTCGAAATTTCACTGATGCCGTGAGTCGCCCATTGGCTCAATTGGTAGAGCGCTGGTACGGATAGCCAGAGGTTGCGGGTTCGAATCCCGGCATGGGTAAAATTTTTAGCCTCTAAATAGGTTTTTAAATTTGTTCCTTAGCACGGGTTAGTGCATTAAAAATAAAAAATTAATAGTGTAATTATATTTATTTGTAACTTATTTATAACTATTATTAAGCCAGCCATCATGAGGATTACACATTTAGATATTCTACAGTTATGTGAATATACTGTGTGTAAAATAATGTAACCATGTGGGTTAGAGGAGACTTAAAGCTAAAATGTGAAAGGTGCATATCAGACTGAAAATTCATTTCTTTTGAGGGCCGCTCGGTCGTTTAATGAACTTTGTGTTAGAAATAACAGCATCGATTTGTTTTGCGATACTATAAGCAGCGGACGCAGATTTGTTACCTTGGACTTCTGCAATTCCTTGTAATCGATACCCGATAAAATGTATTCCTTATTAGAATGCATTGATTGGTTGATTGATCGTGACCATTAATATGTAGTGTGTGTGAGTATTTGTATTGTTTTGTAGTGGGCTAAAAATTTTCTTTTTCTAAAATATTTCTATAAGTGAAAACTTGTAATTGGCTTTCAGTCATTATTTCAATCGCAATGTGTTTTGTTCATAGCTGTAAGTTTTCCTATTATAATAAAATAAAAAAAATAAAAAATATATAATATGGTTCTATTAGTGGTAGGTATATGCGTATGCAGTAAACATCAATGTATAAGAACGTCATATTTTTCACAAAGCAATTCAAACAGGCGTGGCCATAGAAGAAACGGAATACGGGTGTCACAAAATTAATCTGCGCTGACCAAAATATAACAGACGCGTCCCTATTCTTGTACACAGAAAAAAAGGATTTTTCAAAACAAGACCGACCATTTTCTCAAAATATTTCCTAATTACAAAAAAATATTTATTCGGATTAAGATTGTTTTGTTGATTGAAAAATACCCATGTTGTCGTTCTAAAATTATTATATTCTCAATATTTTTCTAATTTTTAGAAAAATATGCTTATTTTAATATGTTTTTTCAATTACATCAACAAAAGGAACATATCTTTATTTCAGAACTATGAAATCTCTCGAAACAAACAAACTGTCTTGAGTTAAGATTTAGGATTCTCAAGTCATAACTATTCTAAAACTAAGACATAATTTTTTTTTATGAAGATTAATATTTACTCATACCAAGTTTTCTTTTATTTAATCAATAAACAGAAGTTTTTTTAATCAAACACTAAAAAAATTCTCAAAGCAAATGAAGTATATTGAGTCAAGAAGCGGTGTTCTCAAGTGATAATCATTGTAAACCCAAGATATTTTTTATTTATAGTAAAGAAAAATATTTACTAATTCTAAGAAGTGCTCAATTTAATCAATAAACAAGGTGTGTTTAAATCAAAAACTTCGAATCCTTTCAAAGCAATTAAAGTATCTTAAGTCATGATTTTGAGTTTTCACTTAATAACTATTCTAAAACCAAGATATTCTATAAATTTATTGTAAAAATGAATTCATAGTTAATGCAAGAAGTTTTTGGTTCAATTAATAATCAAGACTCTTTCTTGAATCAAGTACTTTGAATTATATCAAAACAAATAAAGTATCTAGAGTTTGAGAAAGTGATATCTTTTCTAGAACAAAAAAAACTTTTCTTTTTGTAAGAACAATAGTTAGCAGTTCTAAGAAGTGTTTGATTTAAGCAATGAACAAGTTTTATAATTTCAATCAATACATTTTATTATTCTAAGAACGGCAATGATAATTTCAAGGAAATAGGGGAGGCTGGGAAAAGTTGAACCGCTTTTTGTTCGCCAAGTCAGTCTATTTCCTTTAAAAGTTAAAGATTTTTAATATTGACATGGTCACTATATGTTGTTGTTAGGTTAGATAATTATGTAATAAATAAAGACAGAAGGTCCCTTAAGTAGGGACTGAATAAATTAACCGACTTGGTATTACATGGATCTCACAACTTTTTATGTAGGTAAGGCAGACTTGGTCTTTTTTACAAGCTATATGTTTTTGATGGTATCTCACTTCTTTTTGTAGATAGTCCTCCTTTTTAGGGTTCCGTACCCGAAGGGTTCCAAACGGGACCCTATTACTAAGACTTCACTGTCTGTCTGTATGTATTTTTGAAGCGAATTTAGAACTTTATTTCTTTGAATATTTCAAGCGTCTACCTGTTACCGTTATTAATATCACGTAAAGAACGACAAAAAATTACATTTGTTGTATTGGAGCGCCCCTTAATTATTAATTTTATTCTATTTTTAGTATTTGTTATTAAATTTTTCGTTATTTCGTTATTAAATTTTTCAACTGTCTAGCTATCACCGTTCATGAGATACAGCCTGGTGACAGACAGACAGACAGACAGACAGACGGACGGACGGACGGACGGACGGACGGACGGACGGACGGACGGACGGACGGACGGACGGACGGACGGACGGACGGACGGACGGACGGACGGACGGACGGACGGACGAACGGACGGACGGACGGACGGACGGACGGACGGCCAAACAAACGTAATTTTTTGTAGTTCTTTACGTGATATTAATAACGGTAACAGGTAGACGCTTGAAATATTCAATGAAATAAAGTTCTATATTCGCTTCATAAATACATATATACATAAATACATACATACATACATACATACATACATACATACATACATACATACATACATACATACATACATACATACATACATACATACATACATACATACATACATACATACATACATACATACATACATACATACATACATACATACATACATACATACATACATACATACATACATACATACATCATACATAATCTCACGCCTGTATCCTAGAGGGGTAGGCAGAGACCAGGGACTCCCACTTTGCCACGATCCTGACAGATTACTTTCGCTTCATCAATATTCATTAGTCGTTGCATGCACGCACGCCGGTTTCGCTTCAAAAATAAATAATTAAATTAAAATAAATATTTAAGGGGGGCTCCCATACAACAAACGTGAGTTTTTGCTGTTTTTTCTCGATCTTTGTGTCTAATGTTGTATAGATAATGGTACGGAACCCTTCGCTTCGTGCGCGAGTCCGACTCGCACTTGGCCGTCGCTAGTGTTAAATATTTGTAGAAGAGAAAGATCAATTATCCCCAGCCTCCCCTTTAGTTCTCTAATTTACTTCAGTCTAATATCTTACCATTTTCATTGAACACTATTGAAAACTAAGATTTAGAAACATTTTTCTTGATCCAAAATAATGTGAAACTGTGTTGTATATTTTTACTGGCTCTAAGAATATTTTTCTCGTAACAATATTTTTTCTCTAATATCAAGCGGCACTGTATTATATTGTTTTCAATTAAGAATTTTTTGCGTTGGTAATACTGAGTTACTGACGCCGCGCCGCGCAGCCAAGCCGCGAGCGAGCAAGTCGTGACAAGTTTAGTTTAGTTTTCAGCCGCGGTGATTGAAGTTCCTAACAGCAAAACAAAATAAAAACCGTTGGTGGTGATGGACGTTGTGAGTGTGGCTGTAGCCGAAGTGCTGGGGTCATGGGGTATACCTCACGAAGTAATAAACAACTTTATAGGTAAGAAGTACATTTATATTAAATTTAGGTATATCATTTAGTCGTAGAACGTAAATCTATGTAGATTTGATTTCACCCTTTCTCTGCATGATATCTGTAATGTAATTGTAAACGGAGAACGTTCGTGCTTGAACAGTGATATTATAGATACATAACTCTTATTATATATTTTCTAGCAAATGGAATAAGTGTCGAACACTTTCCAAAACTGACACCAGAATGTCTCAAAGAATTGTGCCCACATTTAGGCACACGATTAGTGCTCCAAGAGCGGATATCGGAATTGATAACAGCACAGGTAATGTACTAAATGATCACTTGGTTGTCTTTTTCTCAGTTGGTACTTGTGGTAGCTGGTTGCCACACGGACGGAGCAAACCGTGTGTAATGTTTGTAGTCTAATCATGGCTGTACGTACATATAATTCACGCTTTATTTACTGTGGTGTAGGTAGAGACCACTTCTTTCCACTTGTTTATTATTTGTCATAAGAATTTTGGTGACTTCACAGACCTCAACGGAGACAAACTCCAACACATGCACTCCATCGAATAATACGTTGCTTATAAACCTCGATGATATAGAAGTTACCAGCCTACTTGAGACTCCCAAGACAGTCGAATATCAAAGCAGAAAAAGTTTCCCGCAGTTCGATTTAGAAACACTATTACAAACTTCACCAGGTGGAAATAGCATTTTAAAATATTATCAAACATACAGTTGTCTCGATAACAGCAAGCGAAGTCAATTAACCGACATAATTATAAAACATATATATACATATATTGTTAATTGGTAAGTTGACCCAACTAATAAATAACTCATCAAGCTCATTGTATCATTCATTTACCATACTATTAACATTTTGGTAATAATGAAACTATATTACTTTTGTTTTTAGCCGTATAACCTACGAAGAATACAATGTGCTAGCGGCAAAAATAATAACACTGTTTCCCAAAGAGTCAGTCGGCACATATTTTACAAAACCTCTAAAAAAAAATCAGTCTATAAGTGGACGTTCCACAGTCGCCCGAGGAAAATTAGTTGACAAAGTCCGCAACCTCTTATACAAGTATGGGGATCGCAAGAGAGGTTCAATTAGCGAGTCTGAGAATACTCCACCTCCAAAGAAGAAAAATTGTGATGATGACTTACAGGGTGAGTAAACATCATTTAATCTACTTGAAAAAAAGATCTCAATTCATTAAGTAATATTCATCAAAATAAAATTATTTATCCTGCCACCTTTGACAAAGTTTTGAGGGTTATCAGATCAGCAATATTGCAGATAGCAGATATTGCAGACATTGGCATGAAGTGACAGGTTGTCAGCCCAACACCCTCGGTATATCACTACCTTTGCATCCCTTGACTTTATTTTACATTATGCCTGGAATGAGAAGCTGCTCGAGAATTCTATATTTGTCAAAGGTGGCGTGATGTAACCTTGAAGGTTACTAATGCTCTGCCTACCCGGCCAGGGAATACAGCCGTAATGATATGTATGTATGATTTATGTATGTATTTATTCTGTAGACTGATTAAGTTGATTTTTTTAAAGAATTAGTTCAATGGTGGTCCCATATAATTTGGGTAGAAATAATGGAACTATAAATATTATTAGTTATTAGTTTATTACTGTTAATTATGCCTATAATCTGTCTCTCTGTCCGTCCGTCTGTCCTTATATCCGTCTGTCCGCCTGTCCGCCTGCCCGCCTGCCTGTCTGTCACCAGGCTGTATCTCATGAACCGTGATAGCTGAACAGTTGAAATTTTCACAGATGATGTATTTCTGTGGTTGCTCTAGCAACAAATACTAAAAACTGAATAATATTAATAATTAAGGGGGGCTCCCATACAATAAACATATTTTTTTGCCGTTTTTTTGCTTCATATTAATAACGGCCTCAGGTAGACGCTTGAAATATTCACAGAATATTAGGTTCTATATTCATTTTAAAAATAAATAATTAAAAATAAATATTCAAGGGAGGCTCTCATACAACAAACATGATTTTTTGCCGTTTTTTCTCGGTCTTTGTGTCTTATGTTGTATAGATAATGGTACGGAACCCTCCGTGCGCGAGTCCAACTCGCAATTGGCCAGTTTTTATATTATCTGATCTTATCTGGTTTTCTTATCTTATTTCCTTGAACTTTGGTATTTTATTTAATAAAGTCTCTTAATTTCAGAATTACACTCGAGGGATGTATTGTGGCTAAATAACAACTCTGAACCTTGGGACGAGGTAACAATCAAGTGGAAGGCCACATTTAATCTAAGAAGGGAAGGTGAACAGAAAAATATCCACGAGTTTCTGAAAGACTGGAAAATATTGTCAGACACTAGGAGTGAAATATTGGTGTGTATGGATTTTAAATTAAGAATAATTTAGCCTATTTTTAACCGACTTCAAAAAAGCAGGAGGTACATAATTTTGGGCGCAGATTTTTTTGAAAACTAAAAACACATTATAGACAATACATAGGTACTCATCATGTCATATATGCAATGAAAGGAACTTTGTTCCAACCCGGTGCTCAACGACACCACTCATCCCGAAGGTCTCTGAGTGCCTCGGGGTCCCTGAGGTCTCGGGGTGCCTTCCAAATCACGGAAACGTTCAGTTGTGATAACCACTCCAAGCGGTCACCCATCCAGAAACTGACCTGGGTGACCGTTGCTTAGCTTGTGAAATTGTTGCCGATCCACAAGCGCCGTTAGGTTATGATCGCTTCAGGTTATATGTGCCACTGTATGTATATTTTTTGGAACGAAGTTGCTTATCGCCCGTAACACTCCAGAGAGTTTGACCTAGACCTAGCTAGAATTTGAAAACCGTGGGTAACGCAAAAACCGACACCAAGATAATTACGATTACTGTTATTACCTAACGTTACTAGATTATTACTTTTTTTTTCAGATAAATATTGACTTTGAATTGTTATATCCTGAAAAGGGATTAAACTTCTACTTAAATTGGGATATATTTTTTGAAAAACTAATTGGACTAAAACAAACGCAAGATGAAAGAATTATAAACCTTATTGATTCTTTGAAGAACATTGAAGGCGAATGTATGCATAATAAAACTTATAAGTAGTTAGACTAAGTTTATTCTGTTACTATAAGTGGCATTAAATTTAAACTGGACGAAAACTTAAATAATTTATACACATTATTTTACTTATTTCAGTAAAACTTCCTACCCAGCTGAAGATCCTAGCAAAGCTGGTACCCCCCAAGGGAAGACTTTCGAAGAAAGTAAAATTCACAACAGAAGAAGCCATCGAATCGCTATTCATCTGCGTTCCGGTAAGTGTTAAATTTCTTGAAAAAATCTGTTATCATGATTTTAACTCATTTCTTATTTGATCTTTATTACACAAAACCTTACCGTACAAAACAATAATGTTATGAGTGTTCTCTACCGTCAATCTCAGGCAAAACTAAATAAGCACATAACATTTAGGTTGTGCTGATAATATAACAAAAATAGATTAATGTAATAATAAATATCATAGGACCTCTTAGATTGACACAGATTGACCTAGTCCCAAATTAAGCTGAAGATAGGCTTGTATTACGGGTACAAGTAACGATATGAATACTTGTGTAGATACAAGTGGCGAGGCGTCCATAGAACTCTACTCCCACCGGCTTGTCTAATTTTAGTCGTTGACTACAGTAATTGAAAAATTACTATGACGAGTTTTGACATTACCATCCAAGGATAAGTGATATTCTCGGAATAAAAGTTGGGTGAAATCCAGCCTAAGATCCTAATTTCTTATTCTTTGACGTTTACATTTTTTAGTAATTTACTATTTTTTCTGCTTTGTAGAATGCTGGTGACATTGAGGAAACCATAGCTACCCAAAAAGAAAAAGCCTTAGCAAAGAAGATCTCCATCCAACCATACATTATACTACAAGGGTCGTTATCGGAGTGTGCCTCACCATTACTGATAGTTGATGATGTTAAATATCAGTTTCAAAGCATCAGGAAAAGTTTTGATATCCTTTTTAAACTGTATCATACTTTTAACGCTAGGTACCCAAAGGCAGGTGACCACTTGTATTTAATAATACAAAGATGCGTGTACAAAATTGAAACAAAATATGACAATCTTGTATGCTACATAATGGATGTATTAAATTTGTAACTTAGTTATTACCAGTCACAATTTTCAATAAAAATATTCTCACCCAAGAAACTATACATACTTGTCAATATGGAATTAAATTTCAATTACTGCCAAGTAAGAATAAATGATTTTAAAAAATACATTTTTCATTTGGAAACGGCACACAAGATTGTCAACTACTTTGTTTGCCCTAATCAAAATTGTAAAAGAACATATGATAAAAAAAGTCGTTTTAAAATTCATTTAACCACGTGCAGTTCAAGTAATGTTGAGACAAATTCATGCATCAATAACATCAATGCTAGTAAAAATGTGATGAGCAATCATGTAGATGACACTGTATCGCAAAGTAGCAATGGTGTAAATAAAACATGTGACATTACCATAGATATAGATAGAAACCATGATAATGTAGCCTTTATAGAGTCTGTGAAGTCGTACTTAAATATATTTATGTGCAATTTATACAGCCACGAGAGCTTACCAAGGTCTTTAATACAAATTTTGATAGAATCAGTTAAAACCTTGATCTGTGATATTGCTTCTGATATTAATAAAAGGATTTTAGACGAGCGTATAGATTTAACTGAAAGATTAATTACTGTGAAAGAAATTGTTTCAGCATTGCAAGACATCTTTAAAGACTATGACACAGAGTATAAACGCTTAAAACAATTAGTTGACAAAAAATATTACGTAGCCCCCGTAGAAGTTAAGATTGGTAACAGCAAAGAAAAACAAAATGAAAATAATAATATAATTATGACACTAAAGGAAAAAAAACTGTACATGTCCCCACTCAGACAAACTTTAAAATCGTTTTTGGAATTACCTGGAGTCCTTTCTGCCATTCTTGAGTATCAAAAAAATCTTATCGATGAAAGTAATGCCAGTGATGGTGATGTGATTAGGAATGTGATTCAAGGATCGTTGTGGAGAGAACTTATAGCTAATATGGATATAGATAACATTGTTATCCCTTTGATCTTGTATTTTGATGATTTTGAAAGTGGTAATGCCCTAGGGAGTCATGCAGGTGCATATAAGCTAGGTGCAGTTTATGTTTCGATTGCAACAATTCCACCAGAAAAATCTAGTAGATTGGAAAATATTTTTGTTACTCAACTATTTTACTCAAATGATAGACTTTTATTTGGCAACTATGCTATTTTTAACAAAATAATTGAAGAACTTAAGTTTTTGGAAGAAGTCGGTATTAATGTTGTAAGGAACAAAAAAAACGTAACTGTAAAATGTGTCTTGGTTACTTTATCTGGAGATAACTTAGGACTCCACGGTATATTAGGATATTTTGAAAGTTTTATGGCAACAAATTTTTGCAGATTTTGTTTAACTACTAAGACAGATTCTGAAACACAAACATGTGAACTTAATAATTTGCGGATGCCTATTGATTATGACACTCATCTTGAAAATCGTGTTGGCATTAAAGAACAATGCGTTTGGAATAATTTAGAAAAATTTCATGTTTACATAAACATAACGTGTGATGTGATGCACGACCTTATGGAAGGTGTTTTAAGGTACGGAATGGCGCTTGTGGTCCAAAATCTTATAGACAAACAATACTTTACGCTTGATCGTTTGAACTCCAGAATAAAGTATTTCAAATTCAACACTTGTGAAAAAAATTTGCCGCCACCAATAAATCGTCAACACTTATTAAATAAAAGCTTAACTATGTCTGCCTCTGAAATGTTGTGCCTTACTAGAAATTTTGTTTTTATAGTGGGGGATTTAGTTGAAGAAAATGATCCCGTTTGGGATTATTATTTATTATTGCTTGAAATAACAAATGTTCTTACATCACAAGCGTTTACTTCAGACCTAATAGATTACTTGAAGGGTATTATCGAAGAACATCACAAACTGTACCTTCATATATTTCAATGTAAATTAAAACCAAAACACCATTTTTTAACTCATTATCCTACCATAATAAAAAAAATTGGTCCACCTATACTTGTTAGTGCTTTCAAATACGAAGCAAAACACAAAGAGTTAAAAAAGGTTTGTCAATCAATAACATCGCGTATAGATCTTCCTCTGTCTGTAATGAAACGTTGCCAACTCAAGCAAAGTTTTCGTTACGTAACAGACAAAGGGTTGACAGAGAATCTTCGATATGGTAAATTTGATTTTGATAACGATAATCTTAATGGAAAAGATTGCATTTATGTTGATTGGTGTGAATTAAATGGCATTAGGTACAACGTAAATAATGTTGTGCTACAAGATGTTAATGATGATATTCCCAAATATTGTAAAATAAACAAAATTGTTATGAATCAATATAATAACGAGATACTATTTGAATGTTTCGTTTTAGATATTGTAACTTACAGTGCTCATTTGAAAGCATATAAAGTAGTACAATCAACACGTAAGTGCACCATTTTGTATGGAGATTTGTACACTAATTTAATTTCAGTAATATATAAGGTTAATTTAGAATCATACGTGAAAGTTGATTTTTGATGTTTATTTGATTTGTTATTTCTGTATCTTTTAGATATTTTCAAGATATGGGTAAATTAAGGATGTCTACTTTACGGTGTTAAAATCTTTAGTCTTAAATGACTTAAATGAATAAAAAAAATTTAGTTCATATGCGTATTTTAATTATATTTAGAATGTAATTTAATTTAAGTCATTGTATAGCCGCTATTCGAAGTAGGGGGACTGTGCCGCACATAGATACACACACATACATCCACACAAACACGCGCCCCCACACCCACCCCCACACACATACACACACACACACTTCAGTACTTAATAGTGAAAATAAAGGCCGGAGCATACCGAATGCGTGCGCGTTGACGTGCACCTGCGCCTTGCTCTGCGTTGTAATTTATGAAAGCTTATGATGAGAGATTTCACACCCGATGCGTGTGCGTACGCGCTCATAAGGTTTCATAAATCACCACGCAGTGCAAGGCAGACGTGCACGTCTACGCGCACGCATCCGGTGTGCTCCTGCCTTAACAGTTGGCTTAAGCAAATACAATGACTTGAATTA
The DNA here is from genome assembly GCA_934045075.1 of Yponomeuta sedellus. Lineage (NCBI taxonomy): Eukaryota > Metazoa > Arthropoda > Insecta > Lepidoptera > Yponomeutidae > Yponomeuta > Yponomeuta sedellus. The sequence goes on from OW203730.1 coordinate 19,610,941, forward strand.
AGCAATCCCAATACCTTAACCGAAGATAGGTAAATCTCAAAGTAACGTAAAAGTAAATTAATTTCAAGGAACAGTATCTAGAAGTGGTTACTCGTTTTATTACACCAATGTAAAAATATCTTAAATTAAAAAAAAAAAGTTTACTCTAAGAGTTGTTAGTTTTATATGAAAATATGTATGTATTCACTGAAGATTAAAATTTAATTATTTTCAATAAAAGTGCTACTTAAGTCAAGAATTTAAAAAACTCATTTGTGTATTAAAAGAAGTAAACATTATTTGTCACTGTAAGAATCACCTTTCTCAATTCAATAAAATTTAAATGCTTAACTTGAGAACTTCAAATAGCTCCTTTGAATTCAACAACTTCTTAAAACAAGAATATTTTGTTTTTCACTTTAAGTAATAAAGTATTTCATACAATTAAGAATAGCTCTTATTGGAAGAATAACTGTTTTAATTAAATAACACTAAGTTGCTTAACTTGATACACCAAAATTCAAAATTAAAATTCAAAATTTCTCCCTCGAATTGAACCATTTCTTAAAACAAGAAAACTGTTTTTTTACCTTTAAGTAATTTGAATCTTTCAAGGAAGTACCAATAAAATTGAATCTAAGAATACTTCTCTTATTGATCAATAAAACATTTTTTCTTGAGTGAAATGATTTTGTAATTGACTTTAACATTTTTTACTTGTCACAAAGAAACTAATTTAAGATATTTTTTTACTGATACGAAGTATAAATTCTCTAACGTCTATAGGGAGAGGATCATTTTCTCAAAGTTAATAAATTTGCTTTAGAACAAGGCAATTTGCTTATTTTTAAGAAATCTGTTTTTACTGTGTATGCGCAAACATATAAGCCCATAAACCTATAAGCGCCATATATGAAGTAATTTGTAAATTTGAGCTGATAACGGCTCATTTTTAAAAAGTTAAAGTTATAAAGTTTTATTATTATCAATTAGGTTTAACACATTGTTGACAAATAACATTTTCATCACAAAATTAATAAAATGGTTCAATGAGTATTTGTCATTTTCTTCCCTAACTTGCACACTAGGATTCCCTGTGTCGTGCAAGCTAGTCTCTTCCAATAATGAAACAGAAGACATTTTTAGCTATTCTATTTATCTCATTACCTCGCTAACAGTCAATAAAGAAGGTGTTCACAGTTTAACAAAACTCCCAGTAGAAGTAATCATGTACTTCGGTGGAGCGTGCTCGTGCTCGCCAATGACTTTATCGACTGCGCCATTTTTGTCCAACTTGATTCGGGCGCCACAACCAGCCAATTTTTTCGAGCAGTAAAATAGGTACTGCGAATTCATTTGGAAATAGGTGTACCCATCAAGCAACAGCAGCTTCTTGCCGCGGTTAGTCGGTATAAAGGTGTACCCCTTGGCTGCAACAAATAAAAACTTCAGTTGGTCACACTACTTACTACATTTTTTTTTCATTCTGTAACATTCTGTTGTTTTATTCTAGCAGACTCACGTAGTCTTAAGACAAAATCTGTTGGGAATAATATAAGTGAGTGATGATTACACAATAAAGAAGCAATTTTGGGTAAATACAAAATTTTTTTTTGCTAAATCTGCGTTATAGATTTTTTTAAGTCATAGATAGAATGTCCCCTTAAAAACAGTGATTGAATTCATCCTGTGGAATTTGCAGTAATTGTTTCATTTTCAAATCATCTTTCCTTAAATGCCGTTAAGAAAAATAAACTACAAATAAGAAAAAAATCCGGACTTGGCCCCCGTGGTGGAGTATGGGCTATACCTTCCTCAGGGAAGGGCCCCTTGCCCCTCGGTGGGGACATAATGGGTTGATGAAGAAGAAAAAAATTGTAGGTTTACACTATTTTTATTTTTAATGCACTAACCCGTGCTAAGGAACAAATTTAAAAACCTATTTAGAGGCTAAAAAGCGCGTAAGTTAAAGAGGTAGAACGCTGGTACGGATAGCCAGAGGTTGCGGGTTCGAATCCCGGCATGGGTGAAATTTTTAGCCTCTAAATAGGTTTTTAAAATTGTAGGTTTATACACCAAAAAACAAACAAAAAAAAATTAAAGTCTTGTTAGTTGCGGCAACAAAGAAATTTCAGAATTTTTTTAAATAATAAATTAATCTACTCCTCATTAATTAACTTTTTTTAACCACAAGAAATTTCATGAGGTTCTATAGCGTTTTACTTGGTTAAATGCCGACGTAATAGCCGATTTTGGCCGCGGCCCATTTCACTAACTCTGCTGTAACTCTTCTAATTTACGTTTGATTTTAGATCAGAGTGCTTATAGTGCGAGTTTGACAGATCCAATCGAATAACTTTACTACCGCGTTAATCGAGCATTGAGTAGTGAGTATGAGTAAATTAACCGTTCGAACTGGCAAAACGCTGTCACAGTACAACTCGCACTCGCGTTTATTCGTGTTTTGGCTGGTAAACGTGTTCACTTCTCAACGTAAACCATTACAACTCGCACTCAACAATTTTAATTTCCATACTTGTCGCTAGGTGGCGCTTCCTCGATGCCATAGAAATATGAGTTTACGTTAACGCGATCGAGTAGTTAAAAAACTCGCACTAAGCACTCCGTTAAAAGATTTATCATCTTGATGATATGTCCCCCATACATTACTAATAAGTTTATCTGCAAAACCTTTGAAACTGTTACCAAAAACCAGTTACAAACGAGTGTTTGTGTTTAATAGGTGTCTATAAAAATGTTGAGGGATTTTAAAAGAAAACTTTTTTGTGAATTCAATATTTATACATATCTAATTAGAATAAATTGTAAGAATAACGTGATAAACATACTAGAAACGTTTAAATTCGTTTTCTTACCTTTTTACACGATACTAACTCTAAATTTAGAAAAACACGAAAAGCTCGAAGAAAATAGGGCATCTCCTGACATTTTCACTTTTAAATTTTTTCTTTCTTCACGAATTCACATAACAATTCTAAGCCATGGGTGCCAATTGCCCGCACCTGCGTCTCCCGCTTCCGATTCCATTGTTCTGCTCACTGGACTACTGCCGCTTCAGGCGCCGTCAGCACTTTAGAGTTTAACATATTTGCCTGTGTTCGTAAGCAAGTACCGAGGTGGATCGTGATTGTGTTCTGTGTTAGCCTGAACTATCCTATCATCTTTACCCAACTTAGCGCGAGCTGCACACCCAGCCTTTTTCTTGGAGCAGTAGTACAAAAACGGAGATTGTCCCCAACGGGAATAAGTGTATCCCTCTAACATAAGTATTTTGTTGCCTCGCGTTGTTTGTATGAACTTACAATTTGACTCTGTGAAAAAGGAGAAAGTAATCAGTGGATTGAATTTATAACATTGTAAAGTCCATCTAAACTAAGTGAAAGCTTAAAGCTAAATTTTAGTCACTCCGGACCATATCTGATACAAATGTCTCCATAACACTGGCTGCATTACCACATTGAACAGCCAGGGTGATGCGTTGCATAAGATATGCCCCAGAGCGACAGTCCAAGACGCGGTCCCTCAAACGCCGCTTCTAACCCCCAAATAAACAGGACACAGTAATCTGTTAGAAATTCGATATCAACCCCTGTATTTCCCCACTGCTAGAGCACGGGTCTCTTCCTGCGTCGCAGGAAGGTTAGGCCATACTTCACATGTCCGGGTTGGTGGAGGATTGTATAACAGTGGGGCGGGCCTTAGTGACAAAAGTTATCAAGCCGCCCATTAGGCCTTTGAGATGGCTTAATGACTGCCGTTATATGATAGCAGGTACCAATGGCTTAGCGTGCCTTGCGAAGCACGGAAACGGCCGAAAAAACGCCCCTAGTTGTAGTCACTTGACGGTCACCCATCCAGTTGTTGTTTAACCCAAGTGATTGATTCCAATCACTCGTCCGACTAGGCCACGAGCGGTTCGTTCGACTAGACCACGAGCGAAATAGAATTGAACTTTTTGAAACTGAGCGCATCAGCAAGCTTTAATACATAACTATGTACGAGTATCGCGAACCATTAAGAAATACTAAAGGCTTCTTCTCCCACCTCTTAATTAAGAAATTTTTGGTTGTAATACCACATGCTAACTGTGACGAAAAACATTGTGAGGAAACCCGCGGTTTGGTTGGCTCCGCACGTATTGACTAGTCTTTCCTGTAGGCAGAGTAAGCTGTCAGGCTTGTATAAGACTGGACAAGCCTACACCGCAGTCGGTTAAAAAGGAAATTTTAGACTTATTTAATACAAATTGCGAATCACTAAGTTTTATTTTGATAAGTTCATAATAATACAACAGAATTAACCAAATTATTAAAACACAATGCTATACCTGTCACAAATCAAATACTTATTTTTATTAACCATGAGACTCCCAAGATGAGAGAATAGCCGTAGAATTGATCTCATAATGAGCCTGACTTGAACCGACTAAAATGACCTTATACGGTTTATTTAAGCGGGAGTAAAGAATACAAATAAAGAAAGGGTCCACTGTTTGGGTACGTCCACTCGGACCACAGAAACGGATCACAGTCGCAACGGATCACATCAAAACATTCCACTCGGATCATGTGATCCGAATGGACTACATTTTTGATTAGATTTTTTTCCATTCGGATCACACCATTAATCTTAGTAGGAACGTAATCGATATTCGATCCGTTGCGACTGTGATCCGTTTCTGTGATCCGAGTGGACGTACCCAAACAGTGGACCCTTTTTATTTGTATTCTTTATTTTTTATCCTAATTTACTTATCTCTAATACCTCTCTAATACACGTTTTATATAGGTGTCCATTAATAGCGTGCATCAATGAACAATCCCCATACAACCGTAGTTTGGTTTTAATTCACAAACGACATTCCGGATCGCAATGTGATATCAACCCTTTGTATGCCCCCGCTACTAGTGCACGGGTCTCTTCCTGCATCGCAGAAACGTTAGGCCATACTCTATCACGGGGGCCAGTCCCGGTTGGTGGAGTAATTGTAAGACCTTGTCGGGCCTTACTGTCAGAAGTTATCAAGCCGCACCCATGGCCTCTGTCATGGCTTAAAGAGTGCGCTCGGAAAAATTTAAAGAATATTCCCTCAAAACGTGGCAAACGAATTCCATCTCACGCTGAAGATCTTTCTAAAGCTACACTTTGTCGTATTTCCCATCATCGGTAACAATATATCGCGGGGGATGTTCGTGAGAACCGAAGATCTTATAAATTTTTCCGTACTTATCGAGTTTGACACCAGCTTTACACCCTTTATTTTTCTTCGAGCAGTAGTAATTTTTCGATGTACCGTTTTCTGCATAAGTATATCCCTTTAGCGCCAATAGAAATTTCCCGAATTTCGTTGGAAGAAACATGCAGGTTAGTTCTGAAATTTAGTTGCATATCTTAATAAAACGAAAAACCAAATATTTATACTTGTCTTGAAAAAAATATCTCTTGATCTAACACTGTAGACTGCCTTATTGGCCTCGGGTATGACATCTGATTTCCATGCCGGAGGTCGTGGGGTTCGATATCCACTGGGAACCGCCATGATTGTACAAATGGCCTCAGTCTGGGTGTACAGTCTGTTAGTTTTTAAAACATACCTCGGCTACTATCGGATATATTCGTAATAGAAATATCGGAACTCATATGACACTTAACTTTACATTCTTCCTCTTGTAAGTGATGCAATCGACTTCAGCCAGATCTCGCTGCTTGTACGTAATACAGAGAATAGTGTAAAGAGGTTCGAAATTTCACTGATGCCGGTGAGTCGCCTATTAGCTCAGTTGGATAGAGCGCTGGCACGGATAGCCAGAGGGTTCGAATACCGGCAGGGGTGGAATTTTTAGCCTCTAAATAGGTTTTTAAATTGTCCTTCGCACGGGTTAGTGCATAAAAATAAAAATAGTATATTCTTCTTCTTCTTCAGGCTGTATTATGTAGTCCACTGCTGGACATAGCCCTCCCCTTATGAGCGCCATAGCGCCCTGTCTTCAGTTTGCCGCATCCAGCGTCTGCCGGCAGTTTTTCGCAGATCGTCATCCCACCTGGTCGGAGGGCGTCGGAGGTTTAAAAGTTCCTAATTCGTGTAGCAACATTTCAGAACATTCTAATAAACTCAAATCAGTATCCCGGACGGATAGATATAGATATTGAAGACATCGAATATGATGTCAACAGGTTTTACATATGGGAGGAACAAATAACTTCTAATAGTCTTATTTTGCACTGTTTTTCTTTATATAAATTTATTTTTTAAGGAATAACTTACAACTACGATCACTTCTATAAAAAATAGAAACCGATCCATCTAATCGGGGAATTGGTACTGCTTGCTGGTGTCAAGCTTAGCACAGCAGCAGAAACTAATATAATATTGTTATTCATACACTAGTTTAAAAACCTATTTAGAGGCTAAAAATTTCACCCATGCCGGGATTCGAACCCGCAACAGCGCTCTACCAATTGAGCCAATGGGCGACTCACGGCATCAGTGAGTAGAACAATTGGTAGAGCGCTGGCACGGATAGCCAGAGGTTGCGGGTTCGAATCCCGGCATGGGTGAAATTTTTAGCCTCTAAATAGGTTTTTAAATTTGTTCCTTAGCACGGGTTAGTGCATTAAAAATAGTATAATCATGTGGGTACAGTGATATCGTTCCGATGTTAAACCTAACTGCAAAGTAGGTAGTCGGGGCTGTAAGTAATGCAATTTGCTTAAGTCAGATGTCGCTGCCTGTACGTAATGCAGAGAATAGTGTAAAGAGGTTCGAAATTTCACTGATGCCGTGAGTCGCCCATTGGCTCAATTGGTAGAGCGCTGGCACGGATAGCCAGAGGTTGCGGGTTCGAATCCCGGCATGGGTGAAATTTTTAGCCTCTAAATAGGTTTTTAAATTTGTTCCTTAGCACGGGTTAGTGCATTAAAAATAAAAATAGTATAATCATACACTAGTTTTAATTTTAAACTGTATCAAATCTATAAGGTTTGTGGAAATAAATTGTCTCATTCTTAATATTCATATACCGTAATCCGTATAGTAGATAGAGAACAGATTTGGGAGCAAACGTGCCATAATTATAGCTATTTATTTAAGCATAACTGAATTCACACAAAATATAATTAAAAAAATCTCACTTTAAAACGTAAATTACTCGTTGAAAACTATCATACTTACATTCTAAAAAAAGGCGTGAAATCTCACCAAAATAAAATTTTGTAAACTGGCGACAAGGCACTAGACCAATTCTTACATATTATGCATTTTTTGAGACAAGTGTTATAAATTTAAATAAAATGCGCTGTGTTTGTCTGAAAAAAAACTTAACTGCTAAAGATCCTACAGAAATTATTTTTACAAAACAAAGTTAGGGCAATTCACACGTAGTTCCTTTTGCGAATTAAGAATGAAAAATCCTTGCTAGCGATCAAACTTTGATGTAGTGCCCGGCCGCGGTGACCATATATCGCGGGGGATCATGGCCGTGGTCTTCATTGACTTGAGTGATGGTCCCGTGATCGTCAAGCTTCACACGGGCCTTGCATCCGCTGTCCTTCTTTGAACAGTAATAGTGCTTTGTCGTCCCAATTTGTGAGTAAGTGTACCCGTTGAGCATAAGCAGACGTTTCCCACGCGCAGTCGGTATAAACATGAAGTGCAGATCTGAAATGTTTGTATCAAACTAAACCTTGCTGACTTAGCAAGCTAAAACTGATTTTAAGGCATAAAATGCCATCTTTAAGTCAAGATATGACAAAAATGCATTGATTGTCAGATGGGTAAAAAATGTCACTGAATGAGGGTTCCACGCGACGGATATCGCAGAGGTGGTGGACCAAGGCGTCGATGGTGGGAACATCTCTTAACATTTTGGCGCGAATGCCCAAGACAGGGAGGAGTCAGGCCTGTAGCGGGACAGAAAAACAGTTGACTAAAAATTACTCGTCAAAGTACAACTTCAAACGAGGTTATGATAATATGTCATAATAGTATTTTCTAAGGTAGCACGAGCACTAGAATTAAAGCTATTTTTATACGGATTTATGCTCGTTTATTAAATTTTTACAATTTTCCGACGTTTCGGCACTTTTTCAGGTGCCGTGGTCCCGGAAACGTCGGAAAATTGTAAAAATGTAATAAACGAGCATAAATCCGTATAAAAACAGTTTTAATATGTCATAAGCCAAAAGGTCAGATGAACCCGGGACTACCTGACAACTGACTCTTCTCCATGTTGTGCGACATTCCCCCGATAGTCTACCACAGGTAGATGGAGATTATTCTGTTAAAATAAAAGTTTGCCAATGGCAATCCACTGACTTTCACAGATATTTTAAATACATGCAAGATTCGACGAACTGACGCGTTTGTGCGACTGAACGTGAAGCGGCAATTCCATTAAAATATCTGTAATGGACGGCTCGACAAAGGTTTCTACAACTTTTGCACTATAAAAATATATAGCTAGAATTTGAATAATTTTACCCCTCATACGTACTAATAGAAAAAGGCGATTTTACATTTCATTATAATTTAATATATATCAGTTGAAAACACTGCATCAATTAGGCTTATTTTTTGTTACTAAATTTATTAATTTTAAAACGAAAAGGGATCTCATTGATCTGTACAAGTTACATGCTTTAATATTCCTAGTTTGCCAAAAAAATCGCTTAGGTTATTCGCTCGTACTATTTTCGCGAATTAAGTAAACTAGTGGAACATAACTTGTTCAGTGTGCAGAAGTAGAACCAGCACATGTCTCGGTGTAGAATTTACATCCACAAATTAATAGTATTAATAGTTACATTAAGGGCGTTAATTAAAGAAAGGGCCTGGACAACTACGTGCCTCTCGCTCATACAATATTGCCATCTACGTTAGGCGTGCCAGAGAAAGTTAACTGCGTTTAATTAATTAAATTGTAATTAATTACGTTTTACCTCTTAAATAATCGCGATTAGACCCGTTTAATATAACGATGTATGAGTATCGCGAATCACTAAGAAATACGAAAATTAACTGGTCCAACACTATCTACATAACATAACATTTACATACAGGCACATATAATGCTTCTGGTCCCACACTAGGATACCCTGTGTCGTGGGAACCAGAAACAACGACATCACAAACATGTAAACATCCAAGACCTGGGGGTTATTTTGGTCCCCGCCGGGATTCGAACCCGGGACCTCTTGCATGGTAGTCAGATGCGCTACCGCTACGCACAGGTCGCCAATCTTTGAAAAGCCTTGTCATAAGACAGTAACGCCAGTGGCATTTTTCCGAGCGGTTCGCTTCGCAAGGCACGTTAAGCAGTTGGTGCCGGCTGCCGTGGATAGATGACAATCTGTAAGCCAAGTCATAGGCCTTGGGGCAGGTTGAAAACTTCTGACAGTAAGACCAGCCTTGACCCCCGTGGTGGAGTATGCCCTATACCTCCCTTAGGGACTAGACCCGTGCCCCTCGGTGGGGACATAACGGGTTGATCATGATGATGATGATTCTGTACATCCGAAAAAAAAAATACAAATACACAATTTTACAAAAAAAACCTAATAATTCCATCTTAGCCGACTTTAACGTAGTGCCCGTCAGCGGTGATCAAGTATCGCGGGGGAAGGTGCCCGTGATCTTCAAATGCCTCACTGATTTTCCCGCGGTCGTCGAGCTTAACCCGTGCCCTGCACCCGCTGTCCTTTTTGGAGCAATAATAGCGATTTGTCGAACCGCTTTGTGAGTAAGTGTACCCGTTGAGCATAAGTTGGCATTTCCCTCGCGCTGTCGGTATTAACTTGAACTGAAGCTCTGAAATTATTATTTCTTTTAGATTTTTTCGTAAAAAATGCTAAATTCCACACGTCACAATAATCACTTGTCCAGGCCCTAGAGTCTATACTTACATAGTTTTTCAACAGAGTGCTTAGTGCGAGTTTTTTAACTACTCGATCGCGTTAACGTAAACTCATATTTCTATGGCATCGAGGAAGCGCCACCTAGCGACAAGTATGGAAATTAAAATTGCTGAGTGCGAGTTGTAATGATTTACGTTGAGAAGTGAACACGTTTACCAGCCAAAACACGAATAAACGCGAGTGCGAGTTGTACTGTGACAGCGTTTTGCCAGTTCGAACGGTTAACTTACTCATACTCACTACTCAATGCGCGATTAACGCGGTAGTAAAGTTATTCGATTGGATCTGTCAAACTCGCACTAAGCACTCAGAATGATATAAGTACTACAACGGTTGTTTGATATAAGTACTACAACGGTTTGCCATAATTTGGTAGTCTAGAAAGCAATAGCAATACAATGTCATTTCAGGGGTATAACGGGCAAATTAAATAGGCATCTCTAGCGAAGAAGATCGAATCGCGTGAACCGCCGAATTAAGTAGCACGGGTTATATCATTGCAATGCGATTGGTTACTAGACTACCGATTGTGTGACTGAAACTACAGTGGACTTAATGTAAACTCTATTGAACAACTATGCAGTTTAGAGACTCGCCCCCCTGTTCCAAAGATGGATACCCTGAAGAAGAAGCGTACCCTGTGTGATTGAAGAGATTAGGAAAGAAATTTGAAAAAAAATTGCGTCACTGGTAACAAAGATAAAATTTAATTAACACTTTAATAAGCACGGGTAGTTGATTAGAATAGCCCTACACTGGTATTGATCTCTTCAACGGAACCACAGTCAGGTACTCCCCTGAGCCGGTCGGGGACAGAAGAACACTCCACCAATAAGCGTGGAATAAGTGCAGATGAAGTCTGGCCAACGGAAACAACGAGTTCCTTTGTCTGAAGTGGCGTCTTCGGCTTTGTAAAGGTGGAATAAAATTGTGGTCCGGTTCTTAGACCCTGTCAAGAAACCATGTTTGAGTTGTCGTTGTTTCTGGTTCCCACGACGCAGGGTATCCTAGTGTGGGGCCAGAAGCAATGTATGTGCCTGTATGTAAATGTTAAACTACTCGCAATAGTACACAGCCATTGAAATACAGTTCTCCGCCACCGGTGCGATAGACGAAGAACAAAGCCAACGATGATGAAAGATGCAAGGGGGTTCTTATGATTTATAATAAATTACTAGCGGCCCGGTACGTGCTGTCTGTTAGCTTTTAGAATATACCTCGGGTACAATCGGATAGAATCGAATATATTCGTGTAATAGATATCGGAACTAGGTAATATGACACTTAATTTCGAAATCGGAACTAATATGACACTTATACAGAGCAGGAAGTAGTATTACACTCGTGTGCTTTCGGCGAAAACCGAAGCCTACTCTAGAGCCCGAGGTATATCCTAAAAGCTAACAGACTGAACGTATAAAGTGAAACAATAAACCAAATCATTAAAACGTCAAATTCATTTATTCAAACGAGAAAAGTACATAACACGTCCAAAAAATGCCTGCTTTAATGATATAACAACATGCTTGTACTGTCAACATTAAAAAAAGTTTCAATTTGACAGCACCAACCAACCCCATCTTAAAAAAGTTTGAATTTGACAGCAAAATCCTAATCCTAAAAAAAAGATTGAATTCACTTGTTACAAAAAATGTGATATGAAGAACCGATCTACCGATTTTGGCCAAACTTCACATAAACTATCTACTAAATAGTCCGAACAAAGCCTAAGCATTTGGTTTGGATAGGTGGCCCGTCCTCATAAAATTACAACGAAAAGTGGCATTGATTTTTATAAATATTCATAAAGGACTTCAAAAACTGTACATCTTCAAAAACAGTGACTGATACAGAATAAAACGGATAAAACATAATTTACCGGATAAAAGATCATTTTCAAGTGAGTGTTAGTTGTCAATAGTACCTAGTGTTTAGTCAAAAGGTGAAGTATGAAGGGAAAACGAATAGAAATCTAGAATAGAGAAAATGATAGGTCAGAATGAAAGAAATGTCAAAAATGGTGTAAAGTTTACACCTTTACAAAGTAGAGCGCTTAAAGAATATATAATCCCACCAAAAACATTCTGTAAAAACTAGCCAATCGATGGAGCTGCTCGTTTATCTCTAAAAAGTAATGAAAAACTGATAGTGTTGTGTTTATTTTATTTATTAGGCATGTAAAGCAAGTATCAATCTGTCTAGTTCGTCTAGCCGTTAAAGCGCTTAGCTACCAACACAGAGGTCGTGGGTTCGTTTCCCACTGTGAGCCGCCGTATATTTGGACAAATGGTCACAGTCTGGTTGTATCTTCATATGTGTGATGTCCTAGTCTGGTCACTGTAGCACAGGGGATCCCAGTTTGGGACACGTGATAGTGTTGTCTTTATTTTTTTAGGCATGTTTCACAGGTATTTTTTGTATAATAGAAATGTATTGTATGGAATCAGGCGTTACTTAGCGGAAATCCATAATAGTATTAAGATGAGAAATTACAATGCTAAACAAAGCCAATAATTGGCGGAATTCAGCAAAGTCATTTTCACATTTTAATGCTAATATAATTTAATGTAGTATATTCTAGTTTTAAGCAAGATTGACACCCAAAGTATACATGCGAATTAAACAATATGTTAAGTTTACGCCAGTACACTCGATAGAACAAAGACTTAATTTAATTGCTGCTTCAAATCTTCCCAACGTTTTGTTATACACGCCTATCAAACTTTCAGGGCAATCAATATATCTTAGGACCAGAATTCATTATTTATTATCATATTACTTGTACACCACCACGGATTGGCAATTTCAAGCAGTGAGGTATGTGACCACATTGTACGCAGGATTCTCCACGATGTAAAGCTTTTCAGTTAGCAGTAGACTTGAGCAAAGTGTGTCCTTAGAGGGAGTTGTTATGTCTCATATCTTTGCTCACCAAGACACACTATATCTCAATCATATCTCGTTCACCACTTGTGTCCTAGCTAATACGACGTCCAATCAACTAAGTGCGTGTGGAAACAAGAGACAGAACTGGTGAGTTGCTAGTCTACCTATTCTCTACTTTATCCAGATCACACGTTGTTTTTGGGGAACTTTCTCTCATCGCGCTTTGGTTACGACGAGGTGAATGCGGCCGAACGTAACCGATGTCGCTCTCGCGCATTGTGATTGAGCTGGATAAAGTAGCAGGAGATGACTACCTTACTGAGTTGAAAGTATGTGTGAGGGAGCCAGATATACTTGACATCTCTGGGATATGAATGGGACACACTTGACGGCGAGGGAGTTGTGTGTCCACTCATATCTGGCTCTTGAGTTACCCAAGGCTAGTAGGCAGTTATACAACTGCACAAATGTACAAAAATTAAAAAACGAAGTCCACGGTTCATGCCGCTTATTTATAATTTTTTATTTATTTAACAATAGTACAGATCAATAAATAAAAATTACGTCTTACTTGTTATATGGCACTTTTAAGCTAATCGAATGATAATGAGGTCGTGGGTGCAGTAAGTTTTATACAAATCTGAAAATAATGGAACTCCAGGGGTTATACCAAAATACAAAAATCTGAAACTAAACGAGTAGAAGAGCGAGTTATTCCTCAACTTAAATTTTTCGAAACATAAGAGTTGAAATTAACTAAAACTTTACGAAAGTAAGCACTATACATTATTAGTTTAAGTCTGGATTCATTTACTTGATTTTATTTTTAAGAGGAGTCCGACTAGGTTTCGCTTCATTCTCACACCATCGTTTGTAAGAAAAAATTCGAGTTGTTACAAAAAAAAAAACCGGCCAAGTGCGAGTCAGACTCGCGCACCGAGGGTTCCGTACAAACCTGCAAGGTTTACAAAGTTCGTTCATTACGACATGTTACAGCTTAAAGGTATTATAGACCTGAGTATTTGGTATGAATTTCAATTTAATACCTCTAAGCGTTTATGAGGAAATGGGTTATATTAAAAAAATATATATTATGTGATGTAACTAAAAATTTATGGTTTTCGTAATTTTTCCTTTATCTATGCTATAAGACGTTGCTTCGTACCAAATTTCAAGATTCTGAGTTCACGGGAAGCACCCTGTAGGTTTTGATTCCCTTGCAAGTGTCGAAAATTTGCGGCATAAACGGCTGTATCTTTTGATTGCGTTGGCTTAGAAGTTTGATTGTTTCACAGCTTCAAGGGACAGTAGACCTGAGTAATTGATATAAATTTCAGCTTCATACCTCCACGCGTTCCTGAGAAAAAGGGTCTTGACAGACGGACGGACGGACGGACAGACGGACAACAAAGTGATCCTATAAGGGTTCTGTTTTTTCCTTTTGAGGTACGGAACCCTAAAAATGAAGTACCTAAGTGAATCCGTAGTCAAGCTAATAATTTTAGACCATTTGATCTTTACATAATTTGAATTTGACACTGAAGAGTGGCGATTCTACAGTTTTAGGAACTGAAGTAAAAGTACTTTAAACTATGTCGTATTAATCACTATTTACTCGCGTCGCCCTTTTTAACTTGCTCACATATCAGAAGTCGCGACGTCGTGCCGGTGCCATTGGTCCGGCTGTCACGTCATGGCAGTCGTTAAGTCATGTCAGCGGCCTTATGGCCAGCTTGATAACTTCTGACAGTAAGGCCCGCCACTGTCTTACAATCCTCCACCAGCTCACCTTGCCCCCGCGGTGGAGTATGGCCTAATCTTCCTGCGATGCAGGAGGAGACCTGTGCCCCAGCAGTGGGGACAAGGATACAAGGGTTGAAATCGAATATGAGGAGCTGATCGCCAACGTCCATTAGTGAAGAGGCACAGGAAGATGAATATTATATATAAGTATTCTATTCAGTATGGTATTTCCCATGCTTGCACCACACCGCAGTCTGTAACGCTCGCGGATCACATGGCACTGACTGAAAATCAGCGCTGAAGGCTTGCCCATCAGCATTATGCTGAGTCAGTTGCCGTTTATAGCGGCAGTGACACGCCGTAACCTTAAGTGTTTATTTCTTTTTTTTAAATGTTATTTAGTAATGTGTTTTAAGTTTCCTTTGTTATTGTGGCGTGTGTACTGTGGCTATAATAAATGTTTTTTCTTCTTCTATCTTCTTCTTCTTCATTATCTAAATCACCTATCCAACTTTGATGTACTTTCCGCCAGCAGTGACCATGTACCTTGGGCGATCGTGTTCGTGATCCTCCTGCGCATAGCTGACTGTCCCGCGTCCACTGAGCTTCACACGAGCCCTGCATCCACTGTCTCTCTTCGAGCAATAATAGAGCATTGCTGAACCGCTTTGTGAATAAGTGTACCCGTTGAGCATAAGCAGAGGTTTACCTCGCGAATTTGGTATAAACCTATACTGCCAATCTGAAACAGTTACTTCTTTCAAATGAAGGAAGTTTAATGTCACTAAAAAGAAACAAGCGAACATATGTCGACCAAATATGGCTCATATAAGTGATGAAAAGATTCTAGTCTTTTAAGCCTATTAAGAGACTCGGCTCGATTTCTACGCCTCAAGACTAAATCAATTTATGCTAAATATAGTGTAGGTACGCATTACTCGCACCGAAAACCACCGGAAAATCGCCGGAAGAAAACGACTAGACGAAATACTACCTGGCAACCAGAATGTGACTGGACTTTTATAATTATTTCCTCACTTATACAATTATTGAAAATCGCTATTCAATTTTTTTCTTTGCTAACAAAGCTACAAAGACTACATATTTGCCGTCTCCTCGCAGAAATAGATTTAAGATAAGTTTTTTTTTATTTACACCAGGAAAACAAACAAACATTAATACGTACAAAGATGTATTGTAACTATTAAGTCACTCATAAATTTTTCCCTAAAGGTGCATGCACATGATTTTCGATAACGTGATATTTTGACCCACGCGCATCTAGTTAGACGCGCGCCCGCGTCCGCGATTCTTCTTGGAGCAATAATAGCGGTTAGTAGAACTACTTTGTGAGTAAGTGTACCCGTTAAGCAATACTTTTCATACTTTTCAGCAATCTTTGTTAATTAAAACAGTCGATGAAAACTACATAATATTTTAATAAGATGTTATTTATTTTAATACACTAAAAAGCAGAAAACACTAGTTTAACAGGTATTTCGAGTAACCGGGACTTAGAATACTTTGGCAAGTCTAGTTTAAGACTAGAAAACACTATCAATAAAAATAATTATTTTATTCTATAACAAAACATAATTTCACGAATGCATCCCGGGGGCTAGGCAGAGATCAGGGACTGCCACTTATATTTTATTCTAGCAATAAAGTGTTCTCTACGATTACGAAAATAAAACGATATCAACCCTAGTATGTCCTCACTGCTGGGGTACGGGGCTCTTCCTGCATCGCAGGAAGGTTAGGCCATCCTCCACCACGGGGGCCAAGTCCGGGTTTGTGGAGGATTGTAAGACAGTGGCGGGCCTTACTGTCAGAGCCGCCCTTAAGGCCTCTGACATGGCTTAACGACTCCTAACGTGCCTTGCGAAGCACGAAAGCAACCGGAAAAATATACAAAATAAAAAACTAAATTAATAACAAGTTATACTATTTTTATTTTTAATGCACTAACCCGTGCTAAGGACAAATTGGAAGAGCGCTGGCACGGATAGCCAAAGGTTGCGGGTTCGAATCCCGGCATGGGTGGAATTTTTAGCCTCTTAATAGGTTTTTAATAACAAGTTATCCAACTTTGACATAGTGCCCCTCAGGGGTGATCATATATCGCGGGGGTTCGTGTTTGTGCTCTTCAAACGCGTAACTGATTGTGCCCGCGTTATCGAGCTTGACCCGCCCCTTGCATCCGCTGTCCTTCTTGGAACAGTAGAACAGTTTCGATAACCCGTTTTGTGAGTAAGTGTACCCGTTAAGCATGAGCAGGCGTTTGTTACTGTTCCGCGCGGTTGGTATGAACGTGAAGTTATATTCTGGAAATAAATATTAACGGTATTAAAGAGCTGAATTAAAACTTTCTTAAGTAAACCGGATCAATTTACTTGGCTTGTTATCGGATGAGTTCAAGTACAAAAAGCCAAGTAAGTTTTGTCGGTTAAAATCAAATGAGCTAATGGAGCTTTAATAAATATTTTTTTGCAAAATTTAATTAGTATTTCGCAGGCAATTTGTGTTATTCCACGTTTTACAAACGGCGGCATCCGTTTATAAACGCTCGCTGTTTTGAAATTAGCCGAAGACAAAATGTCTTGTGAGATATAATTTTCCATATTATTCGAAAAACAGTTCGCTGGTCGCGGTAAATTGAAGTATTTAGTTCTGTTTTCACAACGCGCGGCCCTGCCACTCAAAACAAGACAAATAGCGTCGAGTAGTGACATTGTTACACAGAAAAAATATTGATTGAAAACTTCTCAAATAGAAGTATTCTTCTGTATATTTCTACTTGAAAAGGTACCTGACTGCTATACTAAATGTGATTGTGTGAATGTGATCTTATCATCATCATTTGCCATTTAATACCCACTGCAGGACATAGGCCTCCCTCATGGTTTCCCAAGCTTCCCGGTCTAATGCCGCCCTTATCCAGCGACTTTCTGCCACCGTAAATAGGTCGTCAGACTATCTGCTGGGGGGCTGGCCACGGTGCGTCGTGCGGTCCGCCGTCACCAGAACTTTTTCGGTCCGACGGCCATCAGTTATCCGAGCTATGTACTCCGCCCACTGCAATTTCAAGTGAGAAATTCTTCGAGCCATATCAGTACTTTGGATTCGCCTGTGGATCTATTAATTCCTGATTCAATTAGGCAGTGAAACTTTTACCATAATGTTATTTAGTTATATATTAAACGGGTCTGATTGCGATTATTAATTAGGTAAAACTACCCGAGAACACGGCAACTGTAGCGGTGCCGAAACGTCGGAAAATAAGGTAATCGCATTTTACCTAATAAATCAGCGCTATTAGACCCGCTTAATGTATAACTATGTATGAGTATCGCGAATCATTAAGAAATACTTTTATGATATTTGATCACGTCTATATAAATACTACTGCTGTAAATGACCGCCACCAGGGCCTCGTTCTGTTAGCGCATTGTAGAGCCATGGCAGATACATGGCCGGGTCACAGGGGGTATTTTTCCATACAATTGACGCTTAGAAGGTTCTATGTATGTGCGCGCGTAGACTGGAAGCAGCATAGAAAATAAATCTCCATGTTCATGGAATTGTCATACTAACACCATGCATTAGCAGAGCTAATCTAGGCTCTGGTCAGGACGCCCACGAGATTGCTGAACCGTCGATCTGGGACAGATAGCACGTAGCGGCTGGATGAGGATATACAAGGACAAAAAGCAGTGTATTTTCTTGGAAGATTCGTCCAGGAGTAGACAAATATAAGCTCAATACTATTTTTTCATCAGATTTTAATGTATTTTCCATCGGAACTGATTATGTACTTCGGAGGAGCATGGCTGTGATTTCCATTGGCCTGAATGATTGTATCGTCCGTGCCCAGCCGCACGCGAGCGACGCAGCCGTTGTTTTTTTTGGAGCAACGGAACACCTTTGTTTTTCCTTCCTGTGAGTAAGTGTATCCATTGAGCATGAGTAAATGCTTTCCACGCGATGTTGGAATAAATGTGAACAGCCTTTCTGAAATAATATTAAAGTTAATCTTTGATAGCCTGTCACGTAATGGCAGTCGTTAAGCCATGGCAGAGGCCTTATTGGCGGCTTGATAACTTCTGACAGTAAAGCCCGCCACTGCCTTACAATTATAAACGTACAAGGGTTGATATTGAGGATGTTCAAGCTTATAGTAGCAGTCGTAGTAGTTTTTTTGAATCTTATTTTAGATTCGTGGTCATTTCATTAAACAGAATATATCTATTCTATTATCTATGACTACTAGTAGATACAATTTGATGCTGTCTGTTGTTAAACGCATCAAGAACGGCGGGTTGATTGATTTTTTTTCTTATTACGCAATAGACAAAATCAGAAAAGTTGCGAGGAAAATTGATAAACGTGGTCAACAAAATTGTTCTGGACATTTTATATTTTCTCTCACTTTCACACCCACACACAAAATACACACCGACAACGCACTAATATTTTTTTCTTAAGATGTTTTGAACTCTTCACCTGTGTGTTTGCAAAAAATATATAAAAAACTGAAATAGTAAGGTAGATACGAGATTATAAATTTCTATTGTTTTAATATCATTAATTTATATTCAAACAAACGCCGAGCCCCATGTTAGGCATAATAAACTTATTTAAATTTTATGTTTCAGTTTTAATAATCATCGACTTGAGAACCTCCTTTTTTGAAGTCGGTAAAAACGATTGTTTTATAAGAATCTAAAATAAACAAGGTCATTAGGTTCTACCACAGAGGAAAAGTTCTACAAGAAGTAACTTCCGTAAAAGTTTTATTTCTTCACTACTGCATGATAACGTAGCCTTAAAAATTTGAAACATTGTAGGTACATAGATAGTAGGTGCACAGACAGTTGAAAAAATATCCATGCACTTAATTTAAGTAGGATCATGTACGAAATATTTCCCCTTTTTGGTTTGTGAATACAGAAAGAAATACAGATGGATAAACGAAAAAATTGGACAAAAGAAAATTATAAAAGTACAAAATTTTAGTAAAAAGTACAAATTAATCACAATGAAGAGTACTAAACTTTTACATAAGTCCCAGAAGAAGTGACCACGTACTTGGGAGGATCGTGGAAGTGTCTTTCATTTGCCTGAGAGATTGTTCCACGATCGTCCAGTATGACACGGGCTCGACAGCCGTCCTTCTTCTTGGAGCAGTAATAGTGCTTGGCTGACCCGCTTTGCGAGTAAGTGAATCCGAAAAGATGAGAAGTAAGTGAATTATATATTAACCCTCCGCTTGTCGCGCCTTTTTTATAACCTGAACAGTCGCATGGGGTCTGCAGCGACCCCAAAAATAAATAGCAATCAATTGGTATTATACTATAAATTTATAACATGATTCTATTGTTATGCATTTGATTAGGACTACATTGAAACAAAAAACTATATATATTGTAAATCAGTCATTTATTTATATTTATAAAAACTTAAAAGAAATAGGAGTTACAATTTTTCTTACATTTTAACTCAGTCTCCTTAAATTTAACTAAAAATAAAAAACAAAGGACTACTTCTCTTTTTTATATACTAATTTGAGATCAATCAACTAAACATTAAAATCGAATATAAATCAACTGAAAACATAACAAAAATGTATATACTTCTTAACTCTTAGTTAGCCGTCTAGCTATTTCTTTGGACACAATCAGTACATATGGTTTTGGTATGGTTTGGACAAATGTTTCCTTTACATTGATAACAGGTTGACTTGAATTTCCTGTCTGTACGTCTTGGACAGTGAATGCAACGCTTTCTCATAGGTACCAGCTGAACATCATCAGCAGGCAAGTCCTGAAGAGGAGGTATAAACCGTCGTATACACTGTTTCAAATCACGAGGTAACGTCAGCACAGTGGCTCGTGACTGCAATTCTTGACTGCACATTTCAAATGCCAAAGTTTTCAAAAAAACTTTCCGTTGCATCTTGTTTGATGGGTTCATAGCATCCAGTATCATATGAGCATTCAGTGCCCCAACGTCAAGGAAAGTAAATAGAAGTCGCAGCGGCCAACGGCGACAAACTCGCGCCACTGAATAGTAATAAGTTTGTCTACAACATCAACCCCTCCTTTAGTTTTATTGTAGAATTCTATAACTTCTGGCAATTTCTTGGCACTGGTATCATCGATGACGCCATTGTGGTGCATTGTTGAGAGCATAATTACAAATTTCTGTTTCTTTGCACTATATGCTGTAACATATCTATATCCATAAACAATAACCAAGCCTCTAAAGGACTGCTAACCTCTCGCGCAGCACCTTGTGAACCTGCAGGCTCGGTGACTATATTATGCTGTCGTGATATTACACCTTGTGGGTAGGGAGTTTTCTTCCATTTGCAAACAGTCGTGTAAGAACTATCTCTTTGTTTTTTTTTTGACTGTATAAAAATTACGCGAGGATAAATTCGCTAATGGCATATTCTCTTCGTCACCTGAATTATCCGAAGGATGATCCTGCTCAAGATGATCACTTTCCTCATATTCCTGTTCAGACTCCGTGTCATGCTCACTAGCTTCATCCGGATAGTTAACATTTTCTTCATCATCCTCTTCACCGCCAACAATATCCTCATCATCTTCTTCTAACCAACTTGAAATGCGCTGAGATTGTCTATTATCCATTTCTACTCTTATAACCAATATTCTGGAACAATAAAACATAAATATAAACACAAACAATACAATACAACAAAAAAAAAAACCATTGAGTTCATACTAAAATTTTACTTACGTCGTTTGTCGCGCGGGGTCTCTCAGAGCCTTGCGCAGAAACAAACGTCTATACCTGACGGCGCGCGCGCGCAGACTGAGGTGCGATGACGTGAGCGTGAACCGTAATCCCTTTTGGGAGGCTACCTAAAGTAAGAGACCTGTAAACTTATTCTAAGGCAATATATTTTTTAGTTTTCTAAGACCTGGGCTTTGAAAGACCCCATGCGACGATTCGAGGGTTAAACGGGTCTAATTGCGATTATTAATTAGGTAAAACTACCCGAGAACACGGCAACTGTAGCGGTGCCGAAACGTCGGAAAATAAGGTAATCGCGTTTTACCTAATAAATCAGCGCTATTAGACCCGCTTAATGTATAACTATGTATGAGTATCGCGAATCATTAAGAAATACTATTATGATAATATTTGATCACGTCTATATAAATACTAATGCTGTAAATGACCGCCACCAGGGCCTCGTTCTGTTAGCGCATTGTAGAGCCATGGCAGATACATGGCCGGGTCACAGGGGGTATTTTTCCATACCATTGACGCTTAGAAGTTTCTATGTATGTGCGCGCGTAGACTGGAAGCAGCATAGAAAATAAATCTCCATGTTCATGGAATTGTCATACTAACACCATGCATTAGCAGAGCTAATCTAGGCTCTGGTCAGGACGCCCACGAGATTGCTGAACCGTCGATCTGGGACAGATAGCACGTAGCGGCTGGATGAGGACATGCAAGGACAAAAAGCAGTGTATTTTCTTGGAAGATTCGTCCAGGAGTGGACAAATATAAGCTCAATACTATTTTTTCATCGGATTTTAATGTATTTTCCATCGGAACTGATTATGTACTTCGGAGGTGCGTGGCCGTGATTTCCATAGGCCTGTATGATTGTATCGTCCGTGCCCAGCCGCACGCGAGCGGGGCAGCCGGTGTTTTTTTTGGAGCAACGGAACACCTTTGTTAGTCCTTCCTGTGAGTAAGTGTATCCATTGAGCATGAGTAAATGCTTTCCACGCGATGTTGGAATAAATGTGAACTGCCTTTCTGAAATAATATTAAAGTTAAACTTTGATAGCCTGTCACGTAATGGCAGTCGTTAAGCCATGTCAGAGGCCTTATGGGCGGCTTGATAACTTCTGACAGTAAAGCCTGCCACTGCCTTACTCTGCCTTACTAAAAGTTGCGAGCGAATTATATACGTACAAGGGTTGATATTGAGGATGTACAAGCGTGTAGTCGCTGTCGTAGTAGTTTTTTAATCTTAGTTTAGATTCGTGATTTCATTAAACAGAATATATCTATTCTATTGTCTATGATTACTCGTAGATACAATTTGATGCTGTCTGTTGTTAAACGCGTCAAGAACGGGTCGATTGATTTTTTTCTTCTTAAGGTACGCAATAGACAAAATCAGAAAAGTTGCGAGGAAAATTGATAAACGTGGTGAACAAAATTGTTTTGGATATATTTAAAATTTTCGAAAATTTCTCTCACTCTCTCACTTTCACACCCACACACAACATACACACCGACAACGCACTAATATTTTTTCTCAAGATGTTTTGAACTCTTCAACTGTGTGTTTGCAAAAAATATATAAAAAACTGAAACAGTAAGATAGAAACGACATTATAACTTTCTATTGTCTTAATATCATTAATTTATATTCAAACAAACGCCGAGCCCCATGTTAGGCATAATAAACTTATTTAAATTTTACGTTTCAATTTTAATAATTATTACGTACTGCTATTATCGACTTGAGACCCTCCTTTTTTGAAGTCGGTAAAAACGATTGTTTTATAGGAATCTTGTTTTTTAATAAACAAGGTCATTAGGTACCACATAGGAAAAGTTCTGCGAGAAGTAACTGTGGGTAAAAGTTTTATTTCTTCAATACTGCATGATAACGTAGTCTTAAATATTTGAAACATTGTACATAGTAGGTGCACAGACAGTTGAAAAAATATCCATGCACTTAATTTAAGTAGCATCATGTACGAAATATTTCCCCTCTTTGGTTTGTGAATACAGAAAGAAATACAGATGGATAAACGAAAAAATTGGACAAAAGAAAATTATAAAAGTACAAAATTTAAGTAAAAAATACAAATTAATCACAATGAAGAGTACTAAACTTTTACATAAGTCCCAGAAGAAGTGACCACGTACTTGGGTGGATCGTGGAAGTGTCTTTCATTTGCCTGAGAGATTGTTCCACGAGCGTCCAGTATGACGCGGGCTCGACAGCCGTCGTTCTTCTTGGAGCAGTAATAGTACTTGGCTGACCCGCTTTGCGAGTAAGTGAATCCGTTGAGCATAAGTAGACGTTTCCCACGGCTAGTTGGTACAAAAGTGTGCTGCAGTTCTGAAATTGGTATTTCTTCGTAATAAAACCCTTTATTTTTGAACTAAAACTATCCTAAGCACAAGATATTGTAGACTTTCAGTCCGGATCTACTTACGGGTGTTGTTACATCGGAAGAGTTCGACCAGGTTTCGCTCCGATTCGCAGAGCTTAATCATGGTGAGCAGAGACGTAAGACAGAAAGTAAGATAAGTATGTAGATCCGGACTAAAAGTCTACAATAATGCCTGTAGTGTAATTTCAATATAAATACATGTGTTTAGAATAGAAGTTGAATTTCTGAACGCACCCATGACTACTTGTCATCTGTCAAGTGGTCAACATGATCATCAACCCTTATGTCCCCACCGAAGGA
Organism: Yponomeuta sedellus; assembly: GCA_934045075.1. Taxonomy (NCBI): domain Eukaryota; kingdom Metazoa; phylum Arthropoda; class Insecta; order Lepidoptera; family Yponomeutidae; genus Yponomeuta; species Yponomeuta sedellus. The sequence goes on from OW203730.1 coordinate 19,634,964, forward strand.
CACTGGTCTCTTCTCTGAGGAAGATATAGGCCATACTCCAAACCGGATTGGTGGATAACACAAATAGATTATTTCAAATTAAATTTCACTGCTATAATTAATTGTGCTTTTCATTAAGTATCTAGTAGTAGTCTCTCTCTCTCTCTCTCTCTGGGATATGAGAAGCCTATGCCCAGCAGTGAGACGTATTTAGGTTAGGTCTTAAAAATTTTTTTTAACACCTAAATACGAATTTTTGAATTTTTAGAGTACAAAAATGTGGTTCAATAAAGTGACTGGAAGAGCTTACGTAAAAATAACTTTAATAATACTTTCTGTCCCAACTGTTGCATAAGGAGCTAGCTATCGAGGATAGTATGAAAATGTTTGGAATAGTTGTCACGAAAACTATCTTATCTATAAAATAACAAACGAATATAATTAAGCGTATTTTTTTTTTAATTCACTTTAGTTTTGATCGAACGTAAAGCAAGCTTTAGACATTGTGAGACAGGGCAAGATCAGCCATAGAAAAGGTTACGAAGATTCAGCAACAAAAAGAAACAAAGGCGACGTGCTGGCAATATTTAACCGCTTGTACCACGAGCGGCAAAAGTTGTACAACTTAGAAGTATGGTTAAAAAGATGGAGTACCTGCATATACGAATAAAGACAGTACTGAGTGAAAAATATGTATTTATCATACATTCGTGCCTTGTCATAATCTCAATTCAACATAACTGGAATACATTTATGCTACTTTAAAATAATTTAACCATTGTCATAACCACTTACTCAGTTAATTTTGATGTCTTGCACATCAGCAGTGATCATGTACTTCGTAGTGTCATGTCCGTGAAACAAAAGTGACTAGCATTTAAAAACAATAAAGTTCATAGCATCTTATGACAAGTCTACGCATATGTGTAATACAATTGTCATATAATAGGTAGGACAAATTAGGAAGTGTCTGCTTTTTGATTAGTTATAGAAGAAAATAATACAATAATGAAACAAGGACCAAAATAAACCGAATCGTAATGAAAAACGATACATATAAAGATAAGATAAGATAAGATAAGAATATTCTTTAGTGTACGCACCAGAAAATAATTACAGAGACAACAGTTACAAAAGAAGAGGTACAATTGGCGGCCTTATTGCTGATAGCAATTTAATATAATTAAGGTACTAGAGTTTGATATAACTCCCGCTAGTCGTGACCATATACTTGGGTGGATCGTGAACGTGTTCTTCATTTGCCTGCGTGATTGCACCACCATCGTCCAGTATGACGCGCGCTCGACAGCCTTCCTTCTTCTTGGAGCAGTAATAGTGTTTGACCGATCCGCTTTGCGAGTAAGTGTAACCGTTGAGCATGAGCAGACGTTTCCCACGCGTAGTTGGTATAAAATTGTACTGCAGGGCTGAAATCGGTATTCTTGATATACTTATTGCGGCGCTGAGGTTTATCGCTGACGCTGATAACTTCAACGTCGCTTACTTGGTCGGTTGGGGACTAAAGTAGTCACAGAGTGATGGCCGGCCACCGACAGACCTGCCGCCTGAACAAACGCCTTGTCTATCGCCACTTTAACTTGGTTAGTTAGTCTTTTGCCTAATTACAATTGCGCTCACACATTACGCTCACGATCAATGGGTGAATTACGTAGCACGGCCTTCCCCATGGGTGCGTGCGCAAATTGGATCTTCTCTATATGGTCTTTACTAAGAGACCATATTGCAGAACCGTGTTTGAGAATGGACAATATGCACTGGTTGCGAGCCTTAGTGGAAAAACTAAAATCTAACGAAAACCCAGCAACAAGGACCTGGCAGCAAACGGTCGGTTTTGTAAAGAAAGGGAAGCTCGTTCTACACAGAAATATGGAAGAATTTTTTGCCCCAAGAATAAAGAAAAGTATTAATAAAAAAGTACTGAACGTAAAATATTAATTTATTCTACATTGACACTCTCTATAGTTTCTAATCTACTTAATTGAACATTCATTTTTGCTAACGTTCCAATATTCTTCTAATACTACTCTTAGTTTAAGAAAATACCTGTGTATTTTTCATTTCATGTACAATAAAGAGTTCTGTATATCTATCTATCTATTCATAACTACCTAGATACTTTGACATAGTCCCCATCAGAAGTAATCGTGTACTGCGGAGGGTCATGTCCGTGACAATCGTTCATAAGACTGCCCCAGCATCGTCGAGCCTGATGCGAGCCTTGCACCCGCTGTCCTTCTTTGAGCAGTAATAGTATTTCAACGATGCGCTTCTTTGAGAATAAGTGTAGTTGTTAACCATTAGCAGCTTTTTGCCACGATTCGTAGGAATAAAAGTAAGCTTCAGGCCTGTAAAACATATTTTTTATCTTTGTATTAAGTCCGGGCATAATAATAGGGGTTAAAGTATAAAATTGCCGTTTTATTGCAATAGGTTCTTTGAATTGAATGAAACTTTTTTCAAATGGTTTCTAAGATGTTCTTTTTCTAAAAAATGTGAAACATTTGAATATCGACTTTCAATTGTTTTTGTTATTCAATTTAGACAAGAAAGATGGATACGCGTTTCTTTCTGCAGATTAGTCAAATCATGAGGCACCCATTTTCGTATTTTTTTATTTTATTGATTTGACGTAAGTAAGCCAATATTGTGGGTAAGGTAACGTTAAACCATGCCGCTAATTCCTGGGTAGTTTGACTAGGATCGGCTTCCACTATCTCTCTTAATTCATCGTTATTCACCTGTGTGGGCAGGTGGCTCGTTCTTTAAGTCGAAATTTCCATCACGAAAGCGTTTAAACCAAAATTGCACGGTCCGTTCATTAGTAGACCCCTCTCCAAAAGCAGCATTGATATTGCGGGCTGTTTCTGCCGCGTTAGTTCCGCGTCGGAACTCGTAAAATCACAAGAATTTTCGCAGTATCCATCTTTCTTGTCTAAATTGAATAACAGAAACAATTAAAAGTCGATATTCAAATGTTTCACATTTTTAAAAAAAGAACATCATAGAAACCATTTGAAAAAAGTTTCATTCGAAAACCTCAAACCATGAAGATTCTATGTCAATTCAAAGAACCTATTGCAATAAAATGGCAATTTCATACTTTAACCCCTATTATTAAGTGACCAAAGCTGGGGTGCGTGTGTCTGGGGCCTGATAGATTCTAAGGGACTTCCTTGGCTACGTTACGGGCGATTTTCCAGCAAACCTGTTAAAGTTGAACCTGCTTTTGACGCTACAATAAAAAAACTCTCCGGTGGATTTGTTTTCAATGGGCATGATTATATTTGTGCCGGTTTATCATATGGTAACAATGATAATACATAGTAGTTTGCTAGTAGTATAGCTAGTTGACATGTATGCAGTTTGGTCAACTGACAACTTTTAACAATTATACGTATGAGATATTGTTAAGTTACGAATTTAATGAAACAATCCAGTATCTAAAACAGTAGGTGTGATAAAAAGAAGAGCACAAAGATAGAGAAACATTAAAATAATGCTTTTTTGTACATTTTTAATATCAGCTTCAAATTACATATTTTCTAATAAATAGATATTAACCTCCGCAGTTTTGACCTTGAAATTAACAATAAAAAATCACTGTTATCGTTAAGGTAAAAACTGTAAAAACGGTAAAAACTGAGGTCGAGAAAACAGTAGGTATATTCTGAGACGTCACTCTGTAACTAAACGTCAAAACGTGTATGTGTGTTTGGAAATCATTAATTTAATGTAAAACAGTATATTATATAATTTTAAGTTTAGGTCACTTATACTATTTTTATTTTAATGCACTAACCCGTGCTAAGGAACAAATTTAAAAAACCTATTTAGAGGCTAAAAATTTCACCCATGCCGGGATTCGAACCCGCAACCTCTGGCACGGATAGCCAGAGGTTGCGGGTTCGAATCCCGGCATGGGTGAAATTTTTTGCCTCTAAATAGGTTTTTTAAATTTAGGTCACTTAGTTACCATTACCCAATTATATACTAATCTTCGTTATCAACCCTTGCATGTCCCCACTGCTGGGCCACGGGTCTCTTCCTGCATCGCAGAAAGGTTAGACCATACTCCACCACGGGGGCCAAGTCCGGGTTGGTGGAGGATTGTAAGACAGTGGCGGGCCTTACTGTCAGAAGTCATCAAGCCGCCCATAAGGCCTCTGACATGGCTTAACGACTGCCATTATATGACAGCCGGCACCAACGGCTTAACGTGCCTTGCGAAGCACGGAAGCGCTCGAAAAAATGCCACTAGCGGCAGTCACGGGACGCTCACCCATCCTGTACCTGACCGCGCCTGTTGTTGCTTAACCAAGTGATTGATTCTAATCACTCGGTTCGCCTAGGCCACGAGCGCTTCTAATCTTAAAAATAAAAATATATTTACCAAGAAAATCCAACTTAGTCTACCTCACTATGAGAAATAGTTAATTTTCCCTTCCATTTTTGGGCTATAATTTGTTTTTAGACAGAGTTCATAATGTGTATTACTCAACCTCTACAAGTGAATTTGCAATACAAATGATTGATCAACTATAAACTAAATTTATTCTCTCAACCTCCGTCTTGCTCTGAGAAATCTCCTACCTATGCAGTGGAACGTATACAAATCAAATATTTTTATTCATTAATAAAAATAAAAAATGCAATGTTTACTTAATGAACGTCAAAGTTGTCACTTTCACAATTCATAGATTATGTGAAGTAGAGGCTCAAAAAGAAACTCAATATTGATTCTTTTCAAGGCAGTGCCTTTACAAATAACAATATGCCTGCTTATGATGTTAAGCTTGGTACTCACAACCTTCGCGCACCTTCTGCACTTCGCTCTGATGAGGTCTGCTAACTTGTTTCGTGCAATGACGCTTGCTAAGGTACTCTCCGTAAGGTCGGTCTTTAGTGCAAGCGAAGTTCCCCGCACAAAAGTGCGCAAACGTCTCTATTCGAGTGGTTCCAAGGCACGATAAGCCGTTGGTGCCGGCGAAGGCCTTATGGGCGGCTTGATAACTAGTGACGGTAAGGCCTGCCGCTGTCTTACAATCCTCCACAAGCCCGGACTTGGCCCCCGTAGTGGAATGTGGCCTAACCTTCCTGCGATGCATGAAGAGATCTCAGCAGTGGGACATGCAAGGGTTGATGTCGAAGTATCCGGAACGCAGTAGTAGCGCGAACCTTCGAAGGGTTTTGTAGCGGTCTACCAATAAATAATAAGTATAACAACCATAGTAAATCTGGAGGAAGTTTCTGGGACCAACTAGGAAGGAAGATGGTAGAAAGTTAAAAAGAACCAAGAAATTGAAGAACTGATTTCCCAACACCATCGGAGAAACCAATCCCTCTGAATTAGTTGCCTCGGTCACTTAGAAAGGATGGGAGAGGATTAGGCGGTGCAGAAGGCCTACCTGGGGTTTCCAAGCGACCAAAGGCCGGTTGGCCGCCCCAGATATTGCTGGAAGGACAAAGTCGCCAAGAACGAGCGTGTGCTCCAAGCGGGCTACTAGCAAAAGACAAGTGGCGACTTTTTGTGTTGGAGGCCAAGACCCACTTCGGGTCGCTGAGCTAGCGGAGTAAGTAGTAAATAATAATAAACGTTATTTCAGACTCTATGTCTATACAGGCAGGTGGTACAAATTTAAAAAACTTATTTAGAGGCTAAAAATTTCACCCATGCCGGGATTCGAACCCGCAACCTCTGGCTATCCGTGCCAGCGCTCTACCAATTGAGCCAATGGGCGACTCACCGGCATCAGTGAAATTTCGAACCTCTTTACACTATTCTCTGTATTACGTAAAGATTTTAAATTTTTAGAAATTTTTAGCCTCTAAATAAGTTTTTTAAATCTGTCCTTAGCACGGGTTAGTGCATTAAAAATAAAAATAGTATAGGTGGTACAAAGTTAAGTAATTATGTACTAAACTATTTATATGATAAAGTAGGGTCAGAGGGTACACTAATACTTACATTATAGGATACCTTTATGCAGCACTTGTAACTGTCGCTCAAAAAGATTCTGTCTGACAGTTCTCTTATTATTGAGTTTCCTTATGTTTAATTAAATCTTTATGAATTTCCCATTATCAGTCACTATGTAGTTCGGAGGTTCATGAATATGATTTTCATTAGCCTGAATTATCACATCGTACTTATTAATCCTTACACTAGCCGTGCATCCGATACCTTTTTTGGAACAGCGGTAGAGCATTGTCGTTCCTTTCTGCGAATAAGTGTAGCCGTTGAGCATGATAAGACGATTGCCCCGCGTCGTTGGAATAAACGTAAAATTATATGCTGGAAGAAATTTTTCTTTCGTCAATAAATTAATAAATACCTAGATACTCGATACCAACTCCTGAATGTCCCCACTGCTGGGCACGGGTGTCTTACTGCATTGGAGGAAGGTTAGGCCATACTCCATCTCGGGGGCCAAGTCCGGGTTGGTGGAGGATTGTAAGACAGTGGCGGGCCTTACTGTCAGAAGTTATCAAGCAGCCCATAAGGCCTCTGACATGGCTCAACGACTTAGATATTAAAATATACTAATTTATTATAATATCAAGAGATGACAGGATTGCTATTACAACATATTAAATATGTTTCTTAATATTAAAGATGCAATTTCACATCAGTAATAATGTAATTTCAATAATTCACAATTTAAGATTTAGTTTATATTTAGTTACATTAATTTCTTTATAATCCGGCAAAAAGGGTAAATATTTATCTTGCCAATAATAACAACATTGACTATACTATTTTTATTATTAATGCACTAACCCGTGCTAAGGACAATTTTAAAAACCTATTTACGCCTCGTCCCATTAGCTCAGTTGGATAGAGCGCTGGCACGGATAGCCAGAGGTCGCGGGTTCGAATCTCGGCATGGGTGGAATTTTTAGCCTCTAAATAGGTTTTTGACATTGACTATGATCATTATTTCGAATCATGTTAAGAAAATTCACGAAAGTAATGTACATTAAAGTATTCTCTATATCTGTCTAAACTTCAGTGTATATCATCCGACCATTTTTTTTCTTTTTCGTAGAGTACCTATAGAAATTCATATATTTCCATAGGTAATCTATAGAAATATATGGTAAAGCCATGTTTTTAGACAAATAAGGAATACCAACAAAAGATATCCTGTTATTTCTTGTGTAATTTTCCGTTATATGTCTAACAAGGGTAATAAGATGATTATGTTAAAACAAATAAACACTGCAAGTGTAATCTTCAAATATTTATTTAACTTTGTCAATGCTGTCGCTACTACTACATATATTATGGTTAGTATACACATAACCTGTACCATTAAAACGATTCAAGGCCAGCGGATATAAAAGAACGTGTTTTCTTGCTCTTCGCGATATAATTAGAGCGAGAGGATTCTGTTTGGCGACTGATTTCAGGTATGTTCTTTTATGGCACAGGTTATTTAAGTATATTGATAACAGGTAGTACTAAACATAACGACGTCCATTCAGCTAATAACATTAAGAACATATATACAGATATACCTTATCTATTCTCTAGTGCCAACTGCAATTCCCCTTAACTTCATGATTGACAGCGTGCTGAATCGTCCGAACTCGATACAAACTAGTTTGGTTTCATTATACGAAATATGAACCGGATTGAAAATATTTTAAATATGCCGCGTAAATTTTAAGTCTAATTATTATTATTTATTATATCATGTTAATATTAAATAGTTCTAATGTGGACTATTTACAAATTAACGTAAATAAAAAAAAACCAAAATTATATTCTTTTTAATGCACTAACCCGTGCTAAGAACAATTTTAAAAACTTATTTAGAGGCTAAATTTCCACCCAGGCCGGGACTCGAACCCGCGACCTCTGGCTAACCGTGCCAGCGCACCCGCTGGCCGTGAAAATTCAGCTGGCGGACATTCACAAAAACGGGGGCCTGATCCGGTTTTACTGGATCAAGGCCCACGTCGGGATCCCCGGCAACGAACGCGCGGATGAGTTGGCCAAGAGGGCGGCGTTGTCCCGCGGCAGCCTACGACCTGTATCCCGTCTCACACGCAAAACTGCAGGTGAGACGGGAGACAGTGGCAAAGTGGCAGACTCGCTACAGCGAGTGTGCCACAGGCCGCGTCACCTCGCTGTTCTTCCCGGACGTCGCATCGGCCCACAAAGTCCTTGGCAAACTCACAATGAGCAATGCCAAGGCGCAGCTCCTTACGGGGCACGGCGGCTTTCGAGCGTACCTCCACAGGTTCAAGCTCGCGGGGAGTCCGTCCTGCATCTGTGATGACGAGACTCGCGAAATGCTGGAGCACCTGCTGGAGGAGTGTCCCCGTTTTGGAGCTGCTAGGGCCGATTGCGAGATACGCCTGGGAAGAACGGTGAGGTGCGCGACGTTCGCCGCCCTTATGGCCGACTCCAAGAGTCGAGAAGCCTTTCTTGCCTTCGCCCTGGGGGTGACGCGTGCGGCCGCGAGGGCGAATGGGGGCCGGTTTTAGTCCAGGCGAGACAAATGCCCTGAACCTTTTTATCAATTTTTACAATGTTATGTTTGGTCGAGCCGAGCGAGAGGGGAAGTAGACTAAGTATTTTATAATAGTCAAATTTTAATTACTTTTATTGTACCCCGGCGCCTTGCTTGTGACTACTCGTCGGAGGAGACAGAGTTAAGGCGTCGGGGTAAACACAATGTATACTGCAGTTTAAAAAAAAATGTTAATTTTACTTTGTTTCTATCTAGATTTTTTTAAATAATCTATTTCCTTTTACTATTGACGGCTGTTATATGTACTTTTTTATTTTATACTATTTTTGTTACTACGGTGTAAATGGGTTGAAGAAAAAAAAAACAATGACATGAAATTGAAGAAGTAACAGAAGAAAAAAAAACGAAGAAAGAAAAAAAAAGAGAAAAATATTACCCATTAAACTAAGTACATATTAAGTTTTATTTTTAACATTGACACCCGCATTGCGAAATGTAATATTGTAAAAACCTATTTAAATGTTAACCTATTATTATTTTAATTTTACCATTTTCATATTACGTTCATTTTAAACTTTTCATCATAATTTATTGACCTAACATTATAATCATAATCTACTGACTTAATTTCTTTTACATTTTATCCAAATTAGACTTAAAGGTTGCCACAATATTAATAATGGCAGAACCTCGCACAAATTTAAAAAAAAAACCGTGCCAGCGCTCTCCCAACTGAGCCAATGGGCGACTAACCGGCCCATTGGCATCAGTGAAATTTCGAACCTCTTTACAATACTCTCTGTATTACGTACAGGCAGCAACATCTGGGTGAAGTAATTTGCATCATTTGAAGCCCCGAGTACCTAATTTGCAGTTAGCTCTTACATCGGAATGATATCGCTGTAACGACATGATAATATTATTTTTAATGCACTAACCCGTGCTGAGGACAATTTTAAAAACCTTAGAGGCTAAAAATTCCACCTATGCCATGGTAAGGACAATAATTTTAAAATCAATTTTAATGCAAATTACTTCAGTCATATGTTGCTGCCTGTACGTAATACAGAGAGTACTCTAAAGGGGTTCGGAATTTCACTGATGCCGTTAAGTCACCCATTAACTCAGTTGGGAGAGCGCTGGCGTGGTTAGCCAGAGGTCGCGGGTTCGAGTCCCGGCGTGGGTGGAATTTTTAGCCTGTAAATAGGTTTTTAAAAATATTTTCAGATTTATATCACTTTTGTTTTTCTTTGGTTTTCAAGTCTCAAGTCTTTATTTGTCAGTACAAACTGTACATGTCAGTTTTTTACAAAAGACATTGTTAGGGGCAAGCCTGTAGCACCATAATATGGTCTCCTTTTGATTTGTGTTTAAATTCGACAGAATTTTTTTAATTTTCTTCGAGAATAAATAAGTAAAATTGCAGATTTACTTGCGCTTTATCAATAAAATTAAAAAGATACGTTGAATCTAATATTTACATTTCATGTCAATCCGGCTCGGTTTCTGAAATGTAAATCAATCTACGTCTGAATGTAATTTTTAGATCCAGCGCGCTTTTAAGCAATATTAACAACATATTATATAAGCAATATACAACAACCACGGAACATAATCACTTCCTCTGTCCCAAACTAGGATCCGTTTGGAATTGGCATATACAAGGACACACTATGCATGTAAACACACAGACAGACAGGCCACTTATATAAGTTAAAGAGGCCTCCAGCGGGAATAAAACCTGCAACCTCTGTCTTACTAATAAAACGTGCTACCGACTCGACTAACGAGGCAGTATTTTAACTGCCAGTCCCATCCCTATTTTGTTTTTTTTATCGATCGATTTTCTTAATAATGAAACTAAATATTTAATTAATAATACCCAGGGAGGTAAATGTGTGGAATATGTAAGCTGTTGGTGAAAATGCTGTAGCTAATTGGCTAGTCTATTACGAGCGCTTGCCGTACCTACATGCTTCACGTCAGTTGAAATACTGTGTGAACAATTTGTTTTTTTTTTTATATTATCCATTGACGCCTATATAAGTATTTAATTTCTGCTAGCTCTTGAGATGAAGATGTTTATATTTAAAATTTATTTTAGTGACTACTTAATATTGGCTCTCAGTTTTTATTTCGATTGTAATGTACTTTTTCATAGCTGTAAGTTTTCCTAATAAAGTAAAATATATTAAGTAATGTCTGCCTAAGAACGCAGAACCTCGCTGGTTATATTTTTTTCGTTGGCTATAATTTTCTATGGAGGTCCCTAGCTACTAACCAACTTTAACGTAGTGACCATCAGAAGTGATCATGAACCTGGGTGGATCATGACCGTGGTCTTCAACCATCTCAACCAGTGTCCCATTGTGGCTGAGCCTGACGCGGGCCAAGCATCCGATGTCTCTTTTCGAGCAGTAATACGTGTACGATGACCCTCTTGGTGAATATGTGTATCCTCTGACCATGAGCAGACGGCTACCGCGTGAGGTTTGGATGAAGGTTGCCATTTCCATTTTATGATGCGCTGTAATGTATATATGCTTTAATATACAATTCCATATCTTTTTGGTGAACAGTTCAGAATATAGTTAAAATAATCCAACACTTCTTTCAAAGTTTAAAACAAATCCATATACAAACAAAAATATACACGTAAACATAAATGTTAGTAACAAAACAGATATGCTTACAGTACATTAATCTGTACGTAATACAGAGAGTATTGTAAAGATGTTCGAAATTTCACTGATGCCGGTTAGTCGCCCATTAGCTCAGTTGGAAGAGCGCTGGCACGGATAGCTAGAGGTCGCGGGTTCAAGTCCCGGCAAGGGTGGAATTTTTAGCCTCTAAATAGGTTTTTAAAAAGTATTTTTACTGCCAGTCCCATAGGATTATATTATTTTTAATGCACTAACCCATGCTAAGGATAGTTTTTTAGCCTCTAAATAGGTTTTTAAAATTGCCCGTCCCATCCCTATTTGTTTTTTTATTGATCGATTACCTGAATGAAACTGAATATTTAATGAATACTACAAAGGGAGGTAAATATGTTGAATATGTAAGCTGTTGGTGCAAATGCTGTAGCTTATTAGCTTTAGTCTATTACGAGCGCTTGTCGTACGTGCTTCACGTTAGTTGAAATAATGTGTCTTTTTTTTGTTTTGTTTTTTTATATTTTCCATTGACGCCTATATATGTACAGTCTGTTAGCTTGTAGAATATTCCTCGGGCTCTAGAGTAGGCTTCGCCGAAAGCGCACAAGTGTAATACTACGTCCCGCTTTGTTTGTAGAGTGCAGAGCATTTTTGAACTATTTTGAAAAGTTATGTAAATTAAGTGTCATATTGGTTCCGATATTTCAATTGCACTAATATATCCGAATCTATCCGATAGAAGCCGAGGCATATTCTAAAAGCTTACAGATTGTAAGTTCTGCTAACTCTTGACATGAAGATGTTTATATTTAATATTTATTTTAAGTGAAAACTTGTTATCGGCTCTCAGTTTTTATTTCGATTGTAATACACTTTTTCATAGCTGTAAGTTTTCTTATTAAAATAAAATTAATAAAGTAATGTCTCCCAAAGAGCGCAGAACCTCGCTGGTTATAACTTTTTCGTTGGCTATAATTTTCTATGGAGGTCCCTAGCTATTAACCAACTTTAACGTAGTGGCCATCAGAAGTGATCATGAACTTGGGTGGATCATGACCGTGGTCTTCAACCATCTCAACTATTATCCCATTGTGGCTGAGTCTGACGCGGGCCAAGCATCCGATATCTCTCTTCGAGCAGTAATACGTGTACGATGACCCTCTTGGAGAATATGTGTATCCTCTGACCATGAGCAGACGGTTACCGCGTGAGGTTTGGATGAAGGTTGCCATTTCCATTTTAGGATGCGCTGAAATGTATATTTGCTTTAGTACACAATTCCAAGTCTTTCTGGTGAACAGTTATAGTAATACAACATTAATATCTAACTTTAAAATAAATCCATAGACAAACAAAAATATATACGTATACATAAATGTTAATAATAAAACAGACATGCTTACAGTACGTTAGTACTTATTATTAGTTACATATTAAACATATATTATATTAATAGTATTATTTATATATTAAACGGGTGTAATCGCAATTATTTATGGGTTTAAATAATATTGTTTGTATGAGCAAATGGAGGCTATATAGCAAATTGCGGACCGCGAGTCATAAAGAAATACTAGTAAAGAATATTTTCCTTATCAATTTTCTTTACTAAATTTATTCAACAATGAAAAGCACCATCAGAAGGCATAATTTTTTTATTGTACGCTTGCCTTGCTTTCCATACAGAACTCACTGTAATTAATACTTACTTTCATTTATTTCTTACTCACTTCAATGAGTGAATGCTATGCAATTGTGAACACTCTTCAGAGGTTAGCCACAGATTTAGAAGCTTGATTGGTTTAACAAATAACATAAATGTACAGTCGTCATCCCATCAACCTTTACATTTTTGTAATAGTAGTAGAGTTTGATCTCAACCCTTTGTATGCCCCCACTGCTGGGGCACGGGTGTCTTCCTGCATCGCAGGAAAGTTAGGCCATACTGCACCACTAGGGCTAAGTCCGGGTTGGTGGAGGAGTAAGGCAGTGCCGGGCCTTAATCTCAGAATTTATAAAGCCGCCCATAAGACCACTGACATGGCTTAACTACTGCCATTACATGACAGCCGGCACTAAGCGTGCCTTGCGAAGGTCGGAAGAGTGCAGAAAAATGCCACTAGCGGTAGTCACGGGATGGTCACCCATCCAGCACATGACCACGCCTGTTGTTGCTTAACCCAAGTGATTCCAAGATTCTAGCTATCACGCAGATAGCATGAAATTTTACAAGGGAAAACAATGAAGCTTGATTCAAACATGCAGCGAACTTGGAATGTTTGATTCAAACTTTTGAACTTGCTGCAAATTCGATTCCAAATTGTTAGTTCTGAGTCTATCCTATCAAACGAACTGTACCTCCTAACCAACTTTGACGATCTTCCCTTTCTCAGTGACTACGTACTGCGGCGGAGCGTGTGCATGATTTTCGTAAATATGACACATAATTCCTTGGCCATTGAGTGTGAGGCGCGCCTTGCACCCTCTGTCCTTTTTGGAGCAATGGAAGTAAGTGAAACCCTTCCCTCTAGCAGGTCCCCGTTGGGAGTAAGTGTAACCGTTGAGCATTAGCAGGGGTTTTCCATGCTGGCGCAATGATGGTATGTAACTGTAATTCTTTTCTGGAATGTGAATTATATTAAAGGTTTGTTAAAGATACATGTAAACATATGTAGCTAACGAATAAAGGTGACAGGTGTTATAGATCAATATAAACCAACTTTTAGACATTTTGAAAAAGCTTGTACATACTGCACACTCGTATACTACGTACCATATGAACTAGAACCGGAGAGTAATCATAAAGCATCCGCACCTGACTGTGATATGTCTTATAATGAAACGCCAGTTGTAGGCAATGAGTGTCTGAAGTTTTGCATGGTAATTTTCTATCTTGTTTAATAGTTGTTAGATTATTATTAGTTGTTGATTAGAGAACGTTGTGAACACAGAGAGGATGTAGTGACTAGAATTGAGAAAGGAATGTTGCGTTGGTTTGGACATGTAGAGAGGATGAATGAAGAAAGATTGAAGAAACAAATATATATTGCGAACGTGAGTGGAAGGGCTGGTAAGGGACGTCCCAGGCGGACATACATCGACCAAATAGGGGATGTATTAGCAAAGGGGAAGATAAAAAGAACCCGGAACCGGCGTGCGTGCACGCAACGATTTATGAACGTTGATGAAGCGAAGGTGATCTGTGAAGGTGATTTTTTTAATAGTTGTGGGTTGTGGTATAATGTTTTCATTGTTTTTGTTCGATATAGTTTTTCTCCTTTCGTTTAAGAATTTTTATGTTTTTCACCACACAAGTACATACACTATAAACAGTAAATAAATAACAAAAATAATATTTATTCTACCTGCTAATTCATGAGAGAGTTATCGAACAGGTTTCAATAGCGTTATGTTTCTGTGTAAAGTATATAACCATATACCTACGTTAAGTCTCATAGCGTGTTAGTTAAGGCTGTAATGCCGCAAGATTTTATATTAAAGAAATAAAGGAATGCATGAATGAATTAATGAATGTATTGTTAACAAAAAATAGATAAAAGATGCTTGGTAAACCAAGTCTATGTAAAGCGGCTACTTTGGAACAAAATAAATCTCACTAGGTGTTTACAATTTTACAGGATAACCAATCTATGTGATAGAAGCAGCCAAAGACAAATATCACTGCATATTAAAACTTTATTGAAAATGACTTTATTTATACAGGTAAAATACACTGTGGTATAAAAACATCCTACATACTTCAAAGCCTTAGTTCAACTTTCGGATTCGTTCGCGTTCAACATTTAAAAACATGGAAATAGATCCATTTTTTATATTTTACTAGCTGAACTCGCAAACGTTGTACTAAGATACTACTTAACCTACTAACTATACTCAGACTTACCAAATATATACAAAAAAATCTTACAAATTGATAAAGACGTTTCGGAGGAGTTCGATAACAAACACTGAGACACGATTTTTTTTTACATATTAGATTTTAAATCACAACAACTCAGAAAACAAAGCAAATACTCTCTCTTTCTGAGAGAAGGCCTATGTCCTGCAATGGGGCTAAACACACTAAAGCCGCGATTTCACGGTCTCAGTGGACTCGGACCGAGCGCGCTATCCGAGTAAACTAAAGCTTCTGATTGGTTATTTTGGTGTTGTCACGAAAAACCGTCCAATCAGAAGCATTACTTTACTTGGATGGAGCACTCGGTCCGAGCGTACTAAGACCGTGAAAACCTGGCTTAACTAGCTAATGGAGAGAGAGAGAGAGAAAGAGAGAGAGAGACATTTATTTGAAGCCAATGGCTTAGTCCATCAAACCTTAACGTATTTTCCTTCAGCGGTGACGATATATCGCGGTGGATCATGCACGTGATCCTCTAAAGCGAAACAAATAGAGCCGTGATCGTCGAGCTTGGCTCGGGCTTTGCATCCTGATACTTTCTTCGAACAATAATAGTGGTTCGTCAAACCAATTTGCGAAAAAGTATACCCGTTCAGCATGAGCAAGCGTTTCCCTCTGGCGGTTGGTATGAATACCGCGTTTCCTGAAATTGACGGGGTGTATTTTATTTAATAGGTAAGTAGACCAACTTCTTCAGGCTATATTAGTCCACTGCTGGACAT
This sequence comes from Yponomeuta sedellus, assembly GCA_934045075.1. Lineage (NCBI taxonomy): Eukaryota > Metazoa > Arthropoda > Insecta > Lepidoptera > Yponomeutidae > Yponomeuta > Yponomeuta sedellus. The sequence goes on from OW203730.1 coordinate 19,650,742, forward strand.
AGCCCTCCCCTAATGAGCGCCACAGCGCAAGGTTGTGCCATCATTGGGGGGTAATGCCCATAATCCCCACGCTGGGCATGCAGATTGGGGATCGCAGTTTGATGGAATTGTACTGCAGGGGGCGCTGCTGCCCACCCCCCGGTTTGTGTCCCTTAGTCGCCTTTTACGACACCCGGGGGAAGAATTTGGGTTGGTGCTATTCTATAGGCCGACATCACACAGCGAAAGGTAGGCCAACGACCCTATATTCCTTTCTTACTCAATACGGAATTCGGGCTGAGTCTTCTGAGGTGGCCAATTACAGGCATACACAGCATTAGCCTATAAATCCAGAGAGTATTCATAATAATTTAACAAACAAAAACATATCGAACCTCTAGACCTATAAAGTTTTAAACTTTTAAAGACTTAAAAAATGGTACTAGGCGTTAAATGCTTGAGGATTTTTATAACAATCATAGGGTGGTTTATACTTTTTATATGTAATAGAAGTGTACTGAAATTAACTTATTTAGATAAGAAAATCATGTTGAGGCCATTGCCCAGCATTGGAAATTGGATATAAATACGAGTAACTAAAACAATATTGATTATATATTCATACATTTATTTATTGTACAATACAATACACATGTAGTACGTAACATGGGTAGAAATATAAAAAAAAACGACACATCCTTGTAATAGCCTGACAATTCATGTGATTCATAATTGATAAACAATTTAGTATAATAAAATAACTTAACTTTACGCTTCTATCACGTTGGCAAAGGAACAAAAAATTCAATGCAAATACTCTTAATGAAACACAAATGTAAAAATCTGACTTACTGCATTTCATCATTACACTTGATGAACTCATTCACTCTTCCCTTTTTTTAATAACTTCTAGTACACTTAATTAAAACTGTTTTTACACGGATTTATGCTCGTTTATTACATTTTTACAATTTTCCAACGTTTCGGCACTTTTTCATCCGGGACCACGGCACCTGAAAAAGTGCCGAAACGTTGGAAAATTGTAAAAATGTAATAAAACGAGCATAAATCCGTGTAAAAACAGTTTTAATTATGTCGACTGCTCGTGTTAACCTTAGAAAATACTATTCTAGTACACTATTGTGAAGATGGATCCTCTACCTAGACTACAGTAAAAATAGAGCCAGCTCCGGTACTCGACGCACCCCGCCATAGGCGCATGCTACATGCTCGATATTTATCACGATATTTTAGGATAGTTAGGATCACGATAGTTAGGCGCTTTACGGTTTAAATGTCACCGGTTTGAAGGTTAGGTTACGTTATCGGGGGCGGGGTGGCCTTTTTATTTTACCCAGGAGGTACCCTATTACGGGTACCACCGGCTCGGGGGAGCGCGGTGGTTATGACGGACTCCCCGCCCTGAAAAGGGCGGTATACCGACTAAACCTCCTGGGGTGTTCCTCCGCAGTCGCAAGGGACGGGGCCACGAGAACGCTTGCGCACAATACCGCAACGGGGCGAGGCGGCCTGACCTATCAATACGGAATGTTTTTGCGGTGACGGTCACTTGTGAGCCTGAGGATGCCTCGTGTTAGAGGCGAAACGCGTAGCGCACTTTTTTACACAAGTATTGGTGTCGGTGGTGGTGTGTTCGTGGCTTGCTTCTGCTTGAAAAAGTGGAAAGGAGCACTGCACCTTGCCAGTCTCTTCAACACCAAAGGTTTGCTGAATGAGAATGCTTCTCGCATTAAGCACGCCCTTGTACATTTACTCATGTAATTAGTGCAATAAAGAGTTAAAATAATAAAATAATAAGGAGGGCGGTGCATTAACATTTACCGCATGGTGCTTGTGGGATTTTTGGCGGAATTTAGCAAAGTATTTTTACATTCTATTATGGATTTCCGCCTGATTCCATACAATGTTTTGAGTCAAAAAAATTGCACTTGCTTAGTTTAGATTCGCGATATCAATATTTATTAACGGCTAAGGTAGCTAATAATATAGGGCAGTGGTAGCGGAGCCGGCTTCTAAATCGGAAGGTCGTGGTTTTCAATCCTAGGATATACCAAGGAATTTGTTGTTTAACTCATGTACATTTGTGAAGTTATAGTAGCAATCTCGCTAACCGTGAAGGAAAACCTCGTGAGGAAACCCCAGTGTCTGAAGTGTTGACGTACCCCAGTGCACGCTACACACGTAATGGCCGACCTATGAGGCGAAGTGCCGAATTCTCAAGTCTAACTACCTACGGTAGTTAATAGAATTATCAGTAATTGACTAAACAAATAACAAACTAGATTATGTTGGCGCAGAAAATCTTTTAAAACCTAATTATTTGATCTAGGTTCCCTAGAGTAATAATAAGAGTTCGCATACCCCTCTCGTTGTTTGCGAGAGTAATAATCAACATACCGAAAACACTAAGATTGTCAAACACGCCTACAAAAAGCTACTCACTCTTGGACACAATTGTACTGACACACATACCCTCGCAGACACACTCAAACACACACACTTGTAATTATTATTAACGCTTAAGAAAGTAATTAATTTTATTCAATAACTAGCTGACCCCACAAGTGGTTTTGCCATATTAATTAGCCTCCGACCTATTCTCAGACCTAAAAAATTTACACAAAAAAGTTTCACGGGTGTGTAAACGTACACAAATCGATAAGCCGCGGTGTTACCCGTGGTGTTACCCGCGGTTTATCGATTTTCCCATGGGAATAAGATATTTTCCCATGGGAATAAGATATTTTACCGTAGTGAAACGCAGCCTATGTATTAATCAAGGGTGTCAGCAAATTCCATACGGAATTTTATTAAAATCGCTCCGGCCGTTTAGGCGTGAAGAAGTAACAAACATACACACTCACAAACTTTCGCCTTTACAGTATTAGTGTGATGTGATGATGTGAAATAGTGGGAAGTGTGATGATGTGAATAGCTGTTTAATCCGTTTATACGATTCTTGTTACCATGGCAACGCAATAAATTAATACCTTACATTTTGACTTGGAATCAGGTTATCGGCGAGATATCCGCTACAATTACTATCAGCCACTGAGATATGGTTGGACCTAGTTCTAGCGGGAATGATACCGACTAGTCCTAGTATTAACCGCAAAAGTAATAAGGGTCACTACCTGGTTTTATTGATTTAAAAAACAGTTTAATTTGACATAAATGTATTCAACTGAATTATCAATAACTGGTAATGCTAACTGTTGGCATGTTTTGTCACAGTGTCAAAGAAAAAAAATATATTTTAACCGCTTACATACTAATCGATCTATATACCCTAATATAACAATAAACAAATACTTCTATTTGTAACGTACTTACTGTTGGACACCCCACTATATCCTGGCAAACCTCACATGTAGGCGTACCTTCATATACACACACACACAAACACACCCTTGTTCGCGGCTCATATATTGTGAGGACCTTGTCAGAATTCCCCATTATGCGGTCCTACCTTTCCCGTTGACTTAGCAGTGTGTAAATCTGTCTACAATCTGGAGCTATCTCGTTCTGGCATGAACTTTTATTTGAAGTTTCCATACACACGACTGAGACAGAGATAGAGCCCTTCATAATTTGTGTCAAAAATCGGGCTTGTGCGGTCCCAATTTATTATGCGGTCGGACCGCACTTTCGAACATACGCGTGCGAAAAAACACACCGACCGCATTTTATGCAAAATACAAACGCATTTACACACTGTCCCCACTTTAGTGCCGTTTGAGAGAAGTTACACACCGACCGCATTTTATGCTAAGTACAAATGCATTTACACACTGTCCCCACTTTAGTGCCGTTTGAGAGAAGTTACACACCGACCGCATTTTATGCTGAGTACAAATGCATTTACACCTGTCCCCACTTTAGTGCCGTTTGAGAGAAGTTACACACGGACCGCATTTTGATGTTGTTGCATGAGTATGCAACAACGCATTCACGAAGGAATATTATGAGGACTGCAAGTTAATGTGACTTAGTGCGTATTAAAAAATTGCGAAGACGCATTAATTAGGTACCTACCTAAATACTAGAAAAGGGAGAGGTGATTGAGTAATCACCTCTCCCTTTTCTAGTATTTAGGTAGTCACATTAACCTGCAGTCCTCATAATATTCCTTTGTGAATGCGTTTTCAAACTATCTTAATCTGTAAAAATTTTAAAAAGCCACGCGCGATTGCTTGTTCCGCTGCGCCGCGTTCCCTAATTCTTTTAACAGCATATGCTGCAGAGCAAAGCTTATTTGCCAATTTTATTTGAGGACCCCATTGAAGCTTTGCATCAATTGTGATACCTAGAAATACAGTTTCTTTGACAAAGTCTAGTTTGTCCTTTCCCAATATAACTTTGCTGTCAACTACTTTGACATTGGTAGAGTGAACTTTATACATATTGTTTTTTTTTTTTTAATTTAATAATAAGTTATTAGACTTAAACCAGTTTAGTACCTGAGGGAGAGAATTATTTGTACTGGCAAGATCATTCTCTTGTCTTTTTATTTTGAAAATAAGTGACGTGTCATCTGCAAATAATACTATCTCTGACATATTTTGAACCATGAAAGGAAAATCATTTACATATACGAGGAAAAGAAACGGCCCCAAAATCGATCCTGTGGCACTCCTATCCTGACCTCTGACCCTGAAGATTTAGTTCTATTTATATCAGCTCTTTGAATACTTCCTTCCACATAATGATGTCATAAGTTTTAGAAACATTTCACCTTCTTCCAAGGATCCGTCCGCACTCAAGGTCATTGGTTCACGACTCGTGATGACTACTCTAGACTACGACGATTCTTGTCTCCTCTCGTTTTAGGGTGTCGTACCCAATGGGTGCACATCGAGACCATATTACTTGACAATACTTCGCTGTCTGTTTAACCTTATCTTTAAGTATAATTGCGACGATTTTTTAAGAATAAAAGTTCTATTCTATCACAGAGATCTATCTTTTGAACCGTAATAGGTAGACACTTGAAATTTTCACAGAATGTGTATACCTGAATAAGATCTTAACTGGCTAAGGAAGAAAATACCCAACAAGAAAAAGTGTGAGTAATGCCTAAGCCAAGAACTGACCTGAACAGAAGAACTTGGACAGATGTAAAAAACTATTTTTAAAATGTCATTAAAAAAATCCGAAAGGGTCCTAACAAAGGATCTAGAGCAGTGATTTGGTTGGAACAATGTTTTCTTGTTTTTTTACTATTATTTGTTATTAACCCTCCGACGCTGTAGTGCCTGGGACATGGTTCTATAGATGGTGTAGGCTTGCCCAGCACATATACCATCCTGACAGCTTAGTCGGCCTAGCCCACAGGAAAGACTAGTCAATACGTGCGGAGTCAACTATGCCGCGGGTTTCCTTACGATGTTTTCCTTCACTGTTAGCGTCGGAGTGGTCCCTTCACCCATCTAGTGTGAGTGAAGATACCACTGGACGCTGTATAAATCATCTCATTCAGTAGATGCAAAAAAGCCAATATTATTATTATTAACCCTACAAACCTAATAATCTTAAGAACCATGCAAACCCAACCTAACCTAAGCCCTTCAATGATAACAGGATCTTTGCGTAACGCAATGTATAGTACCTACGATGTGTTTTGTCTTTGCTATAGTGGCACTGATAAGTGCTTTAACTCTGTGATGCTCTCTATTATTGAACATACATACTTAGCATGAGTCTAATTTCTCGTATAAAGTGCGGTCCTTTTTACAGGTACTCATTTTGTGCTTATACACACAATGGGAACTGGAGGCGCCACGTGGTGGTTCTAATGAGTCTAATTTCTCTTATAAAGTGCGGTCCTTTTTACAGGTCCGCATTTTATCACATTTTGTGCTTATATACACAATGGGGACTGGTGGCGCCACGTGGTGGTACACACCTGAACTATTTTTTGGTTTGTGTTAACTCAACTCGACAAAAATACCGAATATGAGGTCCTCCCCGAAAATTTGCTCATACTTCGCCAGTCGAACAATCAGAACGCGAGAATTCGATAGCTATATTTGAAGCTTCCTCAAAATATTGTGCGGACGTCCGCACAATGAGGTCCGACCGCACATTGAGGGTTTTTGACTAACTTAAGACCGCACAATGTTAAAGCCGCGAAGACACGCGCACACGCACTAAAATACACACTCCTACCCTAACTAGTTTATCCAAGAGAAAAAGTGTGAGTATTATAGTAAAGCTAGTATTGGTCGCAGCACAGAATGTTCATTATTCAATGAGTGACCAGATTTCGTATTATAAAAATTTATAGGTAGGTAGTACCTTTTAACTGGTGTTTTAGTTCAAATGTTTACAGTCATAGTGGTTATTTTATGAAAAATCCCATCAGGCGTAACGTAGTATTGTGGAGGGCTATGTATATGGTCCTCCATAGCTTGGCAAATCTTCCCTTTCTTATCTAGTTTCACGCTGGCTTTGCAACCGTCCAACTTCCTCTTGGAGCAGTAGTAGAGAGGCGATCTCTTCACGTTTTGCGAGTAAGTGTATCCGTTGTACATTAGTAGCCGATTTCCACGAATCGTCGTAATAAAGGCGTATTCTCGATCTGTGGGTAATTGACAATTCAATTTAAATACATTTTTTTTACACAGCCATTCTTTCAACTATTCATGGCCAGTCTTCTTAAAGGGAGTCATAAAGCTAACTAGTGCCGCCAAGGAAAAAATCATATCTTTGATGACAGATCGTATTTGCGACATAATTAGAATTTAATAAAAGTACCTTATCTCTGTGAATTAATGGCCTCCAATAAATATCTCTCTATACAAATACAAATAATATTTATTATCGAGAAGCATAATACACGGAGACAAATAAAATTGGTAGAACAGTGCTTAGACAAATAAAGGTTTAGCGTGAGTAAGTAATCTATCGTATACTATTTTTATTTTTAATGCACTAACCCGTGCATTATATTAAGGAACAAATTTAAAAACCTATTTAGAGGCTAAAAATTTCACCCATGCCGGGATTCGAACCCGCAACCTCTGGCGCTCTACCAATTGAGCTCAATTGGTAGAGCGCTGGCACGGACAGCCAGAGGTTGCGGGTTCGAATCCCGGCATGGGTGAAATTTTTAGCCTCTAAATAGGTTTTTAAATCTATCGTGTTAACTATGATTTTTAGGACCCACGACAGAAACCGTAGGATCACGGAGATGGGAGATTGTGGGCGTTAATGCTGTGTAGTGTTAGGTTTTTCGCCTCCGCTTCACGGTCATGAGTCCTAAAAATCATTATTACATGATTTAAAGGTTGCACTGATACTTTTTTCAAAAACGATCGGTAATAAAAGATATATTTTTCGCTTTGTTGGTGGTGCTAGTGTTACTCTATCGAGCCCTTTAATATGATACATAACATAACATTTACAAACCTATTTAGAGGCTAAAAATTTCACCCATGCCGGGATTCGAACCCGCAACCTCTGGCTATCCGTGCCAGCGCTCTTCCAATTGAGCATTTACATACAAGCACATACATTGCTTCTGGCCCCACACTAGGATACCCTGTGTCGTGGGAACCAGAAACAACGACATCACAAACATGTAAACATCCAAGACCTGGACTTTTTTTTTTTGTTTCCAGCCGGGATTCGAACCCGGGACCTCTTGGATGGTAGGCCGACGCGCTACCGCTACGCCACGGAGGTCGATAAAATATAAGATCTTTGCTTTCACATTCCGATAAATAGTCTTCAAGAGTTCTTGTAGTCTACAAAAAATTTAAGACCTAATACAAAAAAAATTACATTCGTTTAGAAACATGAAGAGAGACAGTTTATTACTTATGTAGGTATAAACATGAAAAAAATTTCAAATCTAAAGCCAGTGGTTAGTTCTTTACATTTGATCATCTTAAAATAAGTCAACCTAAAAATCAATACAAAAATTTTCGTTATAGGCCCACCGACAATTTATATTTTATACACGCTTATCGGTCGAGTTATGTAACATATAAAATATCAGCAACCCCATCGATTAATTGGTTCACTATCCGTTAAAAGCTTACAATCTTAGTCAATTGTTTACTGCTATTATTCTGTGCCTTAATATGTGATACTTTGTGGATGTGTGTATGTATCTAATGGAAATAAATCATTTATCGATCTATCTAGTTTTGTCTTGTCCAGCCAGGGTAGTACGATGACGAGTCAGGCGTTTTGTGGCCATGAAATGTCAGAATTTGAGTCACGACTTTGACATCTCCAACGCACGATAGTCTTGCGTTGGAAATGTGTCTTCGTAGTACCCAACCGGGCCGGCCTTTCCAGTGTTACCATCGGCATAGATAAACAGACGTGTAAGATCCTAGTACCGGCCCCAAATTTCAGGCCCTTAGGCCCGTAAAATTTAGTTAATTACTTAAGTCATCCTCATTACCAGAAAGTACAAATCTTATGTAAAAAGGCTATGTTCTCTGTTAAAACTATTGTAAACGAGGTTGCTCCCACAGTCAAACGAAGTAATTTGTTTTGTGGGGCCTTATTCTAATATATACAACGTGTTTTCTTTTATATTGATAAATACATACTTACTCGTACATGCAAAAACCTAGCCGAGCAGGAAAGAAATTGCAAAAGAAGACAAAATAATACAATTGCTGCGAGCTTGTTACATTTTTATATATTTTCCATCAACTGTGACTATATACCGGGGTGGAACATGTCCATGTTCCTCGAACGCTTGACAGATCTGCCCACGGTGGTCGAGCTTAACGCTAGCCTTGCATCCAACCATCCTCTTAGAACAGTAGTATAGGGGCGATCTCTTCACATTTTGTCTGAACGTATAGCCGTTGAGCATCAGTAGACAATTGCCACGGTTAGTGGGTATAAACCTAAATGATTGTCCTGAAATTAAAAGCTGGCTTTAAACACATTCTAATAACACAATCCACACAGCGCATTTGACTCTCTTGTCACAATCACGAACATGGAAAGTTGGAATCAGCACAGTCTTGAGTCTGATGACACAATCCACACAGCAGTCACTTGTCTGGTCCTGAATAAGGATACTCTGAGCTATGAAAAACAGACAATAAAATCGTGGAAAATTGCCCTGATTGAAGTCATTTATCAATTATTTAGATGCACGTATGTGTGAAATTAAAGCCAGTATACAATGCATGAATTCTATGTTTTATAATAATTATGTAAACTCTTTTAATGAAGGACTTTGGAACGACTGACTTTGGAGTTCTCTTGTCCATTTTTCGCGGCAATGATCTAGATTTTGAAATGGACACCTAATTTAACTTGTAACGTTCATTGAGCCGCAGTTTCTTTTGCTACTTGGAATAAAACGCTTTCATATCATTTCATTTAAAAAGATACTGCAAGTGATATTTAAATGTTTAATGATCAATAAGTAAAAATAATGAACAAATTTTGCTATCAATTTATAATTTAATCAATGTATCGCGAGTCATGATCATGATCTACGAAAGCTCGCTTTATCAGCCCATTTTCGTCTAACTTCACACGGGCTTTACATCCTCTAGATTTCCTCTTTGAACAATAATAGGTACTAGTTTTATTCACTTGCCAATAGGTATAATTGTCGATCATCAGTAAGCGTTTTCCGCTCGGAGTTGGAATAAATGTGTAAGTAAAATCTGGAAAACCCGTTGGTAACGATTATTATATTTACAAGAATGAGGAGAAGACCAACTAATATGAAAATTAAACACAAGGTTAATTTCTTACACTTCTTTAACTACTGCATGTTTACTTAGCAGCCCACAGTGAAGTGACAATCCTGGTTTTTGGCATGAGTCCAACAAAATTATGAGTAATATTTGCAGATGTATCAATTGAAAATTTTGTCAACACTTCCACTAAAAGGGGCGTAGTACTGTGGAAGAGCATGCACATATGGTCTTGGGTTTGTTGGCTGATTTTTCTGATTTAATCTAGTTGAAATATGGCTTTGCAACTTCTGTCTGTGATGCAACTGTACAGAGGCGTTCAGCTGTATGATGCAGCATTAGAATATACACAACAAAATTTACAATAATATTTTAATTAAGTAAATCAATGCACATTAATTTCAAAGAACATTTTCTTGACGGATGGAGAGTATGACAAACTAACAAAAGTTACGCAATTAGTTGTTTTTTATCCATCCTGATTGGAACAATCGAGGAAGTCAATTAGTTTCCAAATAAGTAATAATATTTACCTCCACGCCTAGCCAGATAATGTTTGTCAATGTGTATGTGAATAAACACATCAGTCCATCTATTAATAACATAATTTATTTGACAGCAAAGTTCCAAGCATAAAATTAACTCCAAATCGGAACTAAATAAAACTAAAAAGTAACTAAATAAAACTAACTTACAAATCTAGCCATAGTAGCCTTGTCTTTGAACTAAATCTTTCGTACGCTTACACATTTGTAACTAATGTCTAGTCGACCACACTGTATGAGACCAAATTGAGAATAGACGCACTATATTACGAGTAAGTTACTAATCGTCTTAATAGCTTGTTAAAGTTTGACATACTTTCCATCTGCTGTGACGATGTAACGCGGAGGTTCATGCTCGTGAACCTCGACGGCATGGTCGATCCTACCGTTGTTATCCAGCCTAGCGCTGGCCTTGCAGCCAGAACTCCTTTTGGAACAGTAGTAGAGAGGAGTCTTTTTAGCATTCCGTTTGAACGTATACCCGTTGAGCATAAGAAGATGATTGCCTTGTGTTGTAGGAATAAACGTAAAATTTCCACCTGAAATGAATTGTTCTAAGTTTTTATTGCATAATTGTTTGTGTGACATGGCCACATCTGTTTTTGCACATCTGACAGTTCAGTGCTGATTCTGCAATGAAACTGACTCAAGGCAGGGTAGTGATTTGTTTTTATTAAATTTTGAACTTTCAGTAGTGTCAGGATCCTTCTGTAGTCCGCGCATTACAGCTTATACGAGAACAGATCGTAGCTCGTTAAAGTTTAACATAGTTTCCATCGGCTGTGACCATATACCGCGGTGGATCATGCGCGTGTATTTCCCAGGCCTGGCTTATTTTACCATGATTATCCAGCTTAACGCTGGCCTTGCAGCCAGTACTCCTTTTGGAGCAGTAGTAGAGGAGAGACCTTTGAACGTTCCGTTTGTACGTATACCCGTTGAGCATCAGCAGGTGATTTCCTTTCGTTGTAGGAATAAACGCGAAATTTTGACCTGGAAACAATTATTCTAATTTCGTATCGATTTTGGATTGAATGTTATTTTTGCATAGCTATGTCGTAATAGCATAAAGGATTTCACGGTGCGTAGAGTTAATCCGAAAGGATATGTGGAATACTGTGTAAAGATAGTGAGACGCCAGATAGTGCGTCGAACGGAGTAACAGTTTCTTATTTCGATCAACAAGTAATCGAATTACGAGAAGTCGAAATTGTTGTTAGCTCTAGAAGAAAACGACATAATAAAAAAGAAGAAGAGTTACCGTCTAAAATTCTGAACTTTTATTTATAATGATCTAATTGGACTACCTAACAGCCTACAAAACATTTAAGTACCACAAAACCATTGCCGTTGGCTTGCTATTGCGATTTAATATATATTTTCCATGCAATGAGGATACAGGATACTGCAATGAAACTGCCTTGAATAAATTTCTTGTTTTTATTAAAACTATATCTTTATATACTGTCCATCCTGTGTGAGTCTGTACATTGGAGGATCATGAAAGTGGACTTCCAAAGCTCGCTGAATACCTCCAGTGACATGCAATTTAACGTACGCCTTACACCCCAAAGATGACCTCTTAGAACAATAATACATATTTTTTGACACTGATTGCCAGTAAGTATAATTCTTGAGCATAAGAAGGTTTTTCCCACTCGGAGTTGGTATAAACGCGTAACCGTTATCTGAAATTAAAGGTAAATGATCAAACCAACGACTCAGGTTTGAAGCAGTTGTGAATTATTAGTCAATAATTAATTTGTTTTTTTATTAGAAATTATAGAAATGTAATGTTTCATTAACACTCCATTTCTATATTTTGTAACAAAAACAGTGCCAAAATCGAATCTTCGCAATATACTACTGCAGTGCTAAGATGGTAGCAGAGGAATTAAAGAGTTTACACACGAATTGAAACCCGAATATTGCGCCTATATTTAAAGTTTCTCTAACAATATGTGACCCTAAAACTAGTGGTAACGCCAGATAACCAGTTATTGGTCCACTGCAAGCATCTGTTTTATAATCGTGGATAATTTGAAAAAAAAATATGATTTTCTTAATTTCGCTGCAACACAAAGAAAATGAATAACAAATAATTCCCGCTGCACTGTTCGTGTATCGCAGTTTACTGAAGTATTGCAGTGAACTTACGATAGTTTAATATATTTCCCATCTGAAGAAATTATGTATCGTGGAGGTACATGATCATGCTTCTCGAACGAGTTGCTGAGCTTCCCGAATCTGTTAAGCTTCACGCGAGCTTTGCAACCTGTCAACCTCTTGGAGCAGTAATAGAGATGCGAACTCTTCGTTATTTCGGAGTAAGTGAACCCATTGAGCATCAATAGGCGGTTTCCTCGGTTAGTCGGGATGAACGTGAATCTTTGGTCTGGAAACAGTGTAAACCAAATCAAATCAAATCAATTTATTTCAACGTAAAGAATTAACATTCTGTTTGCTGAATGTCAATGTCCAATGTAAAATGTAAGCCGCTGCCTTCGGGCCGTATTGTGGTGGAGAAAAAGGCAGCGGGAAAAAAAACTCTGCTCTGACCATCTTTTCTCAAGTCATCTTAGCCAAATACATCAGTTGCCAATTATAGATTTCATGATTTCCATTAATAACTTTAAATGCCAAAGCATGGAAGATAAGAAGATCAAAATATTTTTTGTACACAAGAGCACATCCCCGAAAAAAAATTGTGGCAATGCGGCGAACTTAATATATTTAGTTTCTACGCTTAGTAATGTCCGAACTCTTTGGTTCAAAGAGCCTACAGTGTGTCGTGTGCCGCAAACAATACGCCTTTTACCATTGAACTTTACTCTTCAATTGCGTCATTCAAATGCGTGTTTTATATTTGCTTTATTTTTATACTTTTTTAGGATTAATTAAATCCGGCATAAAAGCACGGACTTACTAAGTGTAAGCGTGCTATGTTTTTATGAGTGTTAAAAAATCTGGTTAATCGTTGAGTTTTTGACTTAAAAAACATTGTATTTACGAGTACAAACAAAGCCTATATCTAAAAAACTGTTCTTAACCAAATTTATATGCGACCAACCTTGAGGCACCCCGTATCTAAAAAAAGAGAATGAAATCTAAAAATCAATTTTTTTATCATGTGGGTACAGCGGTATCATTCCGGTGTAAAAACCTAACTGCAAAGTAGGTACTCGGGGTTGCAAGTGATGCAAATTACTTCAGCCAGATGTTGCTGCCTGTACGTAATACAGAGAATATTGTAGAGGTTCGAAATTTCACTGATGCCGGTGAGTCGCCCATTAGCTCAGTTGGAAAGAGCGCTGGCACGGATAGCCAGAGGTCGCGGGTTCGAATCCCGGCATGGGTGGAATTTATAGAATCCAAATAGGTTTTTATAAAATTGTCATTAGCACGGGTTAGTGCATTAAAAAAGAATATAAGAATGAATTCTTACAATGTGGTTTATCTTTGCATATAAATATGTACGGTCCTATTTTTTAAGGTGACTAAAAAGTGAATTGCGCGCGGAGGATTTCAGACTAGCACCTTCTGAGAGAATCGCAGAGATGGAAGGTGTAGGTACACCAAAGTAAAACGAGAGTGAAGCGTTCTGTTTTAATTTATTTCCATAGGTTCCTTACTCTTCAAAGTTTCACATAGTTTCCAGAGGAACTGACCATGTACTGCGGAGGAGCATGTGTATGCTCTTCAAATGCGTGGCGAACGTTCCCACTACCATCAAGTTTCAATCGCGCCTTGCAGCCAGACTTTGACTTGGAACAATAGTAGTAATTCGCGGCCCCACTTCTTGAGTATGTGTATCCATTGAGCATGAGGAGGTATTTGCCGACCGACGTTGGGATAAAAGTGTAACTCTTACCTGGAATTTAAATCGTTACGGTAACAACAGGAGGGCGAGACTGGTAAGGGTCCGAGGAAGTGACTTGGCGGGAAATAGGCGTATGTCTAATAATGGGATCTTTGCACGGGGTGAATAGATGGGAATTAAGAAAATTGTTGACAAATAGAGATTCCAAAATTCTTCGAATCTCTCAGTACCCATCCCATGATAAGATCCTATTGTTGGACACACTACTGTTTCCCGCCAAGTCACTTCCCTGGTCTCTCTTTGCGCCATTTAAGGGAATAGGTAGCCACATTCCAAAATAAGTGGACGACGTGCAGCGAGGCCGACCACGAAAAGGCAAATATTCAAAAAATACAAGCGATTGATTAATTTTAATTTCGTTCGATAAAATATATTGAAAAGAAAAATCAGGGCAACATAACATACAGGGTTTATAATGTTACATTTTAATTTAAGTTTTGGAGACCGTACATTAAATTTTATCCTCACATGAACATAGGTCTGTAAAGTTTGGTTATTTATGATGCAACAGTCAGTATAAAATGTATTTGCATATTATGAATCTACATAGGGTTTTAAAAACCTATTTAGAGGCTATTCCACCCATGCCGGGATTCGAACCCGCGACCTCTGGCTATCCGTGCCAGCGCTCTATCCAACTGAGCCAATGGGCGACTCACCGGCATCAGTGAAATTTCGAACCTCAGAGTGCTTAGTGCGAGTTTTTTAACTACTCGATCGCGTTAAAGTAAACTCATATTTCTATGGCATCGAGGAAGCGCCACCTAGCGACAAGTATGAAAATTAAAATTGCTGAGTGAGAGTTGTAATGGTTTACGTTGAGAAGTGAACACGTTTACCAGCCAAAACACGAATAAACGCGAGTGCGAGTTGTACTGTGACAGCGTTTTGCCAGTTCGAACGGTTAATTTACTCATACTCACTACTCAATGCTCGATTAACGCGGTAGTAAAGTTATTCGATTGGATCTGTCAAACTCGCACTAAGCACTCTTTACACTATTCTCTGTATTACGTACAGGGGTTTAGGGAACATAGGGTTTTAGCAAGGACACTCTTAAAACTGAATGTAAATGACATCATCATTGATGCTAGTTCACACTTATGCTAATTACATGGGTATTTCCCATGTCTCATCACAGTTTAACATAACTCCCATCAGAAGTGACAATATAGTTCGGCCGTTCATGTCCGTGTTCTTCGTATAGCTCCTCGACTTTTGTCCTGAACTCATCAAGCTTAACACGGGCCCTGCAGCCGGAGTTTTTCCTTGAACAATAAAAGCGGCAGGAATCCCTTAATTGGGAGTAAGTGTAACCATTGACCATGAGTAGAGACTTTCCCTTGCCTCGACTCGGAACAAATTGAAAACCTGAAAATGTGTATTACTTTAAAATGATTAACTTAAGCAGGTAATGTTAAACATAGCTGACGTGTCAAGTAAGTAAACATGACACAAGATGCTAAAGTAAGATTCACCTGGGCATGTTTCATAGAACTATATTTCATAGTTTATTATGACAATTTTGGGTACATTGCAAAGTCGCTTAACCAACAGATTAACAAAAGACTCTGCTACGTAATGTTATAATATTGTCATATTAAACTACGAATTGTAGTTTTATGAAACTCGGCCCAGTGAGATTAACCTTTTAAAGCATTATCTGAAAAAGTTTACTACCGAAAAACTTTCCCAGGGACCACCTAAAACTTCATCAATAAGGTAATTCATATCTATTGTATATGATTTAGTATTTCTTAGTAGATACCCAAAAACGTTGGGTTTTGATAAGGAGATATCTATGATCTGAGACATTTTTATTGATCCGTCCACGAAAAAAACGTTATGTCGTTAGTAAACTAAATAATAATAACTTCCACACAGCACAATCGCTTTTCCCAGGGGCTTTTCCTAGATGTTTACTAGACTACCGATAGTGTGAATGACACGGTAATGGTCGTATCATTCACACTATCGGTAGTCAATTAACCATCTGGGGGGCCAGTCTCTAAAATGAATAGTTGTTCAATAGAGTCATATTAGTCCGGTGATGGTCGTTTCATTTACACTATCGGTAGTCTAGTAACTAATCGCATTGCAATCGTATAACCCATGCTACATAACTCGGCACCTCGGACGATTTGATTTTCTTCGCGAGAGATGCCTATACAATTTGCGCGGTATATAACACAGGAATTACATTGTACTGCTATTGTTTTGTAGATTACCAAATTAAGGCAAATAACAACCATTGTCGTGCTTATATCATTATATTGAAAAACTATGTAAGTATAAGACTCTAGGGCCTGGTTTAAAACCAGGATGCCCTATAATATGCCATCGTAATCAGGCAAGGAATTAAGCCCACACTGAGGCCTTTTGTGCAAATGTACAGAGGCCCCCAGTGTGAAACGACCTCCGACATGGAATAACGCGTGATACCGCTAGACCAACCAAGCAGTCAAATTGACACACAAGATTCGTTGAATTATAATTTGACGTAACTTCCATTAGCAGTGACAATATATTTCGGACGCTCATGGTCGTGTTCCCCACATAAGTGCTCGATATATTTCTTGGACTTATCCAACTTTACTCGAGCCTTGCAGCCAGAGTTCGTCCTTGAACAATAATAACGGTTTGTATCGTACTTTTGGGAGTAAGTGTACCCGTTGACCATAAGTAGAAACTTTCCCTTGCAGCGACTTGGAACAAATTGAAAACCTGAAAATGTGTATTACTTTATGATGATTAACGTAAGCGGTAATGTCAAACAGAGCTCAAATCAGAGCACAGAGACCACCTAAAACGTCATCTACAGGATCATTGAAATTTATTGCGTCTGAAATCATCTTATTTAGTATTTATTGGTAGATACCCCTAAATATTGTGTTTTGATAGAGAAATGCCGCCATGTGCGAGACATTTTTATTAATCAGTCCACAATTAACTCTTTTTATACGGATTTATGCTCGTTTATTACATTTTTACAATTTTCCAACGTTTCGGCACTTTTACAGGTGCCGTGGTCTCGGATGACTGAGGTGGTAGGCGTCTTTTTGAAAGCATTAACGGTTAGTTTACTACCCTGGGCAAAAATTACAAAAGTTAATTATGAAGTTACGTTCCAAAATAGGTATATCAATTATTTTATATAAAGTCAACAATATTGATTATTAGTAATTGAAGTTAAAAAATTAAATCAATAAACCCAATTATTTTACATGAACTAAAAATATTGATTATTAATTGAAATTAAAATTAACACTACAGTCACACTTTTAGCAAGGGGGTCTCATGCACTTAAGCACTGGTTCCCATGCGGCCGGTATATTCCAACCACGATCTCTATTGAAATTTGGATGCCGGCGGATCTCTATTGCCTCGCGTATCATTCTAGGGAAGAAACTGTCTTCTCGGGCTAAAACTTTAAGTTTATCAAAATGTATAAAGTGGTTGGTACCGCTAAGTGTATGTTCGCTGACTGCAGATCTACCAGAGCGCTTATGTTTCACGTCCGCGATATGTTCCTTAACCCGTTCAGCTATGGTACGCTTGGTTTGACCAATGTACGAGGAACCACATTCACAGTCAAGCTTGTATACTCCTGCCTCTTGTAAGGGAATCCTGTGTTTGACACTTCGCATGAATTGGTGTATCTTTCTTGGCGGCTTGTAGATGGTTCTGATTGAAGCGCGTTTCAAAATACTACCAATTTTGTTAGTCACTCCTCTCACGAAAGGCAGGTAGGCTGGAACTCGCTCGACTGTGTCCGGTTTGACACATCCTCCGCGACGGACACGCGGAACTTTCAGCTTGTTTGCACGAAGTACTCGTTTGACATGCTGGAGTTCCGCAGGTAGATGGTCCTTGTCGCAAATTCGGGAGCCCTCTGTAACAGAGATTTTCCAACGGTAGACAACTGACACGGGTGATGGTGAGATTCACCGTTTAGTTACCTATCAGTATGGGTCTTTTTCCTATAAACTGTATGTCCTAAGGTTCCATTTGGATTCCTGATGACTAAAACATCTAAGAAAGCTAAAGAACAATCCGCTTCTAACTCCATTGTAAACTGGATCTTGTTGTTTATAGAGTTAAGGTGGTCTAAGAAAGCCGTTATTCCACGAGTAGGTAATATAGCAAAAGTGTCATCGACATATCGCTTATAGAACCTTGGTGGGACGGAGCAGTCTTTGCAAACACGTAACTTAACCCAGGTAATTAGATAAATCTTAATATGTTTTTTTTTTAATTGTTCTTCTACTCTACTATACCTTAAGTTATACTGCACCATTTAGTCCTAACTTTGGCATTTCTGTAAAATAACAATGAGTATACAACTTTAAATGGAAGGTTACATATATTTTAATATTGCAGTCTACATATCGTACATTTTACTTAGCAGAATAATATAAATTTAATTAATTCTAATACCACACCACAATAGAGTGACGTTTGTGAAAAAGACGTCACGCTTAGGAACTATAAGGCAAGGGTTACACTAAACCATTCTGCTACAGTCTTTTAACAAATTGGTGTTATTTTAAGCATTGGCTTACGTGATTCAAATAATATTTTTTGTAATTATAAATGCATGCGTTACAATTGTTATAATTATTTGTTATTCACGTAAATATACACTGACTTGCACCACTTCTTAAATGTCATTAAGTCTCTATTTAAACCGACTTTAGTATGAAGAATTTTAGTTAGATGCTGTTTGAGCCACATTTAAGAAAATGGTGCAAGTCGGCGTAGAAGTTGACCATTAAAATATTTTGAAACAATTATATTTAGCAGAAAATATCAATATTTTGCAAGTAAAATCAAATCATAAGTTTGAGATTAATTATAAAATTAATCATCAAGACACACTTGGTAAATGTAGTCAAATGCAGTTGTTTCACTGCATGAAATGCATACCCATTTGTTGCAGACCATGCACTTTGCCATTTCTTTGAGAATAAATTGTCGACGAGCCTTGCAAATGTTTCAAGGGAATGTTCTAGAAGATGATGGATTCGTGTTTGGCTTCGTTTGGTTCCCTTTCTGGACTTTTAATACTTTCAAGGTTTTTTTGTTGGCTTTGTTATCTGAAACTGCACAAGCGTTTGGAATTTTACTTTTTTTGATAGGCAATGAATTTTGGATCTGGTTATCAAAAGGCTTGCGAATTTTGGCTCGCTTTTCTGGCCGTGGAACATCATTGTATGATGTGGATAAATTAGGGCTTGATCTAACGGATGACTCACGATATAAAACACCCAATAACGGTTGGACACATTCCTCATTTGTCATAGCACCACTTGCTGGCAACGCAGTCTCCGGTGGTTCAGTAATCGTATCCAACTGATCAACAGTCAATACATGTGTCTTAGGGTGATGACAACTGCACAGACCACGGTTTTCACCACAGAAACTACTTAGTTGGCGGTATTGTGACTGGTGAAGTTTGGTAGAAATAATTTGGTGTAATTGCATTGTTCCAGGCACCGCGCGTAAGCCGTCAGGGACTAATTGCTTGACATTTTGCACATCAGCTTCGGACACATAAATGCATTTCACAGACTTCATTGAGCTCTGCAACATATTATACGCTTCAGTCGCATTAGTGATATCGTGGCCCTTTTGTCAAGTTGCCGCTTTACGGATCCCCAGATGCCGTCTGCCATACTTTTTCCATGTCCTGCCTCTGAAAACGAGCATGTTGCATATGCTAAGTTCAACTTTTGTACAAATGAACTGAGCAGGTAGAATTTTTTTTTCTGTCTGTACTGGCTGCTAGGCCCGTCCGAAAAAAAATGGATTATTTTAATATTTGGGAATTCGTTTTTAGCCAGTTTTATGGCTGGTATAAGATGCGCCCAGATAGCATGGGGTTCGTGGCAGTTATTATCCGAGATTGTAACAAATGACTGCAAACGTTCTTTGCCAAGAATGACCCCACAGTGTAGAGTAATTAAATTTTTGGATGCTCCGAAGTGTGTTGCTTGTACTTCTGTGCTGTATTTACCCTCATAATTCTCGGAGAAATCATATAATATGCGAATTTCTCCGTCTTTCATGTTGGTGACACACGCTCGATATTGGCGTTGCTGTTCTTTCCAGTTAAAATAATGCGTTTTAAATGCGATTGACTGTTTTTCAAACTCTAAAATTAGGTCTGTTATAGTGCCTTTCATTTGCTGTTTTGTAGTCTTTTTTGTAGTCATCTCTTGGCCTGATTTTTCATACTTATGATGGACTCTGCCCCACTTAGGCCAGTATTACAGAAGCGTACTCAAGCGCCGATCTCTACTTAAGACTAGTTTTGAGTATGGATTTAATTTTAGTTAGTTACTTGAGTCGAGATTCATCAAGCGCGACTCAACTGAGTAATAGCTAATTCGAGAACGATACTTGGGTAGTAATCTCTACTTAAGTCAAGATCAAATCTGTATTTACTCAAGTGTGGTCGGAACCACGCTTGAGAGTCGATCGGCCAGTTGTTATAGTTGTCAATTTGGAATGTTTATTGCAAAATTCATATATTCGAAAACCTTGATTACTATGAAATAGTTAATGATAGCAGCAGCCCCTTAGGCATTTAAGGGACACTGAGAACCCCTACTGCATGTATTCTAATAAGTGTTTTATGTGCAAAAACAATTACATTAATATTGGGGTGGATTCATTGAATAAATTTCACGCATCACAATCACTTCGCGAGCGCTTCGCAAGGTACGTTAAGCCGTTGGTGCCGGCTATAATGCATATAATGGCAGTCGTTAAGCCATGTCAAAGGCCTTATGGGCGGCTTGATAACTTCTGACTGTAAGACCCGCTACTGTCTTACAATCCTCCACCAACCCGGACTTGGCCCCCGTGGTAGAGTATGGCTTAACCTTCTTGCGATGCAGGAAGAGACCCGTGCCCCAGCAGTGGGGACATGCAAGGGTTGATAACAAACACAATCACTAGGATTTCCTGTACTTTGATAACCAGGCAAGAACGTCACAAACATGAAAGTACACCGAGACTGTGGTCACTTGTGCAAATATATAGGCCCACAGTGGGAATCGAACTCACAAGCTCGGTCTTGGTAACCAAGCGCCTTAGCGGCTAGGCCAACAAGACAGTCACAAAGAGTAATAAATAAAATAATCAGTAAAACAATCTCAGCTTTTTTATTGCTCATAAATTTGTAACATAATTGACACATATTCTATAAATCCGCTGTGTTGAAGTTGACTTTTATCTTCCTCGAGGAGGATCCTCTCCACTGTGGTGAAGTTGAAGTTTTGTGTTCAACGAGCAGGTTCCTCTC
Organism: Yponomeuta sedellus; assembly: GCA_934045075.1. Taxonomy (NCBI): domain Eukaryota; kingdom Metazoa; phylum Arthropoda; class Insecta; order Lepidoptera; family Yponomeutidae; genus Yponomeuta; species Yponomeuta sedellus. Next base: position 19,672,159 of record OW203730.1, read on the forward strand.
CACTGCGATGAGGTTGAAGTTTTATGTTTACCGAGCAGGTTCCTCTCCACTGCGGTGAGGTTGAAGTTTTATGTTCAACAAGCAGGTTCCTCTCCACTGCGGTGAAGTTGAAGTTTTATGTTCAACAAGCAGGTTCCTCTCCACTGCAGTAAAGTTGAAGTTTTATGTTCAACAAGCAGGTTCCTCTCCACTGCAGTGAAGTTGAAGTTTTATGTTCAATGAGCAGGTTCCTCTCTACTGCGGTGAAGTTCAAGTTTTATGTTCAACAAGCAGGTTCCTCTCCGCTGCAGTGAAGTTGAAGTTTTATGTTCAACAAGCAGGTTCCTCTCCACTGCAGTAAAGTTGAAGTTTTATGTTCAACGAGCAGGTTCCTCTTCACTGCAGTGAAGTTGAAGTTTTATGTTCAATGAGCAGGTTCCTCTCTACTGCGGTGAAGTTGAAGTTTTATGTTCAACAAGCAGGTTCCTCTCCGCTGCGGTGAAGTTGAAGTTTTATGTCCAACGAGCAGGTTCCTCTGCACTGCGGTGAAGTTGAAGTTTTATGTTCCATGAGCAGGTTCCTGTCCACCGCGATGAAGTTGAGTTTTTGTCTTCTACGAGGAGGACCCTCTCCACTGCAGTGAAGTTGACTTTTTATGTTCCACAAGGAGGATTCTTTCCACTATGGTGAAGTTCCTTGTTCTCATTTTTTCACATCTCGTTTCAAAACAGCGATTAATGTTCAAATTAAACCACACCGACTATAGATATTAGTAATTTAGTAAACATAAATAAATAGACAGACGTCAAGAGAATTATTTTATCGACATTTGTTACGTTCCGTTCTGTAGTCAAAGCGAATAAATAAACAAGAAGCGTGAACGTTTTGCTTCCTTTAAATATACGGTTCATTACAAACTAATAACTAAATAAAGAAACTTTGAACATTTTATTTACGAATACTTAAACATTATTTTAGTTTTCTCTGTATATTTGACATAATTTACTAATTTTCATCGTCACGTTTTTGTAACATGCGTAAAACGGAATAAAAATCAACACTTGTATTTTTCTTGTCATAGAAAACAAACTTTGATCATAGACAATCTGATTGCAGTTCTGAATCTCTACTTAAGCAGTGATTGGCTGATCTTTACTCAAGAACTGTTTGAAAATAAAGGGAGTGCTTAAGCATCGATTCAGCGCTCAAGTAATGATTGGGCGATCTGAGATCAATCTGTGCTTGAGCATCGTTCTGTAATACCGGCCTTAAACCAAGTAACTTCGCCTTGCAATTTGTCTTCATTGTATGGGATAGAAAGAGTTTCACACTTATGACATTTGTTGTACATACATTCGGCAGATTTGGTGTCGCATGCAATGTTGTCTAATAGTTCTGTAGTACTCTTATAAGGTATGACACCTTTAAGTTTCAACGCGTCAAACATGAACTCCATGTTGCAATGTTTTATACACATGCATGTCGCAGTTGGTGATAGCACGTAAAACGGCTTGTACCTAACAAACGTAGTGAAGCTATACCTATATTCCGCGTTCATCTTTGTAAAACCGGTAAATATTTTGCAAAGTGTCAACTAGGTATCTGATTTGATTTGTTTGTTCTTGGTCCGAGTTTCTCGTTTACCAGCAGTATTTCTGCTTACATCATCTCGAAAAAAGTGTTCAGTTTCGAAGTCTTCAGCAATATTTTTATTTAGATGTTTCACTTCGGCTTTCTTAATCTGCCCGTGAGGCCGAGTAAGTTGTTTTTCTTTTGTCCCAAATTGACTGCTACAATTTTAATTATTCTTTTCTCAATCTGTGGCTTCTGTATTTGTCTTTTTTTCAGCTGTGGCTATTGCTAAGTGTGGTGTTGATATTTTTTATTATCTTTCTGTTTCCTCTTTTGCTCGCGCCATCGTTTTCTTTTTGCTTCTTTTTCTTCTTCAGTTAGGTCTTTTATCTTTTTAGAATGTTTTTGCAATCTTTTAAGCTCTTTTTGTCGATGAATTTCACGTTTTTCTGGGTCTTGCTTTATTTTTTCCCTATATCTTTTAGATCTTTCTGCAGGTGTTAACGCCATGGTGCGTTCTATAAACAAAATTGCAAAATCAGTCATGTTTTCTAACTAGTTATAACTACACTACGAGAAAACTTAGACTTGCGTGTACTTAGTATTTAGAAATAACCGATAAATGATCATGAATGAGTAGGTATTCAATAATTTTAAAATACTATACTAGGGTGAAACAAACATATTCGGAACACTTCTTTTTCTATTTTTATCACTGTTCTTAGATAAATTATTATGACCATTTCAAACGAATGAATAGTAGTATAATTAGTAGATATTTCGGCAAAATTATTAATTACTATTATATTATACTTAACCCTAGCACGGGTGTGTGCCTTAGCAACAACAAAAAGTTTAAAATATTATCGGCAACATAAATACCTACATACAATGTATGAACATGTCGATTTCTATCAAGCTTTTTGATTTAAAATGTACGCAGAAGTCATGTTACAATTTCGTTGCTAAGTTTCATGCTCTTATTGTAAGTATGGCGTAACAAGCATTGATAGAGAACGATAAGTTTTCACCTTATCGTTAGTCCCAGATACAAAGTAAACCAACCCTTATATTCCCACTACGTCACATTTTGCGTTCCCCTAGTACATCACGTTGCGTTGTGGATGTGACGTATGGCGCTATTATTGAAACAAACTTAAATAATGCAGTTGTTCTACTACGTTTTACTATATCACATAGCACTATATATTCTGGATAATTTAAGTAATTAGAATTCTGAAGCTGTATGTTAAAACCTTTATTACTTACCAGCAAAAACCAGGTTAGTGGTGGAATACAATATCTGCACGACGTGACGTCCCGCCACTCATTTGATTTTACAGGACGCTAAAGGCGCGTAAAAAACTAAGATGGCTTTTGGTCGTGGTCTAAAATGTTGCCATTTATAAAAAATAATCTATTCTTGATCCGATAAAATTGTAGTTTTGTGTAAAAATCTTATTATGTGTCGTAGCGTGGCGAAAATTTCCACCAACACCATTTTTCAGAACATGATAAAACAGAGATGTTTTATTATTTTAAACTCTAACGTGCTGTTAATAGGGTATGATATAAAGTTTCGATCATATAATCTTTTCAAATTTGCCAAAATTGTCAACCCGAAGGTGAGTAAACATTAAAAATTTTGGTTTTCGAAATTTGCAAAAGTAGGAGGACAGTCAAAAAATCGCTTCTCTTCTGTCTTATTTCGCCAGTAAGCATATGAAATAATGTGTATTTAAGTATCCTGATGTTGTAATAAACAAGTTTTTGAATACTTTTTATGATTTGGCATAAAGAACCGTATCTCCGTGTCAATAATTGGCAGAATATCAGTTCAAAGTCGTCGGACAGGTCATTTTCAAGTAGACAAAACTTTTGGTTATTGCTCTAATAGAACAATGCATATAAACTTCGAAAAAGCAACGACACAATCCCATAAACCCAAACCAAGACCGTTTATACAAATTTACAGTGGCCCCCGGTGGAACTAGCGGTGTCCCGTGTGACTACCACGATCTCCAATCTCCAGCATGGTAATCACACGTGACACCGCTAGACCTAAGAGGCAGTCAAATCGACACACAAGATTCGGGTGAATTATAATTTGACATAACTTTCGTTCTTTTTCTTCTTCTTCAGGTTATATCTGTCCACTGCTGGACATAGCCCTCGCCTAATGAGCGCCATAGCGCAAGGTTGTGCCATCATTGGTGGGGTAATGCCTATAACTTCCAACTTCCATTAGCAGTAACAATATATTTCGGACGCTCATGGTCGTGTTCTTCACATAAGTCCTCGATGTATTTCCCGCACTTACCTAACTTTACTCGAGCCTTGCAGCCAGAGTTCGTCCTTGAACAATAATAACGGTTTGTATCGTACTTTTGGGAGTAAGTGTACCCGTTAACCATAAGTAGAAACTTTCCTTTACGGGAAGGAATAAACATGAAGCTTAAACCTGTTTTTTTTTTTTAGTTAATTTCAGCTGCCGTATTTGAGTCGAAGGGTTCATGGGTCAAAGAAAATAAATAATAATTGTTATTACATCTGTGTACTTTCCTTTCTGTAAACTAAAGTGTTCTCTATCTATCTATCTATAATATTAATTAAACATGTGTGTATGTTTATTTTTTTTAATGCACTAACCCGTGCTAAGGACAATTTTAAAAACCTATTTAGAGGCTAAAAATTTCACCCATGCCGGGACTCGAACCAACGACCTCTGGCTAACAGTGCCAGCGAGGCATAATAATTAAATTATTAATATTTTATTCTTAGTGACATAAATACCACAGAATAAATAGTGGCAGTACCAAAAAAAAAAAACAGTGCCAGCGCTCTCCTAACTGAGCTAATGGGCGACTTACCGACATCAGTGAAATTTCGAGCCTCTTTACAATACTCTCTGTATTACGTACAGGCAGCAACATCTGACTGAAGCAATTTACATCACTTGCAACCCCGAGTACCTACTTTGCAGTTAGGTTTTGCATCGCAATGATATCGCTGTATATTCTTTTTAATGCACTAACCCGTGCTAAGGACAATTTTAAAAACCTATTTAGAGGCTAAATGTGTGTATGTCCTCTGAAGAATAGTATTATGTAACAAATACATCCGACAGAGAACCAAAGTCATAGATATAGCTCAGATAATTAGCACGCTGAAGTCGTAGTGGGCGGGCCATATCGCGCGAAGAGCCGTCAACTGCTGTAGTAAACGTGATCTTGAGTGGATATAGCGACTCGGCAACACTAGTGTAGGACGCCCTCCGACCAGGTGGAATAACGAACTGCCACAAAGTGCATTCAGATGCTGCACGCGGCAATCTGAAAACAAGGCTCTGTGGCGCTCATCAGGAGAGGGTTATGTCCAGCAGCGGACTGATGATGATGATATAGCCGGATGATGATGATGATGTGTGTTTACTTGTCTATAAGTAATTACTCACTTTAAATTTATGTCCATTAAATTTATGTTGGATAAATTTAATGGTCATTTAAAATGGGTAATGGGTTTACTAATTACATTACCCATTTTGAATTTTACTACATTTTTAAAATCGTAATAGAATTTATGGCTGATTTAGCGTAACTGTTTAGCGATAACCACGTCTGTTACAAATGATCGCGTCGCACGCACCGTCATTATATCGTATTTCGGCGAATATGCGCTGGTACCGTCGACCATTTACCATACCTGTAGTATACGCAAGCGGATTTTAGTATCGAAATAGATATAAGTATACAGGACTTTTTTTTATATTATTGCATGTATCTAGTGTGAGTTCTTGCACACGAATTAAAATTATTCTTACAGTCATGCAATAAAGATAATTTTAGCACACTAAAACCCTAACTGAACAAACGACTCCAGAAAATATCCGAAGCAAAGGACCCCAGCACGCTGGCTGCATTGCCACACTGCACCGCCAAAGAGATCATATGCAATAAAGATTAACTTTAAAATAGTTTCACTTGTCACATAACACACAAAGTGAAACCTGACTCACTTATGTTATGAAGATACCGAAAAGCTCTTTAGTAAAAATATCTAATATGTATAAGTAAACTCAGTATATATTTCCTATAGTATATTAATTGTAACTCTTAATGAGATGGATCTAATAGTGTAAATTATAGCTTTAGTGCATGCTTTATTAATAATTTTGTAATACATTGTACGCTTTGATGTGCTTAAAATAGTAGTCGTTTAAATTATTCGTCGGATAAACGAAAATAAGAGCCCCCAAGATACAGGCTCTGCCTAGTTTGGGAGCTGTCATCGAAACTTAAATATTAATCAAACCATGAACAATCATTCTGTGCATCAAAATTTTATAATTTAACTGTGTCATTTTAAATAAATATTTTTTACTTTTTTTACTTATAATCTGATGTAACTTCCATCAGAAGTAACAGTATACCTCGGACGATCATGTTCGTGCTCGCCATATATTTCCTGGATATTTTTTCCGAGTTTGTCTAGCTTGAGTCGAGCTTTGCAGCCTGTATACGACCTTGTTGAACAATAATAGCGGTAAGTGTCCTTTGATTGGGAGTAAGTGTACCCGTTGACCATGAGAAGCAGCTTTCCCTTGTAACGGCTCGGAACAAACTGTAAATCTGAAAATTTTATCGTTTTTAAGCCCTGCCCAGCGGGTTTCTTTCTGAATCAATCTTGAATACGGTGGAATAGATTTATTATAATTTTATTCAAGTAATATTGAATCGCACTTGGCAAAATGGGTAAAATTGACGATTTCAGATTTAAAAAAGATATATTTCAAAAGCGATCTTTATTACCTTTAATCTTATCTTTAAGCTTACATTTAATCTAATCTTTAAAGTTATCTTTAAACCATTCAATTTGACTTAAAAATATTGAATTATGTAAATACTGAAATAACATATTTTTTATGTTTGATTATTCTTAATGATTGTAGACTTTTAGTCCGGATTTACCGGATTATCCGGTGTGAGACGAGCAACTGACGACGCGAGCTCCGTCTCTGCTCACCATGATTAAGCTCTGCGAATCGGAGCGAAACCTGGTCGGACTTTTCCGATATAACAACACCCGTAAGTAAATCCGGACTAAAAATCTACAATGTGTTGTGCTTACGAAAGTTTTAGTTCAAAAATATCCTTAATGATGCTTTTTAACGTACGAGACACCAGCAATTAGTATATAAGTAACTAAAAAAGAAAGTTTATTTTTAACAAAAACCTACGCCTTTGAAACATACGTAAATCGGAGCTTTATTCAAATCAAATCAATTTATTTCAACGTAAAGAATTTACATTCTGTTTGCTGAATGTCAATGTAAAATGTAAGCCGCTGCCTTCGGGCCGTATTGTGGTGGAGAAAAAGGCAGCGGAAAAAAAAACTCCACTCTGACCAACTTATCTTAAACCAAATAGGTACATCACTTGCCATATGTAAACCTAAATACCATTTTATTGGCACAGTAGCGTAGACATTATCTATCAACACTACAATTTTATTAACTTAATATTTAAATCGCTCATCCATGCCTGAGTGATCTCAAACGATCACGAGGGTATGCAACGTAGGGCGCGTTCAGTGCATGGATGGGTGACCGTCTATGACTAACGTGTGTGGAATTTTCCCAAGCGGTTCCGTGCTTCACAAGGCACCGGCTGCCGTCGATAGATGGCAGTCGTTAAGCCAAGTCAGAGTGCTTAGGGCGGGCGATAACTGCTGACAGTAAGACTAGCCACTAGTCTTGAAGGCCTCCACTAATCCGGACTTTGCCCCCGTGGTGGAGTATGGCCTTATACCTTCCTTAGGAAGGGGATCAAGGGTTCTCGATGGGGACATAATATGATGATGTTGAATATTTGATGAAACTCCCATCTTCACCGAAAATATACTTCGGAGGATCATGCCCGTGGTCCTCAAATATTTCTTCGATATTCATTCTGCGCTGATCTAGCTTTACGCGGGCCCTACAGCCAGTGTCTTTCTTGGAACAATAATAACGATTCGAATTATACTTTTGGGAGTAAGTGTACCCGTTGACCATAAGTAGAAACTTGCCTTTACGGCCTGGAACAAACTTGAAAGCTGGACCTGAAAAATATTGAATGTTTTAATATTCAATTTAGTTGAAACACAACTTTCCCGTTTCTGGTTGATTGCTGCAATTTACATGTATAATTAGATGTACGATGAGTTGACTTGAGTTATCTTAGGAGTTTCACTACGTGATCGTATCAGGAATCAGGAATGAGGAGACCCGGGATCCGGGATCCAAAAGAACCCGAGTTACTGCTCGATGAATTGCTCAGTTGAAGTGGCAGTGGTCGGGCCTCATAGCTCGAAGAACTGATGGTGGTTGGGGCGAAACTGTTCTGACCTAGCAACCACGAAGCGGGCGACGCAGCGTGGGCAGGCGCTCCAACAGATGGTCTGACGATCTAATTACGGTGGAGTGAAGTCGCTGGATGCGTCTAGCCCCTAGTCTTGCGGCATACGACCGGTAAGCTTGGAAAACTTGAGGGAAGCCTGCAGTGAGCATCAAATGCCTGATGATGATATATTGATGCGCCTATTTAATCATTGTGAATATATCGCTGGAAATCTATTGTGAGAATACAATTAATTGACTTCTGGCGTATCAATTTAATTATGTAATAACTTAATAACTTATGACGAAGAATCATATAATTTATAACACTCGATGTTGATTCTGAGCTCATGAAGCTTAAACCACGCTCTGCAAACAGAGTTCTTCTTCGAACAGAGGAATCCTTTGAGGAACTCTTTGATTGGATGCAAGCGTCCACATGTACAATTCCCTTGCAAGAAATCGAAAACCTGATAATGTATTAATTTATAAAATTGCTAACCTAATCTAGTAGATGTGCCAATAAATAAGTATCAGAAAGGACTCAGGACGTTCATACAATATGATATGGACAACTAAAGAAAGCAGCAGCTATTTGATTTATGTAGCATATATAATTATTATGATTTAATTCTTTATTACACTAATTACATGAGTAATAGTACAAAGGCGTGCTTAATGCAAATGCTTTATTTATTTCTTTTTACATAAGTACCTTCAAATTTACATTACGCTTAGACAAAGAAGTGTACAGCAACTGTGTGTCAGATTCTAATAAATCGGTTCACATTGAACAGTTAGAGGTTGAGAAAAAGATATCAAGTGAAATTGGTCTGGGTGAATTCCCTGGTCACCAAAGCACAGGGTATCCTAGCTTGGAACCAAAACAAAAACTTGTGTTGTGTAAGTAATTGATTTATTATTTATGATTAATAAAAATTTGACAGTGCCGCGGCACATAGCTCGAAGAACTCATGGCCGTTGGGGCGAAAAAGTTCAGATCTGGCGACCACGGACCGGACGTCGTACCGTGGGGAGGCTCTCCACCAGATAGTCTGGCGATCTGGTTACGCTGGCGGGGAGTCGCTGAATACGGACGGCACAAGGCCGTGAAGCTCGTGGGCGTCAAATGGCTGATCATCATTACGATGACGAATTAACATTTCACATAACGCCCATCAGAAGTGACGCTATATTTCGGACGCTCATGTTTGTGCTGTCCAATTATTTCCTCAACGTAGTTGTGGGACATGTCTAGCTTTACTCGCGCTTTGCAGCCAGAGCGCTTCGCCTTTGAACAAGTATAACGTCTCGAATTGTGATCCTGGTAATAAGTGTAGCCGTTGAACATAAGTAATAAACTGCCTTGACGAGCTGGAATAAACTTTAAACATTCACCTGAAAAATTATTAATTTTAATTTTACTTAAAACAAAAGGTTCATCAAAACTGCCATCCAATTTTTGTCTGGAAGAGATCGCTCTAAATCGCATTACTTTTTATCGATATGCCCGCCAATTGTACTTAGATGTAGGAAATAATGTTTTTTTTAGCGGATTTAGTGTCCCACAGCTGGGTAAAAGCCTCCCCTCCCTGCCACCCCGGCAGAAATTTTGTGAGGTCTTCCCGCCTACTCTGCCTTATCAGTCGCATGGGACCCAGTCAGTCGCAAAAATGTTTGTAATTTTTTTTTTTGGTTGCGCAATAGACTTCTGTATCTATCTAAACCCAGCTTGCTGATGGGAGGCTAACGGTTTTTCCCAAGATAATAAAAATAAGAATAGTATTTGAATTGACGCACTACGTAGTATACTTCAATGTACATAACTGCGAAAGTTCATAGTTGCGGAGTACAATACTGCGTTGTAGGTTACTGCGGAAGTTCATAGTTGCGAAGTACATACAATACTGCGATGTATGTTACAGCGAAAGTTGATAGAACTTGCGAAGTACAATACTGCGATGTATGTTACTGCGAAAGTTCATAGTAACGATGTATGTTACAGGGAATGTTCTCTCAGCGACTAACAACATATCATATCATATGGAAAAAAACCGGCCAAGTGCGAGTCAGACTCGCGCACCGAGGGTTCCGTACAAACCTGTATTATAGACCTGAGTATTTGGTATGAATTTCAATTTAATACCTCTACGCGTTTATGAGGAAGTGGGTAGTAAGTTTAAAATTATTAAAAAAAAATATATTATGTGATGTAACTAAAAATTTATGGTTTTCGTAATTTTTCCTTTATCTATGCTATAAGACGTTGCTTCGTACCAAATTTCAAGATTCTGAGTTCACGGGAAGCACCCTGTAGGTTTTGATTCCCTTGCAAGTGTCGAAAATTTGCGGCATAAACGGCTGTATCTTTTGATTGCGTTGGCTTAGAAGTTTGATTTTTTCACAGCTTCAAGGGACAGTAGACCTGAGTAATTGATATAAATTTCAGCTTCATACCTCCATGCGTTCCTGAGAAAAAGGGTCTTGACAGACGGACGGACGGACAGACGGACAACAAAGTGATCCTATAAGGGTTCCGTTTTTTCCTTTTGAGGTACGGAACCCTAAAAAGACGTTTTACCTTTAGTTAATAAAGTGACGTAAATGGAACAAATTGAATTATCATAAGCAAAACAGATTGTGACAAAATAAATAAATAAATCAATCAATCAGCTGGACACACCTACGCCTCCCTCTAGGCACGCCACTGCCCTCTGCCCTCGGCCGTCCTCATCCAGCAACTACCAACAATCTGCCTTAGATCGTCGGTCCAGCGACCCGGTGGGCGTCTTACGCAGCATTTGCCAGTTCGTGGCTGCCACTCGAGAACCTTTGAACACCATCCATCGGTTCTTAGGCAAAACTGTCCACTGCCATTTCAGATTGCTATAGATAAGAATATTCTTTATTGTAGACTGGAAAAAACAACAAATACAAAACAGTTACAAAGGTACATAGTACAATTGGCGGCCTTATTGCTTAAACAATTTCTTCTAGACAACCTTACGATGGAAAGTTGCTGGAGGAAATTAGAAAGACGGGACGGACAATATTCACATGAATATTGACACATGCTTATATTATTATTAAAGTTCTTCATTGCATCAAGTAAGATATTCTACAATGCGGGCTTAATACGAATTAGTAAATAATTCTAGCCAATGGGTGAGGGGAAAAGGTGGGAATAGTGCCAAACCGAGAAATTGAAGAAATTTAATACGCTAAGTAATTTAAATAAATAATATACTTAATAGTAATGCACTTACATACCTATACTTATACAAACTTAGCTATAGGCTATGTCAGTCACCTTATCACAAAAACACACATAAATCACCACTAGACAAAAGATTTATTAAAAAAATCACAATTTGACGTAATTTCCATCGGGAGTAATAATGTAATTCGGAGGATCATGGCCGTGTATTTCTTTTATTTCCACTATGTTCTCTCGAAGCTTGTCTAGCTTGACGCGAGCCTTGCAGCCAGAGTCTTTCCTTGAACAATAATAGCGGTTCGAGTTGTGCTCTTGAGAGTAAGTAAACCCATTGACCATAAGGAGGAATTTGCCCTTGCGTGTCGGCACTAACGTGAACTCTGAAAACATACAAATAAAACATACTTGTATATGGTATAAGTAATTATTAGTTAAAACAGATCTATTTATGCTAAGAGATAGCAGTTATTAGTTTGGCCAATAGTGAGACACTTAAAATATATAAGAAGCCATATTAAAATATATAGGGTTGAAAGACAGACTTCAAGTTAGGAAATAAATAAGGACGCGCGCTTGCCCGTAGTGTGAGACGAGCAACCGACGACGCGAGCTCCGTCTCTGCTCACCATGATTAAGCTCTGCGAATCGGAGCGAAACCTGGTCGGACTCTTCCGATATAACAACAACCGTAAGTAGATCCGGACTAAAAGTCTACAATAAATAAGGAGTTTAACAATTTTTTTTTTTAATTAGTTTAACAATTTAAAATACTAAATTCGTTGATATTGAAATTAATTAGTTGACATATTAATTCAATGTTTTAATGGATTCAAAGCTACATTCTTCAGGCTAAAAGCCATTTTTTTTTGTGGACGTCATTTAGCATGTTTACAATAACAAGTTACACTACAACCACTAAGTAAGTTTGAAATCAATATCAACCCATGTATGTCCCCACTGCTGGGGCACGGATCTCTTCCTGCATCGTAGGAAGGTTAGGCCATACTCCACCACGGTGACCAAGTCCGGGTTGCTGGAGGATTGTAAGACAGTGGCGGGCCTTACTGTCAGAAGTTATCAAGCCGCCCATAAGGCCTCTGAAATGACTTAACGACTGCCATTACATGACAGCCGGCACCAGCGGCTTAGCGTGCCTTGCGAAGCACGAAAGCGCTCGGAAAAAATGCCACTAGCGGTAGTCACGTGACGGTCACCTATCCTGCACATGACCGCGTTTGTTGATGCTTAACTCAAGTGATTGATTCCAATCACTCGGTTCGACTAGGAAACGAGCGCTTCGCTAAGTTTTTAAATAAGGACTGATAATGAAAATACTTTCAAAATAATTATTATTGACCATAAATAGTCCTCAAACCGTTGCATGATTTATCCAAGCAGAAGAAGAAAAACTTCTGACTACACAGTGATACAGTGTCTAGAAGCCGTATTTAGTTTTGGAGGTTCATGTATGTGATTTTCGTTTATTTCCTGGATGTATTTTCTTAGCTTATCTAGTTTGACACGAGCCTTGCAGCCAGATTTTCTCCTAGAACAGTAAAAGCGGTTAGACTCGTTCCATCGGCAGTAAGTGTATCCGTTTACCTTCAGTAGTAACTTTCCTTTGCGGCTCGGAACGTACGTGAAACCTGAAAATATATTAAATCAAGACAGTTGAAACGTAATAGATTAACTTTACGTTGTGTAAGGTTATGAAAAACGGTGGAATATAGGTATTTCTCCGTCAAGTGCTCTTATTATATATGGATTATGAATATAGCCCTATAATATGAATTAAGCGTCACATAGGTCGTCATTTAAATTGAAATTTTTATAAAGAATTTTAGTTAAACGCCACTTAAGCCACATTTGGAAAATTGGTGCAAGGCAGCCTTAGGATTATAATACAAGGGTAGCAATTACGTCTATTCATTAAAGTATCAACATTTGTTAACAGGTACGTACCTACACCTTCGAAACATACAATAATAATATTTTATCGGGATATTTTACAGTGTTAGTTTTTTTTTTCCGAGTAAAAATATTGTTTATTAGTGGAACATTATTAAATTGATTTCTTGAACAATAAAATCTTAGTATAATTCATTATGATAACTTAAATATTTACAATAATAATAATTAATGATAAAAATGGAACAAAACCGAAATCTTTCTAATTTAAATAAAATATTTGAGCCAGATCGCTGTCGGGCGGCAGAGTACCAAGAAGGCTGGCGGCTTTGCCTCGCTGTATGGCTAGGCTTATCCTTTGGCCAAAGTAAGCACCAGCCCTCGGGTCTCCTGAAGCGTCCACTAGGCGCGACGAGGTCTCCTTAAAGAGGAGTCTCGCCTCCGGACCCCATGGCCCCAGAGTCTCGACTCCGAAAGGCACAAATATATAGCCCTGCCCTATAGCTGCATATTTGTGCCTCTTATTGTATGTTGATGAAATTTATCTTAAGACTGAATTAATCAGTCTTAAGATAAATTTAACAAAATATATACGTAGAATAATATATTATCGGGATTTTTTCGCAGTGTTTATTTTAGCGATGAATTAAGCTCTAAAATAATCAATATTTCAGTTTATCTTAAACTTAAAATATACAAATATTAATCTATTTATTATCTGGATTTTTCACAGATCATTTTAACGATGAATTATTCTTTGAATTAATTTAAATTTGATTCTTTATCACTCTCTCAAATTCAGAACCATCACACTGTTAATAAAAGAGATTTTTAAATAATTTAACAAACATATATAATAATCTCAAAATATTGCCGGTAACATAATTAAATAAATAACGAGACTCAAAACATAGCACCTAAGTCTTAGGATTCAGTAGTAAATTATCTATGCATGTAGTTTACATCTATGTATACCTACTATATACATATATGTGATTCTCTCAAAAAACATGAAAACTAGATTAAGATTAATGTAAGAAACCTTGACTTTACTTTATTCAATGTTAAACTGAGAGTATTATCGTACCAGTAAAACTGTTAATAAAGGTAAAAGTTGTTTTGTAAATAAATAGTTTAGAGTTTCTATCTTAGCGTCTTCTTCACGTAATCAATCTATTGTTTGCGAAACCACAAGCTTTGACGTTCAAGTAAACATTGAAACTGACAACAAGTTTAAAATATATTGGTGTTTGCACGTTAATTTTTGTTTCATTACGGAACAGTTACTATGTTGTGATATATTGAAGTCACCCCGAATGGAGAATTGGGCCCCAAGATATAATTTAATTTAATTTGGGGTTCAGAGTTACATTATAACTGTTATATTTTATTCTGCTCAAAGAACATTCTTGATTTCACTTTCATATAATTTCCATCAGTTAAGGACCATCTGTCTGTTAATATATGTACTAATTCTGACTGACTGGAGAGAGTGTAACCTCATTCTCAGCCTCTTCTCAATCTCATATCAGTAATTACTGTTATTAGGATTTAATAGGTACATCGGACGTTCATGGCCGTGCTGCTCGTTCAGTTCCACGATGTATGCGCCTAACTTGTCCATCTTGACGCGAGCCTTGCATGCGTGCTTTGTCCTCGTTGAACAATAATAGCGATTTGAGTTCATCCACTGGGAGTAAGTGTACCCGTTGATCATAAGCAGAAGCCTGCCCTTACGCCCCGGGATAAAGGAAAATCCTGAAAAATAAAGGTTAAAACGTTTTTATTCAAAGTAGCATAGAACGTCTAATGACGTTGATGAAGCGAAGATGAACTGCAAGGATCGTCGCAAGTTTGCAGTTCCTGCTACCCGTCCGCTACAGGCGTGAGTTTATGTTTCGTGTAAAATGAAACTGAGACTCAATGAACGTTACATGATTGTTAAAAAGGGGTGTCCACTTCGTTTCATCAAAAATCTATTATTTTGAACTAATCTAGTCGTCGATGAAAGTAAAAAAAAGATACATGACAGCTAGATTGAAGAGATACACAAAATATAAATATTTATTTCAAAAACCTATTTAGAGGCTAAAAATTCCACCTATGCCGGGACTCGAACCCGCGACCTCTGGCTAACCGTGCCGGGTAACCTAAAGCCGGGTCTAGACGCGTGTAACTTCTATGTAAGATTACGTCCACAGTGTGGAAGGCACACTAAAGCGACGCTATTGATATAACGAGTTGTTCCACTTGGTTGCTAAATCCATGCCGAACAGGAATGTATGTTATCAACCCTTTTATGTGGGACCAACTCTGAAGTACAACACATCTAAAAAAAAAACAATAATCCTACGATATCAACCCTTGTATGTCCCCACTGCTGGGGCATCGCAGGAAGGTTAGGCCATACTCCACCACGGGGGCCGAGTCCGGGTTGGTGGAGGATTGTAAGACAGTGGCGGGCTTTTCTGTCAGAAGTTATCAAGTCGCCCAGAAGGCCTCTGACATGGCTTAACGTCTGTCATTACATGACAGCCGGCACCAACGGCCTAACTTGCCTTGCGAAGCACGGAAGGACGAATAGGAATAATTGGACAGCCTATGGATCACCCCCCCGTTTATGTTCTTAGGAAACTCGGACCGAGTGACCTATTTTTGCTACTTAGAAGCTACTCGTAATATGTACCACCTAGTTAAAAAAAATTACTCTGATGAAAACGGCCATGTTTTTTTTTTCACTCGGACCGCGCTCTACTCATCTTAGCTAAATGAATGATGAAATCGGACAGGAATTCAGTTTCGAAAAGAAAAAAGTAGAGGCAGTGAAATATTGATGTCTGTGGCGCTTTATGAATCTGTGTATTCTTAGGTAAAGAAATATCTGTGTAATTTCCATTTTTATGCACAATAAAGTGTTCTCTATCTATCTGCGGAAGTGTTGTGAAATGAATGCTTCCATACATATAGGTACATAACCTTACGCCTGTATCCCAGAGGGGTAGGCAGATGCCACAGAATGCCACCTGCCACGATTCTGACAGATCACCTTCGCTTCATCAACGTTCACGCCGGTTCCATTGCAGTGGAAACTAGTATTTCCAAACCAAACTATTATTTCTCTATACTATTTTTATGTTTAATGCACTAACCCGTGCTAACGACAATTTTAAAAACCTATTTAGAGGCTAAAAATTTCACCCATGCCGGGATTCGAACCCGCAACCTCTGGCTATCCGTGCCAGCGCTCTTCCAATTGAGCTAATGGGCGACTCACCGGCATCAGTGAAATTTCGAACCTCTTTACACTATTCTCTGTATTACGTACAGGCAGCGACATCTGGCTTGAGTAAATTGCATCACTTACAGCCCCGACTACCTACCTACTTTGCAGTTAGGTTTTTACATCGGAATGATATCACTGTACCCACATGATTATACTATTTTTATTTTTAATGCACTAACCCGTGCTAAGGACAATTTTGAAAAACCTATTTAGAGGCTAAAAATTTCACCCATGCCGGGATTCGAACCCGCAACCTCTGGCTATCCGTGCCAGCGCTCTTCTAATTAAGCTAATGGTTTTTTTTTTAATTCTCAATTGGAAGAGCGCTGGCACGGATAGCCAGAGGTTGCGGGTTCGAATCCCGGCATGGGTGAAATTTTTAGCCTCTAAATAGGTTTTTATATTATTTCTCTTTTCTTTTATTCCATTGGTGGCGACAGTTACCGCCCCTAAGCGCCTTATCACACCCTAGTACATTTATATAAATGTAATTAGTGTACTAAAGAATTTAAATACCTCTAAATAAACAATAAAACTTTAACAAAGCTATAAAAATTGTGATAAAATAACTTATAAAATGTAACAAAATAATTTAAAAAATACTTTGTTGTTAGTTTGTTAAATATTTACTATTAGGCTAGTTTTGTTAATTGTGTCGAATTTATAATTTACTAGAGTTTACAAATTTAATTGTTTAATGTATTAGTCAACACTGTAATGTTAGGCAATTTAATAAATAAATAAATAAAATAAAACAATTAGCTGTTCCGTTTTAATCACATAAAGTTTCTTTGTTGCTTAATATTAGCCCCAGAAATTTCAGCTACTCTTAGGTCCTTCCAATTATGGTTTCTATGTGCTTCGCTAATTTTTACAATGTTCTTACCGAACTTGTCTAGTTTAACACGGGCTTTGCAGCCGAACCCTCTTTTAGAACAATAATAGTTGTTGGTATTTTCCCGCTGGGAATATGTGTATCCGTTGACACATAGTAAAAGCTTCCCGCGACGGCTTGGAACAAATGTGAAGGCTGTAAGTATGTTAAATTTAAATTATTTTATCATCAGTTGCAAGGCCAATGACTTTTTTTTCTGAGTTACGCAACAACAGGCACGGTCAGGTGCAGGATGGGTGACCGTCCCATGACTACCGCTAGTGGCATTTTTTCCCGGCGTTTCTATGCGTTGCGGCGTTTCTTCGCAAGGCACGTTGAGCTGTTGGTACCATGCTGTCATGTAATCGCAGTCGTTAAGCCTTGTCAGAGGCCTTATGTCTTATTTTTTCGCAAGACCAATTTCGGACCTACCTACGTAATAGTGTTTGTATCTCTTTGTGGCGGTGTAGGCCTAGTGAAGAAGGCAGCCACATTGATTGGTCCTGGCCTTCTTCACTCGGCCTATACAGCCACTGACTGCATTCAAAAAGCTAAAGATCGAAATGGCGTGCATTAGAAGAGACCTACCTACGCTAAGCATTAGGTGGCTATCGGTTGAAGAAGAGAAGGTCGGCCATATTTGGTGGGATTGAAGAGGAGAAGAGAGGAAGATACCAATAAATCTGTCACCAGGTATTTCCTGGTACGGCAGCACAAATATCGTGAGGTCATCCCGCAAGTCTACAGCCTCCTTAGTCGGCCATATTTGGTATGCGTCGCATGCGCATGGGTGGAACCCAGTCAGTGGAATTTTTTGCACATCCGGCCTGGCCCGAATCATAATATGTTAAGTTTGCCTTACTAACTTATTTTAATTAATAATCCTCAGTAGGAAATCAGGAGAATAAAAAAAGAAGTATCTACTTTTTAATCATTCATTTATTACAACCTTTTGTTAACCTAATCACATTTTGAAGCATCTTCTATCAGACGTGACGAAATACAGTAGGAAATCAGGAGAATAAAAAAAGAAGTATCTACTTTTTAATAATTCATTTATTACAACCTTTTGTTAACCTAATCACATTTTGAAGCATCTTCCATCAGACGTGACGAAATACTGAGGAGGAGCGTGAATGTGTACTCCGTTCATTTCCTCTATATTCTGCCTAAGGTTATCGAGTTTAACACGGGCTCTGCAACCAGCCGTTTTACTCGAACAGTAATAGCGAGTTGAATTGTACAATTGGGAATAAGTGAACCCGTTGACCATAAGTAGGAGCCTGCCCTTGCGGCCCGGAACAAACTTGAAATCTACAAAATAGGATCAACTTAAATATACAATAAAATAGTGACTAAACTATTGTTAGCGACTTGTAACTATAAAATAGCACCATAACCACGATAAAATACCACCTTTACGCACGAATGATGCATTTTCACGCATTTACGAATGATTGGAGATGATTTTTAAACAGTTTTTATTAAACGTAAGCATAAATTTGAAAAATCAAAAATACACATAATATAATATGACGCCATATACGTATTCGTGTGCATTCGAGTCAAACACTGGCTGAGGCATATATGGCTTCGGAAACATATAGGTAAATAGTAGAATTAATAAATTACAGCTTGTGAAAGTCTTTGTAACAGTTGCGTTTGACATTATACCACAAATAAAGGCCTGCGCCGCAGACGAGGTACTATCCCCCTGGTACTTTTTTGTCCGTCGATATAGGGTAAATCTGCGTAGACTTGGGCAAAGTGTGTCCTTAGAGGGAGTTGTTACGAGTATATCTCTTATATTTGCTCACCGACACACACTATATCTCTATAATATCTCGCTCAGCACTTGTGTTCTAGCTCATACGACGTCCAATGAACTAGTGCGTGTGGAAACAAGAGACACAAGTGGTTAGGCAGTCTAGTCTACCGATACTCTACTTTATCCAGATCACACGTTTTTTTCGGTGAACTTTCTCTCATCGCTCGTTGGTTACGACGAGAAATGCGGCATATTGTAACCGATGTCAGACGATGTTGATCTCGATCTCGCGCATTATGTGTGAGCTTGATAAAGTAGCAGGAGATGACTACCGTACTGAGTTGAGAGTATGTAGAGAGCCAGATATATATTGACATCTATGGGATATGAATGGGGCACACTTGACGGCGAGGGAGTCGTGTGTCCACTCATATCTGGCTCTTGAGTTACCCAAGGCTAAATCTGCGTTTCATTGGAATCATCGTTTTATCAATTATCTCGTTTTCATTGATGATCTGCGTGCGAATAGCGGCGAGATGCGTATTCATGGTGGTAGGCATTGCTCAAAAGAATGTCACACACTTAAATGTACCAATAAAACGGTAAGGGTCCAAAAACAATGTTTTTAATGGTAACGCACACGAAGTCATTTGTGGCAGGTGCAAAAAAAAATCAATGAATATTTTTCATTAATTTATGAATGTAAATATTCATAATCAAAAAATTAAAACTATAAAAATCATAAATCAGTACACATCAAAGTAGTACCTCGTCGTGACCTAGACTTTTGTCCTGTAAACGTATAGGCAAAGTTTTATTGCGGTACAAGATGACACAATACAAGTTTATACATACTTCAGGGTAATACAACAAGTTCTAAACGTAATAGGCAATGTTTTATTGCGATACAGGATGTCACAATACAAGTTTATAAATACTTCAGGGTATTACAACATTGTATGTAATACCCTGAAGTATTGTGTGGGGATTATGGGCATTACCCCCCCCCCCCCCCAATGATGGCACAACCTTGCGCTATGGCGCTCATTAGGGGACGGCTATGTCCAGCAGTGGACTAATATAGCCTAAGAAAAAGAAGAAGATTACAAGTTCTACATTTACATAAATTGTCATTTTTTCAAATCATGATCCTTGGACCTTTAAATTTTCAAGCGATCCAACTTAGATATTTGAAGTCGCAAAATGCTTTGAAGTTATACATTTTTATACAATCATATTTTATTGCAATACTTGGAACTTTTAACCCAATTTCAAATTTTGACGTACGTACCATTAGAAGTTAATAAGTACTTAGGAGGTTTGTGACAGTGTTCGTCATGAATTTTTACAACGCTCGATTTAAGCAGCTTTACACGAGCCCTGCAACCGTTGCTTGAACAATAATAACGATTTGAATTCTGCGACTGCGAGTAAGTGAAGCCGTCAACCATAAGTAAAGGTTTTCCCTTGCGGCTCGCAACAAACCTAAAACCTAGAAATAATAAGGATACAGATTAAACATACAGTTAACAATTGATTAATGTCTATACCTAAAACAAGTAACAAGTGGACAAGGGTGTATGTACACAAACACTTATTACTTTATGATCAATTTTTCAGCCGAGAAACAGATTTGTATTCAAGATATTATTATGCCTAATTTGTTTTTGGACCTATATTGTGACCATATCTTCGGGGTCATCTATAAACAAAATATAAAATTATAGTCACTAAAACTTTGACTCGCTCTTAAAATGTGATACGTGGAGAGAGTCACAAGTTTCTTATCGACACAAATAAAAATGGAAGGATTTTTTTTTCAAATTTGAGATTTATGCGCGTCCTGATACACTTTTCGAAAATCAGTCCATATGTAGTTATATATTAAACGGGTCAAATCGCGATTATTTATTAGGTAAAACGTAATTACAGTCTACCCGAGATCACGGCAACTGTAACGCTGCCGAAACGTCGGGAAATAACGTAATTACGTTTTACCTAAGAAATAATCGCGATTTGACCCGTTTAATATATAACTATGTATCAGTCCATATGGTCATACCATCGTGAGGAAACCTGAGTGTCTGACGTGTTAACTATCTCAGCGCTAGAAATTGCCATGTAATAATTCCATACTCTCTATTTCTGAGAGAAGGCATATGCCCTGCAGTATATAGGCTACATAAAATAAAAATACAAATGGCCTCAGTTTTGTATTTACATGTTTGGATGTGCTAGCTTGCTTACCACAACACAGGGTATCCTAAAGGCCTGCGCAGACGAGGGACTATCCCCCAGGTAAGTACTTTTTTGTCCGTCGATATAGATCTCTTATAAAATGTATTGAATAACGCACACCTAGGACTTAAAGTACCCCGTACAAAAAGTTCCTCAAGTTACCGAGGACATCAAGAGACCCAACTGGACCAAAGTTCGGTGTTTTCTTTCAAAACGCCTTTTCTTTTTATACTTCATGTAAATTACAACACAATCACAATGTAATCTCAGAATATTTGCTTTCATAGGGTACGCTTCACTAAATTTTCGGGGAACAAAATGACCGCACACCGTAGGCGCTGAGTCCGCGACAAGTACTCGGTATGCTTAGTGCGAGTTTTTTAACTACTCGATGGCGTTAAAGTAAACTCACATTTCTATGGCATCGAGGAAGCGCCACCTAGCGACAAGTATGGAAATTAAAATTGCTGAGTGCGAGTTGTAATGGTTTACGTTGAGAAGTGAACACGTTTACCAGCCAAAACACGAATAAACGCGAGTGCGTGTTGTACTGTGACAGCGTTCTGCCAGTTCGAACGGTTAACTTACTCATACTCAATGCTTGATTAACGCGGTAGTAAAGTTATTCGATTGGATCTGTCAAACTCGGACTAAGCAATCTGAGGACATTTTTTTACGATTCAGGCACTTTTGTCCCTTGGGGACAAAAGTCCTTCGTCTGCGCAGGCCTTACGTCGGGACCAGAACATTACTAGTTTGGGACTAGGACCAGTGATCGTGCTGTATTGAAGTTATTATTATATTATACCAGCGGACCCCTCAAACGTTGTTTTGTCACATTATTTAACAAACATACAATTCTCAGAGCTTTTAAACATACACAAAAAAATCATAAAAGTCTGTGAAGCCGTTCCGGAGAAAGTCTATAACAAAAACTGTGATGATTGACACTCGAGATTTTTTTTTTATTAAATTATCATCGTTTTATAACGATATCGATATGAATCACTGCATCGGAGGATGGTTAGGGAAGGTTAGGCCACAATCCACCACCGCGGCCAAATCCGTGTTGGAGGATTGTAAGACAGAGGCGGGCCTTATTGTCGGAAGTTATTAAACCTTCGACATGGCTTAACGACTGTCATTACATGACACCCGCCAGCAACGGCTTAACGTGCCTTATAAGTTATAACGCAGTTACTAAAAATGTTGTTTATACGACTGGAGTCTTCTAGCTCACACTTTGACGTAACTTCCTTCCAAAGTGGTAAAGTACTTCGGGGGATCATGACAGTGCTCTTCGTTTATTTCTTCAATGCTCGCTTTTAGTTTATCTAGCTTGATACGACCCTTGCAGCCAGGCTTACTTGAACAATAATAGCGATTAGAATCGTGGCCTTGAGAGTAAGTAAATCCATTGAAACTAAGTAGCAGCCTGCCCCTACGTCCCGGAATAAACGTGAAACCTAAAAAATAAGATAGTTCATATAGGTACTTATTGATTAAACCAAATTACCTGAAAGTTAAGTTCTATCATCAATTATACGATAGCGTAAACTATTCATTATTTCCGTTCCGTTTCCGTTAAGCCGTTGGTGCCGGCTGTCATGTAATGGCGGTCGTTAAGCCATGTCAGAGGCCTTATGGGCGGCTTGATAACTTCTGATAGTAAGGCACTGTCTTACAATCTTCCACCAACCCGGACTTGGCCCTTGGTATGGACTAACCTTCCTGCGATGCAGGAAGAGACCCTTGCCACAGCAGTGGGGACATACAATGGTTGATCCCGATATTTACAGATTTTTGCAGTATATGTAGTTTATTTTGTGCACATATATAGACCCTTTTTTCACTGCTGCTTCGACTCTCCGAGGTTTGCTGTAAGAATTCTCTTACAGAGATCAGCTCGAAGCTCTGCTTTGTACATATTATTTCTTATATCTTGTCCTGGTTTATGTT
This sequence comes from Yponomeuta sedellus, assembly GCA_934045075.1. Classification (NCBI taxonomy): domain Eukaryota; kingdom Metazoa; phylum Arthropoda; class Insecta; order Lepidoptera; family Yponomeutidae; genus Yponomeuta; species Yponomeuta sedellus. The sequence continues at coordinate 19,695,333 of OW203730.1, forward strand.
TCGTGTGCAATAAAGCATAAAACAAATTAAATAGGTTTATCCTAATATATTAGTGTAGATAGTATTCATCCGGGACCACGGCACCTGAAAAAGTGCCGAAACGTTGGAAAATTGTTAAAATGTAATAAACGAGCATAAATCCGTATAAAAACAGTTTTAATTAGATAGTATTTGTTAATGATTCGCGATACTCATAATATTGGCCTTTTTTTGCATCTACTTAATGAGATGATTTATACAGCGTCCAGTGATATCTTCACTCACACTAGATGGGTGAAGGAACCACTCCGACGCTGTAGTGCCTGGGGCATGGTTTTTTTTTTTTATAGATGGTGTAGGCTTGCCCAGCACCTATACCATCCTGACAGCTTAGTCAGCCTAGCCCACAGGAAAGACTAGTCAATACGTGCGGAGCCAACCAAGCCGCGGGTTTCCTCACGATGTTTTCCTTCACCGTTAGCGTGTGGTATTGCGACTACAAATTCGCAAATGTACGTAACTTTGAAATTAAACAAAGTCATTGGTACATGCCCATACTCATACATGGTTATATATTAAACGGGTTTAATCGCGATTATTTATTAGGTAAAACGCATTTATAATAAAAACTGTTTTTATACGGATTTTACTCGTTTATTTTACATATTTATAACTTTTCCGACGTTTCGGCACTTTTTCAGGTTTTTCACGTGAAACCGGAAGACTGAGGTAACAGGCGTCTTTTTGATTGAAAGCAATAACTGTTCGCTTACTGCCCTCGGCAAAAATTACAAAAGTTAAACGCATTTACCTTATTTTCTGACGTTTCGGCAGCGTTTTAGTTGCCGTAGTCTCGGGTAGACTCACTAAGGTAATTAATTACGTTTTACCTAATAAATAATCGCGATAAGACCCGTTTAATATATATAACTATGTATTAGCATAGATGTTGTGTTGACACAGTAGTAACACATACGGTGTCGCCTTATCTTGCATGGTAGGTAGCAGTTATCGACTGAATTTAACACCTGACTGATTTAAAAGATAACCCAGTAAGGTCTGTTAAATTCGCGTATTTTAACTGTAAAATTGTTCACTGTTTTATACAATTCAGTAAGGCCTCTGCCTCGAATCTTGCGGGCAGCGGGGCGGCGGCGGCGGCGACGGCGGCGGCGCGGGAGCGGGACGGGCAATGCAGACTCGGTCTCGACGCCAGTAGGCAGATCGCGCGGGACTATCGCGGCGTAGTGTTGTGTCGTTGAGATATTTGTTTTTTTTTTATTCGCGAACGAAATGTCTGAACAACAGCGACAACATCTTTTTGATTCCAATTTATTCATGACTTTCAATTTTTTTGTTGAAAATTATTGAAACACAATATTATATTTTTTTTACGAACGTCGGGATGGGGATCGCAGTTCGGTGGAATTGTACTGTAGGGGGCGCTGCTGCCCACGCCCCCGGTCTGTGTTCCTTAGTCGCCTTTTACGACACCCGCGCATGCCCAGCGTGGGGATTATAGGCATCACCCCCTTTGACAGCACAACGTGGCGCTCTTTAGGGGAGGGCTATGTCCCAGCAGTGGACTAGTATAGCCTGACGACGACGACGAACAACGTCCGAGGACATTTCGACACGATACAAAAATAAATTGTACGAGACAGCCAGCACCAACGGGTTAAGGGGCTTCGAGGTAAAATACACACTTTATTTTCGCTATAATATTTCACAATCCACCATTATAATTTTGTTAAGTTACTAAATTATGTACCATTACAACCAAACTACTATAGCCGGTGATCACCATCAGAATGTAAATAGAAAGTAAATAAATTCTAACCAGAAAACATATTGTAATTTTACTCATGTCAAGTCTTACTTTATCACTAACGAACTTTTTTTACAAGAGCATCAGGAACCGGCTCAGCAAAGGCTAACCTTCAATACTTATGCCGCGTTTTCACGGTCTTAGTGCGCTCGGTCCGAGTGCGCCATCCGAGTAAACTAATGTTTCTGATTGGCTATTTTGGTGTTATCACGAAAAACCGTCCAATCAGAAGCATTAGTTTACTCGGTGGCGCACTCGGACCGAGCGCACTAATATTGGCCTTTTTGCATCTACTTAATGAGAAGATTTATACAGCGTCCAGTGGTATCTTCACTCACACTAGATGGGTGAAGGGACCACTCCGACGCTGTAGTGCCTCGGACATGGTTTTTTTTATAGATGGTTTAGGCTTCTATGGTGATGATGGTGATGGTGTAGAGCGCACTAAGACCGTGAAAAACTGGCTTTAGCGAGCATGCAAGACTTCCAGCTGGTTAAAAAGTCGGAATGGTCTGTTGGATTACAGTGATATGATGAAGAAGTGTCTGGATAAATCTAAGAGACCATAAGATGTACCAACAGTCCGACTCCTCAAGCTAAGAGAAGCGCTCCAGTTAAAATATGCAACAGTAAGCCCACCAGAGAAATGTTGCAAAGAGAATATTTGCAATGGTTAAAGGCTCACCTAATAACTTATGTCACTGGTGGGCCTTTTCCTATCAGAAGACATTTCTACGACTAGCATTGTTATTCCCGCTGCCATTTAAATTCTGAGCGTATTGGCGCACATAATAGAAGATAACAAGAAGTCGACCACACCTTGACCTAAGTTCCATCGGTAGTGGTAAACTACATCAGAGGTGGATGTGAGTGCTCTTCGTTTATTTCTTTAATGCTCTTTTTTAGTAGATCTAGCTTGACGTGAGCCCTGCAGCCAGACGATTTACGTAAGCAGTAATAGCAAGCCGTATGATGATACTCGTCGTAAAGAAATTTGTTGAGCATAAGAAAAGGCTTACCCCATTCGCCCATAATAAATTTGAAACCTGAAAAAAAAATCAATCTTTTATTCGGATTAAACGCAAAATATTACTAACAGATTTTACGATTTATAAAAGATATAAGACCTTATTGTACTGTCACCGGATAAAGTTACGAGGCTTTTTGTTAGAAGAGTCCGACATGAGAGCTAATTCTCACTTTATTAGCAAATTATTCGTATACATGAAGGGTCGAACGACAGCCAGCGAAATTTAATAGCAAATTTGCGCATACGACTTTGCGAGAATACTGAAACTGATTTTTATACAAATGTCTAAGCCTTCGAATATTTTGCGTCTACGCTTTCAATTCGCATGGGCGAAAATCGGCTCCCAGGTTTCGCTGTGATTCGCAGAGCTTAATCATGGTAAGTAAAGACTCGCGTCGTCGGTTGCTCGTCTCTGAGTGCGGGCGAGCGCGCGGACTCTTCCGATAAAAAGCCTAATAATTTCATCCGGTAACAATACAATACTGTGTAGTACTTACGAAAGTTATAGGGTAAAGACCTCGTGCTAGGTTAAAACCTATACACGGAAAGTCCTGCTCTTTCGATTAGATAAAATGGTTGCTAGGTTAAACCTGTATTACGGAAAGTTCTGCTCTTTCGATTATAGTGGTAACAAATCCAATTCGTAAAATAATAAGATCCACTTCGATAATAGTTTTCACTAAATGCTTAAGGAAACAAAGAAATTAATTCATACTGTAAAAAAAATATACCCAAACTAAATTACATTAAATGTATAAACCTCGATATACCATCAACACATCAACATGCATCATTATCATCTGCCCATCTTTAACAGCCGACAGGTAGTATGATGTATATTGGTATGACATCCATATACCTACATGAAACAATTTCGTTTTTTTTACTCATTATTGAATCAACTAAACACGATTAATCTCTGTGATTTACGTCGCAGCATACTGATTTAAATAGTAATTTTATTTAGACATTTCCTTTGTTATATATGAAACGGGTCAAATCGGGATTATTTATTAGGTAAAACTTAATTAATTAGGCGCTGCTGCCCACCCCCCGGTTTGTGTTAATTTGTATTACAACATGTTTTTTTCTAAAAGTGAACATAAGAAATCTTAAGAACTGTGACAAGTATTTTTAGAACCTGAATTGGTAGAATAAAACTAAAAAATAGTTTTTTGTAAAATACCACACTTTATTTTCACTAAAATGTTTTACAATCCACTACCTATAATTTGTTAAGTTACTTAATTATGTACCATTACAACGAAACTACTAGAGCCGGTGATCACCATCAGAATGTTCAGAATTGGTTCACATCTGTAACCTTTCCATTTTCACTGGCCGTTACCCTAGCGTTTTATTTTAAAAAATATCAGATCCCCTATTTAAAAAGGTGGCAGTAAAAAGTCGGTAAGCAATTATCGGCCAATATCTATCTTACCTACGTTATCAAAAATCATGGAGAGAGTAATAAATAACAGACTCGTCGGTTTCCTAGAATCTGCAAATTTTTTGTCAGATAATCAGTACGGCTTCCGTAAAAATAGATTCACTGCTGATGCCGTATCTAATCTAACATACATATAGTGGCCTTGATGTAGGTGATAAATGTCTAGCGATCTTCCTGGATCTCGGAAAGGCTTTTGATATTGTGTCGATCCCACTACTTTTGCAGAGCTAGAAGCTCTTGGTATCAGGATCTTCAACTACAACTTTTGAAAGATTATTTGTCAGACCGATCGCAGTGTGTCAAAATTGGCCAAAATATTAGCGACTCCCTGCTTATTACGTTTGGCGTCCCGCAGAGAAATATTTCGGGGCCAGCCCTTTTTTTGGTGTATGTCAACGAACTCTGCAATCTCAACGTGTATAATGCGAAGATAGTTGCATTTGCGGACGACACGGCACTCATTTTCAGAGGAAAATCCTGGGAAAGCACAGTTTTTCTCGCCCAGACAGGCCTTCATATGGGCTCCGCTTGGCTCAGTCGTACCTTCTTACTCTTAACAGAGACAAAACAAAGTAACTGACATTTTCTATTCGTAAGAAATCACAACCACCTACGGAGGAATTTAACCTAATAGGACACAAAATAGCTTGTCATAATTCTTTGGAGAATTTGGCAACGTTAGATTCTTGCACGTGTATCAAGCTCAATAGAACAGAGACCATGCCTAGGAACTGTTTAGTAGCGAAGTGAGCATCCCAAAAGATAATTTCGTAGGGCTAATCAGCTCTATGAATTACCAAAAATCTAATTTTATCTCCTGATTACCCAATATAAAGCCTCAGCTCAGTGGCCTCAAAATCCGGTCCTAAGATAATTTCCCTGAGCTTAGCAATACTACACTCAAACACACACAAACAAACACACAGCATGCACAAACAAACACACACACACACACACGTATCTTTAAACGTATTAAAGACCTCTAGGTGCTCTTCTATTCCTAATTTCGAAAAGAGCGTTAACCTTATTTAAATGTAATGATACACAAAGTAATGGATGTGTTTATAGTATCATTTACCTACAGTATATTACCTACAATCAACATAATAAAAAGCATAATGTAAAAAAACTTCTCTCAAAGATGTTTACTTAGGTTCTTAGTTTAAGTAGCTAAATTATTTTATTGTCTTCAAGGCAAGATGGACTTGGCTAAAAGATTCTTGCCTCAAGTTTATTGTTTGTAACTGCGACGACCACAATAAATGTCGGTACATTTATTTTCAAAATACTGTTAAAAGAAGCAGCTGATATTTCATAACACAGGTTTGTAGCCTGCTATGAATACCAAGCAACTATTACTTCACATATGAATAAATCAATGTAACATACAATGTAAGTGATTTATACTTGTGCTTTGGACGAATAAACTTTATCTTATCTTACCATAAAATATCTGGGTGTTGTTTTGGATAGTCAATTGACCTTTGAGCCATACATAAAACTTGTCACAAACAGAGTCCGTACACTTACGGCCATTTTCAGAAATGTTCGCCATGCTACAGACTCGAGCGTCATGAAAATGATTTATTATGGTCTCTGTCAATCATTAATATCATGATGATTGGTCCGACCGTTTCGGCTTTGGCGACAACTTTGACCCCTAATCAGAGATATGGCGCTGGTGCGCTCGAAGATGACTTAGTTAGTTAGACCTGAGATTTCCGCACTTAGCCTCATAGTTGGGTCATTGTAAGTAGCAAGCGCTGAGGTACGTTAACACTTCAGACACTAGGGTTTCCTTACGATGTTTTCCTTCACCGTCGGCGAGTGGTATTGCTACTATAATTTCACAAATGTGCATAACTTAGAAAACAAAGTCATTGGTACATGCTGGGGTTTGAACCCACGACCTCCTGATTGAGAGGCCGGCGTTCTACACCGCTCCACTACCACCGCCCTTCAAAGATGACTTATGTAGCCTATCTTCGCGGCGAAACTCCGTGCACACGGAGGACACGTGAGAATGCCGTTCTCATAGTTATATGTTATGGCAGCAGGTGGGCGATCCTTTAATTTCATACTGCATAAACGTCTGGGGCGGGGCGTCATAAACGCACTCAATGCCACTCGAACGAGCCCAAAGAGCTGTCCTGAAGGTGAGCCTTTCACACCCGTTTCGATTTCCGACATCACTGCTTTATGAAAAAGCCAATGTACTCTCAGTCAGACAACCTATTCATTGCCAACATTCTTCTGAGACAACATAAGCTGTTACACTATTTTTATTTTTAATGCACTAACCCGTGCTAAGGAACAAATTTAAAAACCTATTTAGAGGCTAAAAATTTCACCCATGCCGGGATTCGAACCCGCAACCTCTGGCTATCCGTACCAGCGCTCAATTGGTAGAGCGCTGGTACGGATAGCCAGAGGTTGCGGGTTCGAATCCCGGCATGGGTGAAATTTTTAGCCTCTAAATAGGTTTTTGAACATAAGCTGTGTAATCCGGATAGACTCGAATCTGGAAAGCGTCACTCGGACAAAGTATTTGAGGTGAAGAGGTGTAGAACTTCTTTTGCTCAATGGTTTGTGAGCTTTCTGGGCACACAAAATCAATAAATCGCGAAATTTAAGTTTACTTAACCATTTTGCCTGTAAAAAAGACCTCAATAAATATTTGCAAAGCCTCACGTATTACTTCATCGAAAATCTTCTAAGAGTATTAAAACGAAGAAATAGTGTAGGCACACTTAGTTTAAGCTATGCATGTCATTTTGTTGTTATCGCGAATAAAACTGAAAACAATTTGTAACGATATAAGTACGCGACACACACAAACACATACACACACTAGCTCACTCTACTAACAATTAGAATAGAATGTATTTATTGGCATATTAAGATAAAGGGTCGAGGCTCAGCATATTGCAACCCAGTCCACGCAGTGATCTTGGCAGCGATGATTTTCGGCAACGACCCGTAATAACTTAAACTAAACTTAAATGTAGGAGAAGGGTGACAAACTTACAATACAAATTGTACGTCTACTTATAATATTAAATTTAATAATAACTACAAACATATTAAACGTATCAAGCAACACTATTTATATACATTTATATTATTATACATTACAAATCATAAATAATACTTGCAAAAATAACTTGTAAAATTATAATTATACTTAAGTATAAATATTTACAATATAATATAATATAATATAATATAATATAATATAATATAATATAATATAATATAATATAATATAATATAATATAATATAATATAATATAATATAATATAATATAATATAATATAATATAATATAATATAATATAATATAATATAATATAATATAATACAAATGGATATATATTGTATCGATTGGAGTAACAAATAGTAAGTAACAATTCACGCACACACACACATATTACACACCCACACAGTGATACACACACCTATGCTGAATTAGAAATCGTAATTTTGTCCCTCACGATACAGGCGCTGCTTAGTGTGAGGTCCAACGTTTAGCTTTTAAGGAAAATCTAATTTTTGTAATATTCTTAAGTAACAGTAGTTCTATGTAAAACTTTTTTGGGAATAATAAACCTTATCTTATCTATCTTATAATGTAAATAGAAAGTAAATGCTGAACAGAAAAAAAATTACTGTAAATTTTACTACGCGTCAATTCAAAGTCTTACTTTATCACGAACGAACTTTTCCTACCAGAGCGTGTAGAAACCTGCTTAGCAAAGGCTAACCTTCAATTCTTAGCGAGCATGCGAAACATCCAGCTGTTTGAAAAGTCAGAACGCTTTGTTGGATTATAGTGATGTGATGAAGTAACTATCTGGATAAATCTGAGAGACCATAAGATGTACCAACAGTCCGACTCCTCAAGCTAAGAGAAGCGCTCCAGTTAAAATATGCAACAGGAGGACTATTGATGCCTATTTGGTGAACGCCTACATGAGAAATGCTAGAAAAAAAATATTTGCATCGAAAAAGGCTTGGTAACTTACGTCGCTTAGTAACTTACGTCGTTCTATCCTTTTCGTAACATTATGCAACACTTTACAAGATTATCATTGTTAATCCCGCTGCTGTTTCAATTCTGAGAGTATTGGCGCACATGAAAGGAGATAACAATAAGTCGATCACACCTTGATGTAGGTTCCATCAGCAGCGGTAAAGTACGTCGGAGGTAAATGAGAGTGCGCTTCGTCTATTTCTTGAATGCTCTTTTTTAGTATATCTAGCTTGACGCGAGCCCTGCAGCCAGACGATTTACTTGAACAGTAATAGCGACCTGAATTGTACCACTGGGCGTAAGTAAAATTGTTGACCATAAGAAGAGGCTTGCCCCTGCGGCCCATAATAAATTTGAAACCTGAAAAAAAAAACAATCTTTAATTCGGGCTAAACGTAAAATATTACTTTACACATTTTACAATTTATAAAAGGATAAAGACCTTAATGTATTGTTACCAGAAAAACTTACGAGGCTTTTTGTCGGAAGAGTCCGACCGTTTCTCTCTGATTCGCAGAGCATAAGACTGGGCGCATGCTGAGACGCGCACGCGTCGCGCAGTAATCTGTGCTGGCACTACGAGACGCAGAGCAGGGCAGACATCGCATCGCAGGTGCCTGCGCCGCAGCTTACGTAGCTCAATGACGTTCCATGTTTTACAAAATCTGTGCTGCCCTGTGATGCGCTGTGCTGCGTCGCTTGCGTCTCAGCACGCGCCCAACTTAATCAAGGTGATTAGAGACGGAGCTCGCGTCATCGGTTGCTCGTCTCTGACAGCGGGCGAGCGCGCGGACTCTTCCGAAAAAAAGCCTAATACTTTTATCCGGTAAGAATACAATAATGTGTAGTACTTACGAAAGTTTTACGGTAAAGACCTCGTGGTAGGTTAAAACCTGTATCACGTAAAGTCGTGCTCTTTCTATTAGGTAAAATGGTTGCTATGTTAAAACCTGTATTACGGAAACTCCTGCTCTTTCGATTATAATGGTAACAAAACCAATTCGTAAAATAATAAGATCTACTTCGATAAATTACCAAATGCTTAAGGAAACAAAGAAATTAATTAATACTATAAAAAATATACCAAAACTAAATTACATTCAATGTAGGTATAAACCTCGATATACCATCAAGATATCAACATGCATTATTATCATCTGCCCATATTTACCAGCTGATAGGTAGTATGGTGTACATTGGTGCGACAACGATAGACCTACATAAAAAAATTTTGTTTATTTTTTATTCATTATTTAATCACCGACACAATCAACTTACAATGACAACTTACGATGTCCATAGAGAATGCACAGAGCATAGATAAAAAGAGTCCAATCTGAGCGTTGCATAGTGTACATACGTCTGTACACTAAGCGCTTGGGGGATTGCGCGCGGCCGGGCTGTTTAGTGTACATACGTATGTACACTAAACGCGAGAAGGGTTAAGTCGCAGCAGACTGATCTAACTACCCATCCAAGTTGACGGGTAAGAAGTTCAATAAACCACCCGAGTTCAATTCGATGGCTGCCTTTTATTAGTAATGTAACTATATAACTATAATATTAGTTTTTATAGTAATATTATTTACACAAAGTTTTTCTTACCTGGAAGTTGATTCGGTCTCTCACCTAGTATCAAAATTATATTCATGCTATATAATTGCTGATTTTTATAAGTTTGAACATCAAACAACAATTATTTTGATAGCATTAGCTGAGTCGTTTTCTTTTGCCTCACTAGACTAGTAATAAATAAGATGATACATAACGTTTAATGTTAATTTTAAGCTAGTTTGTGAATGGCAATAAAAATATTTTCATTCTTTATTCTTATTCTTATTTTAAAACTTCTGACATCATCAGGCTATATTAGTCCACTGCTGGACATAGCCCTCCTCTAATGACCGCCATAGCGCCCTGTCTTCAGCTTGCAACACTTCTGACAGATAAACAAAAATTAAAGTTAAGCTCGTTTAAGTTTTTGACATATATCTAGGTACATTACCCTTGAAACCAAATCCAACCTCAGTAAAATTCTACTTCTCAAAAATACATTTGGAGACCGGTTAAATCAGTTTGATATAATGTTGGCACATTTAGATTTACACTACATTGTCTTACGGAAAAGAAGGTTTTCGTTATACATTTTTTGCACTCTTATAATAGATCACTACACAATATTATTCTAGTAACACACGTATAACTGTTGAGATAGTTAAAATAAGTTACTTTTCAATTCCATTAATAAATCTCCGAAATTTGTACAAATGGCCTCAGCAAGGGCGTATTTCCATGTATGTGATATCCTTGCCTGCTTACCATAGCACAGGATATCCTTAGTTTCGGAACAGGTGATTGTGTTGAATGGAACAATTCATCATCCATCAGACTCCCATTGCAGGACATAGGCCACTCTCATGCTTTTCCAAGCTTCACGGCCTCGTGGCGTCCACATCCGGCCACGTTAGTTATGATTACCATTTTATATACATACTCGTACATACATAACCTAACACGCCTGTATCCCAGAGGGGTAGGCAGTGACTAGGGACTGCCACCTGCCACGATCCTGACAGATCACCTTCGCTTCATAAGTCGTTGCATGCACGCACGCCGGTTCCGGGTTCTCTAATCAGACCATTGCGTATCCTGTCATTCAAAGTAACACTACACATACTTCTCAAGGACCTCATTTCTACTTTCTTGCTTCTTTTGCCACACCCAAGTCTCGCTACCATACATAAGTGTTGGGAGCAGCACACCATTATGAATAGCCAATCTAGCTCTTTTGGAGATGTTTCGGCTGCACACAACGGACTGCACCATACCATTACCATTTTAAAAAACTTATTTATGTTTTGATCACACTTTTACGTATTTCCCGTCAGCCGTGACCATATAGTTCGGACGTTCGTGAAAATGTTCTCCGTTCACTTCCTCGACTATGCCCTTAAGCTTATTCAGCTTGACACGAGCCTTGCAGCCAGTTCTTGTGCAATAATAGCGATTCGAGTCGTGCCACTGGCAGAAGGTGAAACCGTTCAGCATAAGCAGAAGTTTGCCCCTCTGGCTCGGAACAAAGGTGAAACCTGGAAGGTTGTACTTTGTCAGTTAATTTAAGAAAGTAATATTTACCTCAAGCGGTCAGGCAGCGCAGATGCGGTCCAAATGGAAAGCGGTGGTGGCGATTGCTTAGTCACGTCCCTTAGGGCCAGTTTGCGAATTGAGAATTTATTATTTCAATAAGGAAATACTTAACTGTAGAGCTGTCTCTTCGAATTTCTCAGGAAAAAGCGTGACAGAAAATTATTTAAGTAGGTATTTTCTTAGTGAAATTCTCAATTCAGAACCGGTTATCTGTCAAGCAAGAGGCTATGACCAAAGCGAAGAAGATCTCACAAATAATTCTAATCCTAGTTTATCACGTTGTATAGTTCCCGAAGAACAGCGTGAACAAATTAACTCTTACTTCGCATGGATGTCATTCGGGTCTCAATGACGCAGATGCGGTACGTGACTTAGATTTTTCGGACTTTAAGAAAAGGTACAATAATTTTTTTTTTAAATGCCCTAACGGGTTCATTCTGAACTTATCAATTGAAGGATGTAATTACGGACTAACACTGTTATGTTACTTTTTAACTGAGGAACAGAACAGATAATGTTTAATATCATTAAATAGCATGATTCATCAGGAAGTGTTTTTTTTTCTAGTAAGAAAATTAATTGTTGCTCTATATTCAGATTTATGTGTAACGTATTCCGTTTTTAAGTATAATTGCGAATATTAAAGGGATTATGTTTAAAAAAACTACAGTCTGTTAGCTTTTAGAATATACATCGGGCTCTAGAGTAGGCTTCGGTTTTCGCCGAAAGCACACGAGTGTAATACTACATCCTGCTCTGTATAAAACTTTCCTTCACTATTTTGAAAGATTTCGAAATTAAGTGTCATAGTAGTTCCAATATTTCTATTACACGAAAATACCCGATTCTATCCGATAGTAGCCGAGGTATATTCTAAAAGCTAACAGTCTATAGTATTTTCTAAGGTTAACACGAGCACTAGTCATCCGAGACCACGGCACCTGTATTAAAAGTGCCGAAACGTCGGAAAATTTTCAAAAATATAATGAAACGAGTGAAATCCGTATAAAAACAGTTTTAACTAACTTAATAATATTATGTCTATACCGACATAATATTATTAACTAAATTTCGGATTCACTTAAAATTATCTTAGTGAATCCGGATTTAAGTTATCAATGTGTTGAGCTAACGAAAGTTTTAGATTCATTTGTATACGAAAATTTTAATAACAATAAGAGACCTATTTAATGTCTTTTATTTGTAGTGAATTTCATTTTTAAGGACTACTGCGGGTTTAAAGTTTAATATTAAAGTTTAATTTAGTAAAATGACAAGTTTCTGAAGGTTTAAGAAAAATAATCGAACATCATAACTGTTAAAAATCACGATTTATTCATACAAAAAAGATTTTTTGAATATATAATTTACATTAATTTGGACTTAGTTATGTCTAACGAATTCCAGTCACGAACGAGTCACCGAAAAATAACCTAAAATAAAAATTGTTAAATATCATCATTTATTAATGAGTGTTCTGTTTAAATTTACAAAATTAATTATTACTTTAAATTTAGACATAATAATATAATGTGTGTAAGTATTTCCTTTTTTATCATATATAACGATCACCGCGAAAAACCACGTCATTACGTTTAGAAAAATCACCGATAGTGACTAAGTTAGACTCTCACGTAAGTTCCGTCGGAAATCATAACGTATTTCGGAGGATCATGGTTGTGATCCTCTTTTATCTCCACGATGAGCACCTGAAGCTTGTCTAGCTTGACGCGAGATTTGCAGCCAGACATTCTGCTCGAACAGTAATAGCGATTTGAATTGTGCTCTTGAGAGTAAGTGAACCCGTTGACCATAAGTAGTGGCTTGTTACCCTTGCGCCCCCTAATAAAAGTCAAACCTGAAAATGCAACCACTAATGAATGTTGATGAAGCGCTCGTAGTCGTAACCTAGTCGAGACGAGTGATTGGAATAAATCACTTGAGTTAAGCAACAACGGGCGCGGTCAGGTGCAGAATGGTTGACCATCCCGTGACTACTGCTAGTGGCATTTTTACCGCGCGCTTCCGTACTTCGCAAGGTACGTTAAGTGCTAGCTGTCATGTGGTGGCAGTCGTTAAGCCATGTCAGAGGCCTTATGAGCGGCTTGATAACTTCTAACAGTAAGGGCCTCCACTATCTTGAAATCCTGCACCAACCCGGAGTTGCCCCCAATGGTGGAGTATGGCCTAACCTTGCTGCAATGCAGGAAAAGACCCGTGACCCAGCAGTGGGGGCATACAAGGGTTGATATCGAAGCGAAAGACATCAAACACACTAAGACACATCACAGAAACATAATGAAGATAAAACTAACATAATATTAATAACAAGAGAAAGAAAACGTCATAAGTAAAAAAGGACATAAGTAACATATGACTAACACAAAAACACATCACAGAAATAAAATTAACATAGAAGAGTATAATAATCACAACAGAAAGAAAACGTAATAAAAAAAGGAAAAATGCCGAGTTTTCACGGCCTTAGTACGCCAGGACCAAATGAGTCATACGAGTAAGCGTTAGTTAACTTTCTGATTGATACTTTCTGAAGACATTTCTGATTGGCCGGTTTTTTGTCACGACACTAAAACGGCCAATCAGAAGCATTCGTTTACCCTAATGGCGCACTCGGTCCCAGCGCACTAAGACCTCCAAAACGCGGTTTAAGTAACATAACAAAGCGGTACATACATTGCTTCTGGCACCACACTAGGATACCCTGTGTCGTGGAAACCAGAAACAGCGATATCACAAACATGTAAGCAATCCAAGACCTGGGATGTTTTGTCCCCAGCCGGGGTTCGAACCCGGCAGATGCACTACCGCTGCACCACAGAGACCGTCTAACTATACTTTTTTTAATAATTTGACCATTGTAACTATATAAAGCCCAAAGAATCTTAAGTCATAACCCACTTGGTATCCCGGGTCCGAAATACGTTTATGCATAGTCAAAGTCATTTGTTCAACGTATGTATTATATTATAACACTCAGTAAATAAAACATTTCTTTAAATACTAGTAACAACGAATTATTAAAAATACTAATTGCAATCAGTAAACTCAAGTCTCTGCCTAAATCTCCAGGCGTATACAGTGTCATTAAAATTTCATTTAATTGTAAACTGTGAGTAGTGATATTTATCGAATTAATATCTATTGAGAAAGGAGTTTTGCGTTGGTGGGAATGATGAAACAAATATATATACTCGTATAGCGAATGTGGATAGAGGGCCTGTACTTTGTCCAAATAGGGGATGTATTAGCAAAGGGCAAGACAAAAAGTACCCGAAACCGGCATGCGTGCATGCAACGATTAATGAAGAGATCTCTAGCAGGGTCCCATATCTCAACACATGTATTTTCTTAAACTTTATTTCTTGTTCATTGTTTTTCGTGTGCGATAAATAAATAAAGTAATGAACGTTGATGGAGCGAACGCGATCTGTCAGAATCGTGGCAAGTGGCTGTCCCTGGCCTACCACTCTGGGATAAAGCCGTGAGGTTATGTTATGTAATATCTACTATGAATGAAAGCTATAAAAAAATTGAGAGTATTATTTAAAATAAAATATTTCGATCGCGACGTCTTCACTCTTCGTCATCTTATCTTCGTCCCTTCATACTTAATAGTAGAGCCGTAGACACGGCTTTATATGCAAAATGAAACGCCCAAAATATCCATGCTAAAAATTAATTAAAAAAAAATTAATTATGCACAAAAAATCACAAAAAGGGCCTAAATATGCAACATGAAGTAACAAAAAAGTTATACTTTGAAATTTGTTTACTTTAAGAAGCTATTATTATACACAATCAATTGTTCCCGCGAATAATATCAAACAAAATATATTTGCCAATGATAATTGTTACCTCTAAAAATATATAAGACTCTTAATGTACCAATCTCTTAATACTTTTCTGTAAGTGGAAAACGACCAATCTATAGCTACTGAGGTGACTGCGCTGAATCAAAATTTGGTGCCATACTTGGGTTTAATTATGTCCGGCAAAATGTCATCCACCGTGTTTATGATATCAATTTGACGCTCAAACTCTGGGTTTCTTCTTTGAGAAAGATTTTAAATAAGCGTGACTCAAAACTTTTGCTAAAGTATGCTACTAGGCGACAAGGGGGCTAAATTTGCAAATGCATATACAATATTTAAATGTATATTATACGATCTTCACTTATTAGTACATAATACGGGGTGCATCAAAGGAGCTTCCACGAACGACTTACTCACTGAGACGTTACGTCTGGCGGACCCTGCGATACCCTCACGCTGTTTGACAAATCCTTTAATGGCGATGGCTTGTCATTGACACGCTAAGAAGATGTATTAAGCTCGTAGCCCATTTTTGCATAGCATTTCTCAATTGAATTCTTCTCACAATTTCACGTAACTTCCATCAGAAGAAATAAAATACTTCGGAGGACCATGACTATGCTCTCCGCTTATTTCCTCGATCCTCGTTTTAAGCTTATCCATCTTTATACGACCCTTGCATCCAGACAGTCTACTTGAACAATAAAATCGATTCGAATCGTGCCATTGCGAGTAAGTGTATCCGTTGACCATGAGAAGAGGTTTGCTACCCTTGCGGCCCGTGACAAACGTAAAACCTGAAAAAAATCCACGGTTAAAATTTTTCAATAATAGGTTCTATAAAAACAGAACTTGTCTCCAGATTATACTATTTTTATTTTTAATGCAGTAACCCGTGCTAAGGACAATTTTAAAAATTTAGCCTCTAAATAGGTTTTTAAAATTGTCTCTAGATATTATTATTAAATAGACGAATACGTAGAATATAATATATTCAATAAATCTTAACAATAATACAAATTTATTGACAATAAACTAAGAAACATGTACATACAAGCACATACATTGCTTTTGGCCCCACACTAGGATACCCTGTGTCGTGGGAACCAGAAACAACGACATCACAAACATGTAAACATCCAAGACCTGGGTTTTTTTTTGTCCCCAGCCGGGATTCGAACCCGGGACCTCTTGCATGGTAGGCAGAGGCGCTACCGCTACGCCACGGAAGTCGTCGAAACATTAGTAATAACTTTTAAAAATTATTCCACTTTTACATATAAAATTGTATTAGAATTATCGAGGAGTACCTCGGTACCTATTACCGTGAAACCTCGAACTTAAAATTGATCTCCTAGAACAAAAAAAATAGACTAGAGCTTCAAGTTGTACCTAAAAGACCTCGACATCGATGTTTTCTCCAAAATGATCTAGATTTTGAAATGGACACCTAGTTTGAATTGTAACATTCATTAAGCCGCAGCTTCTGCGCTTCTTTGAATAAAACCTTTTCATTTCATTTCAAGACACAGGAAATGTGAAACAATGAGCTGCAATGGTCGTCAAACATCCGAACCAAAATCTTTATGAAATTAAAAGGTTTTATTCAAAGTAGCGCAGAAACTGCGGCTTAATGAACGTTACAATGCAAACTAGGTTCAACTAAGTAACAAAACCAACTCAGCGCTCAAAGAAGAGATTATTGACGATTACAATGAGATGACATTATAAGGGCATATAGAAAAAAAGACCAATCGGCCAAGCGCGGGACAAGCTGCGTGCATCCGATATTTTTTTATTTAGCCTATTACGTCCCGTAACATAAAATAAGGGACGCATAGGGAACATACATTTAAAAAGGATAATCTTCACCTATTTCTTCGATTTACTAAAATTTCACCCATGCCGGGATTCGAACCCGCAACCTCTGGCTATCCGTACCAGCGCTCTACCAATTGAGCCAATGGGCGACTCACGGCATCAGTGAAATTTCGAATCTCTTTACAAAATTCTCTGTATTACGTACAGGCAGCGACATCTGACTTAAGCAAATTGCATTACTTACAGCCCCGACTACCTACTTTGCAGTTAGGTTTAACATCGGAACGATATCACTGTACCCACATGATTACACTATTTTTATTTTTAATGCACTAACCCGTGCTAAGGAACAAATTTAAAAACCTATTTAGAGGCTAATTTGTTCCTTAGCACCAGTAGAGCGCTGGTACGGATAGCCAGAGGTTGCGGGTTCGAATCCCGGCATGGGTGAAATTTTTAGCCTCTAAATAGGTTTTTAAACTAAGTTTGTTATGTTACCAGTTTTATGATATGGCAACAAAACAAAATAAAGTAAATTTAAGCTGGTTCGGTAATTTATCAGATCGCTAATTTAAACCGAGCCAATATGTGTTTTATTAGACATGAACCCCTTAACTTAGTAAAGGTACAGCTCTTGCGATCTGTAATAAACATGAAAATATTTTCAGTCACAAATAAGATAGATACCTACATACATACATACATACATACATACATACATACATACATACATACATACATACATACATACATACATACATACATACATACATACATACATACATACATACATACATACATACATACATACATACATACATACATACATACATACATACATACATACATACATACATACATAACCTCACGCATCCTCTTTCAGTATAATAAATGCACTAACCCGTGCTAAGGACAATTTTAAAAACCTATTTAGAGGCTAATAATTCCACCCACGCCGGGATTCGAACCCACGACCTCTGGCTATCCGTGCCACTTTACACAGAATTGTGTAAACAGGTTCGAAATTTCACTGATGCCGGTGAGTTGCCCATTAGCTCAATTGTAAGAGCGCTGGCACGGATAGCCAGAGGTCGCGGGTTCGAATCCCGGCATGGGTGGAATTTTTAGCCTCTAAATAGGTTTTTAAAATAAGATATTACTTTAAAAAAAGGTTATTTTTAGATTTACTTTCAGATTTACATTATTTACAAGAATTCACAGCATTTTTACACTTACGTACCTAACAAAAATTAAGTGTTATTGGCGTCGACTCTTCTGTGGTCCAATGTTGGGCAAAAGGTCCATGTGCTGTTGGGCAAGACCTTGGTCTTCCAAACTCGGACCAGGGAGCTAATTCACAGCCTTTGAAAGCGTAGACGCAAAATATTCGGAGGATTAGACATTTCGAAGGATTAGACTCGACAGAGTCATTAGACATTTATTTTCTCATTTCAATTCAAACTAGCACGGCGTTCAGAATACAGACTGGCTGTCGCTCGACTTTTTACGCAGAATTGAAGTCATAAGCCTTAGAGTCATATAAGAATTATTTGCTTATGAATTGAGAATTGAAGCCCAAATCATCCATCCTGAGCCACCTCAGACGATTCCGGTATGTGTCTGTCGCGGTCGTTAAGATTGAGTCTAAGAAAAAAAACGGTCGCAACGCCCGATTACACTTTGACGTAACTTCCATCATGAGCTTTAATGTAATGCGGAGGCTCATGTGTGTGATTTTCATCTATTTTCACAACCTTCGCCTTTAACTTATCTAGCTTGACACGTGCCTTACAGTATCTACTTGAACAGTAATAGCGACATGAATCCCGCACTTGGGAGTAAGTAAATCCATTCACCATTAGAAGAGGCTTGCCCTGGCGGCTCGGAACGAACGTGAGACCTGAAAATATGGCTTAACTAAATCCGATGTCTTTGTCTTTAACAGAAATTAATGAAAGCTTTAGTAAGATGAGTGGAAAGATTAGTAATCTTAAAGTTCGTTTATATACTCGTTTGTCATGCAATGTCGTAGAACAGGATGAACGACCTTTAGAGAAATTTCCAAACACAGATTTTGTTTAACCTCCACATACTCATAATATTTTAAGATATTTACATATTGTGAATGAAACAAAAAATTACACAACTACATAAACATCAGGGAAATATAAAATAAATAAATATTCATGGACAAATTACATGATCTCGTTAGCCCCATACTAATTACAACTAAATGACTTGTTACAGTATTAGTGTAGTGTTAAAGGCTCGCCCGCCTGCTGCCATGACAATATAACTGTGAGAACGGCATTCTCACGTGCGCTCAGTGTGCACGGAGTTTCGCCGCGAAGATAGGCTACATAAGCAATCTTCGAGCGCACCAGCGCCATATCTCTCATTAGGGGTCAAAGTGGTCGCCATGGCCGAAACCGGTCGGAGCAATCATCATCATCAGTGTAGTGTTACAGGACGATAGATTTAAGTTGACGATTGTCATAATCTCCTACTGTAAAAATCAGAAACATAAATTTCAGTCACTTAAATATTACAATTATCAAATAGACGAGCAGCGCGCAGAGTAACGTCAAATATAGCGGGCTCCCGCAAAATGTAGGGATGCGAGATTCCGGTATTTCGGGATCCCGGTATCCCGAGATTGCATTTCCTTACGGTAAACAATCAGTGATAATATTATTGAATTGAGAGCTCTTTATTATCTTTTTCTACATTCAGACCTATATGGAGAGAACTTACCCCGGGTTTCTCATAAGCTAATAGTCTATAAATGTTCTGTTAAGTTGTTTTTAAGCACTTTGGTACTTAAATTTTTTTTTGAATATAATTAGTATACGATTGTTAAAAGTTAAAGATTATTAGATAATACTGCACTTGATTTGTGGATTGAGAAAATAAACGTATTTGTTTTGTAAATAATATCGAAGTTACGAAATATAAAGTTATGAAGATTAGCCTAACTAACTCTTAGGTACTTATGCACAATTTTTTGATCAGCGAAATATTATCACAGTGAGTACATAAATAAATTCAATTCACGTTATTTGCATTCACACCTTTCTTTCACGGACATATTCCCATTTGTATTAAAAAGTAAGATAAAGATAAAGAAAATATTTATTTCGGGTACACAATCAATTACACAATCCAAAGGTTGTCTGGAAGAGATCACTTTTAGTGATAAGCTCGCCGTCTGTACTCTTAGGTTAAGAAATATCTGTGCAATTTCCATTTTTATGTACAATAAATTGGTCTCTATCTATCTATCTAGACACGTTTTCTTCAATTACAGAAGAAAACAGTTCTTCATAGAGTCCAAGCCCGAAAATGGACATAGCTCAGCTGAATGCCATCTGGAGCGGACTCCAAAAGGCGCTAATTTTCAGCTATCCCCTTGCCAATGAGTGATGCCATAGATAGTACTTAGGTGGCGCGTACATATATTTGTGAATACATGTTTCATAAACTATGACATAAAACATAATTAGATACGATAAAAAAATAAGACTACTCCTTATTATAATTTTACTGGTGTAAAAAACAAACATAAAATAATTATAAAGATACTGTACGATTGGCGGCCTCATATAATACACCTTATTTTTGGTTTCAACGATAAGTTACCTCTAGGTAATTAAGGTTGGACAAAAAAGAACAAATGGTTGTTCAATAAGGTTGAACAATTATTTCTATTCTTTTTAATGCACTAACCCGTGCTAAGGACAATTTTTAATGTTTACGTAATACACAGAATATTGTAAAAAAGGTTCGAAATTTCACTGATGCCGGTGAGTCGCCCATTAGCTCAGTTGGAAGAGCGCTGGCACGGATAGCCAGAGGTCGCATGGGTGGAATTTTTAGCCTCTAAATAGGTTTTTAAAAATCATTTCTATGTAGCCTATATACGTCCCGTAGAAATGAGGGACGTATAAGCAACACAAAACAAAAAAGATTGAAGAAATTTATGTAAATGCCACTTTTATTGAAACTGCATACTTCTAAGCTATTTATATCAGAAGTTGTAAAGTACTTCAGTGGATCATGATTGTGTTCTTCACGTATTTTTTCAATTTACTACACTATTACGTTACACTAAGATTGCCCATGATTAATAAACAAAACAAAAATAAAATTTAAGCTAGCTCCATAATTTATCAGATCACGAATTTAAACCGAGCTTAAGGTTGTGTTTTCATCCGTAATGACAATGAAATTATTTTCACAGTCACAATGAAGATAACAATCAGAAAATAAGTTCAGTAAAACATTATATTGAGTCTTTACATTCATATTTAGAGAATTTACAGCATTTTTACACTTACGAAAATTAAGAAAAATTAAGTGTTATTTTATGTCGCCTTTTCTGAGCTTCTCTCAGAAAAAAGGAGCAAACTCTGACCAGATCATCCGTTCTGAGCCACCTCAGACCACTCAGTTAAGTGTCTTTCGAGAACGTTAAGATTGATAAATCAAGATTGAAAAAAACCCGGTCGCCACGTCCAATCACAATTTGACGTAACTTCCATCATAAGTTTTAATATATTGCGGAGGCTCGTGAGTGTGATTTTCATCTATTTCCGCAATCTTCGCCTTAAACTTATCTAGCTTGACACGTGCCTTACAGTTTCTACTTGAACAATAATAGCGACATGAATCACGCTCTTGGGAGTAAGTAAATCCGTTCACCATTAGGAGAGGCTTGCCCTGGCGGCTCGGAACAAACGTGAAACCTTGAAATTGGGAAAAAATTTATGATTAGTAATGTTAAAGTTCGTTTATATACTTGTTTCTCATGCAACAACGTAGAAAAGAATGAACAACCTCTAGAGAAATTATCAACATAAATTTAAAATAATGTGAAAATAGTATTTTGTCTATTTTTTACATTTTGCAAATAATTATGTTTTGACACTATGAAAATTTCATAACTATTGTTTAATATTGGAGTTGCTAAAATTTTAATAATCCGACACATCTCTACTGGGCGTATGGCAATTCTGAAGTTACGTTAATCACGGCTCTTGGCCTGTATTTTAAAACACAGGATATTTTTATCTAAATCCCATGCAAACTAAACCAGAAAAGTTTTTACATAACATACAGTAAATAATACGCAAGGATAAATTACGTCGCTAGTAATAATTGTAGTTTAGTAATACTTCGGGCAGTAACAAAGGAGCGCTGGCAGCGCAGCAACCCGGCCTTACATTCGGAAAGTGGTGATTTTGAATTCCGGTATGGACCAATTTGTTGTGGAAGTAACGATCATTTGTGAAGTTATAGCACAAAACCACTTGCTGGCGACGAAGGAGGTGCTTACATAACTCAGCGTTTGCTTCGTAAAATGGCTCAAATATGAAGAGGAATTAGAACTGGGGCAGTAAGGAAAAAGATAATACTCGTTAATCGGTATTGAATCGTTATTGTAATAATAAAATTATTTTTTCACCGTTGTAGAATAAAACCCTACCATCACACTTTGACGTAGGTGCCATCGGACATGGTAACATACTTCGGAGGATCATGATTGTGCTCCTCATTTCTTTCAACGATGTTGGCATGGAGATTATCTAGCTTCACGCGTGCCTTGCAGTTTCTACCGGAACAATAAAACCGGTTCGATCCCAGCTTTTGGGTGTACGTAAAACCGTTGACCATAAGAAGAGGCCGGCTGCCTTTGCGGCCCGCAATGAACATGAAACCTGAAATTGGGTTGAACTTAGCTTCTCATGCTTTCATGACCATTCACCATCGAAGGTAAGGTTCAGCATAGTAAAACAAAAACTTCGACAAACGCAATCACTTCTTCCGCTCCTATATAACGCGCACGAAATCCTGAAATCCTCACGTGTTCTTGAGTGGAGACCACGACACGGCAAACGTAGTGTAGGACGCCCTCCGACCAGGTGGGATAACGATCTGCGAAAAACTGCCGGTAGATGCTGGATCCGGTAAACTGAAGACAGGGCGCTATGGCGCTCATTAGGGGAGGGCTATGTCCAGCAGTGGACTACATAATATAGCCTGAAGAAGAAGAAGAAGAAATCCTGAAAGATTTCAGACGTCTGTCATATTCAATAAAAATTGCTCTTACAAATGCCAGATATCTGGTAGGATTTGGTGGCCATCAGTAGGCCTCTGTTCTTCAACTATGTTGCGCTGTACTATCTATGGTAAGTATTAATAAAAAAGAAACGTTCATGCGGGACTGAGCCATCTTATTCCCGCTGGATCCAAGTATTTGCGGGACCCAATAAGGTGGACTTAGGCGTCTGAAATTAAATGTAATAAAGATCTACTTGTTGTTCTTCGTTTTATGGTTTTAAATTAAACCAAAATTAAATAAGATTTTTGATACAAAGACATTGTTTACACAACAACGTAACCATCAGAAATATAAATTGAAAATTTCCATTTGAACATCAGAAATATAAATTTCAGTCAAGTAAATATTTATCAAATTGACGAGCACACGCCGCTGCGCGCCAAGTAGCAAGATTTACACTTTTCTGTAATCCAGCGGGCTCCCGCAAAATATACCTATGCGGGATCCCGGTATACCGGGATTGCATTCCCTAATGGTAACCAATCAAGGATATTTTGATGATTAATAATTCTTATACCATCTGTAATCGTATAATTGAATCAGAACACTATATTTTAACATTCCGACCTATATGGAGGAAACTTACCTCTGGTTTCTCATACGCTAATATATCAGAAATGCACTGCCACTACTAATAAGACAGTCTCCTTCATCTGCGATATTTAAGTGTAGAGTGAAGGAATGCTACCTTTCAATAAATTAAATAATGCAGTATATTATATTATTTCCTCTTGCCATATATAATTTAATTATTAGTATGTATGTATATCTTAATTAATTATTCATTTAATTATTTACGTATGATTTAAGTAAGTTTAAATAAATTTCGTTGAATACCTAATTTCTGAATTTCTATATTGCACCGACTACCCGTCTCTAATTTCTTACTTGACTGCGTCTACGGTTGCCTGGAAAAAAATGCTTTTAGTAATAAGGCCGCCATTAGTACTATATTTTTATATAATTTTTCTTACTGTAATTTCTGTGTACAATAAAGAATATTATATCTATCTAATACTCCATAAGTCTTCTGTTAAGTTGTTTTTTATTCACTTTGGTTCATTGACAACTGTTACAGTTCTTAGAATATTATGAGTCTACGATTGTTAAAACTTAAGGATTATCTATACAACGAAGTTACGAAACATAAAGTTATGAAGATTAGCACTATCTTGTACCTAACTCGTCCCATAGTCCTGCACAATTTTTTCATAAGGGAAATATTACAGTAGTGAGTACATAAGTAAATTGACGCTATTTTCATTCAAACCTGTACTTCACGGATTCATTCCAATTTTTCTATTGATCATAAAGTGCTTCTTCTTCTTCTTCAGGCTACATATTAGTCCACTGCTGGACATAACCCTCTCCTTATGAGCGCATTGGATTGTGCCATAATTAGGAGGAATTGTCCATAATCCCCACGCTGGGCATGCGGGTTGGGGATCGCAGTTTGGTGGAGTTCTATGCAGGGGCGCTGCTGCCCATCCCCCTGTTTGTCCCTTAGTCGCCTTTTACGACACCCGCGGGAAGGATTTGGGTTGGTGCTATTCTCTAGGCCGACACCACAAGCCAGTAAAGTGCTAAAAATAAAGTGCTTAAGGTTGTTTTTTTTTTATTTACGTATCACTGCAGGGCGCATGCCTTCTCTCATAAAGAAAGAGTACGGGCTTATTACCAAGCGTGCCTACCGCAGATTATCAATTTATTTCAGGCGCTATGGTACTTGAAAGGAGTATGCTGAATCTGAAACTGAGAAATAAAATACGGCACGAACACATAAGAGCGAGGACCGGAGCGATTGATGCGGTGGAAATGGCATGTCGTCTGAAGTGGAGATGGGCAGGCTACGTAGCACGCAGGACAGATGGACGCTGGAGTGAACGAGTACTGCACTGGCATCTGAAAGAAGATTCACGCAGACCGCGCGGCCGCCCGCACCGCCGGTGGCGTGACGACAGGGCTGCCCAAAACAGAGATGTTTGGAACGGGATGGAGGAGGCCTATACTCAATTATGGGTGTCCCAAACTAAATATAAATAATTTCAGTCTTTAATTAATGAAGTTAAATATATGAAAATATTATAGCTAATTTATTTATCCATTTTAATCTATTTATTAAGAAATTCATGTATTTTAATGTATCAATTATATTTAATTAACTACTTATTCAATGTAATGTAATCAATTCTGTTTGGGAAATAAACGGCTATAATAATAATAATGGTATTTGAACACCTCAGATACTCAGGTTCATCACGATGTTTTCCTTCACCGCTAGCGAGCGGTACTGCTAAAACAAATGTTTCTTCTTCGTATATATTGTGATATAATTCGCCAATCCACTACTAAACAGTTTGGCGTATGATTTCTTTAGGAGCAAAATAAAATTAATGTATTTGCCACCTCTGCTCAAGTTTCAAACTCTGATGTAACTTCCATCGGTAGCCGTAAAGTAATTCGGAGGTTCATGACAATGCACTTCACTAATTTCCGCGATGTTAGCCCGAAGCCTGTCTAGCCTGACACGAGCCCTGCAGCCAGACGATCTGCTTGAACAATAATAGCGCATTGAGTTGCGTTCTTGGAAGTAAGTGAACCCGTTGACCATAAGGAGAGGTTTGCCCATGCGGCCCGGAACGAACGTGAGACCTGAAAATATGTTTTAACTAAATTCTATGCTTTTTAAAAACGTATTTAAAGGCTAAAAATTCCACACGTGCCGGGATTCGAACCCGCGACCGCTGGCTATCCGTGCCAGCGCTCTTTCCAACTGAGCCGAGGGGCGACTCACCGGCATCAGTGAAATTTCGAACCTCTACAATATTCTCTTTATTACGTACAGGCAGCGACATCTGGCTGAAGTAATTTGCATCACTTGCAGTCCCGAGTACCTACTTTGCAGTTAGGTTTAGTGCGGGTTAGTGCATTAAAAAAAATATATTTATTCTATGATGTTGATCTTTGTTTCTAACAGACTTCAAAACACGAGGAGGTTCTTAATTCGTCTGCATATAATTGTACGTTTAAAGATAATTCTACACCACGATGTCCGATTAGAAGATTTTTTTTGTTAGAGAGGGTGATCTTATATCAATTTGGTCAAGATCTGTCGCGGAGGACCATAAGAAAATCATCGAACTCTTCTTTTTAGGTTTTTCTTGAAATCGGTTTGTTTCTATAAAATTATTTTTTATAAAATATTGTTAGAATATTTTCGGGGCTTAATCGCGCAGTAATTTATTGCTATTTTACTTGTGGTTTCAAACTGTCGCAAACGTGGGATCCAGTGATCAAGAAGTGTTCAAGTGGAAGAAAGTCACATGGCTTATCGTCCGACATTGTCAGTGTAGTGTATCGCAACCCGCTTTGTGGTGGCTGATTGAGAGTAGTTTGAAACCTCATCAGCCAAAGATGCGAACGGGTGCCAGCCATCAGTCTTCTCGTGACCACGATGACTGTAACGTCGTCAAAACGTCGAGGTAAAATAGCAATAAATGACTATGCGATTAAGCCTCAGAAATATTCTAGCTATATGTACAAGTCGCAAAAGTTTTAAATATGTTATAAAATATTGTGCAACGTTTTACTGTACCTACTTGTTATTGACAGAACAAGTAGGTCAGCTTAAATAGTTATACGTTTAGACTCATTTAGCTTGAGTGTTACTACAAAAAAGAAAGAATAATCTTATCACATCTTACTCCAGGTAGTGAGCTTATCCGTGGGTACTCAATCCCTCTTAAAGCTTGTGAAAATATAAAATATAAATACCTACACCACACACGTTCCAAGCCAAGTCAGAGGCCTTAGGGCGGACTGGAAACTTCTGGCAGTAAGACCAGCCACTAGTCTTGCAAGCTTCCACCAATCCGAAATTGGCCCCAGTGGTGGTGTATGGCCTATACCTTCCTCAGTGAAGAGATTCTTGCCTCTCGGTTGGGGCATAATGGGTTGCTAATAATGATGACGATACACGTCCCAGGCCTATTTTCAGAGTGAGAAACCTGCAGAGCATAAATAGCTCAGTATGGTGAGCAGTTCTTTACAGTTCATTCATTTATCTCGCAAAGAAACGTAAACTTTTTAAATAACGTCTTTCGCTGATATTTCAAATTATGCATTGTATTTTATTCGGGAATTACGCAAACTTGTAGAAACATACCTTTGAAGTCAATTTTATTATTAATAATCATTAAAAAAAGTCCTCTACCAACCCGGACCTGGCCCCCGTGGCGCAGTAAGGCCTAACCTTCCTGCGATGCAGGAAGAGACCCGTCCCCAGTACTGTGGATATACAAGGGTTGATATCGATGAAAAAAAAACTAGGTACCTGTCTCATCAAACTTTTATGTATTTTCCGGCAGAAGTGACTACATACTTCGGAGGATTATGACGGTGTACTTCGTAAATATCTTCGATGTTCCGTTTAAACTTGTCCATCTTGACGCGCGCTTTGCAGCCGGCCTTTATCTTCGAACAATAATAGAGGGTGGATTTGTACTTTTGATAGTAAGTGTACCCGTTGACCATAAGTAGAAACTTGCCCTCGTGCCGACTCGGAATGAACGCAAAACCTGAGGAAAAAAACTTTCTTTTTAAATTTTAAACGTTTTACCCCCTTATTCATAATAGTCTGTTAACTTTAAGCAATGCTTATTCTCACTCTGTCCTCTTCTATTGACCTAAGTCAGAATGAAAGAGAACACTCTTTAGCAGCTGTTTTAAGCTAGCGAACTATTATGAATAAGGGGGTTAATGTTTAGTTTGACGCAATGAGACATCAGACAATCACGCGCACAAGATCCCAGAGTTCTAACTGTCAAATTCCATACTAATTGCTATCGCAATTGCTGTTGCCATCTTTTGCTAGGGTTCTCCATGTAAGCTCTATCGCAAACGTCGGAATTCCAGGATTAGACACCAAATCGTGGAATTCCGATAATTAGCAATTAATCACGCGTATCAAATTCAAATTGTCTTATTTGTCTAACTGTCAATATCAATTACAACGGCCACACGAATTTTACAGTTAGACAATTCGAATTAGTTGCGTGTGAATAGGGGCCAACTAAGAACATCAAATCCTGGAATCCTGACATTTGAGTTTGAACCAACTATAGGTGTCTTCAAAGCTGCCGTACTATTTTACCTACAGTCTGTTAGGTTTTAGAATATACCTCAGCTATTCAATTCATTTATTTCAAATATAAACATTCATATAAATTTGTTAGTAATCTTATTCTAGTGTTAGTACATATTGTTCTTCTAACAAAAGAAAAAGAAAAAAAGACATTTATTATAGCAACAAGACACATCACAGAAACAAAAAACCACAAAATTAACACAACATGAGCACAACAGAAATTAACCAAATATACAAATAAACGAAACAAAAAACACACAAATAGCTTTCGCCTGTGGTGCGTCTAAATTGCCACAAAAGGCAGCTGACTCAGCGTTGTGCTGAGGGACTGAGCCCTCAGCGCTGATTTTCAGTCAGTGCCCGAGGTAACTGAATGGTCCTACGAGGTGCGTGTCGTGGTGCATTTATAGGATATATGAATAGGATAGGTACACAAATATGAAAGTAAAAGGGTCGTCTTAAATACTTAGATATATATATATATATATATATATATATATATATATATATATATATATATATATATATATATATATATCCATACATGTATAAACACATACACATACATACACATATATACATACAATACAACACATAGATATAGATGTTATTAATTTTAAATGATAATGTAAAATACAAATAAAATAAATCGAATAAATAAACATGAGTGCAAAAATATAGAAAGAAAAAGAAAAAAGAAAAAAAACACGCCAAAGCAAACACCTGACCGACAATATCACAATGTATTTTTTTTTTTGATACGATTACAATATAGTCAATCACTTTGGCAAGAAATTGAAGTAAAAGTAAGAGTAAGTCAGAAGCGGCGAAAATTCGGGTGGGACAGTCTCTGCTGTTCAAGCAACCTAACCTAACCACTATAGGGCACTGTCATTGCTTGCCACTTGAAGACGGCAACAATGGTTTATGTAGGCACAATCTACCTTATCGGCGAGCATAGCCAGGATGGTGTTGCGACTGGCCCGCACCCTGCACACGAGTGACGCGCTGCGCTTGCGCATTATCGCGTAAAAGTCGTCAGTGCGCGCGTCAGCGAACATGCCCGATGCGCTGCAATAGCGGGGAGCTAATAGACTGTACACTGTTGTAGTATAGTATTGCGTGATAAGGATAAGGATAATTTGCGTGATACACAAAAAAAAACAATCGCGCTATGTTTAACCACGTCTGATCAATCTGTAGCGTCGCTTTCATTAAAGGTGACAATGTCCTTCGGTGGATCGTGACTATGATCTTCGTTTATTTCCTCGACGTTCATTCGAAACTTGCCCAACTTGATACGGGCCTTACAGCCAGAGTTTTTCTTTGAACAGTAATAGCGGTTTGAGTCGTGCTTTTGGGTGTACGTGTATCCGTTGAGCATAAGAATCTTGGATTTGCGACCGCTCGACGGAAGAAATATTAAAGCTGGACCTGAAAAAGTTCTATATTTATGGCTAAATACATAACATAACCACGCCTGTATCCCAGAGGGGTAGGCAGAGACCAGGGACTGCCACTTGCCATGGCTATATACTGAATACAATAAAGAAAAATAAAATAATATTTTCCTTATCAACAATAATAGATAGTGTACCTGAGGTGAATTCAAAATGAAGATACTATTTTTATTTTTAATGCACTATTCCGTGCTAAGGACAATTTTAAAAAATACCCGCGACCTCTGGCACGGATAGCCAGAGGTCGTGGGTTCGAATCCCGGCATGGGTGGAATTTTTAGCCTCTAAATAGGTTTTTTTATCTTCAAAATGAAGGTTAAAAAATGACCTTTGGAGCTTAGGTACCTACATACAATACCACGGAGGAAGGTTTACATCCTAAAACCAAATAAAATATTGTCACTCACAAGACACACACATACACACACATACACACACACACACACACACACACGCTCAATCACACGGTATTACTCAACAATACTTTAGTTTTATTTTTGTTAATACTTTACTTTCTATACTGTAATGTTCTGCAATTCGAACCATTATACTATTCCAGTATGGTATTCACGAGGCTTGCCTTGTCTAGTACCGAACGAACACAACAGGTGTTCTTGAAGACAAACGTAACTTAGCTGCAACATGCGATCTGAACCCGATTGGGTTCAAAAGGAGTTCTTAACGAGTTAAAAATCTCAAACAGAACTACGGTGCCGCACTGAATCAGTAATTTTGATACAACGAAGTTGAAGATAAACAGATGGATAGACCGCCCATTGAATAACATTACTTAGATTTAAGGTACCATAAATAGAATTTCCACGTGCGGAAACTTATTTTTAGCTTACGCGCGTAGTTACATTATAAAACTATTCATTTTTATGTAAGCTGCATGTTTCCCAAAAAAATATCATGTGCTGTGCAACAAGGTGTTTTCTATCTATCTAAATATTGAGTACCTACTCCACAGAAATCAGCGTTGGGGCGGAGTAAAACCTGTCCTGCCCCACGGTCTAGATAAATCCACCCATGTACAAAGCTGTGTGAACGAAACAAAGAAACTAACTGGAACCAGCCGCCAAATCTCATGTCCTCTCTCTCTAATCATGTTGCGGAGAGCAAGAGAACGGCTTAATTTATATTCGATAGTTAGTTACTTATATACTTTACAGCTAGCGAAAACAATATAAGAAATAATACATTAAAAAACATGTACATGTACAATGGCGTATAATATGCGAAGTTTCTGCATTTAACCTGGGATTTCCGCACATATCCGCAGTTTCTCAAACATACAAAATCTGTTGATTCTCAAACATAAATTGAAAATGGGTTGTTATGATCTTCAATAAGAACAAGAAATCCTCTGAATCTTAGCATGGATAATTATTTTGTTATGTCGACGTTTTCACAAAGTAAAATTGGTTCGTATTGATGAATACAACGCCCATATTAGATGAATTGACAAAGGCAAGTGGCCAAGATAAATGGTAAAATAGCATAAAAATAATCTTGCGCATCAATAGCAAAAGGGCTGGTCTATATTGATGATATGATGGTATCAACCTTTTGTACGTCTCTACTGCTGGGGCACGAGTCTCTTTCAATACCACAGGAAGGTTAGACCATACTCCACCACGGGGCCAAGACCGGGTTGGTGGAGGATTGTAAGACACTTGCGGGCCTTGCTGTCAGAACCGAAGAACTCTATTTTAATTAATATGGACTTAATTGTACATATCTAAATAATATATATTGAATTGAATTGACAATTTATTGTTTCCAATCACTCGGTTCTACTAGGCCATGAACGATTCCAAAATTAGCTAAAAAAAACGTGTGATCAAACTTTGACGTAACTTCCATCAGAAGCGACAATGTAATTCGGAGGATCATGTCCGTGTTCTTCGTTTATTTCCTCGATGTTCATTCGGAACTTATCCAGCTTGACACGGGCCTTACAGTCAGAGTTTTTCCTCGAACAATAGTAGCGGTTCGAATCGTGTTCTTGCGCGTAAGTGTATGCGTTGAGCATAAGAAGCTTTGACTTGCGACCGCTCGGAATAAATATGAAAGTTGGACCTGAAATATTTCAAATATTTTTCGCTATTCATTTTGTATATATATATACTATTGCTATTTGTTGATGTTCATATCAACCCCTTGCACTTCCCCGCTGCTGGGGTACGGGCCTGCATCGCAGAGAGGTTAGGCCATACACCACCACGGTGGCCAAGTCCGGGTAAGTGGAGGATTGAAAGACAGTAGCAGGCTTTACTGTCAGAAGTTATCAAGCCGCCCATAAGGCCTCCTAAGGTTTGTCTGTCTGAGCGTGATGAACTAAAAACTACATAACGAGTATTCATCCTTTTTTACTTACAATAGTTAAACCTAATTTCTTTTTACTATTTTTATTTTTAATGCACTAACCCGTGCTAAAGACAAATTTAAAAACCTATTTAGAGGCTAAAAATTTCACCCATGCCGGGATTGCGCTCTACCAATTGAGCTCAATTGAGCTCAATTGGTAGAGCGCTGGCACGGATAGCCAGAGGTTGCGAGTTCGAATCCCGGCATGGGTGAAATTTTTTGCCTCTAAATAGGTTTCTAATTTCTTTACTTTATATTTGTAATAGGACAGGTTTATATTTCCTATAGAAGAAGTCTCCGCAAGACAATCTCCTCGTTATAGTATATAATATAGAAACAAATTACGTCGCATCGCTAATGTAGTCCAGTAAGATTTAATAAGAGGATTAGGTCGACTGAGAAGTGAATTTAATTCGTCACGAGCGTATAGGCTATTCTTCACCAGAGGGGCCAAGCCCGGATTGGTGGAGGGTTGCAAGACTAGTGGCTGGTCTTACTGTCAGAAGTTTTCAAGCCGTCTGACTTGGCTTAACGACTGCCATCTGTCGACAGCTGCCGCTAACAACTGCTTAAAGTGCCTTGCAAAGCATGGAACCGCTCAGAAAAATGCGACTAGCGTTAGTCATAGACGGTCACCCACGCGCCCTGTGTTGCTCAACCTTCGTGATCGTTTAAGATCACTCAGGCAGCTAGGCTACGAGAGATGCGAGAGATTCATAGCTTAACATAATGTCCATCACTAGTGACAGCGTATGGCGGTGGTGCATGATTGTGACGCGCATTCAAAAAATATATTCCTCCCAAATAATTCAGTTTTAAGGCTGCCTTGCAATCTAATTTCTTCCGGTTTGAACAGTAGAATAATGGCTTCCCCTTCACATTCCGGAAATAAGTGTACCCGTTGCACATGAGCACACCATTTTTGTTGACGCGACTCGGCAGAAAAACGTATTGTAGACCTGCAAATCAACATAGCATATGGTTGAAATGTACAAATATATATATAAGGAATAACTTGTGGGAAAATAAAATTACCTAAGAAGTTGTCTTATTACCCAAACTGAAAAACAAAAAAAGGCTCTATCTGCTCCCTTGTCGGCAAAAGTTACTTCGACTAATTTAAAATGATTTATTTCTATATGTGTACTTTCTTTATCACACTTAAAGTTACACAGCTACCACACATCTATTTAACGGACCGTTTGGTCTGTCAAAATGGCTCAAATTGACACTACAACGTATGTAAAGTTGATGAAAAATTTGAAAACCTAACATGCTGCTAATATTAATCACAAAAACAAGAATATAAAATACAAAAGTAGTCGTTATTAGCAACAAAACAATTTACAAGATATATTACAGCTCATATTATGACCATTTATCACTTTACTTCGGTGGTCGCATTTGTGACCATGGCAGATGACTAATTTTATTACAAGACAACTATAGATATACACCAAACTTTCACAATATAAGACCACATAATACTCCTTAAAACCGACTTCAAATACATTTTAAAAAGTTTTTATTTTAAGAATAAGTACACTGAAATACTAAGGAGATAAAGAAGCCATAAATACAATAGGATAGATAGTCAACTTTAGTGTTAGTAGTAGGTACTTGTGTATCTTACATATTATTTAAATAGATAAGTTAGGATTTTATATACACAGGATATTTGGCATAGCATCTCGAGGACGCTGCAGAGATTTATGCCAAATGACATTTTATGTTACGTATAAAAACCTTCTATCGATATACGTATAAAGATTTCAACGTACGCCGACTTTTTGAAACATTCCCGGAAAATCATGGTCAGCAATTCGTTACCCTCTAATAGGTTCTAACTCCACCAAACGTGAAATCAATTGTAGTATCCAACCACGAACATATTACATACAATGAATCATTTTCAGCAGAAATTCACACAGCACTTCATAGGTGGCGCTTATTGGCGTGCACATACAAGAACATGGACACGTCTGTCAAATTTTGCTCTGCGCAGATTAATTTTAAGTACCCGGAACCGGCGTGCGTGCATGCACCGACTTATGAAGATTGATGAAGCGAAGGTGATCTGTCAGGATCGTGGAAAGTGGCAGTCCCTGGTCTCTGCCTACCCCTCTGGGATATAGGCGTGAGGTTATGTATGTATGTAGATTAATTTTGACAGCCGTACTCCGGTTTTTCTATGGCAACGCCTGTAAGCGTCATCTATGAATGACTGTGAATTTATGGTGAAAACGGCTCATTAATGTTAACTCTAGAGGGATACAAATAGGATTGTTGAATTCGAGTGAATTGTTGAACTAAAACTTTCGTAAGCACAACACGTTGTAGACTTTGACTCCGGATCTACTTACGGGTGTCGTTATATCGGAATAGTCCGACCAGGTTTCACCCATGTCCACCATGATTAAGCTCTGCGAATCGGAGCGAAACCTGGTCGGACTCTTCCGATATAACGACACCCGTAAGTAGATCCGGACTAAAAGTCTACAATCGAGTAAATTGCTTCGTTTCAGAGTGAGAAAGCATGTCCTCACGTGGTTTAGTTGTATGGGTCGAATTCTACATCTATAAGTCCATATTCAGTGCCTCTGTACGGCCGGGGCTCGTGGGTATGCATGGAGTTCACGAAGAATAACCTGCCCATTTTGCTCATGCGAAGACTGGCTTTGCATTTGAACTTTTTCCTGCTTGAACAGTAGAACATTGGCTTCCCTTTGACGTTCCTCGAGTAAATGTATCCTCGGCACAGCACCAGACTGTCGTGGTTAGTACGGGTCGGTAGAAAAACAAACGGCGAATCTGCAAATAGACAAGGACTTAAGTGAAACGTATACAGAATCGGCTACTTATTATTACGGAAATACTTACGTAGTTTTTTAGTCAATCAAACAGTAGCTGTAGGATAAAGAAAATATGTCAAGAATGTCCGTAATCGTGTTATCAATCGTAAAAAAAATTAAGATCATATAATTAATTTGTTAATTAATCTTTTTCTATTCTTTTCTCTGCCATTAATGATATTTCTTGTATTCCGTGTCTTGATATTCTTGTAGGTTTTTATTAAACTAATGTCTGTTGTGTTTTGTACAAAAACTGCTTTAGGTAAATAAAAAGGAGATTTGTTTAATTATGATTGTATTACAGTAAAATTCACTTCTTCTTCTTCTTTTGTGTCTCTCTACTAATGAAGTTGGCTATCAACTCCACATATTCCTTTTCGTTTCTTGCCAAGCGAAACAGATCTTCAACGCTGGCTCCATCTGTCCATTCCATGATGTTTCTGAGCCACGATTTCGTTCTTCTCCTAACACACCTCCGTCCCTCAATCTTGCGCATCATCATTGAAGAAGGCGGTACCCATACATGACTAGATAGACATGACTTAAATATCTATTGGTTTATATTCAACATTAATTTCCTGTAAATTTCTAGAGCCGCACATATTTTCCGCCCACGATCGCGTACCGTGGAGGGCCATGCGTATGCTCCCCAATAATTTGACTGATTTTCCCGCTGACTGACAACCTCACCCGAGCCTTGCATTTAGCGGAGCTAACCTTGGAGCAGTAGTACATGGCGAGGGTCTTCAAAAAGTACGTGTAGCCGTTGACCAGAAGGAGGTTTCCTTTGCCGCGAGTATTCGGTATGAAGCTGAAAGGGATTTCTGCAAAAAGAGTGGAACGTCGGTTATCCCAGCTAGAACATTCTAGAAAGGTATTTATCACTTATAATTTATTTTCTTGTAGAGCGTAGTTTGCTGATCTTGAAACCTATATAAAATTTATTTTCTTGTAGAGCGTAGTTTGCTGATCTTGAAACCTATATAAGGGCGTGCCTTATCAAGCCACTGGATCACTTTGAGAGTTTCAGAAGCTGTAGAAGGTCCGCATTGTGCTCTATGGATCGTTGTTCAAATAACGTAACACGCGAAATCTTTTAATATTATCGTCGTCAGGCTATACTAGTCTACTGCTGCCGGGCTGCATAGCCCTCCCCTAAAGAGCGCCACATTGTGCTACCATAGGGGGTAATGCCCATAATCCCCACGCTGGGCGTGTGGGTTGGGGATCCCAGTTCGGTGGAATTGTACTGCAGGGGGCGCTGCTACCCACCCCCCCCCCGGTTTGTGTCCCTTAGTCGCCTTTTACGACACCCGCGGGAAGAATTGGGTTGGTGCAAGTCTCTAGGCCGACACCACACAGCAGTAATGTAAATTAATATTATATCAATGTATATTCTTTATTAATGGTACATTTACCACTCCCAAATCATAAAAGTCTAACCGAAACCGGCGTGCGTGCATGCAAGGACTAATTAATTGACAGTGGCCGACATTATAGGTAGGATCTGCCTACCTCTCCGGGACACAGGCGTGAGTTTTTGTTAGGTTATGTTTTTTTTAATTAGCCGGGTTATGTTAAAAGTATAAATTCTCATTTTACTTTTCAAGACGCGATGAATTTGCACGAAAAAATGTTGATCATTTTAAAGTTTTGACTTTAGGAAGTGGTCTAATTACCAATACTGAAGAAACGCTTTCAACCTGGCCCTAGAGTTTAATACTTACATAGTTTTTCAAAAGAATTACGTAAGCACGACAATGGCTGTTATTTGCCTCAATTTGATAGCCTACAAAGCAATAGCAGTACAATGTCACTCGGGGGTATACCCTGCGAAAGTTAAATAGGCACCTCTAGCGAAGAAGAGCGAATCGCGCGAGGCGCCGAGTTAATTAGCACGGATTATAGCATTGTAATGTGATTGGTTACTAGACTACCGATAGTGCCAATGAAATTACCATTACCGGACTAATATGAACCGCTTACTGCAGAAAGGAAACATGCGCACAGCGGCGAAATTGAGTTTCTGTCAAAAATATACTTTAAGAGAGTAATGACATCGTTTACTGTAAAAAAGAAACAACTGTCGCTAAAATTAATAGTGTGACGTCATGCTAAGAGTTTTGTTTCCTACAAAAAGGCAACATGTCCTTTTTCAGTGTACAGTTTTTTGAGTCTCCTGAAAAGTTTTGTTTCGTGTACATGTTTCCTTTCAGCAGTAAGCGGTTCATATGACTCTGTTGAACAACTATGCATTTTAGAGACTCGTCATACTCTTGGGACGAAAAGTCATGTAAGTTAATCCGGTTACAAATCAATAATGATTTAATCGTTTTGCGTGATATAAAAACAAGTAGACCTTTTAAAAAAAGATGCAGTATTTTACTAATAAAGATCACCCTGGGTAGTACGGAGGCGATGCTTTCGTGGCGATAGAATGTCAGAATTTGACAAATAATGTACTGGGAAGTCGCGACTTTGGACGTTTAAAACGCGCAGCCCGTGTCGTACTACCCATGCTAGTGCGTTTCGTAAAGTAATAGCAATATTTTTTCTCACAAACCATAATTACCTAAAGGTAAAAACTTCACTACAGACGCACATATTTTCCACGTACTACCGCATACAATGGAGGCTCATGGGTGTGTTCTCCAACTAACAGAGTGATCTTCCCCTCTGGAGTCACCCTCACCTGCGCCTTGCACTTGGCCGAGTTAATCTTGGAGCAATAGTAAATGGTTGGAGTCTTCAAAAAGTACGTGTAACCGTTTACTAGAAGAAGACTACCGTTCCCGCGGCTGTTTGGGATGATGCTGAAAGGAATATCTGCAACAAGAGTGTAAAGAATGTAACCAAGTTGCAATGTAGAAAGCGGCAAGATTTAATGATTCAAAATATATTAAATACCAAATACAAATATATTTTAAGTTTTCCAGTACACATACATACATAACTTCACGCACAGGCGTATGTAAGTATGTGGCAGTCCCTGGTCTACCTCTCTGGGATACAGATCTCCGAGGGGTAGGCCGGGGACTGCCACTTGCCAAGATCCTGATAGATCACCTTCGCTTCATCAACGTTCATAAGTCGTTGCATGCACGCACGCCGGTTCCAGTACACAATGCACTTAAAATTAGTAATCTCTTAGCATTAGCATGTTACATTGTATAGTAGGTGACAGGAGTCCAAAATACGTTTACCCCGTGCTATGGATCTCCTGGCTTCCACTTCTCCAAAACCGAGGACATTGTCTCTAATATATCTCTAATATATACAGTATTAAAGCGTGCAATGGAGAACATTAACTTAAGTGTAATTATAAGTATAATATAGGTAACCAAGTCAACATAAGTTTCCTAAATTAAATTAACTTGGGTAAACTTTATAACAGATTATATATAACTAATACCTAGTAACTAAAAGCTACGACCTCTACTCTACCTCTACGACCTAGGTCCTGGGTTCGGATTTCAGCTATTGAGCAAAGGGTATGTGTGTGTGTTTATGTGTGTGTGTGTGTGTTTGTACATCGCAATCTGTACTCTTTGGTAGAACATGCTTGTGGCATCGTCGCTGTACAAGTTTTTATGTAAGTGTAATAAAGGTAATAATTTTAAACTGTAATAAAGGACATAGATCCGGAGAACAGATCGTGTCCGATGATCGCGGGATGATCTGGACAAATTCTTGCCGGAGTGGTCAGAGGTAGTAAATAACCGAAAATCTTGGTCTAAGGGCCAATATTATGGATGATACATAAAAACCGCTCTATACAGAGGGCCCCATCTTATACAATTACAATAAGCATGTTTTACTATGACAATTCCATACACATTGCACAGCCATAGTACCTTATCAATTAGGGATGGTCTGAGCAATGTACATCGATTTTTCATATTAAATTTATGAATTGTTGTTATTTTAAACGCGGCCCTGATCGCCTACAGATGCTAAGAAATCAGAAGGAGTAATTTGTATTGCTTTGTTCAAGTTGTACAATAAAGTGTCTTCTGTTTATCAATTTAAAGTTCTATCGGGTCCCCTTGTGAAGCCACTGGATCTCATTCAGAGCTTCAACAGCTGCAGAAGGTTATTAGTGCGCTATAAGTCCAACCCACGCAAATTCTTACTACATTAATTTCGGTTGATTAACGCGCGAACACTCGTCATGAAATAAATTAAGGCCAAAGTAAAACTTTCATTCCCAACTCCCCAAGTCAAGTTTGTTTATCAAATCTAACATCGTTAGCTATATAATAATCTTCTGTCTAATAATAATCTTTATACCAGAAATTACAAAAAATGAGGGCCGAAATGAAAAAAAAAACATAAGATTGGTTTTAATAACATACCATTTACAATATTTATTATTAATTAATAATATTAATTTTTTTTTATTCACAAACTTAGTGCACACGATGTTCTAAATTCAATTTACTTTATCCTCTACAGAGTAAAAACATTATTTTGTTATAATTTAAAGATTATTCTGTAATACTTACCTGTCATAATGTAGTAATTAATACCTAAACTGAAATAAAAGTGTACCTATCTTGTGATTGTAAGCGTTTTTTTTTGCATTTAGTCATTTCCTCGCTGAGGTGGAATGAAAAGTTACGTGTTGCACTCGAGTGCAGATTTTTCACCTCGTGCTCTTTTGATTCCCTCGCTAACGCTCAGGATTCTAATTTTGAATCACACGCTGCGCTCGTAATTCAATTTTAGAATCCTTCGCTTGCTCGGTCATCAAAATTGAACACGCGGTTAAAAAGCAACTTTGCACTCTTGTATAACAAATAACTATTATAACAAGTTATGATTTTTTTCCATTGGTGGTGCTAGGTAGCGCACCGAAGCACCTTAATTGGGAAACATTTAGCCCTTAGGTATTTCTGAATTCGAAATGTCAGTTCCCTATAATATATTATCCATTCTAAAACAGATGTGCTACATTTTCCTTTCATTTGTAAAAAGGGCTTCTAAACGGCC
Source organism: Yponomeuta sedellus (assembly GCA_934045075.1). Taxonomy (NCBI): domain Eukaryota; kingdom Metazoa; phylum Arthropoda; class Insecta; order Lepidoptera; family Yponomeutidae; genus Yponomeuta; species Yponomeuta sedellus. Next base: position 19,735,395 of record OW203730.1, read on the forward strand.
ATATTTTTGCTGCAATACTTCGTCGTCGTCGTCGTCGTCAGGCTATACTAGTCCACTGCTGGACATAGCCCGCACGCCCAGCGTTGGGATTATGGGCATTACCCCCCTATGATAGCACTATGATAAAAATAGTTATTTGTTAAATAACTATTTTTACAGGTTGTTTTTGCAAAACTTTTCAATACAATCTCGACCAGCCCCCATTGAGTCCCCCTTAATAGCAAGCTTTGCTGCAGTCTGATGTATTTTCCACCTCGTGGAAACCGTGCGGATGGCACCGAATCGTTTGAGTGATCTTTGACCTATGTTACTTATTAATGACTATAGTTTAAAATAACATATAGCCACTATAATAGTATTGTCCCTATACATTAATCGCGTTTACTTGCTATAGAAACCAAATGTACCTACTACTCTTCGAGTATATAAACCCTTCGCACAATTAGGAATAGGTACATCACACAATCCCTGCACTAAAATAAAATCTTTAAACTTTAATCTTTTTCACTGATGCCGTGAGTCGCCCATTGGCTCAATTGGTAGAGCGCTGGCACGGATAGCCAGTGGTTGCGGGTTCGAATCCCGGCATGGGTGAAATTTTTAGCCTCTAAATAGGTTTTTAAATGTGTTCCTTAGCACGGGTTAGTGCATTAAAAATAAAAATAGTATAATCATTTGGGTACAGTGATATCGTTCCGATATTAAACCTAACTGCAAAGTAGGTAGTCGGGGCTGTAAGTAATGCAATTTGCTTAAGTCAGATGTCGCTGACTCAATTGGTAGAGCGCTGGCACGGATAGCCAGAGGTTGCGGGTTCGAATCCCGGCATGGGTGAAATTTTTAGCCTCTAAATAGGTTTTTAAAGTTCCTTAGCACGGGTTAGTGCATTAAAAATAAAAATAGTATAAAATATTTAAAGTTTTTGATTTAGGTTTTGCGGTAACTACTGAACTGCTCAGTTATTTTTCTCTTTTTTTCAAGCGCATAGACTAAGCTAATAATTTACATTTAATACAACGTAAAACATCTTTAGCAAACTCAGAATTACCGTAGATTACATATTTTAGGTTATGTAATCCATGATTCTGTAGCTATCGGCGGGATTATACGAACTTGGATTATTCGCTGATAATTGAAAAATTTGTAATAAATATTGTAACGTTTTTACAACTTGTTGAACAGTGTTGTGGATCAACAATGAGGGGGAGAATCATTCCAGAATTTAATATTTTGAAAAGAACTCAGCAGATTCAAAATTATTTAGGTCAGTTTAGATCTTGATATACTCTCCGGTTTGTGTGATTGTATACTTAGGCGGGTCGTGATTATGACTAGAATCGTTATGTAATACGCCGCCCAACTGATAATTTAACTTTAAGCTGGCTCTGCAGCCCGCATAACTCTTGGAGCAGTAGAAGAGGTACTTTGCCTTGCTATTCTGACAGTAAGTAAATCCTTTGTACATCAATAGACTATTCGGGCGACGCCGTGATGGTAAAAATACGTAATCTGAAAAAAATACATAAAAAATAAAACTAACGACGTACTTGACTTACTTTATTGCCATGATAGGGGGCTATGTGTAATCTGAAGCCCGATTATCGGACGAGCTAATTTTTATTGCATAAACCGTAACACTTTATCATTTCAAAGTGTAGACGAGAACACCCAAGTGCCCAATATAATTAGTTAAGAAAATATTACTTAAAATCAGTACGTTTATTCTCCCCGTGAAATAGAAAAAATACTCCTTGTCAAAATTTGGCATGACAGTTGAAAAAAATATTTGCGTCCGTAACGTAACGTATTTGAATGTGAAAATAGAAACTACTTACCATCCCCAAAATTACAGTAGGTAAGTTATTTTTTTCTGAATAAGCCTACCGTACTAGGATGCATTTTAACCTCGAATACACTGCTCCTTACAAATACTACCAGCAGACTTTTTTTTTCTTTCCAACATGCAAAAACTAGGCACGTCCGAAAATCGGGCCTCAAGAACACACTGTACGTTAAATTTGTACTTATTACAAAAATGAGTAGAGCGCTAAAATAATATTTTAATAATAATACTGAGAATTAAACTCAACTAAAAATTTAAATAGACTTTTATTTAAAACTTAAATAGATCGATAGGGAAGTTGAACACCCTCTCCAAATGCAGTTTATATAGTCTAACGTTCAGTGAAATATCGTTTAACTTACATCTGAGAGGTGTTTCAAGGAATCGTTTTTTTATAACTACGAATACCACTATGATCTTCACTGAATTAAAACTTCCGTATGAAATGTACATTAGGTATAGATAGGATTGTTAAAGGAAGAACTGAGCCAACTCAAGCGTTTCCCCCTCGATCCCAAGTTATATGACATTGTATAAATAACATTGTGTAAACATCCCTAGTCATTAAAGAATACAAGCCCACGTGCGTTTCAATTTATTACAATTTAATTTAATTTTAAGTTAGATTATTTTTTCAAAATGTGCCTTAAGTCTCCAATGCCAAACATTCATATGTTTAATGTCTTATAATATCTCATAAATAAAACATTTGCTAAGTCGGTCTTTCTGTGTTATCGAATTTAATTACAGGCCAATTTTAAATACAAGATCTCGTACACGTAGGTAGGTCAATCAGGTGTGACAATTTAAAATAATCAATATACGGAGTTTACGACCGTTTACATGTGGAATTCCTCTCGTAAGCAGGGTTTACCTCCATGTTTGCCTTGTTTTAGTGGGATCGAGTTTCTATGAATAAAACCGTAATATTGTTACTAGCTGACTCTGCAAACTTTTGTCTACCATCTATTCTCAGACCTACCAAATTTACACAAAGATACGTGGGACGCTCAGAAAGTTTTGAGAAACAAATAACTAACTTCTATGAAAAAAAATATTTTTATTAAATCTTATTAAAGAACGCTCCACCAGCCTCTATACAAAGATCCATGCGTCTGAACCAATTTTCAAAATATTTTTTCCAGTCCTCCGCAGACACCTCTTCCACGGCCTTCTCAAACGCTGCTAGCGCGTCTTCGGCGATGAAAACTGTATCCCTTTGAAATGATTTTTAATTTTAGGGAATAAAAAGAAGTCACACGGACCCAAATCAGTACTGTAAGGAGGGTGTCCCAAGACTCTGATCGGTGTGGAGTCCAGGAAGTCCCTCGTTTTGATCGCACAGTGCGCGGGCGCGTTGTCGTGGTGAAGGACCCCGCGGAGCCCGGTGTTCGGTCGCTTGTTGCTCAATTCAGAAAAAAACTTCTGGCAGGCATTTTGTGCTATACCATTCAGCGTTGATGCTGCTTTGGTCTCGAAGTGGAATTGAAATTAGGTACCCCGTCAAAGTCAAGAAACTAGCGATCAAATTTTTTCTGCGCTCCTCGATCGCTTCACATTCGTAGGCGTTGTTTCATTTTGAAACAGTCAAACTGTCGACTGACGCTTTGTTTCCGGATCATGTAGGTAAGTCCAGGATTCACCTGTCACAATGTCGTAAACGCGCCATGACGAGCCAGCATCAAATTTTTGTAACATTTCACGGCACCAAACCTATGCTTCTTAGCTTCGGTGAGGTTGTGCGGCACCCAGCGGGAAACTATTCTTCTTACGCGAAGGTGTTCGTGCAAAATCTTGTGAACTCTTCCTAAACCAATCTGCAGTGTATGCTGAATCTCTTCATACTTAATTCATCTGTTTTCTTGAATTTTTTTTTTTCTGCCAGCATAATTTCTTCGGTGACAGCCGTCGTAGAACGATCACTCCTTTGTTCATCCCCCAAAGTAAGACGGCCGCGTTTGGCTCGCTATACCAGCGGTAGATGGTTGCTTTTGAAGGTCCTTTATTCATAAAAGCAATTCGAAGTAGATCAAATGCTCATCAGGGTTTAAACCACATTTGAAATCGTAAAAAATCATAGCACGAAAATGTTCTCGATGCAGATCCATTTTTTAGTGAGACAAGAAAATTTGAATTGGCTCTCAAAAAATGCGGAAGGAAATTGGAAAATCGAACAGTAGTATTTTTACTTTTAAATAATCAACTTTTATAAAACAATTTCAAGTGGCCAGTGTCACGTAACATAAAAACTTTTTTTGACAAAACTTACTGAGTGGCCATAAAAATCGGTAATGCCGTTTCGGAGTTGTTCGATAATAGACACACGAGATTATATACCGTTGGTATTAAGGTTAAACTCATTAACTGCTTTTCCATTTTTTATTTATAAACTGATAAATATTTTTGCCCAAAAATAACACTATCTAGTTTACTCATAAAAAAAATAAAGATGGGTGAGCGTTTTTATTTCAAAGCTAAATATTACATTTAGTATCTCAAATTCACACTAGCGCAGTTTCTACGATTAGGTAGGCTCATTTGCAGTTACTGAATTTTACCTTTATCCGACTATACTAGATATACTTTCATTTGATTTTGTCGCCGGCTGGCGAGCGTCGTCGGGCACCTTTAAATATTTTCCTTCTCCTGTCATTACGTACTGGGGTGCTTCATGGGTGTGCTCCCCAAATACTCCGCGAATGTTACCGCTATAGTCAAACCGTACTTGAGCCCGGCATTCGGCTTTCTTCGACCGGGAGCAGTAGTAGAGTCTGGGGTTCTTATAGAAGTACGTGAACCCGTTCACCATCAACAAGTTCCTAACACGTTTCGTGGGCAGGTACATGTATTTGAGAACTGCAAATAATAACACCAGAGTGAAAATGCGTGCCAAAAATTGAGTGTAAGGTTAAGATTAAAGACCAGAAGAAAATTTGTGCTAGAGTTCCCGAGTAAAGAGTTCTTCCAACTTAGTCACATTCGGTTTTAACAATTATGTGCCTCCGGTTAAGTCACAGGTCTATTAATATTAATTACTGTTATTAAAAGTATTCCTGTATGATCACAGCTACTAGCTAGTACCCAAGCCCTAAAAATCTTAAAATCTAGTTTTAATCAAATATTCGCCTGTTTGACTATGATTTGTATAATAAATTTTATTCTGATTTCAACTCTAGCTAAATAACCATGTAATTTAAAAATCTTAGTGGCCCATACCTAGTTCTATTTGATACGATTTTTTACTATGCTATACGTTACGCCTCCGCCTTAACTATAAGTGAGAAATGTTCCATAGGACAGATAAGTCCATACCCAATATTGTAAAACATATAAATATTATTTCTCTATCCATGTATTTTCTCCAAATTAATATATAAACTAAATTAGGACTGTAAAAATCGAGTTCGATCTAACATTGAATAAGTTTTTCCGAAATATTTTCAACGCTCCTGCCACGAGTATTGGCAAAATTAAAGAGTACTGCTGACAAATTTAAGAGTATTGTCCATTTCTTATTTTCTGACCAGTTTGAGTCGAATACAATTAAAATAATCGGTAAGGCATCTTAAAAAAATCAGATTTCTAGGTTTCATCACATGAAAACGGTTTTTCTTAGTCTACAATTACTGCTAGTCACATGTTTTCTTGTATTAATAAAATAACAATTATTCGACAAAGTTGGCTAAAAATAGGTAAAAATGGGCGAATATTACAAGCTCTAGTCACAGACCAAGAAAAGTAGGTACAGTAAGACATGCAATAAATTGAGAGTCAGTAATACTCGCTTAATTCCATCACTATTTATTATTTCTTAATTACTATGCTACTTTACGTCAGCAACCCCTGTACAGTCTATTTATTCTTACTTGTCCAATTTAGTAAACAAGATTCTAACCTTAAAATTGAGATTAGATGCCTAAACTAGACATTTTCTCGCAAATTCATGAACTATCATGAACTATGTTTATAAAATTGGCAGCGTGTTCTCTAAAAGAGTGTTCCAGGTTACTTCATTTATGAAAATATGGCATTTTGGACTAAAAAGTCACAGTTTAAGGGTAGAATCTTGTTTACTAAATTGGACAAGTAAAAATAAATAGACTGTAACCTGAAGCATGTTTTCATACATTCTTTCACGCTTTATAAGATTCGGCATCCCGTTAAATACGCAGTTTTTCAATTAATTCCTTAGTGGGAATTCAACACATATTTGGCCGGTTTTATTATTTATTTGGGCGGACAGACGTTATAGGCATACGACTATCGACCTCTACAGTACTGGCTGAAGGACTGAAGAGGTTAAGAAGAACACGAAACCGGACTTTGGCCCCCATGGTGGAGTATGGCCTAACTTTCCTGCGATATAGGAAGAGACCCGTGCCCCAGGAGAACATCAAGGACAATGACAAGAAATGATGATTAAAAAAAATTCTTTGCGATGCAACAAAAATATACTTTAACGTAAACCCATCATACCGTAGGTTTTCTGTAATTGGGATTATAGTTTTGATTTGAACTTTGAAAATGGCGATTATTTTCAAACATACTATTATACCGTTTCGTTAAAATTATTAATGTAATTGTTAATCAAGACAAAGGGAACGTTTCCTTAACTCGTATTCACCCTGTATAATAAGTATATAACTAGTATTAATAAAACGTTTGCATAACAGCCTTATTAAATATACGAGACTTCTAGTCCGACTATGTCGCGAAGTTAGGGTTTTGGTAAAATATTAAAACCGACATTGTAAAATGAATTTATGATTTACTTAATTTGACTACGATTCGATATAAATTGCAAAGCCCACTAGCCCACAGATTTAAAAGTAGGAATCGGCTACGCAATGTACGACGAATTTTATAATAATCTATGATTTTTAGTTTTATTAAAAGCGTCCCGATCAAACGAAATTTTTAATCTATTGGCGAAAGATGACTAGCTAACTGGTTAATTCTATAGACAAACGTGGTAGGGTGACCATCAACCATATTTGGTTGAAACTGAACTGTACACTATAAACACAGCACAGTTAAATCTTTACGTAGAAGCCTTTACCAGTGATAGTGTATCGGGGAGGTGGGTGCGTGTGAGACTCCTTAATTTTCCTGATCCTTCCAACATCATCCAATTTCACTTGAGCTTTACATTCAGTCGACTTGCTTTTGGAGCAGTAATACTGGTTCTGCTTCTTATTCTTCAAGAAGTATGTGTAGCCATTGATCATTAGCAGCTGATTGCCTCGTAGCGTAGGTATCATTGTGTAACCGACATCTGAAAATTTTCCTTAGATAAATGAGGCACTAGTATTGTCAGAAAACAAATCCAGTAAGACAAATACGTCCCGTGACTACCGCTAGTGGCTTTTTTCCGAGCGCTTACGTGCTTCGCAAGGCACGTTAAGACGTTGGTGCCGGCTATCATGAAATGGCAGTCGTTAAGCCATGTCGGAGGTCTTATGGGCGGTTTGATAACTTATGACAGTAAAGCCCGCCACTGTCTTAAAATCCTCCACCAACCCGGACTTGGCCACCGTGCTAGAGTATGTCCTAACCTTCCTGCGATGCAGGAAGAGACCCGTGCCCCAGCAGTGGGGACATACAAGGGTTGATAACGCAACGTAAATCCAGTAAGACGTGCAATGAAACCTCTTATTCCAGACACCTATTTCTCTTCCCGAAACGAGAGGGAAAATACAAAAAAGTGAAAGAAAAAATATATAATAAAATATTTTTTTTTAAACACAAATTCTGATTGGAGTTTTTCAGGAAGAATTGCGCATTCCTAAGTTGTGTACTGTCTGTTAGCTTTTAGAATATACCTCGGCTACCATCGGTTAGAATCGGATATATTCGTGTAATCGAAATGTCGGAACGAATATGACACTTAAATTTACATAACTTTTCAAAATAGTGAAGATATTTTTTTTACGGTACACTCGTATGCTTTCGGCAAAAACCAAAGCCTACTCTAGAGACTGTACGTCTGTATTAAACCAAATTCACCGAGTCACTCGTTGCCTTCGAAAAAAATCGAATAATCGGTTCCAGAAGTACTCACAAACTAAACCTTAATGTAAAGCCCTTCTTTAGTTTTGGTATATCTGGGAGCTGCGTGGTTGTGAACGGGCTTTATTTTGAAAATGCGTCCATATCCATCTAACTTCACTTGAGCTGTGCAATTAGCTGTCAAAGTCCGGGAGCAGTAGTAATGGTTCTTGTTCTTCCGGAAAAAAGTGAAGTCGTTGATCTTTAACAACCTTTTATCGCGAACCGTAGTTATGTAAGTATAACCGACACCTGTAAACAAATCGAACTGCAGTGGAAACGACATACAAAAAAATATATAAAACCAACACAGTGTTGAAAAATCAATGCGGGCTAAAAAAAAAATCGTATTCTAACAAGTCCGGTTTTATTAGGTTATCCTTAAGATACAGTATATAACATAGAGACAGAATAACATATTATTTAGTTCGCGCGCAGTCTGTATTAGTGTACACAGTTACATAAATATAAATACAGATACAGATATCGATACATATGGGCTACTGATATTTGACATTCACACGAATCAGATACCTAGACAGATATATAGAGAAGACTACAAAAATTTTAATTTAACAATGGTAATTTCTTAAATTTAAGTTCTTATACAGTCGGCAGTCTTATCAGACAAAAGTACATACTGAGCCACAGATCAGAACTGATCAGGTGTGTTTACACTTAAGCGATTGTTCACTCATGATCGTTCCTCGACACGGCCATTCTGAAAAAAGGGCATTCTCGCGCGTGTTCTACTTTCGCATTCGTAACCTCTACTTTGATATTCAAGCATGTAAACCGCTAGAGGCAGTCGATTATGATAACAACATTTATATTAAAGTAACGACTTTTCCTTGAAAATTATTTTGAGTATGGAGTGGAGCCACTTTTAGTCACTTTTACAGTCGCATTAGGTTGTGATTATAGCATTCCGTTGACTTTAATTACTCTAAATGTAAATACATATTTTCACCCTTTACCAACCTTCACCAATGCCTTTCGTTACCAATCAGACCTGCCAATGTATAACTGCGGTATCATGAGTACTGAATATCATTTTTACAGAAAATAATATCTTCCTCGAATTTTTCCCCTTTGGTTTGCGTTCGTTCCGTTGATTGAATGAACGTGTTGGGAGCGGAGCGGTAGGCGATAGTCATAATCACGCGGTTTCAGTCCACTTCTGGACCTCTCCCAAGACACTGCACTGAGCCCGAACTTCGGCTCTTCTCTGCCAGTCACTGCCTACCGCTTTGCGAATGTCGTCGCGCCACCTGGTCACAGGGCGTCCTACGCTGCGTTTGCCGGTTCGCTGTCTCTACTCAAGAATTAGTCTACCCCAACGCTTATCGATCGTGCGGCAGATATGACCCGCCCATTGTCACTTCAGTTTGCTAATCCGTTCAGCTATGTCGATCAGTTGGCGAATAACTTAGTTCCGGATGGCAGTACTTCAACATTTCGCCTCCCACATATAGCAGTGGTACTCTTGCTATTTTGAAATTGTTTACTCTAAAAAAAAACTTGACCTAACGAACCTTGGAAGAGTCGATCTGATACGAAATTGAATCGGTGATTTCTAAAAGCCCACATGTGACACAGACCTACCTTTCCAAGAGGCAATAAAAACTGATTATGAAATTTATGTGGAGGTTATTTAGTAGTTTTATAGTTTCTATGTAAAATATATCGCCTAACAAGGTATATGAAGGAACGAGGTATATGAAGATACATTCGTATTTTAAAATATTATTAGGTATAATGTATGAATATAAGATAAAATTGCGTCACATGTGGGGTTTTAGAAATCACCGATTCAATTAAGAAGTAAGCTACTTCTTCATTTTGCATAAGATCGACTCTTCCAAAACACTCAGTGTTCGATGGTTTATGAGACTAAAACCTCATATCAACTGGCCTTAATTCGGTCTCAAAAGTGTTTTAGTCGGTCTTGTTCTATAAAAAAAAGGCCGTTAATATTTACTGTCTACTTATAACGATTCAAGATGTAAAGATTCAAAAGTTCTTAAAAACCCCATGAAATGTACTTAAGTACATGTTGCTCCTACGAATAAATCTTAGGCTGAGGTGGCTCGTGATTATGATGCCCAAACGCCAAAGCTCTTTCAGGGTTAATGAGTTTCAATTTCGCTTTGCAGCGGGAGTTCTTTTTAGAGCACACGTAGTCGCCTTTGGTGCTTTTTTGCGAAAAAGTGTATCCATCCACCAGGGCTAAAGGATTTTTGCAGCCTGGGCGAGTATTAGGTATTAATTTGAAAATTACCAAGAGTCCTGAAACAACAGAAAGTTTTGGTGAAAGAACCTTTACTTTTAAAAGACAAGCGGCGAGCAATAATTTCGTGAGTTTGTAAGCATTTTGTTTTTAGACGTGCTTAAGCAACGTTATGTGCTAGGACACAATTTCAAGGGAAACTTTCCAAAAACAAACTTACGGTTTTTGTTTAATAGGTTTTTAATAGTTTTGCTTCAATAACAGGTGTAATAATAAAAATATAAGATCAAAAAAGACATAAATTTAATCTTTATTTTCCAGTAATGTTCTTTCTTTAGAACTTCCGCTATAGTAATATGTAATATTTTAACTAGAAGCTTACTAGCGTTTAAGAGATAGTGTCCATATGTAAACTGGCAACGTCATATCAGAAATAAAAAATCTATTTCAACATAATAATACCTAATATTTATCTTTAGCCAAAAATAGGTACAACATTAGGATCAACTACCCTGGGCAAATATCTCAAACCATAGTAAGATAGATAAGTAGATGGAAATAGAACACTTTATTGCACAACCAGACAAAAAAGAATACCACCATGATTAAAGAAAATTAGTTTGCCATACATTGTCACTATTCGGATGCATTTATCTTAGAAAGAATCAACTATTTGATGTGCTAGACAGAAATGTCTATGTCTAGTTATTCCCGTCGATTTCTTGGTTATCAAGTTCTGAAATACATTGCAATCATAGCACTTCCCCTAAATTTCTGGCTTACCTTCATAATAATATATCGTTTCATATACTTCCATATACACAGACTAAGTTTGGGGTTTTTTTGGCCATTTTTTCTCCAAAATGATCTTTGATCTTTGGTTATACTTTGAATTGTAACGTTCATTAAGCTGCAGCTTATGTGCTACTTTGATTAAAAACATTTCATTTTATTTCGTTTCATATATCTACATTTTGTTATACATACATACATACATACATACATACATACATACATACATACATACGTACGTACGAACGTACGAACGTACGTATGTACGTACGTATGTATGTATGTATGTATGTATGTATGTATGTATGTATGTACGTAACTACACCGTACGTACGTACGTACGTACATACATACATACATACATACATACATACATACATACATACATACATACATACATACATACATACATACATACATACATACATACATACATACATACATACATACATACATACATACATACATACATACATACATACATACATACATACATACATACATACATACATACATACATACATACATACATACATACATACATACATACATACATACATACATACATACATACATACATACATACATACATACATGCATGCATAAATAAATATCCTCACGCCTGTATCCCAGAGGGGTAGGCAGAGACTAGGGACTGCCACGATCCTGACAGATCACCTTCGCTTCATCAACATTCATAAGTCGTTGCATGCACGCACGCCGGTTCCGGGTACTTTTTATCTTTCGGACGTCCCTTACCAGCCCTTCCACTGACATTCGCAATATATATTTTGTTATTATTAATATTTCGTTAAAACATGAAAATAATATGATAATATACACTTCATGAATTTCTATGAGTTCCTAATATTTGTGTGTACCTATATTAATATGTGTGCTGTATTTTATGAGTGCAGTCTGTTTCCATTTTGCAGTGTTTTCAGCATTCTGTCGTTAAACTCGCCGATGCTAACTAACGCCACAAGCGTGCAATAAAAACCACAACTTGTTTTATAATACGTTATTATCAAAAAGTGAACATCTTAAATCTTAATATCTGTGAGAACTATTTTTAGAACATACAGCCTAGAACGCAGTACTTCAATTCAAGGACTTTAATCTATTTCCGCTAAAGACGGCCATTTTGGTTTTGAATGACAGGACACGCAACAGTCTGATTAGAGAACGTTGTGGACTGAAAGAGGATGTAGTGACTAGAATTGAAAAAGGAATGTTTCCTTGGTTTGGACATCTTATGAACGTTGATGAAGCGAAGGTTATCTGTCAGGATCGTGGCAAGTGGCGGTCCCTGGTCTCTGCATACCCCTCTGGGATACAGGCATGAGGTTATGTATGTATGTATGTATGTCCGGCCATTTTCGATTAAAGTTGTGGATCCTAGGTTCTAGACTGAAGATTCTAGATTTATACTATTTTTATTTTTAATGCACTAACCCGTGCTAATGACAATTTTAAAAACTTATTTAGAGGCCAAGAACTCCACCCATGCCGGGACTCGAACGCGCGACCTCCGGCCATCCGCGCCAGCGCCCCTTCCAACTGAGCCAATGGGCGACCCACCTATTAATACAATACAATACAGAGAATAGTGTAAAGAGGTTCGAGGTTTAACTGGTTCTGATTACAACTTACTGTCCCAGGTCCAATATTTTCCTCATTTTATGACAACAAGAATAAAGTTCTTTAAAATCTACGTAGTTTTAGAAGACTTGAAGTAACTATTACCTCCAGGGTTTAAGAGGATAAAACGTAATACAGAGAGTATTGTAAGTCGACCATTAATTCAGTTGGGAGAGCGCTTGCACGGTTAGCCAGAGGTCGCGGGTTCGAGTCCCGGCATGGGTGGAATTTTTAGCCTCTGAATAGGTTTTTAGGATAAAACAAGTTATGATTTTTATTCGATTGGCGGCGCTACTTAGCGCTGCTTGAAAAAGTGGGAGGGAGGGCGGTGCATTAACTAACCGCATGGTGCTTGTTGGATTTTTGGCGGAATTTAGCAAAGTAATTTTCACTTTTTGATGCTATTATGGATTTCCGCAAAGTAACGCCTGATTCCATACAATACATAAATAAATATCTATCTATTTAGTATTTAAATGACACGTGCGACGTCTTAAGCTGGGGTGGCTCGTGGTTATGGTGCCAAGAAGCAAAAGCTCTTCCAGGTCGAATTATTTTCACCTTCGCCTTGCAGCCGTAATTTTTTTTAGAGCACACGTAGACGTTTTTGGAGGTCTTCCTTTGTGAAAATGTGTATCCGTTAGCTAATACCAAGGGTCTTATGCTACCTTTACGAGGATTTTCAATAAACTCGCAACTTAGGATCAATCCTGAAACAACAGATTTTTTCTCGTGACAGTACTTTTGTGAAATGCTTGCGGCGAGTATTATCTTTCAAACAAAAACAAATAAAAAAAACTGTTCAACGTAATGAATTTACATTCTGTTTTTTAAATATCAATGTAAAATGTAAGCCGCTGCCTTCGGGCCATAGTGTAGTATCAAAAATCGAAACTCCTTTGATTATTTATTCCTATTTCCGATGAACCGACTGAAGTGCTCGTGGCCTAGTCGAACCGAGTGATTGAAATCAATCACTTGTGTTAAGTAACAAAAGGCGCGGTCAGGCGCAAGTTGGGTGACCGTCCTGTGACTACCGCTAGTGGCATTTTTCCGAGCGCTTCCGTACTTCGCAAGGCACGTTAAGCCGTTGGTGCCGGCTGTCATGTAATGGCAGTCGCTAAGCCATGTCAGAGGCCTTATGGGCGGCTTGATAACTTCTGTCAGTAAGACCCGCCACTGTCTTACAATCCTCCACTAACCTGGTCTTGGCCCCCGTGGTGGAGTATGGCCTAACCTATGCCCCAGCAGTGATGCGATACAAGGGTTGAATCGATTTCCGATAAATAAATCAGAAGTTAAGGATAAATTAAACCGCAGAGCAAACCACTTCACATACTAGAAAGTAAACATATTAGTGGCGTAAAATAACGTTTTATTTTAACCACAATCTGGCCACTAAGATCCACGAACACGCTGTTCGATGACAGCTTCAGACTACATAAAGTTTCAGATTTGTGAACAATAATTTTTTTGCACTTGCATGCACAAAATTCTCAAAAAGTTATAATCAGAGTAATAACATATACACCACACAATTACTCATTCTGGGCATAGATTCTGCTGATGCATTGTGGTACAAATGACAACTGCACGAACATGGAGATTTAATTTCGTTGCTGTTCAAGTCTACGCACGCGTGTATACGCGTGAAGAACAGAACTTTAAGGCATCATTGGTATAAACAAACCCGTCACGTGACCCGACCATGTATCTGTAATGGTACTATAATGTACTTACAAAATCGAGGCCCTAGGCATAGATTCTGCTCATGCATTGTTGTACAATGACAACTGCACGAACATGGAGATTTAATGTCGTTGCTGTTCAGGTCTACACACGCGTATATAACAAACCTTTAACGCGTCATTGGTATAATATAGTACTATGACAGATCTGTCATAGCACTACAATGTACTAAAAAAATCGAGGCCCTGTGCCTAGACTCTGCTCAAGCATTGTGATACAATGACTGCACGAACATGGAGATTTAATTTCGTTGCTGCTTCAAGTCTACGCGCATATATGTACATGGAACTTTCTAGGTGTCAATGGTTTAAAAACACCACACGTCTATCTGTCATGGTACTATAATGCACTAACAGAATCAAGGCGTGGGGAGCCAATTCTCACTTCTTCAGCAAATAAGTCGTATACGACTCTAAGGTTTTTGACTTGGAATTCTACATAAAAAGTCGAGTGACAGCCAAAATCTGCATTCTCAACGCCATGCTAGAATTCGAATGAGAAAATAAATGTCTAATGACTCTGTCGAGTTATGTTATCTTATTTTTATGCGACAAATGTCTAAGCCTTCGAATATTTGACGTCTACGCTTTCAATTTGCATGGGCGAGAACCTGCTCCCTGGTCTCAAATTAAGATAAATTATGACTATTTTGTAACCAGCGAACGACATCACTAGCGCGCGTAAAGATACTTTTAAATAGGTACTTGAAGTCTTTGTAAATTGTTCTACATTTTTTTCTATTTTTACCTCCTACCTCTACAATAGGTACATAAGGTATCGGAAGACACACATGTTCTCTAACAATTAATAAAATCCATACGGCAAAGGGTTATTATGACGCGTACTTGACTCCTGCGACTTAATTTTCGGTGGTGGTGGTTCATGATTATGGTACCTGTAAGCTAAAGCTTTGCCTAAGTCAATCACCTTCAACTTAGCTTTGCAGCCGGAGCGGTCCTTTTTAGAGCATACAAAGACGCATTTGGAGTCTTTTTTTTGTGAAAATGTGTACCCTCCAACCATGGCTAGAGGTTTGCCTCCTGAGCGAGGATTCGGAATGAACGAGCAATCTACGACTGATACTGAAACAAAAGTGTTTTTTTTTATTATTAATTAAATACTAACCATAGACAAAGTTCTATATTTATTGGTTCTATATTTTAAACTCATATTTCTATATTTTACAAAACATTGGACCATGTTGCCTGTAAATAAAATAAATTAATAAACATGAACTTTTATCTATCCTAAGGTTGCCTGGAAGGGATCGCTTTTAGCGATAAGACCGCCAATTGTATATTATGAAACTTCCACATATATATTTTTTTTATATACTCTCAAAAGGTATGGTGTGCAGTAAAGAGGATTACTTAATGCAACATTTGGAGACACGCCCTTTAGTAAGTTATTTTATTAAAAAAATTGGTACAGTTTAAAAATCTATTTAGAGGCTAAAAATTTCACCCATGCCGGGATTCGAACCCGCAACCTCTGGCTATCCGTGCCAGCGCTCTACCAATTGAGCCAATGGGCGACTCACGGCATCAGTGAAATTTCGAACCTCTTTACACTATTCTCTGTATTACGTACAAATAAATTTTTAAATAAAATTTTTAAATTTGTTCCTTAGCACGGGTTAGTGCATTAAAAATAAAAATAGTATAATTGGTACAGTTGTTATTTTGTTTTATTCTCGAATCCCAAAATATTGTGTTAGGTAATGTTAGCAAAAATGCACTTTAGTCCAAAAATTTTATTATACACTCCAAGACCTTTTTGAGTAATTAAAAAATACATTGCAGAAGATATTATAAATCTTGTGTTCTTACGTCTAAGCAAGTCTAAGCCTTGTATTGCCTTAATGTAAATTATATTCTATTTGACAATAACATAATAGTATAAAAATAGTCTGCATGACAAAAAGATCTCAAATAGTATTAAGTTAATAATTTTAAGATTCGATGATTTTTATGTTTAATATTAATTCATATATGTTCGAATTTCATCGTAGTGCCCTTAAAGGGCAGGGCGATTACATGTACATACTCTGAAAATTACAAAAACTATGTTTTCGTTCATAGATAGCGAGTGGTATTGCTAATATAAAATTCATAAATATTTGTAGTTTACAAAACAAAGTCATTGATACAAGTCGAACCCTCGACCTCCCTAGTGTGAGGCCGGCGTGCTACCGCCGCGCCACCACTGCTTCTCTCTTATTAACAGCATTACTAGTAACATATTTACTGACATTAATACTTGATTGCATTTGTGGCACATGTCAACTCTGCGCGCGCACTACAAACTCCAATATTCCTGCATCGCGCAATCAAAGTGTATCAATGACATACCATAAATATAACGTCCGACTAACAATAGTTGGACCGGCCGTCCCCAGGCATACGATCTGCCTGGCGGGAAATATCCCTTTAGAGTGGAAGAGCACGATCACCCGCTCTTCCCTATACATTCTATTTTATACTATTATTCGTAAAGGGGACAAGTCTTTCAAAAAACCCTGCAGAGCTTTTATATGAATAAATCACCTATTCCACCTCATACTCACCTACCTGGTGGTTAGACCGGCTGCCCGACGGTCGGACAATGTGGTCAGATCAGCAGGAAGCCCGTGCGAATGGCGTGAGACCGCGAAGGATGGTGTGATGGGGAAATGGCCTATACCCAGCAGTGGGCAGAAGTGGGTGCTTCTACTGGTATATCGAAAGAAACAAATTCTTATGTATCTTAAAATAGCAAAAATAAAAGCAGCTGAGTTAAACTGAGAATATTTTTATTTAAATTAATATGGACGTTTTGTGAACGGGACCTTTTGAGAACGGGAACTTTTGAGAACGGGACTTTTTGAGAGCAGGACCTTTTAAGAAAAATAAAAAGGGACGTTTTGCGAACGGGACCTTATACGTCTAAATGGACCTGCTACAGGGAGGCATCGAATTAGTTGTTAAAACATTCAGGGAAGTTCTGACCATCATGTTGACAATATGTATAGGGGAGTTCTGATAATGACTTAGAACTCTATGGCACACGGTTAAAAAAATAGTGAGTCAATAAAAAATGTTTGTACATATTTACATACACTTACAGGTTAATAAAACATTTTTGTACATATTTGCACACAATGGTTCACATTTGACTAGTTTACACGTGTGAAGTACTTAAGTAAGTATAAAATCCGACAAATACCTTTAAAAAATTACTTTGACTTCGAATGGACGTATTTAAGGTCTCATTGGTATTTGGAATGTGACGTAGAATTCTTCAGACGTTTAATATGGTTCAATTAATAAATCATTTCAAACATGTACTATGTCTTACGTGTTAACAAACTCGCCCCAAATGGGCAGATTTTTGGTAAATTTAGGCCCTTTACAAATTTTTCAATAACCCGCCACATACTAAAGTACAGTCGCCAGCAATGTTTCCTCGCATACACTTTAATCAGTGACGTTCAGGCCCCTCAGGGAGCAATTTCCATACAAACGTAGTAGTTTGGTTTTTATTCACAAACGGTATCGCAATTAAACTTTGCCATCGTTTAGATATAAAATGTCAACATATTACCGTGCTTCGAATTGGAACTAAACTTATAAACTTATGAAACCCGAGTTTTTGAAGTAAACTTTCGTTACCACTACCTACACATTATTAAACTGATTCCGGATTCACAATCTTGATTTTTGAGTAATAGTTTCTATGAAGAGACAAAGGGCCAGTTTTTTAATTTAAAAATTTCACTAAGTAAATAATTAACTAAAGTGCTGTCTCTTCCGTTTTTTTACAGAAAAGGATGACAGAACGTTCTTCATGAAGTTCTCAATTCAGAAACTTGCCCAAAGAGCCAGTTTCGGAATTAAGAATTTCTCTAAGAAAATAGTTAACTGTAATGCTGTCTCTTCGAATTTCTCAGAAAAGAGCGTGACAGAACGTTCATTAAGTTTGCTTAGTGAAATTCTCATTTCAGAAACCGGCGCTCATGAGTCTAGAATTCCTTTTCCACAATTTTATTTTCTATTCTAAGCATTGTCAATTCTCGATCATTGCAATCTGGTATGTCGTTTGTAATTTGTATGGGAATAGCTCGAGGGGCCGCATTAAGAGCAACTTTGCAACATGTAACTGATGATGTGTTGTCGACAGCCACAAGAATTAGTAAACCTTGACGAACTTCCCCGAGGCTGTCATAGTATATTTGGGAGGTGGATGATTATGGTCACCATGAACGAGGACCGAGTCGGTTCCAAGTTCCCGCAGCTTAACCCTGACTTTGCAGCCGCGGTCCTTTTTAGAGCAAACGTAGACATTCTTAGACATTTTCCGCTCCGAAAAGGTATACCCGTTCACCATAAGTAGATCCTTACCACCTCTCCAGTTAGGTATGAAAAAGTAGTGTGCGCATGCTGAAACAGGACGTTGACAGTTTTTGTTAGGTTAGGTAAAGGGCTTCATGAGGTTGACTAGCGCCATCAGTGGGATAAAATCAAGAGTGTTACTGCATGGATCCCTATAAAATTACAATTTCTATTACTAAAAGAGTTGCAAGCCACTTTTTGGAAATAAAAACTATATTTAATAAAACAAAGAAATAGAGATCTTTTCTCTCTGAGGGAAGGCCTGTGCCTTGATGAGACGTTTGTAGGTTACATAAAAGAAAAGACTTGCGACGCCTCTGAACTTGACGTAAACATGCATGTGATGGAACAAAATTAATCCATCATAGACATTGACAACATAGAAGAAATTGTAGAAGATAAAGAAAAAGGAAAGGGAGGTAGAGACGGGTCACAAATAAGCTATATTGACCAAATAAAATAAGAAGTTGAATGTCGTGACGTACCAGGCGGTGAAGGAAGAACAGGGGCCCACTACTGCGCCATACTCTGTCGGATTCCTCTCATTTGTAATAACAATTCGTATGGATTTTGACAGTAAGCTCAGGATTTAGTGAGCAGTGAATATATGGGCCTGCCAAAAATTATACCCTTAATGTATGTAATGTACCAACAAGAAAGTTAGGTTTTTACGTCATTATATTTTGCACTCGTTTTCTATGTTAACCGTGGTCTGGTCTATGATACTAAGGAAATACTTCATAGGTTGGGTGATATGTTACTAGAGAAGACTCCAATGCGATCAGTATAGGATGTATCTACACGATCAAAGATTTACCAACATGACCAGCGGCCGTATTAATATCCCATCGAAAATTTCTTAATTTACATTAATTTAGAGCCATTGTTAATGGAGAAACGAAGTTTTCTGTTTTGAGATTTACAATTAAAATAGACAAATAAATAAAGAAAACTTTATTCAACAGATACTTAGGTTCGGGTTTCTTTAAACAAGTCTCTTATAAAACTAATTTAGGTATCACTTAACCTTTATCATCATCATCGGCCATTAGAGGCCCACTGCAGGACATTCCGCAGTAGGTCTGTAATGGCTGGCAGAGCAGACTTCATGGTCTTGCGCCGTCCGCGTCACATAAAGTATCACTTAACATTCCTAAATCAGAAACTAGGAGAGCTACTATAGCTAAGTGCTTATTTTAGCATATCTAATAATAAATTCAGGTTTATTCGGCTCTCCATATAGACATCCAAAATTCACAAGATTAACGGTTCTTAGAATCTTGACTACGATGATAGTCAAGATTCTAAGAAAAGCAGCGGTTTTTAAATTTTTATGTAAACGCCGCCACTTGTCACCGTGTACTTCGGTGGTAAATGAGTGTGTTGGTCATCGATGCTCCTAATACCGCCTTGTCGATGCAAGATAACGCGGGCTTTACAGTCCCTTTGCTTCCTTTGGGAGCAATAGAAACACTCGGGGCATTTGTTATTCTGAGCGTAAGTAAAACCTTTGACCATAAGAAGTGTGTTACCTCGATGTGTTGTAATAAACTCGTATCCAGGGTGGTGCATTTCTGAAATTGAATTTCCGTTAAGTGTAAGGGTCCGAAGTGGTAAAGTAACTAAAATATTCTTTATTGTTCACACCAGAAAGTAATTACAGAGACAAAAATTACAAAAAAACATTTAAAGTATCTACCTACCTACATGCATGCATCGTTATCAACCCTTGTATGTCCCCACTGCTGGGGCATGGGTATCTCCTTGCATCGCAGGAAGGTTAGGCCATACTCCACCACGGCGACCAAGTCTGCGTTGGTGGAGGATTGTAAGACAGTGGTGGGCCTTACTGTCAGAAGTTATCAAGCCGCCCATAAGGCCTCTGACATGCATACAATATCATATCTATAATCTATAATATAAAAATGATTCGCTGAATGTGTTGGTAAGCGCATATCTCGAGAACACCTGAACCAATTTCGCTAATTCTTTTTTTAGAATATTCCTCGAAGTGCGAGGATGGTTCTTACGGAGAGAAAAATAAAAAATAAACAAATAATCTGTGAGGCGGTACGAAGTTCGCTGGGTCAGCTAGTCTCACATAAGCAACAATCAAAAAGTTCATTTACAGAAAGAAAAGTCATAAAATATATAATATAATAAAAAAGGCGATCAAATAAACTGCTCGAGACATATCGGACCCAAAGGTGTGACATGACAGTGATAAAGTTGTTGTTTCACAAACATCATTACTATAGGGTCTGTTTCACAATCTGCAGATAAAGTTCCGGATAAGCTATCCGCAACCAGGGCTGCCGTTTGTTCTAAATTTGAAGCCATATTGCGTGTGTTCGTTACACGCAATATAGGAAAATTTATTTAAATTTAGAACAAACGGCAGCCCTGGTTGCGGATAGCTTATTTGGAACTTTATTTGAACATTGTGAAACAGGGGCTAAGTATGACGCAGAAGTTATACTGGACATATTTCAAGGAATATACTCGTACATTGCTTCAGCATCAGTAGCATGGACGGTTCCTACATTTATTATTCCAGTTCCATGCTTCAAATTTCTTTTGGTTTCTTACGCAGATATATGTTTATGGATATAATTCCCGGCAGATAACCGAAATATAAATCCGCGGATTGACATGTAACTTTTTCATTATTTAATTAAGGTAAAGCCAGAATAGTTGTAAGTCACATCTCGCGTCCTCTGGCCAAAATACATCATTTGGTCAAAAACTTATCTACATCGAGTTTACTTTTTTAAAATACTTCTACATAACTAAATACGTAGAGGCAGGAAATTACTGAAAATCAAGTGATTTTAGACAGTAGGTGCATTTTTTAACATTTAATGCAGTTTATAAAGATAACTCTATAAGGTGTTCAGAGCATGCAGGCTGTAATAATTTTGAGCAAGTTACTTTAACTTTTTTGTCCCTTTTCCTTGTACAGTCACGAGCACTAACATGTATGCACCTGAGTACCTTGTCAATATAAAAATAGTCAATTTCTCATGCATCAGGCCAGAAGAGGTTAATGTGAAAAAGTTCTAACGTGTTTCCATGTTAGTGCAGGCGACTGATATGTACACAGCGCACGCAATTTCACTTTGACGCCAACGTTAGTAGGTTCCCGCCTGGGTAGTACAACGACAAATATGCAAAGTCGCAACTTTGCAGTACATTAACTGTCATTAACAATTAGGTGTAGTACATTGAGTGGCCGAGATTTCCTACTGGTGGATCTGTGAGCTAATCGGCCTTGCAACGTACATCGAATTGTAATAGTAACAATGAATTGTTGTACTATTATAGACCAGATGTTAAGTCTCGAAAGAAAGACAATGTGTTTAAAATATTCTAACATATTGACCTGAAGATGTCACGATACATTTAGGCGGGGGGTGTATATGCTCCTCATTTAGGACAATTAATGATTTACTGTCGGCGTTCATCTTCAATCTTGCTTTGCATTTGCTATTTTTCAACGAGCAATAGTACAAGTTATTTCTTTGAAGGGAATAAGTGTGTTCGTGGAACAATATGAGCTGCTTGCCACGTTGCGACTTAATAAACTCGTAGTCGATCGTTCCTGTTGAATGTACAGAATGTAATCGTTACGAAATACGCTTTATTAAATTATACTTTATATACAGGGTTCTATTTCAACTATCACTTTTAAGTACAAACGTAAAATTAATAGCAATTAAGTTGCGAAATCTATTTTGAGTTGAGAAGAAATCTTGGTTCAAAAAATTCGCGTACAATTAGATATTAAATAATGACCCGCGGATCCGCGGCAAGCACGCTCTGACATGAACCCTTTGTATGTCCCCACTGCAGGGGCACGGATTTCTTCCCGCATCGTAGAAGGTTGCAGTACCTACGATTAAAATCATTTAACGATTCTGCCAACCTCGGTAATTGCCATGAATCCCTCATCTCTCACATAAAGTTATTAATTTACCGATATGACCTTTAATTATATTACCTACTCGTTGTCTTATAGAATACTATACAAGAACGATATAAGCAACTAAACCTCCTTTGTAGCTCAAAATTAACACAGCTGAATCGTTAAAGGCCTGGCCAAACCAAGGCGTCCAAGTCGCGTTCGCGGTGGCGTGCGCGGTGGCGATAACTGCGCGTGCAAAAGTTGTTCACACTGTCGCGTTTGTTCTTGCGTTTACCAGGCTGGAGTCACGTCACTAACTACAATGCTCTCTGATACAGAAAGTGAAATTGAAGAAGTTTTACTTTTGGCTACTCTCATTGAAGATGAAGAGGAACAAGAAAGGCAAGTACAACACAATCACAATAATTCTAGTGAACGTCAATTGTAAGCTAATGTCTCATTAGGTATGTTTTTTTTTCAGAAAAACAAGAGTATTGGTACACAGTATAAATGAAACCAGAGAAAGGGAAGGTGAATTCCATACCTTGCACTGGCAATTAAAAGCGATTTTTCATTTCGCTTTTCTACTATAGAATGTCTATCGAATGCTTTGATTCGATATCAAAGAATATCGAATGCTTTGATAGAGCTTTTGGTTATGATTAGAGACTCTATTAAAAAAGAGTATCGCACTCCAATATCACCAGAAGAACGACTGTGCTATCATGAATACTTTATAAACTAAAAAACACAGTTTTTTCCAACAAAAATAGCTGCGTGCAGCGTCCTAATGTAACAAGCGCGATCTGATCGCCACCGCTGCGTCCAGAGGACGCCTCGATGTGAACACGTCGCTACAAGTTCGTACGCAACAACTGATCGCTACCACGCACGCCACCGCGGACGCGAGCTGGACGCGTTGGTTTGGCCAGGCCTTAATTGATTTTAATCGTATTGTACGCCAAACTCCACCACGGGCCGAAGTTTAGGTTTGTGGACGATTTTATGGTAGTGGCGTGAAAGGAGCCTCCCCGAACGACGTACTGACTGAGCCCGTAGGTACGTGTGGCGCACCCTAGGCAACAATCGGCGAGTACTTTACGCTGATTGGCAAATCCTTTTACCACACGCCAAGAAGAAGAAGGTAGTGGCCGGCCTACACGCATGCACAGCTCTAGCTGGCTACTAAGGGCGGGCGCATGCTGAGACGCGACGCAGCACAGCGCAGCGCAGGGCAGCGCAGATTTGTAAAGTATGGAACGTCATTGAGCTATGTACGCTACGGCGCAAGCACGTGCGACGCAGACATACTCGTATGTCTGCCCTGCTCTGCGCGACGCGTGTACGTCAAGGCGTGTTTAGTAACAATTTTGTTGTAATGACAGAACATTTAATTGAATTAGTAGTTCGCTGTGAACCTTGTTTGTATGATAAAAATCATCCAGGCTATTCAAAAAAGACATTAAAGAGTTATTATGGGTGAGAATTGCGCAGGAAAGGAATGGAGCGAATAGTTGCGACGCAGCATGCGGTGAGGGCCTATGTCTCCCGGAAATGCCCTGCCCTGTACTGAACTGTGCTGCGCAGTGCTGCGTCGCCTGCGTCTCAGCATGCGCCCAGCCTAATGGTTCTCATACATTCGAGTTAGAGTCGAGATATCGAAATAAGACTTATTTTTCAAAACTAACTAGAGTATTGTTAAGGCACGTTCATATTGCAGTGCCTTTCAAACCACTCAAAATTCATGGTGTAAACGTCCCAGTACAGTACAAAGACCCAGGACCGAGTCAATACTAGGACTTATTAAACTATTGCAGACATCTAATGACAAGAAATAAAACTACATCTTGTGAAGGATGATGGCATTGTAATAGATTGTGATTATGGATCAATTATGTGAGTATCCCTCCAGGACACTGACGCCGAATGCGAATTAATCTTAACATAAATAAACCAATTTCAATCTGCAACCTAAAATCTTTGATATATTTGAAACTAAAAGAAAAATACATTTATTACACATCTAAATCCTAAGATATTGACCTGAAGAGGTTTTTACATATTTAGGCGGGGGATGTACATGCTCCTCATTTAGGACAGTTAGTGCTTTACTTATGGGGTCCAATTTCAGCCTTGCATTGCATTTGTTCATTTTCAAAGAGCAATAGTATAAGTTACGCTTAGATCGTAGGCAATAAGTGTGCCCTTTGAACAATATAAGTTGTTTCCCTCGTTGCGACGGAACCAGGTTGTACTCGTAAATTCCTGTTGATTGTCGAAAGATAAATAGATACATATTGATATCAAACCTTTGTACGTCCCCACTGCTGGGGCACGGGTTTCACCCTGTCCCATCGCAGAAAGGTTATCCCACAGATTGGCCCCCGTGGTTCTACCCCGGGGGCCAAGTGCGGGTTGGTGGAGGATTGTAAAACAGTAGCGGGCCTTACTGTCAGAAATTATCAAGCCGACCTCTGACATGGCTTAGACTGCCATACACGACAGCCGGCACCAACGGAATAACGTAATAAAAGCTAAACGGTACACGAAAAAAAACGAAAAGTAATAAAACAGAGTCAGAAAACAAGAACATACAATGTTGTCATACAAACTACGGGAAGTGCCACATATACGTACCATAAATTCATTACGAGGGTGTGGAAAATGCAATGGCCCCCGGCTCAGCGTGTGCTGGATACTTGGAGAAAATTCAGCGCTGGTACCTATAATGCCGGTACCAAGTAAAGAGGGCGTGCTGGCCTTAGAGAGGAAGAAGGAGCTAAACTGAGATAATATATAATACATAGGCTGCTACTTATGTATGCGGAATCTGGGATTCCAATAATTTTAAATGCAATGTCTGACCTCCATGGTCAAATTCGTTCTTTTTTTAAATACTAGCCGCTAATATTTTTCTCTTATATACGTTAGTGTTTTGTTTATGTTGGGTTTAAATTGACATATCGCTGAAAAAATGGTACTCACTCGTGAAAATATTCGTGCTATGATTTATTACGATTTTCGACGTGGTTTAACGCAACAACAGTGCGTAGATCAATTAACTTCGACTTTTGGTGGTGAAGCTCCATCAAAAACGACTGTGTATCACTGGTTTAGTGAGTTTAATTGCGGGCGCAGTAAGCTCACGGACGAAGTTAAAGAAGGTCGCCCGAAATCGGAAGTTGTGCCACAAAATATTGAAGCTGTGCGAAAACTAATAATGCAAGACCGCCATGTTACGTATCGCGAGATAGAGGCTATTCTGGGCATATGTATGACGAGCAATCATAGAATATTACATGAACATTTGTCTGTAAAAAAAATTTGTTCGCGTTGGATCCCGCACAACTTATCTCAGGATCAAAAAGATGCTCGCGTCGAATGGTGCAAGAAAACCTTAAAAAAAATCAACGGAGGCGACTCAAAATCTGTTTATAAATCTACACAGGTGACGAATCCTGGATCTACGCGTACGATCCCGAAACTAAACAACAATCAACAGTTTGGGTGTTTCAAAATTAGCCGTACCCTACGAAAGTGGCTCGTGCAAAAAGCACTGTAAAGCAAATGGTGGCCTGCTTTTTTGGTATTAATGGCCATGTGGCTACAATACCACTGGAGAATCGCAGAACGGTTAATTCGGAGTGGTACACGACCATTTGTTTGCCGGAAGTATTTGAAGAAATACGCCAAAACAACCAGCGACGCAGAATCATACTTCACCATGACAATGCCAGCTGTCATACATCTCAGGAAACAACTACATTTTTGGATGGTCAAAAAATAGAATTGATGGGTCATCCACCGAACAGCCCTGATTTGGCTCCCAATGATTTCTATTTATTCCCAAATGTAAAGAATAAATTACGTGGTCAACAATTTTCGACTCGTGAAGATGCCGTAGACGCGTTCAGCACGTTTTGGAGATACCTCAATCAGAGTGGAAAAAGTGTTTTATAAATTGGTTTCATCGAATGCAAAAGTGCATCGATCATAGTGGAGAATACTTTGAAAAACAATAAAAGCATATTTAGTCATATATATTTGTATATATTTTCTATTCCGCAAACATAAGTAGCAGCCCTAGTATATATAGTACAATAGGAATATTATATATAAAGAAAGACGATTTCCGGCCGCCGAGACGATACGATCCTGACTCTGGCATATTGATGTGACAAGTGATAATATAGTACTACACATCATAAAAGTCCCTTCGGGAATCTACGTTCACGCAGACTAGGAAGAAGTGTAACGAAAGTACCCGAAGCTATAAGTACATCCAACATGATCTTTAACCGATACGGTTAAGGTGCAGAATTGATTGCCGCAGTAGCGTTACCTATTTCGCTCACGCTAATATTGCCTAACTAATAGTCACCTGCATCGATGACGTTGAATCAACCAATAGCAACAAAGGCACGCGGCCTACCATAAAATGAAACTATCTGATGTCGATCAACTTGCCGCACATCCAAAATTTGGTCATCTGCGCAGGTACATCCGCGAGACTTATTTCTTGTGTAGCACTGTAGCTAAATTAACGTTATAATTCTTAACGTTATTCTTAAATAGACTTTACCCGCAACTCGAGACTTAGAACCGGTCCTGAATTGAGAATTTCACTAAGTAAATATTTCAGTAACGTTCTGTCACGCTCTTTTCTGAAAAAATCGAAGAGACAGCACGATAGTTAACTATATATGATAAACAAAGTAGGCACTCGGGCCTGCAAGTTATGCAAATTTATTCAGCCAGATGACGCTGCCTGTAATACAGAGATTATTGTAAAGAGGTTCGAAATTTCACTGATGCCGGTGAGTCGCCCATTAGCTCAGTTGGAAAGAGCACTGGCACGGATAGCCATAGGTCGCGGGTTCGAATCCCGGCATGGGTGGATTTTTTAGCCTCTAAACAGGTTTTTGAAATGTCCTTAGCACGTGTTAGTGCATTAAAAATAATATAGTTATATATATGTTTTAAAGTATTGTGCCGTTAAATAACAATAAGAATAGTTATTATTAATAAAATAGGTACACAGTTATGCATTTTAACAGTGGTCTCCACACTAAGCGCATAGCCTGTATAGTGGCGGCCGTAAGAATTAGCTTGTGGTTTTACATGGCGTACGAGATTTACACAAAAATACAAAGTTTAAAAATATAAACTTTTAAATTGAATAATTAAACATTAACGTAAACGTAAAAAAGACAAGGGTGTGTTATAGTAGAGTGTAACGTGTAGTGTATGAGTGTGGTGTGTGATGCATGACGTGTGATGTATGGAGTGTGATGCGTGGAGTGTGATTTACATGAAGTGTGATTTACGCATTGAGTGAGGTGTGTAGTTTATGATGTGTGGTGTGTAGTGTTTGATTTAATGAGTAGTGTGAGAGTCTGGTGGAAGCCATTAATGGCAATAATTGTTATGTACCTACTTAGGAAGGTCAAGAAGACTTTCAGTAGACTTATAATCTAACTAAAAGAGATACTTTTTTAGATTATCTTTTACCTCTCTAGTAGTGCAATTAAGAATGGAGCAGATTTTAACAAGCTTATTAAATAAAAAGGGCTGAAGGAATTTGGCGAAACGTTGACCAAAGCCTGTGTTCATGGCTGGCTTCACGTTTACTTAGAATATTAGACAGATTTGGCGACTTTAATAAAGTGTGATAAGATAAAACTACAGATTTCATTATGAAAAGTTGTCGAACAGTCAGTACAGCGCATTCAGAATATAGAATGTGTGTGGGATAGCGGAAAGGTTTCCTGAGAAGAACTTTCAAGATTGAGCGTTGAGCTCTCTCAAGTTGCAGCATGTGCGTCTTGGTTGCTCCACCCCAGTTGGAAATACAAAATCAAATTACAGACTCACACAGCGCCATATATATTAGTCTTTGGATAGATTTATCGGTTATGTCTCGGATCTGCTTCATGATAAAAATAAGTTTTTTTGCAATATGTGCGGAAAAGTTCAGATTTTCATCGAGAATCACTCCGAGATAACGTATTGACTCGACGCGTTTTATACTAGGGCAAGAGCAAGGTTGAGAGTTTAAAGGGAGGCAGTTGTGCAGTTTCTCAGAATCTAAGTTGGTAGGCTCCGAAGCTTTAGTTTTGTAAAAGCAAACAAAATTCGTTTTATCAGCGTTAAGTGTGAGTAAGTTGCTGTCGCGCCAAGTGCTTATCTTCCTCAAACCAGTTTCTGTTTCTGCAAGAGCTTCCTTCTAGGTGGACCCGTTAAAAATGATTGCTGTATCATCGGCATAGCAGTAAAGATTGGCTTTAATTGCATCATCGAGGGATCGGTTAATATCATTGATATACGCTAGGAAAAGGGACGGCCCGAGAATACTGCCCAGCTACACTGATCTATTATCCTCGTGACTTGCTGCCTATTTGATAAATAACTTGTAAACCAGTCGTGAGCAATACCTCTGACCCCAAGTCTAGATAGTTTTTCTAGCAAGATCGGGATGGTCACCGTATCGAATGCCTTTGCTAGGTCTAAGAAGACTCCTATACAGCATTTGCTCCTATCTAG
This sequence comes from Yponomeuta sedellus, assembly GCA_934045075.1. Taxonomy (NCBI): domain Eukaryota; kingdom Metazoa; phylum Arthropoda; class Insecta; order Lepidoptera; family Yponomeutidae; genus Yponomeuta; species Yponomeuta sedellus. The sequence continues at coordinate 19,764,515 of OW203730.1, forward strand.
ATGAGAAGAGACTGAATATAGAAGTGCAGATACAGCGTCATCTGTGGATTTTCCGCGTCTGAAGCCGAATTGAAACGGAGATCCATAAGTCTTTTGTGAACTATTTTTTCTAAAAGTTTTGAAAATACGTTAAGCAGAGATATTGGACGATAGTTGGTAGGGGACGTTTTATTACCAGATTTATGGATTGGAGACACTACTGCTATTTTCCAGCAGTTGGGGAAAATGCCCGAGGATAGGCTGAGATTAAAAATATGCGCAAGGGGGACAACGATTGAATTTATACATAGCTTAATTAAGAGGTTTCCGATTCTATCGATGCCCGCCGCACTGTCGTTTTTTAGTTTTCGGATTAGATTTTTAACCTCCGATGGGTCTGTTGGATGCATGAAAAATGTATTTTCTGACTGTGGGATTTTTATCTGGGATACAAGCATTCTTGGGTTTTTTTAAGTTTGCTCAGTGTCTGGTGAGCCTGGTTGGGCCCGATGGAAACAAAGAAAGAGTTGCAATAATTTAGAGAGGCTTGATGGGACTGTTGGGATGTAAGGAGTTCTGTAGCAGAGTTTTTTTTTGCAGTTTGATTACACATATATTTGATTGTTTTCCATATACTTTTTGAGTTTCCTTTGTTGTCATTTATTTGTTTATTAAAATACAATTTTTTTACTTTCTATAGAAGGGAGTTACGGAGCAGCATGATCGGTGACTTTGCGTATCTCGCTAACAGAAATATTTTTTGTGTGTGATGTTTGTAGAGAACACATTACTAAATCGTGATCAGTAATTGACGAATTACAAATTATGGATTCACATTTACTTCTGGATCGTACAAAATGTGATCGATACAAGCATTTATTCTTGTTGGCTTAGTGATAGCCGGCAAATACCCGTTCTGCCAAGAGACACTGATAATTTGAACTATAGTCTGTATCAACAAGGATGTCGATGTTTATATCCCCGACTAGCATGGCATGCTTACAATTCTTTAGAGAATTAAGAACTGAGTCTAATTTTACTAAAAAGTTTTGTGAGCTACCAAACGATGGGGATCTATAAATTGCAATAATTGATATCTGGTTAGGAAAAGTTAAAACTAAGCCTTGGGCTTCGTCGAGTTGTGGTTCTTTTACAGTAACAAACCAATTTTGCTTTACATACACTACCACTCCTCCTGATTTATTTATGTACTTGGTCGTGATGTGTGAATTGTAAACTGGAATAGTCCTTACATCAGTAGTACTGTTTAACCAGCATTCTGTTAAGATGATTACGTCAAACTGAATGTCTATACGTTGCAATATTGTAAGAAAATCATCAATATTGTGATTAAGACTTCTAATGTTCAATGATAATACTGTGAAGTTGGAATTGCTTTTGAATATACCTACTCTTTTGCAGGATTCAGCTGCTTCTAACACATGAAATTTGATTGACAGTAAAGATTCAACTTCGTCACCTATATCCGTGTTAACCATTGTCAAGGATAGTTGATAAGGTGGAAGGATTTTCATCATGTGTTAGATTCCAGGCTGCGTTGACAGGGACAGGGTATATACCAATCTGCAATTTGGTGATTGAAAAAGTTGCAATTAACAAAACATTGTTGTGTGAACGAAAACATAAAAACTGGGTACATTCAAAGTTTTTGTGAAGCAGACGTGTTGATATTGTGAGTTTTGTATGCGTGTGATAAATGAGTACATGAATTGAAAGTGTGTAGAGTTTATTTGTGTGTCTGTTAAGTGTTGAGTTTTAAAGAGTATTTTAGTATGAGTAGGAACTACGAAATATTAAAACAAAGGTTGCGTAGGTAGGTAGGTAGCGAGTTATTCAGCAACAGTCGCTGGCCCGATGAGACGATAGCGGTCATCACTAGAGTTGATTTGGATTGGAGACTTGTTGTCTTCTTTACGAATGAGTATTTTACCATTCTTGACCCAACAGTACTTGTATGTATATAGGTTAGCTCTTGCTCTGGCCTCTCGAAACAACCAGCGGTTCTGTTGAGTGAGACGCTCGTTGAAAAACAGTCGCTGTGGTAAACTGGCCACGATATCCTCCGAAGTCACGTTCTTGCGCACCTTTGCTGCCTCTAAAATCTCAGTGCGTTTGGCGCGGCGTGACAATCTCACCACGACAGGTCGAGGTAGGTTATTTGCCGGCGACGGTTTGTGGGGTTGACGAGGGCCCGCGCGGGAGACCCAGTCGATATCGTGGGTTTCAATTTGAACTCCGATCTTACTGGCTGTCTTTTGAACCAAGATAGTAAGGTTTTCGTTTGCTATTTCTGGAAGACCAGCGATCTCTATCTCGCTGTAGAGAACTGCTTGCGCCTGTGAGTTGGCTTGTTGCTGCAGTTGGGCGAGGGAGGCGTTCAGGCTGTCAATATCTCGGTCGCGCTGGGACAGTTTCTTTCCCAGCTCGTCCAGTTTAGAGCCTTGTTCATCTGAGGTAGACTCCAATTTCAAGATTCTAGGCTCCCTGAAGTTTACAGTGGAGGCTAACGACGACAATTGCCCCGTTATTAGTTGTTTAAAGTCAGCAAGATCTTGTGACAATTCACTGAATTTCTTTTCCATATATGTCATCAGGCTATTAGAATCGATGTTAACTATTGAAGCAAGTTCTGTATTTCCCTCAACGTTCGAATTTTGTGTAACTTGTTGGCAAGAGGTATTTGAAAGATTGGTTCATTTCGACTGTTTGCATGACGGACACTTCCACTTGGCCTTATTCATCGGAAGGATTTTCTTGAATTCGGTTTCGGAAAGCCCAATACAACGGTAGTGGAAGTTATTGAGACATTGGACACACTTTAGACTGTCGTCGGGTTTAGTTGTTTTATGACACTTAGTGCATTCCATTGCTGTCAGAAAAACTTGTCCCTCTAGCGTCTAATAGCTGAACTGTTTTTAACAGTCGATTCGCGAGGTCATTCAAGTTTATTGGCAAGGCTACCCGGCAATAGATGGCACCACCCGTAGGAAGGAGCAAGGAAGTATAATGATGTTCGTAAATAATACTAAGACCCAACAAATTCACTAAGTCTGGAGCAACTTTTGTGTTGGTATTTGGTTTGAGGCAAGGTTTATGAGGAGATTTTTGCGCCGGGGATGCACAAAACAGTATATTTATAAATGCACTATGAACTTCACTTTTTGTTTTCAAAATATAGTTTAACCGCTTTGTTTTTCGGTGCTAACACGGTCACTCGCGGGGAACAGCTACTGTTGTATTTCGCACAGTAATTTACGATAGATTACAACAGGAAACTATGAAAATAAAACAATATATGAACTAATAACCTAAAACAATGTTTACCCAACGGCGCTTTTTTTTTTACTTTTTTTTTTTTAATAAATGTTTTATCTATCTATCTATTTACTTAGCGAAATTCTCAATACAGAAATTGGCCTTAAGAATCTGTTTCGTAACATCACATTAAATGTTTAAAGACATACGAACCATCGGGGACTGGAGTGTATTATTACAAAAAGATTAAACACTTTACCAACGTACAACTGCTCTATATTTGAAGTATTTACTGCTCTACCATAGAAGAACGTAACAATTTAAAACAATACGTTAATTATAAATATCTGGGCCCCGTTTCATAAAGCTACATTTCAGTTTTAGAAAATTCCAGGTAGATTGCGTAGACGATTAGTACGAGTAGGTACAATTATTAGTCTTTCTAGTTGTTAGTCTGCAGGTCAATCAGCTATCAAGATAAGATAAGAATATTCTTTATTGTATACCGGAAAAATAGTTACAGAAACGGCAGATACAATAGATCAAATACAATTGGCGGCCTTATTGCTAAAAGCAATTTCTTCCAGGCAACCTCAAATTGGAGAATGCAAGAACATCGAATCGTCATAGTAAATTGAATTAAATTGGAGTACTAAGAAACGGCCCTTGGAAGTTGATCTTGAGAAATTTTCTTGCATTTGTTATCAGATTTTAAACGAGAGTCATATGAGTTTTTTGTAATTCGTATGAATGTAGAAAGGATTTCGAAGACTTCATAAGAGAGGGACGGATAGGGACTATGGATGTTTTCGTTTTCTGAGCTGCGAAGGATATTGTTATGAGTATGTGGGTATATTTATTTATTCTTTTGTCTATATGTTCTTGAATTCTTTTTCCATAGTTTTCTTTGTATCTTTTTTTCTCTTTCTGACATGTCCTTTACAGATTTTATTTTGTTTTCAGCCTTCCTTTTGTAGTAATATTCTCTGTCCTTTGCTCTCTTTATTTCTTTTTGTTCTGGAGTCATTTTATCTACAAAATTTTGTTTTCGTGCTGTAGCCATCTTTTTTTGTCGTATATATTCAGCACTCCTTTTAATCTTCTTTGTTGATGCCTTACTTTGTATGTATACATAAGAGTCAATCCTCGGATGCTCTGAAAAATTCAATAAAATGTTTGTGCCGTTTTTTGAGGTATTGTCGCCATTTGCAACGCAAAGGAGGAAAGTGTTAGTAGGTACGCGTTGATGCCAAATGCGACACAACACAGTCATTAAAATATAATACAAATATCCTTATTGAGAAATACAATTTGCCAGTGAATTATCATGCCCTTGCAGTTAAGGGAAAACACTTGCTCCTGCGGGAGCAACCGAGTACCAAAGAAAAAAAAATTTACACAAATTAAAAACATAAAAAGCTTGCTTAGAGCTTGTTAAGCCATTCCAAAAGAACAATCAATAATGTTCATAGAATAACAAAGTATTAGTTTAATTATTGTTATGTTGCATGTAATAGTCTGTATGTATGCGTGTGTGAGGGTGTGTGTGTGTGTGTGTGTGTGTGTGTGTGTGTGTGTGTGTGTGTGTGTGTGAGTGTGAGTGTGTGTGGGATATTCTAAATTGATATTATTTTTTTAAAACAAATTACAACAATATTCTTAATTCTAACACGTGAAGTATATTGGAACCCACGTTAAATTCATCGTATTATTATTTGAGTGCTCATATTTTTTTAAATAGCCAACATACTAGATAGGCCGCAGTTCCCACTGCAGGTCACAGGCTACATAAAAAATATCACACTGTTCCCTGCAGCGGGAACTGCGGGTCACAGGCCTATATAGTACGTTGGCTACTTAAAAAAATATCACACTGTTCCCTGCAGTGGGAACTGCGGGTCACAGGCTTATATAGTATGTTGGCTACTTAAAAAAATATGACACTGTCCCCTGCAGTGGGAACTGCGGGTCACAGGCCTATATAGTATGTTGGCTACCTAAAAAATATAACACTGTTCCCGGCAGTGGGAACTGCGTGTCACAGGTCTATATAGTATGCATAGTACGCACAGGCCTTCTCTCTTCAGAGATTACGGGCTCAATTCTGCACCATATGTATGCCCGCCGCGATGGGCGAACGAAAAGCTATAGTAAGTTAATTTAATTGATTTAATATTTTTAGTGAAATAACAAATTCTTGTACATTTTTTTTTGCAATGCAAAACTTCTAAACGCCAATCATGTCAAGGTTACGAGTGTGTTTATTAAAATTCTCTGAATAGACTGTGGAAGCGATCCCGAGATATTTTTTTATAAAAATTCAATTCATTTTCATAAATGTAGGTATTTCTTTAAAAAAACTGGAAGTGATACCATAATATTTTTTGAGTGTTTAATTTAATTAGAATCACTAGGAATTAAATGATAACACGAACGCATTTGTGCTCAAGCTGTGTAGTTTAATATCGATAACCATGGATTAGATTACTTTGTTCATAATAACATTAACTGGATGTCAATATATTATGGTTTCCAAGTAATCACCGGACAAAATCATTAACTTCTTTTGTCAACTCAAGAAGATTACGCTACGCTTAATGTACTAAGGAAGGAACTCACCATTAATTACGTCGCGCGGTAGCTTATTCTATTACATACTTACATAAGCTCGAGTATTGAGACGATATTGTTAAAGTATTTTTTAATGATTCGCGATACCTACTCATACATAGTTATATATTAAACGGGTCTAATCGGGAAACGGCGGGAAATAGGGTAATTACGTTTTACCTAATAAATAATCGCGATTAGTCCCGTTTAATATATAACAATATTGTTAACTCACTACTTATTCTTCTTCCTCCTGTGCCTTTCCACTAATGGAGGTTGGCCATCAGCTCCGCATAATCTTCTTTGTTTCTTGCCAAGCATAACAGATCTTCAACGCCGACTACATCGGTTCATTCCCTGATGTTTCTGAGCCAAGACTTCTTCTCCAAACACACCTCCATCCATCAATCTTGCCCAAGAGTATAACTTGAAGAAGTGTCATAGTCATGCTGACCTACTATGTTTTAAAGCTTTCTGAAACATTTCCTCATTAGGTACCCATTCGTTGCTATTAGATTGTCGAATCTATTCTACGAGCGACTTCACTTTTTCTTTCCCGTGACCGATTTTTGTGAAGGGGCCCGGCTGTGTTTTGACATATTGACGTGACGATGTTAACACATAACCAGGCGGAGGATGCACATGATCTTCGCTGATAACAGTCAATATCTTACTTATGGGGTCTAACTTCAATTTCGCTCTGCATATGTTCTTCTTCGAGGAGCAATAGAAATTGTTACTACACTGGGTATAAGTGTATCCTTTGTACATGAGGAGCTCCCTTCCACTAACTCGCGACGGTATGGTCTCGTATGCGAATGTGCCTGTCAAAAAACGAAATGGACCTTATTATCAGCACACAGAAAATCAACTGATTTCGCACCGAACGTAGTTTTAGCAAAAAATACTGATTGCACATCAAAATTTGCTTAACAAAAGGAATCAACGCCGCTTATAATGTATCCAATAGTACAGTCATGGCAGTGTAAATACTAAATGCATGCTTAATTTTATTTGGCATAGACATTGTATTAATAAGAATTGTATATAAAATATAAAGATTTAATAGAATGTAGCACGTATCAAACTTAACTTTAGGCACGAAAATGCTTTTTTTTGCACAAAATATACCTGAGTTCTATCAAAAATAGTAACCACACCTCCAATTTTGCGCACCGGAAGAAGTCTAAGTTCAAATTGATATGCAACTAGTATTTTGTTATGCAATGAGTGCGATTGATAACACAAAATATTGAAGTTTTGCAAACTGACCTGACCTAAATTTGGACGGTCTAGGCGGAGGGTGTATATGCTCCTCATTTAGAACATTTAGCCCTTTACTTATGGGGTTTAGCTTCAATCTTGCTTTGCATTTGCTCATCTTCAAGGAGCAAAAGCACACGTTATTCCGGCCGACCGTATAAGTGTGTCCATTAAACACAATGAGCTGCTTGCCACGCTGCGAGGGTACCAAGTCGTAGTCATGGGTCTCTGTTGAAAGCCAAAAATCATTCTAGTACATAGTAACACATAACAAAAAAGTTGGTCTTTTTATCTATGTAATGAGATGATTTATACAGCGTCCAGGGACACCTTCACTTACACTAGATGGGTGGATGAACCTCTAGGCGCTGCAGTGTCCGGGACTTGCTTTTAGATGGAGTAGGCTTAACACAAACGGACTTAGACTTTACAGGAAATGGCTGGAATAATGATAGCAAGGATGGTAATGATCATGTTTCGGCCAATCATTACGACCACCTTTGACATCAGTGACTGGATGATTTCTTGACTTCCTCTCCGTTAGCTGCCGCGAGTGTTTGTAAAGTATCTATATATTTTGTAGATGAGGAGAAGAGTTTCTGCGCTGTAAACGGGTTAACGTTAGAAGCAAGGGTGGGCACCGAAGTAAAGTTCGAGTTGAGGGTAGATTACATACCGGTAATGGTAACATCTTTATAGGCTGGCTTACCACATCAAGAAACCGCAGAAATCCCAGCAGATGATAAATAAATAACGTCTACAGCACATTAAATAAAAAATAAAATAAATTATACAATCACTTGTGCTGGTCCCAAACCATTATGTAGAAGAGCTAGAGCACTTCTATATAGGTAACTGATTACACTACAAAATCTACAGTCTAACAAAGAAGATAAAAAAAACAAAAGTTTTTAATTAAAAAACAAAATTATTTATTCAAACAAAATTATCTTAAATTCTGACATATTGTCCTGAAGCGCTTATAATATAATTGGGCGGTGGATGTATGTGCTCCTCATTAAGAACAGTTAATGCTTTACTATCGACGTTCAGCTTCAGCCGCGCCTTGCATTTGCTCTGTTTTGTGGAGCAGTAGTATAAGTTATTGCTGTATTGAAGGGAGTAAGTGTACCCTCGAAACAATATGAGCTGCCTACCACGTCGTGACGGAATCAAATCGTACTCGTACGTTCCTGTTGGTATAGAACAAAATCCAATCAACAACGGACAATTCGCTCGCATATTTCATAGAAAAACCCCGTACAATTTGTTGTATTTTTTTATTGTTTTTTATGAAGCCCATAAACGTAGTGGGTGCAGGCCTTCACAGAGAGAGAGAGAGAGTGGTCTTAATTACTACGCGCACATGCGTGCGCTGTAATTTAATAAAAATAAAAACTGCTTGTTAGGTTGCAATCATTAATGTTATTTATTTATTGATAGGAAAATCAATAGCGAAAGTACGAGTAAACAAAATTGTCCTTAGTACGGGTTAGTGCATTTAAAATAAAAATAATATACCTAAACAAAATATTACATACAAAGTAAGGCCAATTACAGTTTTCCGCGGAATTACTAATAAAGAACTAAACACTATGTTTCTTATTAGCATATTAAGGAACAAGAACAAAATCCTTAAAACTAGCTAATACATAGAAGCTATGCTTAAAAGCTTGTCAGCCATCGAGAATTTTAAAAACCTATTTAGAGGCTAAAAATTCCACCCATGCCGGGATTCGAACCCGCGATCTCTGGCTATCCGTGCCAGCGCTCTTTCCAACTGAGCTAATGGGCGACTCACCGGGATCAGTGAAATTTCGTACCTCTTTACAATATTCTCTGTATTCTCTAAATAGGTTTTTTAAATTGTCCTTAGCACGGGTTAGTGCATTAAAAATAATATACCCATCGAGAAGTAAAATTTCTCGGTGTCTGACAAGGTACAGTTTCTAGTTGGTTACTTCATATTATAGCGTGAAGTTAGAAACTTACATTATATTGATACACACTTACAATAAAAATGTACGATAGATAATAAAAAAAACTTGGTATAAAACCTGCTAATCAAAAAAAAGGACCGGACCCACCTCTCGCTCACACGACACTGATGTTTATATTGTATGAGCGAGAGGCAACAGTTTACCAGCCCCTCAACCAACTGTGCCACACAACTTTTCATTTTTCCGCATCATGTCAGCTGAAAGGTAAGTTTCTGATTATTTTTTGTAAAAGAATAATCAGAAAATTATATTTCACATAAAAATTTAGTACCTTTAGGGCTATGTGCAGCAGTGGACTACATAATACAGTGTCTCATTCAAATCGGTCAGTATGGGAAAGTCTAAAACTATAAGACACACGAAGATCTGTTCTTAGGAACCATGTCATCGATTTTAATAACAAGAAAACTGCATTCATACATTTAAAAAAACATCAGTACTCTTTTCGGAAATCGAACCCGGTTGTTTTGAAAAAAAAAACTACACTATTTCTATTTAGATATCGATGGTGTTATTGTATGCATTTTATTCATTTTAGACATCATGTTTCATACAGACATTTACTGATTAAGACCTACACAATCGATATCTAAATAGAAATAGTGTAGGTTTTTTTTTTCAAAGCAACCGGGTTCGAGTCCCGAACTGAGTACAGATGTTTTTTAAAATGTATGAATACAGTTTTTCTTGTTATTAAAATCGATGACATGGTTCCTCAGAACTGATCTTCGTATGTCTTATAGTTTCAGACTTTCCCATACTGACCGATTTGAATGAGACACCCTGTATAGCCTGAAGAAGAAGAAGAAGTGTAGTACATGATTAAATATTTCAAGAAAACATATTCAAATCGTTAAACTTTGACGTATTCGCCCGTAGAGGTCATCGTATAATTAGGTGGAGGATGTATATGCTCGTCATTAATAACAGTTAACACTTTGTTGGGGTTCATCCTCAATCTTGCTTTACATTTGTTCAGCTTCAGGGAGCAGAGGTATAAGAATTGGTTCTTGTGTTTAAGACAATAAGTGTATCCGTTATACATAATGAGCTCTTTGCCACGCTGCGATGAAACAATTTCGTAGTCGGTCGTTTCTGCAAACATCAATATAATTTTAGTATTTTTATCTCTAGATAGATTTTTATCTCTAGATAGACAAACATACATGTATGTGCAGTTATGGAATTGGTCTAGACATAGGAAAAAAAACCCTGGGCCACTAAAAAGTACTTTAGGAGTTGAACGAGAATTTCAAATATTCTGTAAAATGTTTCCTTTACGAAACGATATCAATCTTTGTAAGTCCGCACTGCTGGGGCCCGGGTCTCTTACTGCGTTGCGGAAGGTTAGCCATACTCCACCACAGGGGCGAAGTCCAGGTTGGTGGAGGATTGTAAGAAAATGGCGGGCCTTACAGTCCGCAGTTATAAAGCCGCCCGTATGGCGTCTGACATGGCTTAACAACTGCCATTACATGATATCCGAACCCAACGGCTTAACGTGCTTCGCGTTTCGTAACAAACAACGGACGCGCTCTGAAAACATGCCACTAGCGGTAGTCATGGGACGGTTACCCATCCTGCACCTGAGCGCGCCTGTTGTTGCTTAACTCAAGTGATTGATTCCAATCACTCGGTTCGAGGCCACGAGCGCTTCCGTAATTAATTAATTATTTGAGCCGTTTGGTCGGCCGGTGTGATCAAGTCGTCAAGGGGGCTGTAGATGCGAATGGAGAGATACCGTGCTGCCGGAATTTTTTGTTCCGTGATGATAACTAGCCAATGACAATTACGTCGTCTATACCCTTTATTTAACATTGTATTGTCAAAATCAGTCAAGCCGCTCGGCATCTTAGTGATGCCGTCATAACATAAAAAACATAACATACATAAGTAATATTTTAAAAACCTATTTAGAGGCTAAAACTTCCGCCCATGCCTCTAAATAGGTTTTTAAAATTGTCCTTAGCACGCGTTAGTGCAACAAAAAGAATATAAGTAATATTAAAAGCTAACCCCGTAAACGTTGTTTTGCCGTACCAAAAACCCCTGTTCGCTTACTCAGTTGTGGTTTTCAACATAACCTCACGCCTGAATCCCAAAGAGTTAGGCCAGGCCAGACTAGCTATGCTAGGCTGTACCAGGGACTGCCACTTGCCATGATCCTGACAGATCACCTTCGCTTCATCAACGTTCAATAGTTTACACAATTTTCTGCTTTTACCCATCCCTCGTAAACAAGCTCCCCAAACAGACAAATTCTTTCAACTGTTTCATCCTTTCACCTCTAATCGTTATCTTGCACTCGTCATCTTTCCTCAACTAATAATCTAAAGAATTGTGGAAAAGAACACCATTCAAAGTATTGTGGAAAAGAACACCAAACTTAAGAAAGATCTTGCTAAACTGGACATCATCTGCGAGGACTTACGTGGACAGCGAGATGAACTCTAAAAAACTGGTCATAAATAAGATCAGTGCCGTGATACCCACGAAGTAGCCTTTCAGCGCATAAAGTTATTGGAATACAAGCTTTCTGAAGCGCATAAAGAAGTCAGTGTGCTACATCAACAAAACCTCGACAAGGAAGTGAAAATATATCATGTCTGTATAATGACTTAATAAGCAACAATAGCACTCGTTGTCTTTCCTGACAAACTGAATCCTCCCAACGCAAAGAGCCTCAAGGTTCCAACAAAATAAAACAATATTATATACGTACAAAAAGTCATATTAAACGCACCATTAAAGCCTTGAAAAACAAAAACCAGATTATGAACTACATGGATATTAAAAAACTTATTATTAGGCTTCAGAAGGACCATATTGTATTAACATTGTAGATATATTAAAATGTAAACAAACGCAATAATTAATCTTTTACATAATATCGATTACAAAACCGTTACAAACTACAGAAAAACAGCATTCAAAATCCATGTAAAAACTATAACAATTTTACATATTTCCCAGAAAGTGTTTTTAAATAATTAGGCGGAGGATGCATATGCTCGTCACTGATTGAGGTTAACTTGCCGCTGTTGTCGTCAATGTTCAACCTTGCCTTGCATTCTGTTCCCTTTGTGGAGCAACAGTAGGTGTTTTTATTCGTCCGCAGACGTGAATACGTGTATCCGTGAAACATAACCAGATCTTTCCCTTGTCTCCGCGATGGAATCATTGCATAGTCCAATCCGTCTGTCGATGTAACTAGCGGTAAATATCATACTTTATTGCAGACGTAAAAAACAAACAGGCAACACAAAATAAAAAAAGTGTACATGGTGAACAAACCAGCATTTCATTAGAAATCACTTCCAGTCAACTTTTGATGTGTTGTGTAACTGACTGACGATGGCTGACCACTGCGTTATGCTCGTGAACGAGTGCTGTTCGTGTGTCTGGCCGCAGCACTTATGTTTTCCCCTACTATTGTGAGAAATTTGACTAATGCTTTGGCATTTAGGGTTCTTAATGGCAATCATGATATCTTATTAGGTTTACTTATGGCAACTGATGTTTAAGGTGATTTGAGAAAAGATGGTCAGAGTGGAGTTTTTTTTCCGCTGCCTTTTTCTCCACTACAATACGGCCCGAAGGCAGCGGCTTACATTTTACACTGTACATTGACATTCAGCAAACAGAATGTAATTTCTTTACGTTGAAATAAATTGATTTGATTGATTGATTTTAACTATTTATTAGTATTGTATGAATATTTTAGTTATATTAAAATCTAGACAAACACTATCTCTTATATAAAATCGAATACAAAATCGTTCCAAACTACAGAAAAACAGCATTCAAAATCCATGTAAAAACTATAACAATTTTACATATTTCCCAGAAAGTGTTTTCAATTAGGCGGAGGATGCATAATAATATGCTCGTCACTGATTAAGGTTAACTTGCCGCTGTTGTCGTCAATGTTCAACCTTGCCTTGCATTCTGTTCCCTTTGTGGAGCAACAGTAGGTGTTTTTATTCGTCCGCAGACGTGAATACGTGTATCCGTGAAACATAACCAGATCTTTCCCTTGTCTCCGCGATGGAATCATTGCATAGTCCAATCCGTCTGTCGATGCAACAAGCGGTTAATCTCATACTTCATTGCAGACGTAAAATACAAACAGGCAACACAAAATAAAAAAGTGTATATAATGAATAAACTAGCATTAGAAATCACTTCCAGCCAACTCTTGATGTGTTTTGTAAAATGCACAAAATACTGTTATTGCACTCATAAAAAACGTAGGTACAGAAAACACAAAGAGGGCACAATAAATAAATGTAAATAAAAAAAAGATGAAATTATTTTCTTTTGAAATCACTTTCAGTCAACTCTTGATATGATCTGTAAGCACGTATACAGCTGATCTAAACATCGTGAGTCGAATCGAATTCCCTAAAGGGTTTCGAACATATTATGGTGGCACCATGATTAAATACAAATCCAATAACCATGGAAAATGTAAAAATAAAACTATTTTTCTTTAAATTGTTTTATTGTAATTAAATTACAAATATAAATATATTTTTTTACTTCACAGACAAATATTTGGATTTGAATCGCGCTTAACTATTGCTGTACTGTGGCCTACAGTCTATTTATTCTTACTTGTCCAATTTAGTAAACAAGATTCTACCCTTAAACTGTGACTTTTTAGTCCAAAACTGCCATATTTCCATAAATGAAGTAACTTGGAACACTCTTTTAGATAACACGCTGCCAATTTTATAAACATAGTTCATGATAGTTCATCAATTTGCGACAAAATGTCTAAGTAGTTTAGGCATCTAATCTCAATTTTAACGTTAGAATCTTGTTTACTAAATTGGACAAGTAAGAATAAATAGACTGTACATAGATTTATTCAACTAGGTATATACGAGTACATTTAAACCCGGATTTGTTGGCCCGAAGACGTTGTCGTATATTTCGGGGGCGGATGCGAATGATTCTCGTTTAATAAAATTAATGTGTTGCTGTTAATATCAATTTTCACCCTAGCTTTACATAGGCTCTTTTTCAAGGAGCAATAGTATATATTATTCTGTCTGCTTTTATATGCAAACGAGTAAGTATATCCACGAAACATAATCAACTCTTTTCCTCGTTGTGATGAAAGTATCTCATAATCGTACGTCCCTGTTGAAAAAAATATTGTGTACTTATCAAGTTAGAGCGTAAAAAAATCGAGTTATAATTCAAACTATATAGCCGTAGAAAAGTATCTATATTTTGAAATAGACACCTAGTTTGAATTGTAACGTTCATTAAGCCGCAGTTTCTGTGCTACTTTGAATAAAACCTTTTCATTTCATTTCATCATATTTAGGATGCAAAAATGAAGTGATCATAATTTATTTGTCAAGTCTTCACATATGTTAAATTAAGAACATGTAAATATAAATTACACCGGTCCATCTACAACGGGCATGCAGTTTACTGCAATACCCACAAACCTCACAATCTTACTCACAAATGTTTCGTCCGCAATGTGAAAGTTAATAATTTAGGTAAGAATGGGCCGGTTTCTGAATTGAGAGTTTTGCTTAGTAACAAGTTAACTGTAGTGCTGTCTCTTCGAATTTCTCGGAAAAGAGCGTGACAGAACTTTACTTTACTATTTACTTAGCACGCGTCTCAACTCATACACCGACCCTTATACCAGTTGAATTTAAAATAAACAAACTAGATAAGATAGAAATAAAAACAGAAGAAAAGGTATGATGATTAAACACTGTAAAAATAATACTACGTGGCACAGTGAAAACATTGTTATACTGCAATATCTCTATAAAAAAACATTTGACTACAAATAAATGTATGAAGCGGTAAATTAATATAAACAATAGGTTTTTAAAATTCATAAACAGTTGTAACGATTTTCACTAGAAAATAAAGCTTCAACTTCAAGTCCGATCTCACCGAAGTCTTGATAATTCAGTGATGTCAAGATCTTGACACGGAGAATGCGTGTTCGATCGAACAATAAGCTAATAGAAGAAATTTCCGAGTTAAAACATGTACTGTTTATTGATGGATAGATAGTTAATCTATAAAATTCATCTTCATCATCAACCCATTATGCCCCAGGGGCACAGGTCTTTTCCCTGAGGAATGTATAAGCCATACTCCACCCCGGGTCCAAGACCGGCTTGGTGGAGGCTTGCAAGACTAGTGGCTGGTCTTACTGTCAGAAGTTTTTGAGCCGCCCTAAGGCCTCTGACTTGGCTTAACGACTGCCATTTATTCACACTTTTTGTTTACCTAGAAATGACACTGCGAGCTGTTTTCCTTTGAAATAATTTTATAAAAACGGCTTTAGCTTCGTTAAACTTTAGTTTATTACTGAAATAGAGGTTTTTTTGTAAATAATAAATCCGTCTCCACATCATGGGAGACGATTTATAAATTAATCGACATGCCTTTTATAAATATATATATATATTTATGTACCTATATGTATGTGTGTATAAAGATTAGATTCATAACGTCCGCACATACACAATAAATACACATTTGAATATACAATTATATTATATTCTTATCGTATATTCTGATATACTGTCCAGAAGACGTTTTCCTATAACTAGGCGGAGGATGTACGTGCAATTCGTTATACACGAATAATTTTTTACTTTTATTATTAATTCTTATTCTGGCTTTACAATTTTTCACTTTCATGGAACAGATATATGCGAGGTACTCGTCATTTTTCACTGTAGTGTTGTATGAATAAGTGTAACCGTGGTACATGATCATATCCTTGCCGCGTTGTGATGGTATGACTTCATAGTCGCAGGTGCCTGTTGAATAGACGTGAAGTAAGAGCGATTTTAGCAGAGCTGTAGAACGCCGGCTTCTTAACCGGAGGTCGTGGGTTCAAATTCCGTGAGCATGTACCAATGACTTGGTTTTCTAAGTTATGTACATTTTTTGTGAAGTTCTAGTAGCAATAGTACTCGCTAACGGTGAAGGAAAACATCGCAAGGAAACTCTAGTGTCTGAAATGTTAACATACTTTAGCGCTTGCTACGAGCCTAAGAACGGAAATTCCAGGTCTAAACAACTATCTAGACATCAAGTAAACCACAAATGCAAATCCCTAAAAAAACAAGCTATCAAAAGTGACAAAGGCGGCGATGAATGGACGATCTAAATGCATTCTTCCCGGGATAATGCGAGGTAGCTGGAGACAGGGGAAGTGGAAAAAAGTAGGGGAGTCCTTTGCCCAGCAGTGGGGCCCAAAAGGGGCTAAGAATAAAAAAAATATACGATTTTTGTATAATTATAGAGTAATTATTATTAACTGTACCTATAGTACAGAGTAAATATAACAAATATAGAGTAATTATTTTTATTGCTTTTGAACCTTATTTCAGAGATAATTTCAATTTATGGTGGGAACTATAAGCGCCGACTGGCAACTTTCATTTGCCCGATAATTTGATCGCTGGGGGATCAGTTTGGGGATGTATGAAAGTGCACGCATTTGGATTAAGAATCGGCTGACTAAACTATTGAATGCAACACTAATCAACTAAACTATCGGCCAACCGCTACCGATTCTACAATTTGCATGAACCACAATGCGAGTGCGAGCACCCCATTCAACTAAACAGTTGCCATACAGATAATATAACATAAGATAAAATAATTTATTTCTTCATCAAAATGAGAGTTACACAGCTATGGTACAATATGGTATGGTACGACATAAGGTTCCAGGGCTTACACTGAATAATGAATGCCTGATGTCTTAACTAGGCAGGGCCCGTTGTATACAGCATCAGTGTTTCTTCCATATTAATATTATAAAAATTTACAATAGCAACATATTGTTATTCACTAGTTATTACGAAGTAACAAAAGGTAAATTTTATCAATTTGACTTATGATGTGACATGGTAAAGCTTTATTTTTAATTATACAATTGTCCAAGGAACAATTTTACTGTCAGCTCTTGGTCAAAACGTGCGATTGCTTTTTAACAAATCAGTGTAGTGCACGCGCTGCTACAAAACTGAATTGTGGGCTGATATTTTAACAACCAATTTTTAGACGCTAAAATTTCCACCCATGCCAGGATTCAACCCCGCAACCTCTGGCTATCCGTGCCAGCGCTTTTTCCAACTGAGCTAATGGGCGACTCACCGGCATCAGTGAAATTTCGAACCTCTTTACAGTATTCTCTGTATTACGTACGTATCGCGGCATAGGTGGAAATTTTAGCCTCTAAAAATTGGTTTTTAAAATTGTCCTTAGCACGAGTTAGTGCAATAATAATTGCAATTGGCGAGCGATAGGAACTAAACGGTCGACCGACTAAAAGTTGCCAGTGCGCGCTAGCTCTAAAGGTGCCTTTAAGTCCAATATATTTTAGCTTAGTTTTTATTTCACATTGCGTGCATTTGCTTATTTCTTGTAAAATGTTCATGAAACAAATTTACTAGTTTTGATTCTAACCGTATATAAAACAAAGCTCGTAATCGGCCTATGTTAAGTCTAATAGTCCACCTAAATTCTTACGATAAAATAAAATTAAGACTTAAACCGGATATAATCGCCGGATGGCGTCACAACATACTTCGAGGGCGGATGAGTATGCTCTTCGTTTAGAACTGTCAAACTTTGTGTCTTCTTATCAAGTCTTAATCTTGCCTTACATTTGTGTAATTTCAAGGAGCAATAGTACAAAGATTTGACACAAGCATAAGTGTATCCGTTAAGCATTATCAGGTTATTTCCGCGCTGTGATGGTATAAATTTATAGTCGAAGTTTCCTGAAAAATAAGAGCACAACATTTAAAAAGAACACGGTAACTAAATTTTAATGTAGCTCATACTCTCCTTATTAGAATATAGTGATGGAGACAGGCACTATAAAACTATGCTTGGGATTCCCACTACGATAATTAATTATATAAGTAAGTATTCAAAACATCTGCCGTTTTTTCAATGCACAAGTATCGAGAACTCAGACAAATCAATAATCGTTGAAACATCCGTTTCTTTTACAACTATACATGTATATTATGTACAGCTACGAAATATTTTAAAAGTATTTTAGGCGATATACTTTTCAATGTAAGATTCACGATTAATTTGCGAAGAATCTGTTCATTTTACTTACCGCTTAACTCATCGGTAATCTGATTAATAAACCATTTCAAAACGTTCAGAGCCAACCGAAAAACAATGTCCCAGCGCTCTCCCAACTGAGCTAATGGGCGAGCACCGACATCAGTGAAATTTCAAACCTCTTTACAATACTCTCTGTACAAATTACGAACAAATCTTTGTATCTTTCTTCTTGTTTACTAAAAACCATAGAGGCTAGAGTTTTTAATATTTTCAGATTTTCTTTCAACTCGATGTTCAAAACTTTTAATGCGTTTTACTCAAAGTGTTGATCATATTGGACACTGTCATACTTAACGGCATCTAACATCGGTATAGAGTTGCTGACTTCTTAACGTATTTATTAAAATAAGGAACTAAAACTTACCCACTTTGTATAAATTTATTTATTTGGAAACATTTCTTATATTATTCAATGTGTAATAGAAATTATATTAATTATAAACATTATGAAACGATCTTATTAATATCTAACATAACTGCCGTCAGCTGTTTTCAAATATTTCGGCGGGGGATGGATATGTTCTTCGTTTAAAACAAATAATTCTTTAGTCCTTGGGTCGATTTTTATTCTTGCATTACACTTCGTCATTTTTATTGAACAGTAATACATTGTCTTTCCGGTGTTAGGGGAATACGTATAACCGTTTAATAACACAAGATATCGTCCGCGCTTCGAAGGAATCAATTCATACCTCATAATGCCTGGGCCTGTGAAAGTAAAAAAGAAAATAAAAAATAATACAATTTTACTCCTAAGGCCTTAATATTTTATTACAGTCCTTATATTATAAAAATCTACCCTGTTTGATTAATCTAATCTTGCAAGCCTCCACCAATCCGAACTTGGACCCCGTGGTGGAGTATGCCTATACCTTCGTCAGGGAAGAGACCCGTTCCCCTCGGTGGGGACGGAATGGGTTGACGATGATGATAATGATGATATCGTTGATAATTATCAAGATACTTGTGCAGTGCAACCCTGCCGACCTACCTTTCATAGTACGAGTAATACGTAGTAATGCCAATTAGAGCCAAAAAATGTAGGTAAATCCAGAACTAAGTAATAATACGTATTTCTATGTTAAACACATAATATTATAATTTGAAATATAAATATGGACTAATTATTGAATTGAATATACACAGTATGAAATAACTTAGTAAAGACTTTTATATATATCTTATGTTAACATAAAACCACACTGGTTACATAATTATATTATATGTTAAAACTACATAAAACACTTTTCAATAAATCACATTTTTATATATTGCCCGCTATTGGTCAAAAGATATTTCGCGGGTGGATGAGTATGGGTTTCATTTGCAGAAATGATGCCTCCATTTTCATTCATTTTAAGCTTAGCTTTGCATCCGCCTGTCTTTATCGAACAATAGAAAGATCTTTTCGTTGATCCCTCTGAGTAGGTGTGTCCGTTGAATAATACCAGCTTCTTGCCTCGCTGAGAAGGTACCACTTCATAATCATATACACCTGATGCAAAGACAAATGAAATGAATTGAAATCGTAAAGAATTTACATTCTGTTTGCTGAAGGTCAATGTAAAATCGCCGCTGCCTTCGCGCCGTAGTGTAGCAAAGGAAAAGGCAGCGGGAAAAAAAACACTCCGACCATCTTTTCTGTCATATTAAATATAATGCATCAGTTGCCACCTATATGTATGATAAGGTTTCGTGATTGCTATCAATAACTTTAAATGCCGAATCATTAGCTAATTGTCTTACAAAAGGAACAATTATTATTTCAAGTTTTAATTCACCATTGTATGCATATATGCCAGTAAGGCATGGTCCTTTTTACTCTAAGACGCTCCTCAGAAACAATTTAAATGGCAAAGGGAAAAATTTAAGTATGCACAGATTAAATAAAATGCCTCTGATAAGTCCTGTAGAGGAATCGCATTATTATACATAAGACCGTCACTTTATAAACTAGTTTATTTAAGAACAAGCCCATAAACATTTTATGAAACTTAACATGTATTTATTTCATAACAAGTTTTCTTATGAGGGGAGCATTATATACTTACATCAATTTTTAGCCTCTAAATAGGTTTTTAAATCACTACTATACTTAGCAAATTAAAAATAATAAAATTCACATCCATAAAGAAAAACAATATATAAACTATTTAAACCCATGTTCTAAATAAGTAGCAACCAATAGAATTATTATTTATTAATTAATATATGCCACAACCTGGGTCTAGAACGGTGTCACTTAAACAATATGGTTTTAATAAAATTCAATAATCAATGTGACGCTGGGCCACGCAATTTTGTACTAAAGTTTTAGTAACACTATCAATTTATTATGCAAATTCCATCAAAAGGGAAACCTTTAAAAGGGGACGTTTGAAAGACGGCAATTTACACGTTTCACTTGTCTTTCACGGAGGCCACGTCTGCGTTTTGTTCATGTACGGGGATGTACCTTATTTTAAACAATTTACCCCAATGGTCCGACGGGGCGTGTGTATGAGTCTCAAATGTATTCACTATTCTTTTATCTTTGTCCATTGTCAGCTTTGCTCTGCACCGATTGTACGTACTATATGAGGAACAATAGTACCGAGTACATCCTTGTTCTCCAACAGAACGAGAGGAGCGATATGTGTATCCATTGAATAAAATAAGATGCCTACCACGTTGTGACGGAATTATATCGTAATTCCAACCTGGAAGATTCAATTTATGTTTTATTAGGCTTTACGTGATCAAGTAAGGTCAGCCAGGGCCTAGATTCCGGTAACGAATTGTAGTACAGTGACAACTGCATGAACGAGTCAATTTCATTCCATTGCCGCTTCGTGTGTGCACGCGCACACGCGTCAATCAACCGAACTTTTTTTTTATTAGTTATGACTGTGTCCCACTGCTTGGCAAAGGCCTCCCTTTTAGACTCCCATTCTTCCTTGTAGGGACTAAGTAGAGTGAAAATTTTAAGGGGATGCCTTTGGCGGACTCTTCCCATATAAGTTAATACTTGGTAATCTACCTTAGGCGACGGAAAAAAATGTCACGTGACGCTTCAAACTGTTATTGTAAGAGAACTCACTAAGAATCAAGGCTCTGATAGTTGTGCTCCACCATTATGTCTGATAACGCTATATTTAACGCGTTAATAATGACAGATGAGTGAGACAGAGGCCAAGTGCAGACTGATTTATAATAAAAGTAGTTCCACAAGAGTTCACACTTTTAAGTAATTTTGCTATCGGCAAAAACGTCAATTTTGCAAATCTTTTGCCATCAAGATAAAATATACAGGGCGACCCATGCCTATTCAGCATGGGTCGCCCTGTATATTTTATATCATTAAATGATTTATCGTTCAAAAGGTTTTCGCAATATATTGCGAGGGTGGGTGAACGTGATCTTCGCTTAAAACTGTAAAAACTTTAGTATTCTCATCTAGTTTTAATCTTGATTTACATGTGTGCAATTTTGAGGAGCAATAGTACCAATTTTCAACGTAAGCGTAAATGTATCCATGAAAAAATATGAGATTCCTTCCGCTTCGCGATGCAATAATTTCGTAATCGAAAGTATCTGAAAAAAAATCACATAAAGTGTATGTTAAAACAATTTTTGCATTCAAATATACAGTGCGCAAAACTAGATCCGTCCGTGAACGTAGGGAACATTTTTTTTATGTTTTCTATGTCTATTGAAAAGCTAATGAAAGACAATGTGCATCCATTGTACATCGATAATTGTAGTATATTTTTACATAAATTCTGTTACTGCAATTTCTATGTACAATAAAGAGTATTCTATCTATCGATCTCTTCAGGTCATACTCAAGTGTTTTGCACTTTCAGACAGCAGCAAATAAATCCTCTCTGTTTAACATACGCTTAATTAAGTGATTGCGCCCAAATGTATAACTGTTAAGTTATATAATTCGGTTTTAACTAAAAATATTCACCATCCCTTCTACTAACATCACTGTGTACCTTCCAAAACACAAAAAAAAACTAAATTACTGGAATTCTGTAGATAGATTTTTTTTAGCTTTTTTGCCACACAAAAATATGGTTTTATATGTAACTACTGAAGGAGCACTTTTTTTTTTCAACTACCATGACACATTTTGACCAAGGAATAATTCTTATATTTCACGGGGAGAGGAAAGTCTGCTTTTTAAGTAATCATATCTTCTTAACTAAACACACTTGCCACTCGGGTGGCCTTGTCTACTATTTAATGTCATAGTCTTTCTGTTTCTGTAATAAAAACGGAGACGTCCGAAAATCGGTCCTCAGAACACACTGTGAACACACTGTGTAGTTATTATCTATGTATGCATTTAGTCAACTGACAGCTGGCAACAGTAGATTAACAAATTGTCAAAGTACTGAAACCACAAGAAACAACAAGAATAATGTTAAGATCGATGAGTGGGTCCGTCGTCGATATGATGAACTGCATTAGCTTCATGGTACAAAACAGAATGGCGACAGAAGCCACAAAATCTAACCAGGAATATGTTATGATTTAAAACAAAGATATCCTGTATAGTAGATCATGCGTAGATGCCTATAATGCGCAGCAAACCGTGTCGGAACACTAACGTTTACTGCAGCAATTAGTACAGAATTTGAGAAATCAAATCAAAATTACACAGAAACTGTCTTGAACGATACAAGTAAAACTATCTGTTCGTATCAAAATCGATGTCATTTTGGAGAAAAAACGCACAAAAATAACTCTAATTATTCCATAAGTTTAGTTCTGGATTTGGTGCGTATAGTTAAGGAGCAGTTATGTCTAAGATCCGAACAGACCGCTTCACTGGATGAACTGACGCTCTCCGGTGTCTCAAAATCGAGACGAAGTAAAATTTGCGCGCCGTTCGTTTTTCTAACCATATTTTTTATGCTTATATCTGCCGTCGACAAAATTACCTCAAATTGGATCTCTGTTGAATTGTTTATGACTCGTGAAGTCATACATCACTTCGGGAAATAAGATAAGCCCAAAAGGGCTACTATGACATAAAGAATTATTTAGATGTCCATTACGCCTGGAATTAAATCCAGAACATTGCATGAGGTCTATGTTTTATAATAATTATGTACACTCTGTTATTTTTTTGGATTTAATGAAGATATGTAATGTTTTGATTAAAAGTCTTACTTTTTAATCAAAAGACTAAGTTTGTAGCTTTTTGTCAATTTTTTCTCCAAAATTATCTAGGTTTTGATATGGAAACCTAGTTTGACTTGTAACGTTTAAGCAGCAGTTTCTGTGCTACTTTGAATAAAACCTTTTCATTCCATTCCATTACGTTCCGTTCCATTTCATTTCATTCCGTTCCGTTCCCTTCCGTTCCGTTCCATTTTGTTCCAGTTCATTCCATTCCATTCAATTCCACTCAATTCTATTTCATTTCAATGGACCGCCCACAGTCACAGCCATCGCCACCGTGTTGGTGTGTTTCATCCTTTACACTTTCATTAAGTGCATCATAACGTGTGATTATCAGTATCATAGCAAGAGGCTGGTTGTGAGGAAATTTGTTTTTGTTAACGTAAAAATGCATAATTTTAAATATAATTTCACATGAAATGTATGAACAACAATCCAAAATGCAATTGTCGTTCGCAATTTCGACATGACCAATTAAAGATATTACCATAATTACGAGTAGAAATTCCGTGGCAGCAAGGCAGAGTTGTACGATTTTAATTTCTCGATGTATACTCGATGTTAACCAAGAAAATAAAATATAATTGATGTACTAACCAGTCGTCGGAAGTGTATATATCTTCGGTGAATGCGTGTGTTCCGCATTTAATACTTCCATTAATCCTCCGCTATGCAGTCTAACTTTGGCTTTGCATTTTCGTGAAACATTACTGGAACAATGGTAGACGGGACCATCCTTTTTTGTCGCAGAGGAATATGTGTAATTTTGATACAGTATTAAGGGTTTACCACGTTGAGATGAAACAAAAGTAAAGCCTTCCGTTTCTGAAAATTAAAACAAGCGCATATTAGTAAAATACAAACTGGTAATCAAAATACTAATTTTGCACCAAAATTATTACTTTAGTGTTCAAAAATATAACGCTGGAACTTCTGATGTAATTACCAATATAGACCACTATAATGATGAAGTGCCAAAATATTTATAACTACCTACTATTTTTCCGACAATAGGCGTACGCTGGAGCGATAACAAAATTGAATATACAAGTAGCGAAAGATCGAGAGAAATGGAAAGAGATGGAGGCGGTCTTAATCCTTTATTTATATTATATAGGGGTTCATATTATATTGAAAAAAATAGTAAAAATATAAAATTGCATGCATGCATGTATTTTTTACGTAACGTATTAATGCAATGTATCAATGGGTAATGTTGTCTTTTTTTTTTCAATATAATAGGAAATAAAAGACTTTTACTTTTATTTTTAATTTTATTATTATAACCTACGATTGTTCTCACATATAAAATCCTACGACCGAGGACCGAGCATGCCTCGCACGGCAAACGTCCGAGGCTTCCGCGCGAGGTTCCTCGCTCAGTCAGTACGCGGCTATTCATTTACAGTAATACAATTGAAATTGCCAGTTAAATACAAAAGTAAAAGAAGTAATAGTAGTAAAAATAGTAGTGTGACTTATCAGTACCTCTCAGGCACTGCAAAGTCTGAGTGGTCGCGTCTAGTATGAATGCAACTGGACGTATAAATCAGTGTTTAAATCATATTCCTATTTATGTATTATTGGTAAGGACAGTAGTTACAAGTAGATTAACAACGTAATAAAAAGCTTTGGGAAGTTACTTTTTTAAAAGCTTTCACCAGCTTGTTTCTGGTAATGCAGTGATAACATTCCACCCAACACAATCACTTACCCTCGTCCTAAACTAGGATACCCTGTGCTATGGCAAAGTAAAGACATCACACACGTGGGATGCACCCAGACTGAGTCCATTAGTCCATAAAGTCTTTTCACAAAATGTATTATAATAACTCGTGATGGTTATACCTATACATAAGATAGGAATATTATTTATTGTACACACCAGAAAATAATTACAGAGACAACAGTTACAAAAGAAGAGGTACAATTGGCGGCCTTATTGTTGATAGCAATAAGATACATAGTTATACTCGTATATTAAACGAGTTCAATCGCGATTGTTTATCAGGCAAAACGTTATTACCTTAATTCCAGATGTTCCCGTGGTTACGGATAGACTGAAGTGGCGAGTACAGTCAAATAGACATTGTCGCGACCCGTTTAATATATAATCCAAAATGTATTTCCCTATTATTTTTTTTTGTACTAAGCATAATTTTTATACAGTATTCAAGTATAATTTATGTAAGTTTATTATTACGTATACGTATGTCTAATAATATTCGTATTTGCACCGACTACCTCTATCTATCTCCCTTGGCAAATTCTCCAATACGAGGTTGCCAGGAGGAAATTGCTATAATGGCAATAAGATTCATATCTTTTGTAACTCATATTCTGTGCCGGGCTGGCAGGAAGTGGCCATGAACAGGGTGGAGTGGAAGACAAAAGGGGAGGCCTTTGCCCAGCAGTGGGACACCATCGAGGCTACATAAAAAAAAACCATAGTCATTATAATACATTTTGTGAAGACTTTATGGACTCAGTCTGGGTGTATCCCACGTGTGTGATATCTTTACTTTGCCATAGCACAGGGTATCCTTGTTTAGGACGAGGATAAGTGATTGTGTTGTGTGGAAAGTTAGCACTGCTTTACCAGAAACAAGCTGGTGAAAGGAAGATAAGCGAAACAAGCGATGCAGGAATGTAGAACTATGTATCGAGTATGATTACTCGATATATAATTTCACATTTTCACGTAATGCCCACTCTCAGCCAATACATAGTTAGATGGTGAATGATTGTGGTTTTCATTTGCTGCTATGATGACGCCATTTTTATCCAACTTAAGCCTCGCATCCTTGCAATGGAGCTTGGACCTCTTAGTACAGTAGTAGATGGTTCTGTTCTTGGACAAAGTATTGTATGTGTATCCGTTCAATAATAATAAACTCTTGCCACGCGCAGAAGGTATGAACGCATATTTATAGTATGTATCTGCAAAATAGACAACAAGGAAGATTAGTATTAAGTAACGGGTGTAACAACGTCTTACCGATTAATCCGCAAACGGAGTAGGTACTATTCGTGAAAAGAAACCACTTTTACTTTCTAGAAATTCCGAAATCACGACTAATTATCGGCGTCGATGTCAACCCTAGTATGTCCCCACTGCTGGGGCACGCGTCTTTTCCTGCGTCGCAGGAAGTTTAGGCCATACTCCACCACGGGGGCCAAGACCGGGTTGGTGAAGGATTGTAAGACAGTGGCGGCCATTACTGTCAGAAATTATCAAGCCGCCCATAAGGCCTCAGACATGGATTAGCGACTGTCATTACATGACATCCGGCACCAACGGCTTACTGTGCCATATCGGCTGTTCCATATTAAAGTCGAGGCACTTGAATGAGAGCAGGCTGAAAATCATGCGCAGGATATTTTCTGGATTTTTGCCATCAATAAACGATTTCTCTCACTTAAATAGATAGATCAACTGATACTTTTTTCACGATATCAAAGTATTACCCGTAGTATAAGTTTTTAGAAATGATTAGTGGTTACCCCATTATCGGATGTATTTCGGGACGTATGATGTTTCACTAATTAAATACTTGAGTAACGTTCTGTCACCCTCTTTTCTGAGGCAAATTCTAAGAGACGGCACTACACTTAACTATTTCCTTAGGAAAATTCTTAATTCAGAAACTGGCCCTATCTTCCCGTGATTTTTAAGTAGGTTCCTAGCTAAAAACATACAATATTTTTACATTCAGACATAACAGGATGTCCTTACCTTACACTGGTAGCAAGTTGTTTTCCCGGAGTTCTGAGGATTTGAATAAATAGTACATTATTGCAAAGGCAGCGAAATAGGCAATTGCAGGTCGCATGAGTTTGAATGCCGAGCCGCAGGCGAGGACTTCAATGATACGAGACAGGCAATTGTTATTTCGGCCGAGGCATATACAAAGCTTTTCCTAAAAAAATGCAAGCAAATAAAAAAGGGCCATTTACATAGTAAATTTAATTAATATTAAAAGTGATATTGCTCATGTTAGGACAATTACTGAACGAAAATGTTATTGTTTTTCTTTTGATACCGCTGGAAGCAGGTTTTCCATCACTAATTTAGCTTCCGATCTGGTGGATTAAATCTGGTGGAATTCAGTTAATGTCCATTTTATTTTCATTTTCAGAATCATCGGTATACTCATTTCAATTTATTATTAACCAAATAACAGGAACTCCGCTTTACCGCCAATTGATATTTTTTATTTTACAGTTTGTGCCGAAAGGTAAAAGCATCTGTGGCTTGGCTATACAGCCACGATTACGCAATGTTTACGATAGATGAAAGAGTACTAAATTCAAACAGCACACCGTTTCATACAACATTGCCGGTGCGCTCTTCGTTCCCAATTCAAATAATGCGCCGGGAAGTGATTTTGGTTTTTCAGTCTACGTAAATGTTTCCGCGCATGATTAAGAAAAAATATTTTCGTACTATATAAAATTACTTTATTTAATTATAGTCATATATCAGCACAAAACACTTTAAAAATAATTTAATATATATGCTTCGAACGTCTTATGGTCGAAACATTGTTATTTTAGATACCATAAAAGAAACATTTTTCAACGAAACGATGTTTCGCACAGTTGTGATTTTTGAGCTCAGAACTAAACGATACTAATCGCGATTACCTATCTACCACATTTTCACATCATTACTTTTAAATTTTATTAATGTATTTTTTATGCAAATGTATGCATTATTGCAAAGAACATTAACACTGTCTCAAAATATGGAGTGAGCCGGCCTGACCGATGACCGTGAACGCCTAATTACATTAATTACATTACATTTTAGATTTCACGTAGAATCCCGAAAGCATCGGTGGTGGATGCGTGTGGTGTCCAATTACTTTTCCAATGCACACCTTACTCTTATCAATCCTTAACTGTGCCTTTGTGCGCTGATTCCTTGACCTTCTAGACACAGTAGTTAGCCGACCAGACAGGAGGTTGTCCGTGAACGCATAATTAGTTACATTATGTTACATTAAATTACGTTACCTTACACCAAGTTACGTTACGTTCATAGTATTGTATTGCCTTGCATTGAATTGCATTGCACTGCTTAGTATTGCATTGCATTACATTACATAATATTACGTTACATTACATTATGTTACATTACACGACATTACATTACATTTTAGATTTCACGTAGCGTCCCGAAGGCGTGAATCTATAATGCGGCGGATGCGTGTGTTGTCCGATGACTTCTTCAATGCACACCTTATTCTTATCCATCCTTAGCTTGGCCTTTGTGCACTGATGACGTGACCTTCTAGAAGTACAATACAACGTTAGCCGACCAGACTGGAGATTGCCCGTGTACGAGTATCCGTTGTATACTACAAGGTCCCCGCCTCGTCTGGATGGGATTATCTGGAAGCCGAGTGCAGCTAGGGAAAGGAAAAAGTACTTTGATTAATATTGACATAAGAGCGCGTTTTTATATATATTACAATTACAAGTAGGCGAAGCTTTCTCTTCTTTGGATTTTGCTTTTTTCTTTACTCGAAATCAATGTTTATTATGAACAATTACATATTTTCAAGGCGTTTAAAAATTAATTTATGAATCTTAACAGTTTGTTATTCAGTTCAAGTAACAGCATCGTGAAAGTGTTTTAAAGTTGTCAGGTTTAATCGGACATAATAATATTAATATACTGGAACAAGGAATAATTTTATATTGTTATACTTGCACACATACAAGAAATGCAACATAGCACATGAAAAAAGGCCGACTTATATCCTTGACAGAGTTCCTCCAACAATCCTTGGGGAATCAAATTTTATTAGCCGATTCTGTGTGGCATTGCTAGGCAAAGACCTCCCCTTTAGTCCACTCTGTCACCAGCCTTCCCCTGCCGATTCTGTGTGGCATTGCTAGGCAAAGACCTCCCCTTTAGTCCACTCTGTCACCAGCCTTCCCCTGCCTCTTCAGCAAAAAGACTGTTCTGTCCTTAGCAGAAAGAGCATGGGGTCGTTCTGTCTTTAGCAGAAAGAGCATAGGGTCGTTCTGTCATCAGTAGAAAGACCGTGGAGCCGTTGTGTCTTTCACAGAAAGAGCATGGGGCGTTCTGTCTTCATCAGAAAGACTGTGAGGCCGTTCTGTCTTTAGTAGGAAGAGCATGAGGTTGTTCTGTCCTCAGCAGAAAGACCGTGGGGCGGTTCTGTCTTTAGCAGAAAGAGCATGGGGTCGTTCTGTCCTCAGCAAAAAGACCGTGAGGCCGTTCTGTCTTTAGCAGAAAGAGCATGGGGTCGTTCTGTCCACAGCAAAAAGAGAGTGGGGCCGTTCTGTCTTTAGCAGAAAGAGCATGAGGTCGTTCCGTCATCAGTAGAAATACCGTGGATCCGTTGTCTCTTTAGCAAAAAGAGCATGTGTGCCGTTCCGATACCTCAGCCTTACACGCACACGTCAGTTGAAAGTATGTAATAAGTATTAAATTTTAACATATTCCCCTGTATTACTAAGTGCATATTGCGGGGAGAAGTGTGTGTGCTGCTCGTTCGCTTGTATTATTATTCCATCTTCATTCAGTTTAAGTTTGGCTTTGCATTGTTGCGCCTTCTGGCTGGAACAGTAATAGGTCAGACTAGCCTTTTTGCCAGCACAATGGTATGTATATTCGTTAAACAGTATTAAGGTTTTCCCACGATTTGATACGATTAACTTATAATCCCTCGTTCCTGTGAATTAAGACGCATACTTTTTATTACATTTTCTTCCTTTTAACTAGCATACAAAGGTGAAAGTATGGATCACAAAATTTTTTGTTGTTGTATTTTTTGTCTATTAGGAAAGTTTTACAGCATAAACAATATTGGGATACTTAGTTTGTAAACGAATCAAAAATCGTTTATTAAACCAAAAAAATATTTACACATATAACTTTAGTCGTTAATTACTGATAAAAAGAACCATAATAAAGAACAAACAACAACAATAATAACTCAAACAAGGAACTATGAAAATAGTATTTGATTAATAATTACTGCTACCTAAAACTTTTCAATTGAACAACATAATGCATACACATGGTAAGATTGGTGGTTCCAAAAGTAACAATAATCCATATAAATTTTTAAAACAATCAATAAATATTAATGTATTAGAATTAAATAATATAAATCCCACGTTCTACGCTTTTACACGACTACCCGTAACGGTATTTGGAGAAATAATCATACCTAACATTTTAGATATTGCACTAGTATTGTATAGAGGTATTTTACTAGAAGGTACTGCTTATCCAGAAGTCATATCGTCCGGCTTTCGTCTTCTTGAATTTCGGCGGCAAATGAGTGTGGTGTCCGTAAGTGGCTAGCACGCATTTACTGTCTTTATCAATTTTCAGTCTAGCGGTGCACTTACGTGACATTCTGGAGGAGCACCGTGCAGTACGTCTGCCTTTATCAAAGGCGAACGTGAATCCAAGGTAATATATAATTTCACTGCCACCTTTTGATGGAAGGATCGTGAAGTCTTGCGGATCTGGAGAGCGAAAACTGTTCTCGGTTACAAAATACTGCATGTATGGTCACACTCTTTCTCTGAGAGAAACCGCCCTGCAGTGGGTCTTATGCGGTCTTATGTTATGCTAATATCAACGAAGCGGTAGAACACATTGAATGGCAGCTAAGGAATTATTTGTAGCACGTTTTTTTTTTACTTAGTTGCCACCTACTAAAATGCCACTAGCGGTAGTCACGGGACGCTCACCCATCCCGTGCCTGGCCGCGCCTGTTGTTGCTTAACCTGATTAATTCCAATCACTCGGTTCGCCTAGGCCACGAGCGCATAAGGCGCATACAATTGAAGATTCTCTGCGTACTTTATTCCGTGTACAGATCCGGCAAGGCTTTGAACGGCACTTCTATTTTTCTGTTGGGGCCAACCTCTCTAAATAGTGGAATCCTTTTCATTGAAACAATGTAAGGGCTGCATGCGCTGATTGAGATCCAGACGGTGTGCCAGTAGCATGTATAGCAACTTCTTCCCTGAATTTAAGTAGTCTCATTTCGGAAGCTGGATTTGTTTGCGGTACAAATTGTGAGCATTTTGAATGTACATAAAAAAAATCCGAAGGATCGAATATCAACATTAGTCAAAACATAATTGGTGTGGTGGTAGGCTGGGAAACAGCACGTAATAATTCGTGAATGGCACCAGCAAAGAACTGTTAACGTGGGTGACATATTACGTAACATTTTTTTCTCAGGTGTCAGCTACAAAATAGTTCGTAGTTGGCTTGTATGGCAGCTTCGAGTTTCGGCTGGTACAAGAAGGCTGGCATTAAATGGCAATCCATGTGTGCGTGTCGGTGTTATGTCGGCCTAGAGAATAGCACCAACCCAAATTCTTCCCGCAGATGTAAAAGGCGACTAAGAAACACAAACCGGGCAGCAGCGTCCCCTGCAGTACAATTCCACCAAACTGCGATCCCCAACCCGCATGCCCAGCGTGGGGATTGTGGGCATTACCCCGCAATGAGGAGGAGGGCTATGTCCAGCAGTGGACTAATATAGCCTAAAGAAGAATAAGTGTGCGCGTCGGTGCTACAAGCACACGGACGGGCACGGCGGCGAGGCGATTCTGCGGCTCACTTGATTCGCGCTTCCTTGGGCTAATGTCAGCGTCGTATCGTTTTAAAATACGTATTTTCCTACGTATTTTCTCTAATTAAATGTACTCGTGAGTGTCTCAAAGTTTCGCCTCCATTTCCACTGACTGCTGCAACTCCTCTCTCAAATCATTACCAATGATCGTCCTTGAGTATCCTTGGGACTATAAAATTCATTTTCACTTCCAAAACTCTTGCTATTACAAATCGATATGAAATTTTGTCCAATGATTGCTACGCAGTTTGGCGATTTTTTTGGATAGTACCCTGTACTGTATCTTTTATGAGTAAATAAACGAAACCAAAACTAATCTGATAGAGGTCGGCGGCAAAGCACATCATCCTCATGTTGAGATTGCTGTGGCGTCATATGAACAACGTGAGTGGTTATTTTAGGGTAGCGCTCTACTTAGTTTATTAAAACGAGCTATTAATACTAATATCTTTTTTTATTCTTTCTCATCGATTCCCTAGCCTAAACGCGATCAACTTAAATAAAACGTAACGATTGCCTTCAATCAATTCAATATCTAAAAAAAGACGTATGTTAGTACAGTCCTAGCTACACTCATCTTGAATACAGACAGTTGTTAGATACGTAGGTACTCCTGTTCGCATAACTTTGAAATAATTCGTAGTAGATGCACTGATATAAGCAGATGATAGGAACTCATAGTTGATTCATTCTTGGAGGCCTGCGCTTACTAATTTTGACATATTCTCCCGTCGCTGACATAACATATTCGGG
Source organism: Yponomeuta sedellus (assembly GCA_934045075.1). NCBI lineage: Eukaryota > Metazoa > Arthropoda > Insecta > Lepidoptera > Yponomeutidae > Yponomeuta > Yponomeuta sedellus. Next base: position 19,797,357 of record OW203730.1, read on the forward strand.
TGGCGGATGCGTGTGATTGTCGTTGACGTAAATGATTTCCCCGGCTTTATTAATTTTGACTTTGGCCTGCATACACCGATTCACCAATCTTGAAGAGCAGTAAAAGGTGAACCTGCCATTTTTGTCATACACGTAAGTGTATCCGTTGAGGAGTAAGAGTTTCCCGCCGCGCTGTGAAGGTACTACTGCAGCAAAGTTAAGACCGGAAACTGAAAATGATTAAAAGAAAAATTTGAAGTGACCCACTGAAGAAAGAGAAACAGGTTCTTTATAAAAAAAAAAGGTGTATTAAAATCTCCATAGTTATATGTACATGCAAAAATGGGGGGTTCAACGTCAATTTGAACAATTTTTACTGAACATTTACGGTCTTATTTCTCTAAGGGCTGATTTTTCTATAGTCTGATAACTTTTATCTGAGGAATAAAAATGGCGGTTTGACATAATTTTCATACATAAGCTGTCAAACTGCCATTTTTATTCCCCAGAGAAAAGTTATCTACTATTGAAAAATCAGCCCTTAATCACTCTTTACAGGCAGTTTATATAGTCGTAGTAAAATCTCCGCCAAGGACTATTTTATTTTAGTGATTTTTGTTTTTCTTAATAAGACCGTTAATTTTTTGTAATATTTACCGCAATTTTAGTAGGGGTCACATGTGTTTTTTTTACGTTAGTTGAATTTCGAATGGATGAAGAGAGCCCCATATGTTCTGGTAATAAAGGATTTTGATAACGGTGCATCATGAATACAATTTGAAACCAAATAAAAATTTATAATTAATAACTTTAATTAGTTTCTTTGTAGAGTTATAGAATCTGACATTCAGTATTGACGAATTTGAATAATTTTTTTTTAAACATTGTAGGACACAATTGGATAGGCAGAGTACGTAAAACACCTTAAATGTGGCTAAACTATAATCTTGACAAAAAATCTAAACAATGGACGAATTCCATAAACAAAATCTTCCAGTCAATTCCATAAACAAAATCTTCCATTGGAAGACTGACTGTAAGTCAAAATCTTTGAGTTGGTCTTCCAATGAAGTGTTAACTTATAATATTGCTACGTCTATGGCCGATGACACATGCGGAAAAAAAAGGAGGATATTTTTGTACTAAAACATTTTGTTTAAATATTGGCAGAGTCCTTAGCGGTGCCATCTTATGATTTGAATGTAAAAGTCAATAGAATGGAACTACATTTTTTGTAAGCACTACATATTAATCACTTAATTCTGGATTCACTTACTTACATCCAATAAGTGAAGTAGTTGATCAAGTAAGTAAATCCGAAGTTAACTTAATAAAGAACGGGTACTTAAGTGGATAAGAACTAAAACCTTATATAAGCTCTACAGATTATTACCTCAATTCCGGATTCACTTACTTGATCAAGTAAGTGAATCCGGAATTAACTTAATAAAGAAGAGGCACTTAAATAATAATTTTCAACCAACATTACTTAACATCACGTCACATGATATCCTTACCAACATAACTTCCATCCTCTTATTTCCAGTTCCATCGAAGAACCAGACAGCAGGCCAGTTCCCATGCATAAGTCGACTAAAGCCAGAGAACAGGCCCTAGAATCTAATAATTATATAGTTTTTAAATAGAATGATATAAGCACGACAATCGTTGTTATTTGCCTTAATTCGGTAGTCAACAATGTCATTCCAGGGGTATAACCCGCGCAAATTAAATAGGCATCTCACGCGAAGGAGATCGAATCGCGCGATGCGCCGAGTTAAGTAGCACGGGTTATACCATTGCAATGCGATTGGTTACCAGACTACCGATAGTGTGAATGAAACGACCATTAACATAAACATAACATTTACATCCAAGCACATACATTGCTTCTGGCCCCACACTAGGATTGGTTACCAGACTTCCGATAGTGTGAATGAAACGACCATTAACATAAACATAACATTTACATCCAAGCACATACATTGCTTCTGGCCCCACACTAGGATACCCTGTGGCGTGGCAACCAGAAACAACGACATCACAAACATGTAAACATCCAAGACCTGGGCTCTTTTTTGTCCCCAGCCGGCATTCGAACCCGAACTTTTGCATGACCATTAACGGACTAATATGACTCTATTGAACAACTATGCATTTTAGAGATTCACCTCCAGGTCAGTTTTCGTGCCTATATCGACTATATTCAACGTATTCGCACCCAACGTTTCGCTAATTCGTTCGTGATGTTTACAGCAAGGATGCCTACGAAATTCCCTCGGCAACATCGTCATGCAGCAAAGGTAAAATCCAACAAATATACTTACCCTACAGCGGCTTACGGATCCTCAATCGATGAGATTTAAGCTGCATATAAATATACTGGACGGTCGCTTTTGAGGTTCCTACAAGCTATTTAATTGAAGTAGAAAAGTTTACGCAAATTCGAAAATTTCTGAAATCTAGTCTTTTTGTTTGACGTAACTTGACATTAATGTTTTTCGAATTTTTCCCTTCACCTGTGGCCTCCGTAGGTCAAAAGTCTGAATCGTTTGCTAGTATGAAAAATATGTAACACAAGTGGTCATATCTTTTGATATCGTTGACTTGCAAGTTTGACTTTTTTACAACAGGCTTCCTTGCGCCGCTAAATATGGCTTAACAGCATTGAATTAAAAAAAAAATCAAACAGATTTTCAATTTAAATGGTGACTCTTTACATAGGTATTGTAAATCTGTAACTATCTGTAAATCTACTGTTAACAGGCGGGTGGGAGAAGGCTCTGTTTGATAGAACTACAATACATAAACCTGATCGGAAGAGACCGACCAGGTTTCGCTTTGATTCGCGGAACTTAATCATGGTCAGGTCGGTTGCTCGTCTCTGACGTCATTTCATAAATAAATACTTATTCATAATATAAATCGTAAAACCACAATTATTTTCCTAATCTGCTAAGTGCAGTTTATAGGCAAGCTCTTGGTAACAATACCTTATACATAAACTTCCAAAATCTACGTTGCGTAGTCTATTAACATACAGATTGTTCTAATCAACTAGTAATTGTCATATTAAACTAAGTATGCACTGTATTATAAATGCACCCCAATTGTCACTTTGCCAAAGCGCACAAAAACCACTGCCCAGTGGTTTTTAAGTGTGCGCTTTGTAATTGAAGTAGTAGTAGTTGCCCCAGAGCAACTACTACGTAGGTTTTCCACAGTATGGAGATGTCCGATTTATCCTACTACGAACATATATGTGCATATTTTGACACTTTAGAGTCGTCAAAATGGTTAACCCGATAGAGTGGACGCTAAAACCACGATAGTTTAACAGATTGTTAAAGAACGAGAAACCGGGGTTGCATCGCTCATGGGCATCAGTGATCTTAGTGGTAATTAGTGATGCCAGAATGCTGTGACCAGCAACGCGGAATGAGAATTTGAAATAAATAAATGTTACGTTTTAAGTGTAAGCCGTATTAAAATATTTAAATAATGCTCTAGGTTTAAAAAAACAGTTTCATATTTTTTTATAGTTCGTCGTATTTGTGTTTATTTCAATTACAATTTAATGTAACAGCCCTCTTTTGTTTTAAAATACTTTGGCGGAGGGTGACTGTGTTCATTGTACAATCTATCCACAAAGAGATTATTGTCCAACTTCAATCGTGCTTTACACTTACAAGAAATTCTTTGCGTGCAATAGTAATGCAAGGGGTAGTCCTCGCCATGTTGTGAGAAGGTGTAGTGGTTTACCATCAAGAGGCTCTTGGATTTTGGTCTTGGGATAACGGTATACGAAGGTCTCTCTGGAATTATGAACATAGTTTCATTTATAGCATTTAATAATATTAGAGTGAACCTAACTTATGATCAGGTATTACTAAAGTCAACTTTGGAGAATTCTTTAAGGCAAGCAATGGCACCAATATCAAATGAGTGAACAAAGTTAATAGAAAGTCATAGAACATATCCATAATATCAACCATGTATCTTAATATATTTTCCAGTGTTTGTAATCATATATCTTGGAGGCTCATGATTGTGACATTCATCTAGCATGAGTATCCTTCCTTCCGCATCTAATTTGACACGAGCAGAGCATTTGGCTATAGAATTTTTCCTAGAACAATAGTAGTTCAGTGATTTAAACATCTGCCAATATGTGTATCCATTAAGCATAAGAAGCATGCCATTCCCACGTGGTGTCGGTATCATCTGATAGCTAGGATATTCTGCAAAAACCATGATTTTCATTAAAATACTTACGTCTAAGTAAAAATATACAAAATTGACAATAATAAATAAATGCAATTTTTGTGAAACATTTGAACAAAACATTAAAAAAGTGACAATTCTGACTGATCACTACTAATTACATATAAGAATCTAATAAATTCACAGTAAACTAGAGTGTTAAACTGGCAAGCAACGTTTGCCATAACAACCTACCATTACACTGACTATGCAAAGTGGATGTGACGCCAATATTAGGCATCTAACTACCGTACAACACAGTCCCTAATTCAACACGAGCACGGCAGCCTGCAGTGGGAATCGAATCCACAGTCCCAGTTCTACTAGACACGCATATTAACTGCTAGACCAAAATGTCAGTCAAAATATAAACTGAAAAAAATCTTCATAGTACCACATTTATATAAAAATCTTGTGGCAACAAAGAAGCCGAACGTCTGGCGGACCTTGCCAAATCTATATAAACAATTAAATCGCATCCATCTCGGTCACCCTCATTTGATTCATCAAAGGCTAAACCAGATATTGTGACTGCCTTACGTTTCAATAAGCTTTTTTGATGAAATAAACTCTCCGAACTGTTCAGTGTGCGAGGTGGTGGAAGATGGCGAGCACATTCTTACAGAATCTCTGGAACAAATTCATGATGACGAAAAATTTTCTATAGTTGTATTTTAGTGCTACCAAATTTTGAAGAAGTCATGATTTATGAGATAGGCTTGTTCTAAGAACAAGGCTAAAATAAATTTAGTTAGTCATGTATAATGTGACATGGTCACTGGTGTACCAGCCAAAAAAAAGAACTGCTTATTACTTTTCAGTAAATTTGTAATTCTTACCACGTGTAAACCTCTATCCTGTATCTTCTGAGCATTTGATGATGTTTTATTGCAATACGATATGTTGTTAGAAAAGATTAGCAAACTGTTTTTATGGCAATCGCTTTGTCACATGATGCAGTTGCCATGCAAACACACTTTCCATTTAATTTACAAACAACATGCCAAAAAATATTTCATTATATTGATTCCAGATTGCAATAAAACAATACATATATTTTGCTCAGGATTGAATATTTAAGTTGATAAAAAAGAAATTAGACAGTCCTGAGCAATTGCCGCTTCAAGCGCACTGTCAATATATTATTATAACGCAATTGTATCTAAGTTTGTTGTTGTTTACTTTTAATTATTGAAGTAATCTTATAATAATGGGAAATTCAATAACAAATTCAGAAATAAAACTAGGTACAAGTTCTTCTGTTCTAGGATTTTTTATTTCACTAAAACCAACTGTTATTTCACAAGATAACGCAGAAATATCTGAAGTCAGTTGAACAGTAGGTATACAACGATGCAAAAATATATGTAACTTCCACACAACGCAATCCCTCGTCATAGTCCCAAAACAAGGATAACCAGGCAAGGCGATCACAGACATGAATAGACACCAAGACAGGCGATTTCTATAAATGTATGACGGGCCGCAAATAAGTGTATAATAGGCATTACAATATATACCATTTATTAGAAGCTGCGGTAACACATAATTGATCCAGTCAAATCCTCATATATATAAGTACGATTTTTACAAATACACTAAATATAAGCCAGTAAAAATCAAAGGGAAACGAAACATTGTTTTGGTCTTATAGTCTAAACTTACCCCATGTAGAATAGAGCATCCTGGTGATCCTGGCCATACACAATAACACTAGCACATACACACGTGATCACTTAACTGATACCATCACCACATAACCAGAAAATATCATTGAAAGTGATAAAAAATTCAATAAAACATAACACTGTATAGGTTATATTTTAGGGACTTTTTAATTCAAAGGAGAGTTACAACGAGATATTGCTACTGTGCCCACTAAAAATCGTAATAAATTTAAACTGGCGCTAATTACACGCATAGACGAGCAGAAAACGTAATGTTTATTTACCAACATTGGTAAAATCGCGACGCAAACTTATCTGGCATTTCGACTGTCAAATAACGCCGACAAGCCTAGATAGAATTTTAATCTACATCACAGACTTTTCGAATAACTTTCTATTCTGTGTTCATCATTGTAGCCACAGATTGTAACATTCTGAAAACCAACAGCAAACTTTTACTATGTGCTCAAAAACTATAATTCTTAATTTTTTTGTGTATTTTTCTAAATAAACTTAATAGAATGTAATATGAAAGCTAATGAAAAATCATTTTTAAAATAAGCGGCGAATCGCTCTTGAGCAATATGGCGACGCGAATTGGTGACGTCCACGTGACGTCACTGGCCAATAAGCAGACAAACATCAAGTCAGGGATGATAAACGTGTCATAATTATGGTACACTAGCTTTTGCCCGCGACTCCGTCCGCGTGGACTTTAGTTATTCAGCATTCTTCAATAAAAGGTGCAGACGATTTTTGTTCTGATCAATTATCTAACTCTTCCACAAATCGTAGAAGAACTATAGAATTTTTTATTTATACAAATTGTACTGTGTCGATTAGAAATTGTTTCCAAAAGGACGAAATGTCTCAAGCGCCACCCCTACTGCAAATCCGGAAACTGAGGGTATGATTACTTTGTTGTTATTGACAGGGGGTTAGTTGTGATTATAATAAGTTATAGTACTTCTTTATATTAGGTGGATTAAAATTTCGCAGTAGGTAGTATTACTGGAGCACCAACTAAGGATAAGTGTGTGAGGCTGTAGACCAGGTGGGTTCAGGGTATTTAGGAACTTCACGGGATAGTGTACTGCATCATCCAATTGTACTAATTCACAGACAAATGAAGAGTTCTGGGAAGAGTTTTCTATTATGAGACCACGGATTACATCCGTGTATGAGACATAATAGAGAACTCTTCCCAGTTGGCTACAACATGGCTAACGATTTGCTCACGTACCTCCCTAGCCATCACCTGTGTGTTATACAACAGATATGATATGGCCCGAAACAGACATGCTCCGTCTCCGATAATATGAACACGGTGTGGGGCACCATAGATCCATAGATTTTTAATAACTCATCTATCATTTTATGTGAGGGATAACAAACAATAAGTAAATATGAAAGGTTCCACTCAACAACCAAAAAATAAAAACCCCGTGAATCAATGAAGAGTAATATTATGCCAATGCCAATATAGAATGGCTTCTACGACGACTGCAAAAGGTAATATTGCCCGACAACATCCGAGAATACACAGTCAAATAAAAGCACCGAGAACCAACGAATTGCTAACGATATTACCTGCCTGAATGGCTTTTATGATGAAAACAAACTATTTTTACGGTCAGTCTATACATGGAGTGAAGTTAAACACAACCATACAGTGATGTAGAATGAACTGGCCGCCATCTATTGGCGTTTGCACAAATTAAGAAAAAAGGAATTCAATTTTGGAAAAGAATCAAGGAACAAAATTTTGCAGTGCCTTAAGGGTTAAATTTAGAAAAAACGGCGAAAACGTGTTCAATCAATTGTCTTGAAGAATATTTACTTTAAGTTTCAAGAAAATTAGACAACATTCTTTACACTCCTAATACAAATTTCGGCAACTCTTTTCGCCCCCTTAGGGGTTGAATTTCAAACAACCTTATTTTATTCCTTACCTACATTATATACAGAACCCCTGTGCAAAATTTCAGCTTCCTAGGTCCAAGGGCTTGGGCTGGGCGTTGATGAGTGAGTCAGTCAGGAGAACAAAATTTTGCAACCCCTTTCACTCACTTAAGGGTTAAATTTAGAAAAACGGCGAAATACGTGTTCAATCGATTGTGTTAAAGAGCATTTATTTTAAGTTTCAAGTAAATTAAACAACATTCTTTATAGTTCCCATACAAATTTTGACAACTATTTTCTTCCCTATAGGGGTTGAATTTAAAAAAGTCCTGTCTTATTTCTTAACTACATTATATATAGACGATATGTGCAAAATTTCAGTCTCCTGGTCCAATTTTGGAAAAGATTCAAGGAACATAGGTTTGCAACCCCTTTCACTCCCTTAAGAGTTAAATTTAGAAAAGCGGCGAAACAAATCTTCAATCGATTATGTTAAAGACCATTTATTTTAAGTTTCAAGTAAATTAGACAACATTCTTTATAGTTCCCATACAAATTTTTGACAACCGTATTCGCCCCTTTAGGGGTTGAATATCAAACAACCTTAATTTATGAACTAAAACTTTCGTAAGCACAAAACATTATAGACTTTTAGTCCGGATTTACTGACGGGTGTTGTTATATCGGAAAAGTCCGACCAGGTTTCGCTCCGATTCGCAGAGCTTAATCATGGTGAGCAGAGACGACAACGACAATCCGGTCTTATCTTTACCGACATTACATATAGACCCTCTGTGCAAAATTTCATCTTCCTAGGTCAAATTTTTGAATAGATTCAAGGAAAAATACTTTGCAACCCCTTTCACTCCCTTAAGGGTTAAATTTTGAAAAAACGGTGAAACACTTGTTCAATCAATTGTGTTGTAGAGTATTGATTTTAAGTTTAAAAAAAATTAGAAAACATTTTTTTCACTTCCTATACAAATTTTAGCATCCCTTTTCGCCCCCTTAGGGATTGAATTTCAAAAAATCCGTTCTTATTCCTTGCCTACATTATATACAGACCCTCTGTGCAAAATTTCAGCTTCCCAGGTCCAACGGCTTGGGCTGGGCGTTGATGAGTGAGTCAGTCAGTCAGGACTTTGAATTTTATATTTATATATAGATGTACCATAATTCAATTGTTCGTACCATGTACCATGATAGATCCATTATGGTACGCGAAAGTACCATAATTTTGCCATTTTTTTTGATCACAAACACTTTTGCATCACACATTTTCATCTTTCGCTTTTGCTGTTGACGAGTTTTTTTCATATACCGATATCTAGCAACACTAAAAAATCATTCATTCCTTTCGTGCAGTAAGTTGATAAGAACGTTCATATCTGTGATAGTTTTTGTAGTCTGTGGATTGTAAGTGAACTTCACAGGTGAATTTTCAAAAAGTTGAACTTAGTGAGAAGTAGCGAATAGCACAGACTAAAAAGAAAAAAGCGAGTATATAGAGTGTTTGTTTGAACAATTTATAAAATTCGAAGAAATTTTAATGCCTTAATTAATAGGACCTGCCTGATTTATTAAATCTGTAAGAGTTTTCCTACCCGTACCTTATTTTTTTCTAAAATACCATAATTTTGAGCGTCTGGTGCCATAATTCAAAACTTGGCATCTAACATCCCTGCATCAAGTTAACTCACGGGTTTGAGCAGAGTGCTTAGTGCGAGTTTGACAGATCCAATCGAATAACTTTACTACCGCGTTAATCGAGCATTGAGTAGTGAGTACGAGTAAGTTAACCGTTCAAACTGGCATAACGCTGTCACAGTACAACTCGCACTCGCGTTTATTCGTGTTTTGGCTGGTAAACGTGTTCACTTCTCAACGTAAACCATTACAACTCGCACTCAGCAATTTTAATTTCCATACTTGTTGCTAGGTGGCGCTTTCTCGATGCCATAGAAATATGAGTTTACGTTAACGCGATCGAGTAGTTAAAAAACTCGCACTAAGCACTCTGAGCTGTGACGTCATAACCCATTCGACCAATTTCGTTTTCGATAAAATCTAACACATAAAAAATTACATCAAATGTTATCCGGAAACTCATAATTGATACAAATGTATATCATTAATACTTTTTTCACACTGTCAAATAGCCTATTGTAAAATGATTTTAGAGAAATGCTTGCGCAACCGGATCAGGATGCCGAATTACCTGCAAACTCTACCAGGAGTCGATCTGTCGAGAAGGAGAAGAAGCTTGTTATAACATATTTTAAACTTTCGCGACTTGTGCACATAGAATATTTTCGGGGCTTAATCGCGTAGTAATTTATTGCTATTTTACCTCGACGTTTCGACGACGTGACAGTTATCGTGGTCACCAGAAGACTGATGACTGATGGCTGGCACCAGTTCGCATCTTCGGCTGATGAAGTTTCAGACTACCCTCAATCAGCCATCACAAAGTTCTATTAGGGTTGCCACACACTGGCAATGTCGGACGATAAGCCATGCGGCTTTAGTCCACTCGAACACTTCTTGATGACCGGATCCCACGTTTGCGACAGTTTGAAACCACATTCCCGATTAAATTTTTTGTGTTTCTTAATTTCAACCGCTTCACGCACAATTCGACTATATTAATGGCAATAGTTGGAAAGTACCGATGGTTTGTGTAATTACACAACCACTGGATAGAATTATATTAGTTTTATTCTTTTCAAAGAAGGTTTTGAGTTAACAAAATTCCAATCTTTCAAGTTAAGCATTTGGACAACCCCAAAGTGTCATAAAGAGCATATGACAGCTGGAATAGCTTAAAAAAAGTAAAAATCAAAGTCACTCAACATAGTGGTTTAGTAGATAATAATGCCCTGGTCCGGGTACCGCAATGCGAGGTGAACCTGGCCGACAATACGGCTGCTGGAATATTGCCAAATTTTATTTTGAAATGTTGGTAGTCATCGGCGATGTTTGACTAACGGTATTATTTATCCAAACACGATAAATACAGCTTAAGTAGCCTGTGGTAAAGGGAAAGATGATTTCTTTATGATAGAATAGGTATTTGCTAAAATAATAAATTATTTGTTTCTCTATGTTTAAAAAGCTCTTATGTCTTTTGTTGAAAAGTATGCCTGTAATTGATAGGTAAGTATGTAAAACAATGTCTTTTATACATATACCCAAATTACGAACAACGGTCATCTAGAAAACTTACTAAGACCCAAAAAATGCATTGAGACCACTCGTATTTAATCAATGTTGCTTAACTGTAACGACCAATACTGACCTTGTCAAGTTGCAAAAGAATAATTTTGTCAGCTTTTACATCCAGTTCATATTTGGTCTGCGCAAATATGATCACGTTTCCGAATTTCGTACAGAGCTCAAGTGGCTCCCAATCCGCCTCCGCCGGAATACGCACATACTCTCTCTTCTGTATAGCATACTGTTTAATCCAGCAACTCCTTCCTACCTGAAAGAGCGCTTTGAGTTCCTTCACTCTTCTCATATCCTTACTCTCCGCTCCTTCCAAAACGTCCTTAAAATCCCTTTCCATCACACCAACTTCTACAGCTGCTGTCACCGTGCAAGCAGTCCGTCTCTGGAATAGTCTGCCAGTGGAAATACGGAGAGCCAAGTCACAACCCATTTTTAAACTATTGTAAAAGAATACTATCTCGCTAGTGTGATGTGAAACTCTTGCTATTATTTGTAGTACTGTTCTGCTATTGTTGGTATTTTATTTATGTCCTTACCATTATAGTGTTGCCTATAAATGTATGTATTTATATAAAATATATATTTTTATATACCTTTCTATTTATGTATATTATTAGTATGTATCTGCACTTCTGGACACATTTATTGGCCCATCTTGCATTTTCAGTTTCGTTTAGTCTTAACTAAAATAGTATATTTCATTACAAGTGCGGAAAGGCTGTCATTGCAAAGAGTTCCGACAAATGTCTTCCCGAGCCGCGGCGGAGCCGAAGGCGAGGGAGGGTTGACAGTCGGAACAAGTTACAATGACGGTTCCGCACGTGTACTGAACGACTATTTATGCCACACTTGGCCAGAAAGCGGCTTTTTCCGCACGCTGCGCGTACGGACATAAAAAGATGTACACAACACGGGAGGTAAGAAAGAACAAGTGTAGACATAAAAAGATGTTGTGTACATTTTTTTATGCCTACACTTGTTACGGGAGGTAACAAGTGTAGACATAAAAAGATGTACACAACACGGGAGGTAATAAAGAAAGCTCTCGATCGCGTATTTACGTCCCTCGCTTGCAGCTCGGGCCGCAAACTTCTGCGATCTCGGCCTTTCTTTGTATTACCACCCTAGTTGTGTAATGCCAAGTGTGGCATAAATTTATATTAGGTCGAGCAAAAATGGAGTTTTAAACCAGGCACATTCATAATTTCATTCAATTGTCTTTTTTTAATTTCTAACACAGAATTTAAAGAAACGAAAGACAATGTTTGGAGCCTGTTCGTTGATATCAAACAATTGAATACTAAAAAAACTTGATTTTATTAGTTTAATTGGACTTAATTTTTGAGTGTTTTTTCTCCTTGGTTTTGCAACAAACATTACTTATTCTTAACATTAAGGTGAGGTTCTATCAATAATCTATGGATACTTCGCCTCAATTTGCCGCCCAAGCTGTAGCACTTATCCAGGCCGGACACAGCCAAGAAATGTGAGTGCTCAACTTAATTTAAGTCTATCTGCGGTCCGAAATGTTTATTGGAGGTACCTAGAGATTGGCGGCTTTCGTTCGTCGTCAAGGAAGTTCGTCGCCAAGGAAGGCCACGATCTCGGGTCACAACTGAAAGGCAGGATCGATTCATCGTGACGACCAGCTTGAGAAATCGTCACCATATCTCCATTGAGATACAAAACCAACTTCGCGACTTCCACGGAGTATCTGTGAGCGCTCGAACTGTTCGGAGAAGGTTAAAAGAACGCGATATGGTACCACACAACCCAGCTTATGGCCCCTAACTAACGCGAGACCACCGAACAGCGCGACTTCTTTTCGCGCGCACTCATTTTAATTGGACTCAGCAGCATTGGAGCCGTGTCTTTTCTGATGAGTCTAAAATTGCATTTTATGGCGATGATGGAAGGAAGAAGGTCTACCGACGTAAGGAAGCGCGTTTCGCACAATGCTTTTTTGAAGAGAGGGTTGTTTATGGCGGTGGCTCGTGGACTGTCTGGGGCAGTAGGTATATCCGCGAGCGGCAAAACTCAACTTGATGTTGTTACGGGACCACGGTTCCCAACATTAAATGCTGAAAGGTACATTCGTGAGTGCTTATAACCTCACGTGATGCCATACGTGGACCATATGTGGGCCAAAATTTCCTTTTTATCCATGATAATGCAAGAGGCCATACGGCCGGCATCGTCAGGGAATATCTTCGGGATAGCATCACAGTTATGGGCTGGCCCTTTTCAACTCCTGACGCAGGAGTTGAAAACTGCCATAGAAGAGGAATGGGAGATGATCCCTCAAAATTTCATGGAGCGGTTGATAAACTCTATGCCTAATCGTATGAGAGCTGTCGTAAATGCCCATGGAGGCAACACGCGTTATTAAATTAAACTTTTGTTTGATAATTAAATTAAACCTCATGATAAAACATGTTTTTTATTCAAAAATCAACTGCCTTCATCAAGGCGCATACCCGACTTGGCGTAGCTCCATGTCATGTGGTATTCTGAATTCAAATTTAAAACAATATGATCGAATAAGATGGTAAAGTGTATCAGGTTCAAAACTGCATAAAAACTTTTTTCTCGAATATAAATTTTTAGCTAGATAGACAGAAAGATGATGTGGTACTAGAGTTCAGAAAGGAATGTGTTAGCATTAAGTTCAATTTCTGTAGGTATTACGTTTTATGCAATAAATATTTTTTTTACCACTGCTGGGAACAGGTCTTCCCACAAAAAGAATTAAAAATAATAATAAGATGTTGCTACACCAAATACTCACAACATTCAGTCCACAATAACTGACAAACTTAGCAAGTACACAGATTTGGCTATAGAACTGAAAACGCAATGGCATGTCAATCTAGAAAAAATGTGCCAATAGTTATTTACATTTTTGTAGTGTTATCCCAAAAACACTACAAAAATGTATCTGTGCACTAAATATTTCTACCATAATCCGTTATTTGACACGTATCAAATTTGAGGCGATAAATGAATATTTCTTATAGTATTTAACGTAAGAAACCGCAAAATTTGCAAAGTAAAAAATTTTTTTCCTCGTTCAATTCGTTACGGCGAAAACGCTATCCGCCATCTTGAAACCATCTAAAGTATGTAAACAAACATCTTTCAGCTAGAACCAGTGAACATTGATTATTAATAACACTTACATCAAAGTGATCTTCACATAAATACACCCGAGTTTCAATTGATAAAGAGTCGGGGTCTCTTTTGGCAAGTTTGAGCAAAGTTTTTCGAATGTTAATTTCACTGGGTACACGAATCCACAACTTCCCGGGGGTCTGTATTGACGTGTTTTTTCATTCACGAACAATGCAATAATGATAATTGATATATTTTGGAAGTAAATTCGACAAAATCATGGTTGCGTTGTTGTTATTTCACTATGCTCAGAGATCACTTACAGAAAATTTAATGTCAAACTTTGACTCAAACCATAGACAAAAATGGCTGACCGCGTTTTTGGCTGTTTAGGAAAATGAAGTTTTAGAATATATTTTTATGTTGCTGTTAGGTCCTCAAAAAATATACTAAAATATTTTTTGGTCTAATGTAAGAGTTATTTACCATATAAGACTTACTTGAAAAGTGAGTCAAATAGCGGATTATACATCTATACAAAGCGCTAACCCTTAACAGCTGCGGCGTAGGAAGTCTTTTCATCACTGATTTAAATTATAACTTAAACAGCACTTGGCTTAGGCCCGTCCTCTCATACTTTTTTATGAAAATAAAGAGAGTCTTTTTGTCTCTTTTTGTTTCCTTAAAATGAAATTACGATAGGAAATGTGTTAGCAAAGGGCGTGGTAAAATGTATACCCAAAACTGGCGTGCGTGATATTGACGTGATAACGACTAATGAATGTTGATGAACCGAAAGAGATCTATCAGAATCGTAGCAGATGACGGACCCTGCTGTCGGTACCTACTCTGTCTACCTCTACGGGTGGCTGGCTTATGTTTATGTTATGGTGCTGCGTATTTTGCGATCTAGATGCAAAAAATTGTGTAAGTGGGTAAACGCAGAAAGAAACAGAACGGCATAAATATTGTCTATAGTGGATATTGGTGATTGATGATGATTGATAGACACAGACAGTATCTCGATTTATTCTGTGGTGATGACATTTCTGTGGTCGACGCTTGGTCAAAGCGTAACCTAGAAATATAAAATTTGTTTATTTTGTACTTTTTTACATTTTACTAATGTATTATCAAACTAAAACCACTCGCGGTTCTTAAACGATCCAAGAGTTATTAAGTGTAGTGAACGTGTGCTTAAAGTGATAATATAGTTTCTAGATTGATTGACTTCCAAGGCGCAATTTGGAGGCAATTTTTTTTTCAGTTTACTTCTTACAAATACACATTCCTCTTATATCCAGTTTACTAATGCTCTAAATTCTAGAGCATTCATGCACAGAAACATTTCTCAGTATTCAATCTACTTATTATGCTCTTGCATAGCAACTGAGTTATTATTTTGTGTCTATGTGCATTAAAGTCGAGATTATTGCTACGCAGTGCATGAAACAAGAATAATAAACCCTTGGTGGTCATCTGGGCGCTAAACTGCGATATAAAGCGATTACGTGAAGTCTAAAGGTATGTATATTTGACTTTGTAGCAGCCAGCACGTAATTATTGTTATTACATTAGATAATTTTATGTAGAAGGTGGGCTATGCACCTGAAAACTGCAAATTTTGGAAGTCTTAGGAGTGTTACAGTAGTGTGTTAGAAGAAGTGCAATGAAATCACTTTTTTATGGTTAACAATTGTGCAATAACTGGTAGCTTCTTAAAAGTAACAAGAATGTGTAATTATTAAATAATTCTGCAACCAGCAACGTTGACCATATATTGATATTATGAAATTAACTCATGTGCGGATCCTTGGGATGTATTAGCAATAGCAGTTTTACTTTTTAGGTTGCTCTTGGGTGTCTGATCAGGTTCTGTATAATTTTGTATAGCACCTTAAAATAAGCACTTGATAGAGATCTCAAACAGCTCTTTATTTTGCAAATTGACAGCTTATTTTAGTTATTCTGATAACTGATTTACTTTTTTCAGGTAAGTCCTCGAGGTGTGCCACATCAGGAGTAGATGAAGTTTTGGAATCATTCAATTTATATTTTCATCTATAACTTTGCACCTTTTCCACGCAATGCTATGGCAAACCAATAGTCATAATAGTATTTTTTTAAATGAGTATTGGACATCTTCTAAAAACTCAAATAGGTAATCAGGTTTTGTTTTAATCCAATTATTATTATTTGTTACACTGGCAGTTAAACCTGATGCATGTGAAGTATTTTAATTACTTGCGATGCTCATAGGTACTGTAATGTTACCGAAACATCTGGCATTAACATACTTAAGCCTATTAAACAATCACAAGTAGACCTATTAAACATGACACAAATTGAATGTATTTGGCCACTGCACTTGATTATTTTAGTTCTTTCTGGCAATCATATTCCTAGAAGTGGCATTCAGATGAAAAGTTCCTGAAACTGGAGAACATGCAAGTGATGACTAGTCCATGAAGTTAAAGAGGCCAGAATCATGGCAAATTGCTAACTCTGGCATCTGCCTACCCAACGAGAATATGGGTGTGAGCTTATGGTTGGTAATCAGCAATAGATTATGTCCAGTATTGAGACATCATAGGGTATCCACAAGTTTGATATAAACTCAGCACTGCTAAACATGGAAAACTGATAATAGGGCTTACGGTGGAGTGGTGAGTAATATTATTTCAGGTTTGCATGTCCCCTTACTAGGGCAGGAGGATATTAAACATACCTGCAGAGTCATTTCTCATTTGTTTCTTTTACTCAGCTTTACCCAGCAGTAGGAGGTCAAATAAGCCCAGCAGTGTTTATTCTGGTTTTCCTGACATTAGTTTACCCGTTTGGCCACGTTTTTTGTTTTTTTTTTTGCATAAGCTGCTTTCTTAGGTAACAGTTGGACTTCGAATATGCTCAGCAGTGCTATCTGTTTGCCCAGCTGTGAGACATAGTGTTCAAACATTACAGTTTGACTTTGAACATGCTCAGCAGTGCTATGTTTGCCCAGCAGTTAAATACAATGTTCAAACATTACAGTATTCTTAAAACATTATTATTTAATGTTTGTGAAGCAGCAATTTTTTTTATTTGCAAAGCAGTGAGATTCTATATCTACCTGGGTATCTCTGAAAGTCATTAAGCCAAGTCAGGGGCCTTAGGGCGGCTATTTTATTCTTTTGCTTTCGGTAACTAAATTTTAGCTTTTTTAGTAATGGGATGCATGCCCAGCAGTGAGGCTCCACATTTGAGCAGGTGTTGGATGTCTTTCTGTTTAATTTTTTCTTAGGCAAGCAGTAGGAAGTCTATTATGGCCAGCATGGTTATTCCTTGTTTGCCCAGCAGTAGGACACCACATATAAAATAGGCAGAGGGTTTCATACATGCCCAGAAGTGTTTTCTTTTGTCAGCAATAACTAAATTTACCCATAAATGGGGTGCCACTCATGCCCGCCACTAAGGTTTCCTATTTGTCCAGCAGTGAAACTCCACATTTAACTAGAAGTTGTATGTCTTGCTGTTTAATTTTTTGTTTGTACATTAGTGAGATGCCATATTCGTCCAGCAGTAGAATGTCAAAATGTACCCAGCAGTGTTATTCCTTCAATACTGACACACTACATTTTCTGGCCTTTCATACATGCCCAGCAATGTTTTTTTCCTTTGCCTGCAGTAAGACATCAAATTTAAACATTAGTGAGGTGTAATGTATGCCCAGCAGTGGGACACTGTACCTAGGAGTGGGGCAGACGTCTCCACATCCAGCACTAAAATGAGAAATAAACCCAGCAGTGTTATTCATTGTTTGCTCAGCAGTGGAACAGTATATTTGCTCAGCAGTGGTATTTCTACATATTTTCTTCTTTTCCCAGCATAACATCACCAAGTTATTTTCTTATTTGCTCAGAAAAATAATAAGTGAGACCTGCATTTCTTCCAGCAGTAAGTTGCAGCTGCTGGGTGAACAGCAGCTGGATGTGAAATATACTCAGCAGGGCTTTATCTTGTTGGCTGATGTGTAGATGGACAGTTGATGGTTAGCAGTGCACTTTTAAATGTGCCCGGCAGTGTCATTAAATGTTAGCACAATTACCTAGTAGCAGTAAGATGTCAAATTAACTCATCAGTG
Organism: Yponomeuta sedellus; assembly: GCA_934045075.1. NCBI lineage: Eukaryota > Metazoa > Arthropoda > Insecta > Lepidoptera > Yponomeutidae > Yponomeuta > Yponomeuta sedellus. The sequence continues at coordinate 19,815,630 of OW203730.1, forward strand.
GTACCTACTGTCTGACCAGTAGTGAGACCACTAAATGGCCGGAAATGTGATGTCCAACACAAAATAAGGTTTAACATAGTCTGTGATTTATACAGTGGGGATTACCGTGTTAACTTCCCTAGCAGCGGGATAGTAATAGTTTTATTTATAGCTAGCCCAGTGATTGCTTAAGGGCCCAGCAGTGGTACAATAGTTTAATTGCTACAAGATGACTTTGTAACACACACGCTTTTGCGTCCGGTTCTATATAAAAACGAATTAATTCGATCTGAGCAGGTATATAGATTACATTACTTCACGCTTGTATCCCGAAGGGAGAGGCAGGGACCAAGGTTTGCCATTTGCCACGATTTTGTCAAACCTCTTTCTTATGAAAGAGGTTTGACAAAATCGTGGCAAATATTTGTTAATTTATATTTATTTGTGTCATATTTCCATCCAAATAATGTATAATGTGATTGATATTATATTTTATTAGTAGTGATTTATTTTATAAATAAATTCGTATCAGTCATATTGGTCTGCCAATTTGTTATTGCAAATAATTCTGTGTATCGCCCAAACATTTTACGTAAATGTTTAATTGAATGGTTCCAAAGGTTCGACCTTTCGTGAGATTTCGTAAGAACATTATTTCGGGCACATCTCCTAGTTTTTAAGAACTCTGCAGTCCGGATTTCGGTAAGTCTTTTAATATTATTTCGATGCCTTTCTGACTTATAATTGTTAATTTAAAACTGTTTTTCCTTTATTATTGTGTTTTTTTTTGTTTTATGTGTTTATATTATTTCCTAAGTTCTTTTTTCAGGTTTCTTTGGTTTTCGATTAAAAAGTTTTATCCTTTTGTGTTTTTATTTTTCAATGTATCCCTGTTAATAGATTTTTCTAATGAAAAATCACGATATAAAGGCGACGTGGCGGAGTACAGGTTCTGTTATTAAAAACATTGATCACACATCGACTAATGTGTCTTTATTTACATACCCTTATACGACTAACAATAAATTATGCTCACTCTGGACTTTTATTTTATATCCAATTCCTTCCCGCTTTTGTCTCCCCTAATTTAACAGAGTATGTTCACAGTGCAAAACAAAGAACTGTCAGCATGTTCAACTCATCGTCCTATTAAAATTCTGGTTTTGTGTTTTATTAACCCGGTACCAATTTACAGCCAGCTTCATTCGAAGTGCCCGCGGCGCGGTACTTCTCATGTTCAACGGCTACCTTTATAGGAAGCAGACCAGCTCCAACCTGGGCCGCACGCCGTGGTACTGCGTTATGTACGTGAAGCACGTGTGCCGCTCCTCCCTTGTGACCAATGAGGATGACCACATCATCCAGATGCGAGGCATCCACAACCACCCCAAACCCACTATTCAGCACACGTCCGAAGGCATTGTGTACAAACACGCTGGCGTCAGATTTAAGAAAACCATTCTTAAGAAAAAAGAAAACGACCTTTTGAAAGTAAAGACCCAAGAGACCACTGAAATTATTATACCCTAATTCGCGGTTGGGTGAAAAGATAAACATAATGCATGTTAGTTACTTATAGTTTAATTTAATCAAGCAAGTAAGAAATTTTTAGACTATGGACTCGGCACTCATTGCGTAAGTATTAAAAAAAAATAAACTCGTGGTTCGCAATAAAGGTATTTTACTTAACATTTTCTGTGTTAGGTACCTCAATTTTTTACAATTGGAACCGCCGGTTCCTGTATTGAGAATTTAAGTATACAGTTTGAGCCAGTTTCTGAATTGAGAATTTCGCTAAGTAAATAAAATTGTTAACTTAAAAGAGCACTTACTTTACAGAACGTTACTTAAATATTTACCTAGTGAAATTTTCAAAACCCGACCCTGAAGGATTGTTATGTCACTTCAGGTTTCTCAGAAAATGAAAAAATCAGATACGCCTGTTAATATTTTACACCGTGACATTATCAATTCAGAAACTGCAAGTATGTCGTTTTATTAGGGAATGTATACTAAATTGTAAGTTAGTTTTAACAGTTTTTGTGATTCACAATTTTTTTTAGTAAACTTAATTTTAAAGTTTGAATCTAGTGCTAGCTGTTTAAGCCGCTAAATGTAAGGCATCACCGCATTGCTGTAATAATTTTACTAATAATTATGTATGATTAATAAACATATAATTGGCGTCGATTTTTTTATAATTCACTTTATCACCTTCAGCTGCACCTACAACTGCTAATATTTATGTAAAAGTCTATCGAATATGATTTTTGTTCCCCAGAAATCAACTACATAACGTCGAAAAAGGGACAGCTGCTTCTGGTCTATGAACAGTACACGTATGCGAAGAACAGCAAGAGCAAGAAATCAATAAGCTGGACCTGCTCGTCCAGGTGCTCACGTAGGTGTAACGCGCAGATCATTACAAAGACCACGGGAGAACTCTACATAGTCAATGATGTCCATAGCCACAATCCACCGGTGTTTTACACCAACGAGAGAGGGGAGTATATCAGAGTCACAGATAAGAAATTGAGCAAAATGCACATTATAAACGCCGATGATTTGCAGAGGCACACCCAAGCTAACGTTGACGACACTTTAAAATGTGAATCTGATAGCGACAGTGGTAGTGAGCCTTTGTAGTTTTCTTAGTACGTACAGTGACATCACACTATAATTATAAAGTTGTTATGTTTGTTACTTCTTTCCGTCTAACCAGCTGGTGCGAGTTTAATAAAATTTGGCATGTCACCCCGTAACGTTGGTCAGTACCCAGCTTAAGCATACTAAGCTTGAGACTGTTCAAGTTTGTATTTTTTTATTATTCTGGACACAAACAGTCATGCAGAAAAACTAGAAAACTATTATTACCTTTTTAACTATTGAGCAAAACATAATGTGCGTCTAATGTATGCGTTTATTTTTGTATGGTTTTTCAACCGACTTCAAAAAAAGGAGGAGGTTCTCAATTCGACCCGTATGTTTTTCTATCTTTGTTACGCGATAACTCCGCCAATTATGAACCGATTTGAACAAATCTTTTTTTATTCGTTGGGTAATACGCAATAAAAGTAGGTATTTATTTTTCGACTAGCCATATCTGCGTGAAACTTTCAAATAGGAAGCTGTTACCTGGCAAGGCAAGAACTAACAGCATACTCCGAGTAAGGAACCTTATGCCGGCGACGGACAGAAGTTCAAACAAGTGATCACATAAGTATGGCACGAACATTTTATGTGACAATAGTAACAAATGTCCATGCTACACAAGTGCACACTTATGTGATCACTTGTTTGACAAACAAAACAACCATCAACTGCTAAGATATAAGAATTTACGGCATGAAATATAACGTACCAGAAGCCGGGGGTTAGTGCAAGGAACTTCCTGGTGTATTTAGGTGATTCAAGAAGCCTTCAATTATTCCATTCGATTTTTAATTTAACCGCATAAGATTTTGTACATAAATGGGCTCTTTATTATAAGTTGTCTAATGTAAGTATTATTATGTATACTTACCTAATGCAGATTTTTTTAAGGAAGCGTGTTTTTAATTTTTGTGATGTGAACCCTCTCACTTATTTAATTGTAATTTATAAAACCCGATGCCTTGGTTTATCGTACATATCATACGTCTAATGGTAATTCCCAAGTACAATTCAAATTGGGGTAACTAATGATTCAGATGCTGTAAAATCGACAGAATATCAACCTTTACATAACGTTGCTGAGTAGAGTGCACTGATGTAAAGGTTTATGTGCTGTAGACAGTACTTAATTACCGATACAATAGACATAGAAATAGTCGCATTTGTACGATAAAAGTTTTATCCTATTATCGGCTAGCGCCATCTTGCTTTATTATACCGCGAAAAGCGAGATGCCTCTACCCGAAGTACCCGATAATGGCATAAAACTTTTATCGTGACGTTGTGCTCCCCTAGCTGGGCCGCGTTTCATAAAACTATAATTTGTAGTCGATCAAGTCCTACTTTTCAATCTGTGGCTTGATCGAGTTAGCAGGGCAGTTCCGGCGAAAGTTGTACATTGAAGTTTTTAGGATGGCCTGAAATTAATATTTTTTTGTGAAACTGATATACAGATATCGTTTCATTCACCTATTACAAAATATTTCCGAATTACTGGGCTACTAGGTAAAATAATAACAAATAAAAACATTTCACTTTCAAAAGTGGCCAAACGTTCCCATACTGTCCCTTTAATTTCTCTTCGTATTTAGCACATTATTTTTGCTGTATGAATTTATTATTAATGATTTACTTCTGCGCCATCTTAAAATTATACAGTAGATGTTTTATATTTTTAATTGATTTAAATAGTTTGTCCTGACTTTTGCGCTCATCCTGACATGTCAAGGCCGTTACGGTGATTTTACTAGGTTTGCGTGGAATTTTCGCTTAATTTCGGGGAAATTTCGTAAAGAACGGCAACATTTTGATCACAGATAACTAAACTCGGTCCACCATTTTGTTACCAAGTGGTGGACGACACTTTGTCAGCGTAGTGGTTATATACTCTTTGGCGGCCATCTAAGGCGAGTTTCTCCTTGTTTTTTTGTCCATACTGTTACCCCAATTTTCCAAAAGGGTTTTAGGCTGCATCTCGTGCGAATATTGTGAGAAAATCTTTATTTTGTCTTGTTTATGTTCTTGAAATAATAATTTCTTTGAATCCCTGTTGGACTAAATAATCGAAAAAAGTTTTTGCCCAGGCCCCATCGCGTTACGTCAGGAACATTACGATTTTGTTAATAACGTATAGCCTGACGCATAATCGTAACGGTCCTAACAGCATAAAGTTGAATCAAATCAAATCAAATTCATTTATTTGTGAAACATGCGTGTACATAAAAGTTCTTATAATTAATAAAGTTTCAGCATATTTTGCCGTTGAAGACACATACACACATTTTAAGAAGTGCTCTTTCTTTTTAGTGAGTGAGGCACTTGCAGTGCAGTTATACAGATAAAAATAATTTCCTAAAACCAATCCGCTGTACAGTGGTTCGGATCCGAAAACTTATTGACTACTATTAAATGTAGGAATATCAATTATTTTTGTGTATGGTTGATAAATTATCAGCCTCACAAAGTTCGTTATGAAAAATCTGTATCAAAAAAATATTTCTTAAGAATAAAATAACAATATTTTCTTGTTTTATTTAACTTTGTTTAGCCTTTGTGGTGATAGCACTAATAGTAGTAGGTATTGCCTGCCCTAAAAGTCCTTATGCATCCACTTACAGCGCAAAAGATTTCTCTGTGTAAACAGTTTTTTATTGTTTTTTCAAACCAATTTTTCGTTATCGGCTTGGACCCGCTGTACGCCGCCATAATATGTGAAAAGTCACTAAGATACAATTTTATTTTAGGTTTTAAAATGCCTCTCAGCGCTGCAGAGCGGATGAGAAATTACAGAGCCCGTCTCAAAAACAATCCAGAAAAAAAAGAAATTACGAGAATGAAAGTAAAAAAAAAGAAAATAAGCGAAATGACAGGCGAAGAAAAAGCAAAACAAAGAAAAAAATGGCAAGACTATAAGAAAAAACAAAGACAAAAAGAGGCTAACAAAAAGGAAAAAATCTTGGAATACTGTTACAAGAAAAAGAAAATTTACGTGTGAAAAATGCAAAGCACCTTTAATACTGAACCAGGTCTCAAAATGTATGGCATGCAAATAATGGTACTGATGAGAATGTAGCAACGGTCAAATCTTAATAGATTATCTTTGTAATGTTTGTCTCGGTGCTGATTATGGTGATGAATGATCTCATTTACTATCACCGGTCACATTATTAGCTGATTTCAGTATATTTTTTTAAATAACAGAAAGTCAACATACATAAAAACAGCATCAACAATATTAGTACTATCTGCAGATTACAGGAAAAAATTTTGTTCCGCCGTTTTTACAATAATGTAAAAATAATAAACCTTCGAGTATTATCATTTCACTTTGAGTTTGGCTCTTTGATATTTTATTATTTTCTCATATAACAGCAAGATTAGTTTTTAAATAAAAAAATATTAATTTATTTTATTTTGTAGCATAAAGTATTGAAGCGTTCGATGCATCGATCGTCTGAAAATAATCATACCGCATTTGTCCAAACAGAAGTTAAGTTCACTATAAAAAGAACATTTACCTTGTTTGATAGTAACTTAGTTATTTAAATACATTTTTCGTATGGCTTGTTGACAACTATTTATTAAGTTTTAAGAATTTACCATTGTTACACATCAGAGTACAAACTATTTTTTCTTAGTGTGATCTCAACTCAAGCTTGTCAGTCTGTTACGTAATTGTCAGGGTCAGTAATTGTCCCGTAAAATTTTGATAAAAAATATATATTTTTAAGTTTTTTTGTTACCCAAGCGACTAAAACTTATGTTTGTGTTATGTGTAACAGGCCGGTATTTGTTATGAAACAGGCCCCTGGGTAGTTAGACCGTCTTGCTAGTTACCACCAAATCATATTTTGTACAAAACGACTTTGGAGCAGAGCAGCAGTCTTTAACCTAGTTACTAAGTTTACATGATAAAATAAAAAGTATTTTTCCCAAAATCGCCCGGACCAATTTTTATGCCCTTCTGTCACTTTGAAGTAAGCTTAAGGGCCTTTACTTTGGCATATATTTCAATCGTGGAGCTCCTTCGACCAAGCTCCATACTTTTTTGCCCATTCTCTTTTATCAAGATTTTACACAAAACGTAACATAGGTTGTTCCTTATTGAGTTATTAATGCCACGGTGAACTTTTCTTTTGTAATTTGTTTCTAATTTCTATCTTTATAAATTAAAAAACATGTCGATTGAATTGGGTTTTATTACTGAATTACATTAAGATTTTATAGTAACGGCTTGACCGTCAGGTTTTCGCCCGTTACACAAAAAAATCGACTTATTGAAGATAAATAACCAATAAATCGAAAACTATTACAATTGACAACATTTCAAAATTGTATGGAGCTCTAATTCGAAAACCATTTCGAGATTTGGCCTTGTAAAGCAAGTAAAAATTTATTTCAGTTTTTTCTGTGGTTGCATTTCCGAGAAAATGGTAAAAACACAAAAATACGCTGATGACGTCACACCATAGCGTCTCAGTGAACATGCCTGTGCCACGTTAAAAAATAAAGTCAATTTCAAGATCTAACCTAAAAAATTACTTTGTGTGTACAGTGCGTTCACATTAACTTGACGCGTGAGAGAATTGGTAACAAGGACATAACATGTGAATTAGCTTTTGGACCTAATCGGAAGATAAAGTGAAAAGTGAAGTGAAAGTGAAACGTTTAAAGTGAAAGTGAGTTAAAAAAGTTAAACAAACCCTCAATCTTTTTATTTTCCCCAAGTAATGGGAATGATTTCTTATTTAACATGGTAACAGTAAACATCTCCGTGTAACCAATTCTCTCACGCGTCAAGTTAACGTGAACGCACAATATTTAGTAATTTTTCGATACGAAATGATGGGCGATGATGTGACAACTTGGAAACCAATGAAACTGCGGTATTGCTTCGTGAACAGATTGAACAAAATTGAGTAGAGAGAAATAAATTTAACACTACACAAAGTTCGTTTACGTTACGCAAGGCAAGCCACACAACATAAGTATCAGGGTTACCATACTTTATACCTTACCATTATAAATAACCTTGAAAAAGTAGCTACAAAAGTAACAAACTGGCAGCAAAGACACTCCGAACGCAGATAAAGGCTTTTCCAACACAAAGTGCATTTAAAAAAAGGAACAACTACATACATAAGGGATGATGAATTGAACTAAGCTGATTTAATTGTATAGATAAAAGAAAAACATATTTGCAGATGTTAAAAAAATGCAGAAACTGTTTTTTAACATGGCCCTGGCAATACTAAAATGACATTTGTTTGTAACTATGTTTTTTTATGATATTAGGCAAAAGAAAACGTATTGTGAGCCTCGTTGTTTCGTCACTTCCGGTAAAAATATTTTAAACTTTAAAATTTAAAAAATATAAGAAAACGTGCGTGTTTCAGAAAATAAAAAAATATGGGTCGTTTTATTTTGTATCTAGTTTCCTTTAAGACAATAAAAAACGTGTGCTAAAAAAATGAAATGTTGTCAATACAGTCACCATCAAACATATTTATGGACTATCTACATTCTAAGATAGGAAATTCTTTACTTTTAATCTTATCCTAACAATCCAATAAATTGTACGAGTAGTTCTATGATCGAGGCCTAGTGGGGGCAGGACCTCTAGGTTACAAGGAGTAATTTGGTGACGAGATGTAAATATTGACCCTAATTCCAATATTGAAAGTTAAAATGAAAGATAAACGGTTTGTTCACGGACGTGTTTTTTATATCATTGACTAGGTTTGATACTGTGCGGTGTCTTAATAGCATTGAATGACGCCTAGAAGGTTTGATAGTGTCGTCGTCCACTAGTCCACTGCTGGACATAGCCCTTCCCTAAATAGCGCCACGTTTGTGCAATCATAGGGGATTATGCCCATGATCCCCACGCTGGGCATGCGGGTTGGGGTCGCAGTTCGGTAGAATTGTACTGCAGGGGGCGCTGCTGCCCACACCCCGGTTTGTGTCCCTTAGTCGCCTTTTACGACACCCGCGGGAAGAATTGAGTTGGTGCTATTCTCTAGGCCGACACCACACAGCACAGTTTGATAGTGTGCGGCGTCTTAATACCCTTGAAACCTAGGTTTGATACGTGTGCGCTGTTTTTACTCTTGACGCCTAGGAGGTTTGATACATGTGCGGCTTATTAATACCCCTGACGCCTATAAGGTTTGATACGTGTGCTGCGTATCAAATCCATTGATGTCTAAAAGGTTTGATACGTGTGCGCTGTATTAATACCATTGATGTCTAGAAGGTTTGATACGTGTGCGCTGTTTTAATACCATTGACGCCTAGAAGGTTAGATATGTGTGCAGCGTATCAACATCATTGATGCCTTGACGTTTAGAAGGTTTGATACAAATACTTTATTGGCTGAAAAATGCGGTTTACAATGAGACGTATCCTAAAGTACAAATTGTTTTCAAATTGGCAACTGTCACCTGCACTGGCCTGACGACCGTATCGCAGAGAGACAGTTATACAAGACAAGCCGGCCCAGAGCATTTCTGATAGATAGGTAGGTACTCGTTATTTATTATATAATGATACGTGTGTGGCGTCTTAACACCCTTGACGCCTAGAAGGTTTGATATGTGTGCGGCGTCTTAACACCCTTGACGCCTAGAAGGTTTAATACGTGTGCGGTATTAATACGATTAACGTCTGGAAGGTTTCACACATGTGCTCGCGTAGACTTGAAGTGGTAATAAAATGAAACAGGCGTGTTTTATTAGAGGTGTCATTGTACTACTATGCATTAGAAGAATATAGGCCTAGGTGCGCAAGATAAGAAATATCGTTCCTGAGTATCAGCATATGAGTATGAGTATCACATCTGCAGAACTCGTGTAAATAAACTCCACTCAGAATACAAATTACGTTACTACATGTATTCTGAGTTTATTTATGCAGCCGTACTATTAATTTACACATCTGTTTGACTTTTTGAGAAAATAAGTGAACTAGGTAAATAGCCATATTCTTCTGATTTTATAGTATTAACAACGATAGGTACGAACTAACGTAGAATGTTGAACTTGCTTAGTTAACATTATACTTAGACTATATAATAAATTGGTCCGCTAAAGTATGCTAAATAAAATAAATAAATAAAAGCGTTAGTCGAAATGTTAACGCAAAATCCGAAAATTTACACAGGGTTAATCTGCATAAAAAGTAATTTCGAGGGAAGTAATAATCTCCATTAAACAAAAGCTCGAGGGGTTTTTAATTTGCTTATTTGATTATCCGTTGCACATAAGTAAGAAACTGTGTAGGTACAATTTATCAGTTGTAGCTGTTACGCACTAACTACGCTGCTGAGGTAAGTTTTTTTTAAATTACATGGCGTTTTTTATTCTTTTTGAACGTAAACTCTAGTTCGTATTTTTATTCTTATGCGGCCCAGCACACACATTTGCTTATTTGATTATCCGTTGCACATAAGTAAGAAACTGTGTAGGTACAATTTATCAGTTGTTTGTAGCTGTTACGCAGTAACTACGCTGCTGAGGTTAAGTTTTTTTTAAATTACATGGCGTTTTTTTAATCTTTTTGAACGTAAACTCTAGTTCGTATTTTTATTCTTATGCGGCCCAGCACATGTTCGGTTTCACATTGGAAGAGAGCCGAGACGCATTATGAATCTACCATCATATTATTATTAATTCTTTACTGCGCAAAAGATAGGTAGTTTCCAAACGGTGGATAAGTCCACCGTTCAAAATTAAGTTCGTCATTTAACATCCTTTATTTAGTATGCCGTTTGTTGTTACACCTGTTATTGACTGGTAGAAAATGCTTATAGCGTCAAGTCCGCCATAACATAAATATATTAATAATTAAGGCGTTTAACAACAGACTGCTAATCGTATGTAGTACTTTGACAAATGTACGAATACTTGTTCCAATTATGCCGTTTCGGCACCGTTAGGCTGGGCGCATGCTGAGACGCAGGCGACGACGCAGCACAGTTCAGGGCGGGGCAGTTGAGGCAGACATAGGCCCCCAACGCCTGCTGCGACGCAACTAGTAAGTATTCGCTCCATTCCTTGTCAATTCTTACCCACAATAACTCTTTCAATGTCTTTTTTGAATAGTCTGGATGATTTGTATACAAACAAGGTTCACAGCGAACTAATTCAATTAAATGTTCTGTCATTGCAACAAAATTGTTACTAAACACGCCTCGACGTGCACGCGTCGCGCAGAAATCTGTGCCGGCACTATAACGAGACGCAGAGCAGGGCAGACACAAGTATGCGTCGCACGTGCCTGCGCCGCAGCGTGCGTAGCTCAATGACGTTCCATGCTATACAAAATCTGCGCTGCCCTGTGCTGCGTCGCCTGCGTCTCAGCATGCGCTCAGCCTTATCGTACAGTGTGAAAGAATTTATTGTAGGTAGCGCATGATATCTAGAGTAGGCTGCATGTTGGAATAAATACTAAGAATTTAAGACTGTCAAGTAATTCGAGTATTCAATTCGCAGGCCAGGTAACACTGATGAAAACAAAAAAGGGGCAACCACTGTTGCTCTATAACGAGTATACTTACGTCAGGAATTGTTACACACGTTCTGGTATGCTGTGGTATTGTTCTATGAGGAACTCTCAGCGCTGTAAGGCGGGTATGAGCACCGATTATTTGTACAACATTAAGAGAGTGTCTGGTTTCCATGGTCATCCTCCGCGGCGTAATTTTAAGTTTGCCGGTGGCCGGTTAAGCACTTAAGCGTGAGGATCATAAGTTCCTGTTGCAATTCCACCCTAACTCCCTTAAAATTTAAAAGGTTTTAAGGTGAAGTGTCGGATGTGTTCAAAAAGTACTTCAACACTTGAAATGGCCATTCTGGGGTGGGAACGCGTAGTAATTAAGCCCACACTCTTTCTCTGAGTGTGCCCTGCAGTGCGAGGCTTATAGGCTGCATAAAAACAGGTTTTAAAGGCATTATATATAAAAAAAACCGTGTATCAAAAATTATATTTGTTGTAGCTTTAGAATTTGCTGTTACCTAGTTAAGTAGTTTGATGTTTTTTAAATGTAAAAATGGGTTTTTTACTTTCGATCTATCCATTATATAAAAATAACAGACCATTTTCATATTTTACATATTGTCAAATACCGAGAATTACGTAGTGTAGAGGTACTTCGTTGCACCGAAAAATACAAAATTGTTTAGGGATTCCAGTGGGCTAACTAGCGCCGGCAATAAAAAAAACATATCTTCTTTCACAGATCGTACTTATTTGCAAACAATATCTGTACAATCTTTCAATCATGTTAACACTTATTTGTAGAACCTAGGATCATGGATCTGGGATTAGAAAGCATTAACCAAAAAATGCGGGGTCGCTGCTATCTAGTCCTACGTTTTTTGCCTTCGGTACACGGCCAAGAGTCACACGGCTAAAAATAACTACTAACATGATTGAGAGATGGTACAGACCCTTTTTTCAGATTCGATCTATAAAAAAAGTTGTTTTTTTTTCCGGCGGCGCTAGTGTTACCCCTTGGAGACCCTCGAGGTGGTAACACACTATTGACACTCCAGCCGACACGACCCGACGAGAGTTAAGTTAGTCGAAATTGTAATGTACCTACTCTTTCTCTGTGATCAAAAACACGCTACCAACATCTGATGCGACCTCGCGTCTGGTTTTGATGGTGTGTCAGAGGCGTTAATGTCATATTAATTAACATAGAATATAATTAAAACTGTTTTTATACGGATTTATGCTCGTTTATTACATTTTTACAATTTTCCAACGTTTCGGCACTTTTAAAGGTGCCGTGGTCTCGGATGACTGAGGTGGTAGGCGTCTTTTTGAAAGCATAATTAACTTATGTAATTTTTGCCGAGGGTAGTAAACTAACCGTTAATGCTTTCAAAAAGACGCCTACCACCTCAGTCATCCGAGACCACGGCACCTGTAAAAGTGCCGAAACGTTGGAAAATTGTAAAAATGTAATAAACGAGCATAAATCCGTATAAAAACAGTTTTAATAATGTCTAGTGCTCGTGTTAACCTTAGAAAATACTATAGAATATAAGCTACAAATTCTACACATTGCAGAAATAGAGTGCATCTTGACAATGTCATCGAGGGGGATGCCTATGGTGTACTTCGGCGGTTACAGTTACGTCCGCAACAGCAATTCCCGGAACAGGATCCGATGGACTTGCTCGTCTAGGAACTCGAGGAAATGCAAGGCTGCCATCAGCACGGATCTAGATCACAAGATTATCGGCTCTGTATCCCGGGAACACTCGCATCCGCCGTCGAACAGGGTTTACGCTAGGGTGGTAGCTGAGAAGTTCGGCCATTTTGGACCTATGTGTCCGCAGTGAGTGCACTATTTCGGGTTTGGGGTTTTTTAACCGCTTCTTCACCTAAAATTCAACTTCCATTGGATGTCCCGCTTTGTTATTATTTTTGTGGCATCTAAAACTTTGGCCTTTGCGTCTACGTATTGAGATGATTAATACACCGTTCGCTGGCACCTTCATTCACAACACTACGTGGGTGAAGGGCCCAGTCGGACGCAGACGCTGCCAGTGCCTAGGACATTGTTTTAGGTGGAGTGGAACTAAAGCTGAAACTAAGGGTGATGCATTTAATGTAAAACTTGCTATATAGGTTCCAAACCTTATATTGTCTCCTTGTAGGTGGGAATTTGGGCAGAAGCAATAACAAAATAATGCAATCTATAAAAAGCTAGATAAAATAATTTCCGGGCTATGGGAAAGGACAGCATTGACCGGTTTATTCCTTGTCCACCTGTAGACGCAAATCGCAGAGTTGATTTTCAGTATTTACATGATATAATCCTGCTTCTTCGTGGGTAAATGCTATACCTACCCTATACGTGAAAGACTAATTGTATACATAAACTTTTGTCTGTATCCCGGATGGCCGGTCGGATTCATTTACCGCTTGCCACAATCCTGACAAACCTCTTTCGCGTCATCAACGTTCATAAGTCGCTGCATGTCGCACAAATTGTCCGTTTGGATAAAATAGGTTCTTCCAAGCTACATTGCATTGAATCACAAGAATATAGATTTTTTTCCTCCAAGGTACAGTCTATTTATTCTTACTTGTCCAATTTAGTAAACAAGATTCTAACCTTAAAATTGAGATTAGATGCCTGAACTAGACAATTTCTCACAAATTCATGAACTATTTTTATAAAATTGGCAGCGTGTTATCTAAAAGAGGTTACTTCATTTATGGAAATGTGGCAGTTTTGGACTAAAAAGTCACAGTTTAAGGGTAGAATCTCGTTTACTAAATATGACAAGTAAGAATAAATAGACTGTAACCGAATTGGTTGCCAACCTCCGATAGGAGACGGCACATGAAGAAGAAGAATTTATTCTTCATTTATCACAAGCAAAGTTTGTTCTTTCTCAAGTCCTTCGTCTACCGAAGGGCGACGTGAACAAGCTCGGTAAACCTGTACTTTTCTCACTCGCCATGAATAGCTCCACAAACCCCTTTCCACGTGGGTCAAAATGGGCCAAATCGATACCTAAATTTGTCAGTTAGGGTCTGGAGGACAAGGTTAAGGTGGTTCGGAGTGCTACCAATGGAATAAAAATCATAACTTGTATTATAATACGTTTATATCTAAAAGTGAACATGAGAAATCTTAACAACTGTGACAACTATTCTTAGAACCTATAGTCTAGAACCTAGGATCAACAATCTACTTTAATACTACATTCTAGGTTATATGTTCTAAAAGTAGTTACCACAGATATTAAGATGTTTGATGTTTACTTTAGAAAAAAAACGTATAAAACAAGTCATGATTTTAATTCCATTGGTGGCGCTCTGGTTAGCGCCCTTAAGCGCCTTAACCTACAGAATTGTAGCGACAGAATTGACTCGCATATTATGTCAGTACATGATGTGAGTCAATTCTTTCGCTACAATCTAGATCGCGTTAGATTTATAATCGTGTGGGGATCATATTGGACGGTTAGTTATTTTACGCAATGTTTTAATTCGTTGGTTGCGGGCCGTTGGACTCTTGGATGATTGGATTGGACCCCAATAAATAGACCATGGAAATGGTTTATGAATATAATGTAGATAGCTACAGTAATTTAAGTGTAAGTGCGTAATTCATATGTAAATTACTTACCCAACTGTGGCGGAAGATCGTTTTATGTATAATTGTTAAATAAAACTATTAAGTACTTAAGTAATTTATTTGAACTATATGGAATTAAATTATTTAGATTGAACCGAGAGCCTGTTGTTTGATTTAAAAGAAAAAACTATCAGCTTAAAGTTTTTGATTTTTGCGGGTACATTGCCAGCTTACAAGAAACTCTGTTAATAGCTAAGGGCGATTTTCTGAATTGAGAATTTCGCTGAGTAAATAGCTAAATATTGTGCTGTATCTTCGAATTTCCCAGAAAACAGCGTGACAGAAAATTCTCAATTCAGAAAACGGCCCAAAGGGCGTTCTGTCACGCTCTCTGCTGAGAAATTCGAAGAGACAGCAATACAATTAAGTATTTACTTAGCGAAATTCTCAATTCAGAAACTGGCCCTAAGTCTACTACGTTTAATTTTATGTCGTCAGCCAATGCTCGCCGTAGTGAATTTGGCAAATGCATCACTTTTTATTGTGTAAAGTCACTGCAACTCTGTACCTATTGTGAAACTATTTAATAATTTATATGAAACCCTGAAACAAGGAACCTGCAGATTAGGTGGGTAATGTATCTAAGTAGTTTGGTTTATTAAGGTTACTATTCTACAATAATTCACGACTATCAGCAGTTAAGGTATCTATCAACTTTATTGTTTCGAGGTTTAGTCTTCATTTATCTACCTTAACAAATCGTTAAAATACGCAATATTTGTTAAGAGGTTTCTTAGCTGTAGGTCATTCATTCAACTCACTAATTCATAAAACCTTTCTGGGCTTTGATACTATTTAAAAAAATTGATACGACGTGTACTTATAGGTTCTATGATGTACAGTTTACAACATATCACCCAACGTGAAGTCTACTCAGTTTTATTACGGTTAATATGATGTAAAAAATATATTTGTATATCTACAATATTGTTCTCAGGTCCCGTGTTATTGAAGGCTACAAAGAAGGGAAGATATACGTTACTTTACAAGAGCTACACATTCACTAGAAAGGCTAAGTCCAAAAAGGGCGTCGTCTGGAAGTGTACCGCTGCCAAAACTGACGCCTGCGACGCCTCTATAACTACTGATGACACTCTAAGTGTAGTGGCCTCGAAAGGCTCCCACAATCATAAAAAAGCTGAAATAAAGTCTACGAAACATGTTTATTTTTCTACTGATTGATTTTGTTATGCTGCGTGTATCAATTCTGCAAGAGCTGGCCTCTCGGCTCATGCAGACGAACGGCACGTGCCAACTGCAAGCGTCGACGGCTGTCGTCAACTGCATTCGAAGAAGTCGTTAGCGCGTCGACGGCAGCCGTCAACGTGTCAGTGGCAGCCGTCGACGGGTTTTTACGCTTGCAGTTGTTGCGTGCTACGTAACTATTACAGACAGGGAGCCAGTTGCAAAATGGCTTCTGATGAAGAAACACTGTTATTGCTTCTACTTCGCCGTCGCCGACAAAAGCGAAAAAGATGGACACGTCCATTATGGGCTATTATGGGCTGAAGAAATATTGATGTACAGAGAACAAGATGGACATGATGTTACACTCTATCTGCATTTGCGAAGAAACGAAAATGAATTTTTCATGTATAGATTTATCATTGAAATCACTTATAGTTATAACTCACACACAGCCGCCCATGCCCTGGTTTTATTGTTTTGTTACTATAGTCTCGTAATTTATAATCCCAAATACAAGCCCCTTTTTTTACTGCAACTATCAGCAATTCAATATCAATCTCTTCACTGGAGCTCATTCTGTGGACGCGCGAGTCGCTACGCTTGCGCACTCTTGGACTATTTGCAGTCGACTGACAAAATGGCTGTCGTGGCACGCCTCAAGTGCAAGCGTCGACGGCTGCCGCCGACACGTTGGCGCGTGCTGTCGACGCGCTAACGACTGCCGTTGGCGGCAGTCGACGGCAGCCGTCGACGTTTGCAGTTGACACGTGCCGTTCGTCTGTATGAGCCCTTAGTCCGAAGTGGATTTAAGGCATTTTAGTGGTGTGACCTACATATTAACTTGTGACATAAGTAAACGTAAGTTTATGAACATGTAAAAAGTTATTCCCGAATCGTTTTGCTATTTGCCACGTTCCTTGTAGATTTCTTACAGTATTTTCTAATGATTTTGTGTATGTTCTGTAAATAATCAAGAAATAATATATAATTTCACCATAAAGAAAGAACTTATATTATCTACCTCAAATAATTTAATTAAGTAGAGTATGCCTGTTGCTGTTAGTATATATTGCCCACGTCTTCCCGGTCGTTCCTTATTATTAATAATAAAGTTAGGAGGATGAATTTTAGTTAAGGGGCCGCTCGCCACCTTTGGGAAAAATTATATCCGCTTTTTTATTTCGAAGTTCTAAATAAGTCTTAAAGCTGTTGGCTTTTCCAAGTATTCTCAAATACATACATAAAACGTTTTCATATTTTTTTTATGCACTAACCCCTGCTAAGGACAATTTTTAAAACGTTTTACAATGTGCATTCCACAAACGTATTATAAAAGTAGGTAGTATACTGCTTCTCCTTTTTGGCGTGTTGATGGTAAGTCATCGTGGTGGAAGGATTTGCCAATCAGCGTAAGGGACTCTCTGGTTGTTGCCCAGTGTGCGCCAGACGTACGGGCTCAGTGAGTACGCCGTTCGGGACTCCTACACCGCTATACTGCTGAAAGCCTGGTTTTGGTGGAAGTCGATTAAATTCGTAAGTTATAGGGCTAGGCTATAAATTCTAAAACAAGGCTGGGCTTGAGTTTTTAAAAAAAAAAACTTTTTTTGTGCAATTTTTTTGCGAAAACGTACATGTAAATCAATTAGATAAACCATAATAGGTACATATATGTTTTTTCTTCATTGGCGTTGGTTAACTCGGGGTTTCAGTGCTGAACCGATGTGTTTTTTCTGTATACAAACACTTTAGAAATAAGTGTATGTAATATTGTTTTAGTTTATGTAAAATAATTAAGTAAGAAATAAATTACTGCAGGTCAAATTAACTTTAGATATTATGTACTTTGAACTCTATTCTATACTTTTGCAGTGTGAGTAGGTAGTTGTGTAAAGCTTACGGCTGTCGTACGTGTACAAAAACCCCCGGTTTCTCGTACATGAACAATCTGAAAATGTACTGTCACCTAAAAGCTGTCTGTTGGACTAACTGCATTAAAATCTGACAGTGTAAACAGTAGATGAAGAAAGTATTAATTAATATTAAGAAAGAATTGTGAGAGAAACCGGGCATACAACTGCCATTTACACTTATAACCTGGATTAAATAAATTTATTACTCAAATAAATACAAGTACAAAAACTAGATATGTCTATGTCTAACTGTTGAATATAAAATAAATTACGATTAAAAATCAGTACAAAAACGTATCAATGTTACCTACTCACCTACTTAAATACTTCCTTACAATTTGCTTTTTAAGTAACTAGCCGTAGTTTCTTATTTACTAACAATTGGCAATATTTTGTTAACAGCTGTCAGCTGGTTTTTACGCACTTTGTCTAATTGACAGCTGTTAACAGTAGATTAACAGATTATTAATAGAAAAAAGTACGATAAACAGGGGAAACCCATTTTTTAAGATAACACTTAATAAGAAAAGTCATATCTAATGGACCCAATATATTTTTTTGTTTTACGGACATATTATACAGATCTCGTTAGCCCTATACTAAGTACCTACAACTAAATGACTTGTATTATAGGTGCTAACTCGACGATAGATTTAATACAATAAATACATGGATAACATCATATTAACTTAAAAACGATGGAATTAAGTATAACAAATGTTTTCTAACCGAGTTTTTCATTTTCTTACCTAACAATCCGTCTTTATTATGTGAGTTCACACTGGAATCTATGACTATCCCTTAGAGCTAAATTAGGGACGATTGATTAGTAAACAAAATTGTAACCTCAAAATGTACATTTGACGGATTTTCTCGCAAGTTCATGAACTTTGGTTATAAAATTGGCAGCGTGTTTTATAAATTAGTGTTCCAGGTTACTCTATTCATGGGAATACGGCAGTTTTTAATTAAAAATTCATACTTAACCGGTTTACTAAAATGGACAAGTAAGGATAAATAGACTGGAGGAAGAACATTTTAAGATTTAGGGTTCCGTTTGCGAAATATTCAACTTTGAATCTGTCTCAAGATACAGATAGATTCAAAGTTATCCGAGTAGGTTAGGCTCTCTCAAACCGCACAAGCCGCCTAGGGAACAGCGGATATGGAATTTGTGACGGACATTTGGCCCTTAAGTTCTATAACTTAGGTAAAATTTTGATTCAGCAGACTTCGCAGACAAATGGCTGGAGCTTCTTGTCTACTGCCGCGCGCGTCATAGCGTTCATTACTACTGGTGGTGATCACTGTTGTTTAACATTTAACATTTTCGCTTTCAATCACTTAAATTATTATGACGTACCTACTTTAAGTAATTGTTTTAAAATCTAGTTAAATTATGACATACGAACCGGTTTTGGTCACGGCGTCTATCTCAAGTTACTAACACTGCTGTAACTTTTCTAAATTTAGGTACGTTTGATTTTAGTTTTGTAAAAAGATTTATCATCTATATAGGTTCTTAACTAGGTTATCTAAAAACTGCGGTACACTTTGCAAAACGCAGTCAGAAATAGGCGTTTTTAAAAATGTTGCGTAATTTCGGAATCGTCATGTCGGAGAAGAGATTTTCGTAAGTTCTTCGTTTCTACATATCTATTAAAAATGTCTAGTTAGAATAGTAAAATAAACATAAAACTGTTTACATTCGTTGCCTTAACTTTTTACACGAATCCCACTTACTTTTCCCCGGAAAACTCGAGGAAAATCGGGCACCTACTGACATTTTCTTTGCTTAATTTTTTTTTCTATCATACCAGTGTTTTTTGGTATCAAAATGTTGCCAGTAAAATACCCTTCAACGTACTAACCGATAGTAGTCGATGAATTCACTAGTCTAGAGCGGTGGTAGCGGAGCGGTGTAGAACGCCGGCTTCTCAATCGGGAGGTCGTGGGTTCGAACCCCGGCATGTACCAATGACTTTGTTTTCTAAGTTATGTACATTTACATTTGGTCGCTGCCTGTACGTAATACAGAGAATAGTGTAAAGAGGTTCGAAATTTCACTGATGCCGGTGAGTCGCCCATTGGCTCAATTGGTAGAGCGCTGGCACGGATAGCCAGAGGTTGCGGGTTCGAATCCCGGCATGGGTGAAATTTTTTGCCTCTAAATAGGTTTTTAAATTATGTACATTTGTGAAATAATATTAGCAATACTACTCGCTGACGGTGAAGGAAAACATCGTAAGGAAACCCAGTGTCCGAGGTGTTAGCGTACCTCAGCGCTTGCTACGTACAATGGCCCAACTATGAGGCTAAGTGCGGAAATCTCAGGTCTAACTAATTAGTCTAGCGTGAACGTGCGTCTGGTAAAGGCGTGCCTACGAGCACTTGTGCAATTCAACCGAAGATTCGCTAGGTCATACCTACAGGCACTATATTAATTTAACATCAAATGAGACAGAAAGCAAGTGCCCGACTAATACACTTAAAAAAACACCAAAAACAAACGGTAATCAAAAAGGAAACTTAACAATAATTTGAAGCATTTTGACCAACCCACAGTATCCGTGGTAACCGCCGTGGATGGCGCGACGTTGCTAATGCTCAACGGATACTCCTTCGCCAACCCCTCGCCCATCCCTGGGGGCGAACGATGGTACTGCTCTGGGAGAGGCCGCTTCAGTTGCATAGTCTGCCTCCACGTCAACGATGACTATGAGCTTGTCTGCATATCGGGAAATCACAGTCATCCTCCTCCAGTGTACGAGAAGAGGTCGGATGGACTTTATATTGAGGCTAAGACCTGAATAGTATCGTTACCCTGTGTTTATTAAAAAATGTAAGCCCGATTTCAACGGACGTCAAATGTTCAGCTGTTGAATACGGACCTAATTAACTGATGTATAGTATTTGATCTAAGATTATTCAGTAAATACTTACCTGTATTACCTACATATCACTTGGAAATAACCTTCTTTCTATGATCTGAGGAAACAGTTTTCGGGTTGAAGCGGGGATCCGCTCCTATCGTATTGTACGATACGAGTAGGTATACTGTGCCCGCTCCTTGCTGTGCGATACCGCAATGAACGTTTTATTGAGGGATTGTACTTTCCATTAATTCCATCCTGAATTATTATATTACGTAACTCAAGATGGTAATGCATACAGAAAAAGTTGCCTGAGAGTGAAATTGTAAAAAGATATTATTGTTTCGTGCAGCGAGGGCTGGCGCTGAGTTCTGTTTGAACTTAAATTTTCCTTATGTATCATGAGACTTCCGTTGTAAATAAATTAACAACTGATATCATTAGCTACAAGCGTACCTTGGAAATTGTAAATACTTATTTCTACCAAAAATATAAATACTATATTATATCTGAAAATGCTTTGTTGTGATTTAAGTAATATTTCTCCGTATGATAATTGGCAATCCGCTATTTGCCACGTATCAAATTTGACGCGATAAATGAATATTTGCTGTAGTATTTAACGTAAGAAACCGAAATATATTGATTTTGCTAAGTATGCAGGATGGCTGCAAAATTTGCAAAGTAAAAAAATTTTTTCCTCGTTTAATTCGTAACGGCGAAAACACTATACGCAATCTTGAAACCATCTAAAGTATGTAAACAAACATCTTTCAGCCAGAGCCAGTGGACATTGATTATTATAGGACTTACATCAAAGTGATCTTCACATAAATACACCCGAGTTTCAATTGATAAAGAGTCGGGGTCTCTTTTGGCAAGTTTGAGCCAAGTTTTTCGAATGTTAATTTCACTGGGTACACGAATCCACAACTTCCCGGGGGTCTTTATTGACGTGTTTTTTCATTCTCGAACAATGCAATAATGATAATTGGTATATTTGGACGTAAATTCGATGAAATCATGGTTGCGTTGTTGTTATTTCACTATGCTCAGAGATCACTTACAGAAAATTGAATGTCAAACTTTGTTTACAATTTTTTGGGCTTCAAACCATAGACAAAAATGGCTGACCGCGTTTTTGGCTGTTTAGGAAAATGAAGTTTTGAAATATATTTTTATGTTGCTTTGAGGTCCTCAAAAAATATACTAAAATATTTTTTGGTCCAATGGATGAGTTATTTACCGTTTAAGACTTACTTTCTAGTGTTCCCACAATTCCCAGTGCCAATATGGATTCTGACCGTAGGTATTCCTTCTAACCTCGGAATGGTAACCAGGACTTGCATTCTAGTTTGCTATTGTTATACCGGTTTGGTGGCGTTCTTTGGTTCCAACAGAATGACGGACTTCATTTGTACCGATAAATGAATTTTGTAATTCGACGGTATATGAGACATGGATTTCAGGTAAACAGTAAGGTTGAAGTTGAAGAAGAATACCTTCCAGTCAATGACCACTGTTAGGAGAATAATCGGTTTATGAGTTCACAGTAAGACGTTAATGAACGCCACCTGACTGGCACTGCAGGTTGAGACACTAACATTCCTTAGCTACATGGATGTAACACTGATGTTAGCTATCTTGTTAGGAACTTCATATAATCACCCTCGTACAATTTTCAGATTCATATCAAATTTTTTCAACATCAAGAGGCGGAACGTTACTATTATTCCAAGGGTATACGTTTTACAAGCATCGGGCCTTTTACTGGAGGTGCACCCAATCCACAACGAGCTACAGATGTCGGGCGAAACTGAAGCTTGCAATAAGTGGCGGTATCGATAGATATTTCTCTTTACATTGCCACCCCCCACCCCAATATATGATGACGGACGGTGGCAAACTTGTCAAGATGGAGTAGATACGGTAACATATCAAAGAAGAGCTTGATTGTGTTGATGTGCTGGACACAGGTTCTGTTCATTTCATTGCCGTTCCAAGTTCCTCAAATTTTTTATGTGTCACTGGCGGTAATAACATACAAGTCACGTGACTCAATCGTGCATCTTTCATTTTACTGTGATGTATTCACGGATCGAGGTCCTGTACTGGCAGTGAAATATCTGCACGCAACATAAGGACGCACGACAAATCACTGGAACTATTTTAAGCATGTTGTCGGTGGGGGTGGCTGGCTGAGGATGGCCGAAGATAGAGAAATGTGCCGTGGCCTAGGAAGGGTCGAGGTTTTAATACTTTTTACGAACATTATTATTTAGACTTATTTATAATTTCAACAATAAATTGTCCTATTTTGACTTAATTAGTGTTTATTTTTATGCATGTATTTGGTTCCAAATCTTGTTGTTATTCAAATCTTGTGGTAGTTTAAAAAATTTTTGCCTAGCTTCACCAACTTCAAGGCTTAATTAATCGTTTTCAGGGCTAGTTACTTGACATAAATTAAAATCCACGTAGTTTCTTTTAGGGTTCCGTACCTGAAAACGAACCCTTACAGAATCACTTTGTTGTTCCGAACTGGCCCAGGCCAAAGAAGGTGTATTTAAGTATCTGTTAGTACATAGTTTGAGCCTAAACCTTAAACAAAACTATTTTTATTTCGTTAAGTGATGTCTACTTTAAACATTTGTCCAAATTTGTCTACAGTAGAATTCATAACTACAAGAAGAGGAGGTGTATCCATATTACATGAAGGACGACGTTATCATCGTAAAAAAGTATATAAGAGTGGAGATACATTTTACAAATGCTATACTAAAAACGGATGTAAAGGAAATCTGACACTAAATACACGAAATGACATTATAAAAATCACAAAGGAACATGACACTGACTGTGAAGCTGACATTGAAAAAAATTTAATTTTGAAAAAATTTTACCATCTGAACCATTGACCACCTGAAGAAGAGGAGCAGTTGTAATTTTATGTCAATTTTAAAAACAGTATGAAGACGTTATTAAGGGACTCAAAACGAAGGTTTTTGATGGCACTTTTAAGTGCTGCCCGAAAGGATTTTATCAACTATTCAATTCACTGATATAATAAGAATAACACTTCCATATATCTTCTTAATTTTGCTCTTTTGCCGGATATAAAAACCGACATACAAAATTTCGTTCTACCTAATCAAGTCAAGCATCGATTAAAAGCCACAAAAAACAACACTTGATTTCGAAGTGGCAGCAATAAACACGATTCAAAAAGCATTGCCAAAAATTATATTCAAAGGCTGCTATTCATATATAATCGTTGCTTGTAGAAAAAAGTAAAAGCTTCCAAAGTAAAATTGAAAACAGAAAATAGGCATGTTGCCTAGCTCGTCTTCCTGTTCAATACATAGAAAAAGGTTATGAATATGTTATGATCAAAAACCCTAGAAATCCATCTGACGGGTTGCAAAAATTTTATAACTACCTATACTTTAATAAACAATTATGTCTTACTCTTGTGGTAACGAAAATATAATAACTAATAATAGCGTTTAAGGATGGCATGCGAAAATTAATAGATATTATTGGAAGAAAACATCCAACATTGCCAAAATTATTGGATATTCTGTCCACGGAACTGGAGATTCCGATGTGAAACTAAAGATTTATATTGTACGATTTAAATATTAAAAGAATAAAGAGTATAAAGCAATTGACGAGGAGATTGACCAGGCGTTGAATGAATTAGAAAAAAAAAGATATCTGTTGGTAACTGCTTAGAGATTATTAGTCCTTTTGCAATTAAGTTTCAATGTTAAAATTTACTTAATTATATAAATAAATAAACAATATTAAAAGTACATTTATTTGTTTTAATATACCAGGGATACTTGATACCTAAACAAGCCCCTAATGGTGTATAAATACGAAATAAACTTATAGATCAGTGTTTGACATAATATTGTAGTATACTATTTTTATTTTTAATGCAGTATCCCGTGCTAAGGACAATTTAAAAAACCTATTTAGATATAAATTTTAATAGGTTTTTAAAATTGTCCTTAGCACGGGTTAGTGCATTAAAAATAAAAATAGTATAATCATGTGGGTACAGTGATATCATTCCGATGTAAAAACCTAACTGCAAAGTAGGTAGTCTGGGCTGTAAGTGATGCAATTTACTTAAGCCAGATGTCGCTGCCTGTACGTAGTACAGAGAATAGTGTAAAGAGGTTCGAAATTTCACTGATGCCGGTGAGTCGCCCATTAGCTCAGTTGGAAAGAGCGCTGGCACGGATAGCCAGAGGTCGCGGGTTCGAATCCCGGCATGGGTAGAATTTTTAGCCTCTAAATAGGTTTTTAATATTATTGTATTTTATGAGGACTAGATTGCTACATGGAGTAAGAAGAAAATAAATTCTTCTACTGTAACTAGTGTTTTTGTAAAATTGCTTCTTTGCAACTAGTTGCGTATAAAGAAAAAAAATCTTTGCGTATAAAGAAAAAACATCTTTATTCGCATCTAGTTACCGACAAAGAATAAAAATTCCTTTTTCCCAACCGGTTAGTTGCCATGGCAGCCGAGTGGATTCAAAACCGAAATGCGAATAAGTTATACCTATTACGTAATGTTTTGTTACCGTTAACATACTCGTAAACCCACGCCTGTAAACCCGAAGAGGTAGGCAGAGACCAAGTTTTCCCACTTGCCCCGATCCTGACAAACCTTATCATTGATCATTATCAACCCTTGTATGTCCCCACTGCTGGGGCACGGGTCTCTTCCTGCATCGCAGGAAGGTTAGGTTAGGTTAGCACCACGGGGGCCAAGTCCGGGTTGCCGGAGGATTGTCAGATAGTGGCGGGCCTTACTGTCAGAAGTTATCAAGCCGCCCATAAAGCCTCTAACACGGCTTAACGACTGCCATTATATGACAAACCTATTTCGCCTGATTAACATTCAGCAGTCGTAGCATGTGTGGTGTAGGCCTAGAGAATAGCAGCAACCCAAATTATTCCCGCGGGTGTCGTAAAAGGCGACTAAGGGACACAAACCGGAGGGTGGGCAGCAGCGCCCCCTGCAGTACAATTCCACCAAACTGCGATCCCCAACCCGCATGCCCAGCGTGGGGATTATGAGCACTACCCCCCAATTATGGTACAACCTTGCGCTCATCAGGGGGAGGGATATGTCCAGCAGTGGACTAATAAAGCCTGAAGAAGAAGAAGTCGTAGCATGTACGCACGTTCGGTTTCAGGTACCTTGCCCTTCGCTAATATATCCCCTATTAGATCGAAGTATTAAGGCGGTTTAGGGTGCTGACTAAATAGAAATCATTACTTGTTATTGATACGTTTTTTTTCAAAAAGTAAACATCAAATGCGATAACTATTTTTAGGAACATACCCTAGAACGTAATATCAACTTTCTTTTCCGGTAAATACGGTCTTTTTGGCGAAAATCGATTGAAGTCCTAGGTTGTTGATCCTAGGTTCTAGACTGTAGGTTCTAAAAATAGTTGTCATAGTAGTTGAGATTTACGATGATTACTTTTTGAAAAAAAAACGTATTATAAAACAAGTGATGATTTTTATTCCATTAGTGGCGCTTGTAAGCATCCGAAAGCGCCTAAAGTAAATATTTGTTAACCAACATAGTTGTTTTATTTTCAGTGACAGTAGTGACTCTGTCAACGGGCCGCACCCTGCTGCTTGTGAACGGGTATATTTTTCGAAGAGACTCCAGTGCCATAGGCAGATCCAAGTGGCTCTGCAATGAGCTCAACAGGGGTGAATGCAGCGTCTATGTGATCGTGAATAAAAAGTACCAACTGACGCACATACAGAACAAACATTCTCACGAACCCATATTTTGTCGGGTCTTCGAATAATGTACTACTGTGTGAAAAGAGCTCAAATAATCTGTTTCTTAAGGCCTCGGACATCCAAAGGATGTTGGGCGAGGGCGCGTAAAAGACACGACTCGTTATGTAGAATTCGCGCTCCGTTCTTTCTGTGCGGGCTTTGTCCTTTACATTTTGCATGAAAGTGAATTAGAATGACGCAAGACTTTTCTGCGCCCTCTCCCCATGTCTTTTCAGTGTGGCCTAGCTAAGGGGCTCCCTAGCGCTACCAATGAAAAAAAGAACATATCATATTGGACTATTGCTGGCGCTAATGGTGCATATAGAACTCCTTAGAGCGCTACGTGGTGCTTACTGGCGCTACCAATGGGGTGAAAATCATACCTAATTTGATTTTTAAAATGTTTTTTCTAAAATTGTACATCATAAATGTTACATTTTCAGAACCTTTTATACTGTCTAGAAACTAGGATTCTAAGATTGTAATCGATTGCCACTTGGTTGCCAATTTGAAAACAATTTGTATGTTAGGATAAGTATCTCATTGTAAACCACATTTTTAGCCAATAAAGTATTTGTATTTCCGCTGCAAACGGACGCCTTTAGCAAAACTGCTTTAAAATCCTAGGAACCAAGTCCTAGATTTTTGGATCTAGGTTTTGTCAGTAGGTTCTAAACAGAGTTACTACCTATATTTATTAAGATGTAAAATGTTCACTTTTTCCTAAAACGCGTTATTTCTCTATTGGTGGCGCTAGTTACCACCGCCTAGGGCCTTAACTCGGCTCGTTAATACCCTATTACGACGTAGGTATTATACACTGCTTACGGGTTCTAGCGCAGACTTTTTACATTTGTGTCGCAAATGTGTCTTTATCTCGTCACTTTATTTCTAAATGGAAATTAATAAATTGGAACTGGTTCCAGTTTAGACACTCTGCGAACTGTTTAGGTACTTAAAAAGTCTGTTTCAAGGGTAATTTAAAAAAAAAATCGTAATTTTGTGACATAAAATTTGTTTCGACTGACTTCCCTAGCATGGAATGTCTGTTCATAGTGCATAAAAATAAGTTCTAATAAATTTTTAAATGTTGTCGAACAAGTTCAATTTATTTTTACGTTGTATTTCGGAAACTGTCAGTAGGTGAATGCTTTTCAGTTTTATTTGTTCTCAATTAGGCCTGATTTAAATTTGCTTTGCTTTTTAAGCATGATTTAGAGGTAGAATAGAACAGAGACGCCAAAATTGTACACGTGTAAGGGGTTTCCGCGGTGGGCATGATAATAACGCCAATACTCTCCCTCGGAGAGAAGACCTGCTTTATTTTGTTCATATAGTAACCCTAAAAAGTTGCCATTAGGCCTTTATTTTATTTTTATGGTAACCCTACAAAATTCACGTGTACGCTTTGGCACCTCAATTCTATTCTACCTTATTAAGTATGCTTAAAAAGCATGAAAATAAAGCAAATGTAAAACAGGCTTTAGTTACCTATGTAGATGTAAGGTCGTGTTTTTTACATTTAAATTTAAAAAAATTAGGTCGTAATCACATGGTGACTACTTATTTAGTTTCTCTTACAAGAAGTTTTATTTTTATGTTGCTGATTTTTCTCTCTTAAAAATTATACTTTCATAAAATAAGTTCTCGGGAAGAGCTATTTTAAATGCATGTTGTTGGTACATTTTAAGTCTTGTATTGTTGCATATTATTAAGTAATAAACATAATTCCTAATTAAACGTTCTAATTTGAATTTGGGTGGGTAGACTAGCACACATGTAGTCCGTACCTAAAATAGGTTCGAAAGTGTTCGTAACTTGGCCCAAACGTTAAGTTCACCGACGATTTTGACGTCAGTGGTCAATAGGCAAAGGGCGACATTAGTTATTCGGACCTGAACGCAAAGGCGCGGCTATTAAGTTATTCTTAAAGGCAGGAAGCTATTGATATCTATAGCTGATAGCTGAAGCTACATATATTTTGGTTTTCTGAAAAGGGACAAAAGGATGGAAGAGAGGAAGGAAGGAAAAAAGAAAGAAAGTAGGATGGAAGGAGGGAGGGAGAGAAGAAAGGAAGCAGGGACGGAGACAAGGAGAAAAAGTGGGAGGGAAGAAAGGAAAGAAGGAAATACAGACGTAAGCAAAGTAATAGACCCGTTGGCACCGTTCGGATACAGGACCCGTGAAAGTATTCAATGTGGAAGTCAATAAGCTCTTCGAAGGTTCTGCTTTGAAGTGAGCAATCGTTGTCTTATAGATAATGCTTAAAACCATAATTATGGTTTCTATTGAATGCTAAATTATCGCATGAGGCTACGCTATCGCATTGTTTGTCATGTTTGACGACCTCTGTGGCGTAGCGGTAGTGCATCTACCTTAGATCATAGAAAGAAGGAGATATGCCCTAGCCGCGAAATAAGTCCGGTACCGCTGTCGCCACTTTTGAATATGTGTGCGTTTTCATTACATGCACAATATTGTAAATATAAGGTTCACGCACACGTCTGTCCAGTCATTTACTAGCGTTCTAATCCTTTAATTGGTTCGCACACTATGAAAAACAATTGTACGAATACACTCGTACACGTAAACAACAGCGTCGGTGAACTCCTTAGGGATGGAACACTTGTATCAAATAATACATCTATCGATAAAATTATCCGATGAGAGGTTATTCATTTATTAACAGTATACTTCGTGTTGGGATGATACAAAAAACAGAGCATGTTAAATTTACAAAAACAATTTTACTAAAACAAATAATCCTATTTTAATTTACTGTCCTGTGAAATGTAAATATTTATTAAATACGTGTCTTTTTGACAGTATTTGTGGCTTCAGTATATGACAAAGACGCAAACTTGGCTTTCTACTGATATAGAATTTTGATTATTTTGATAATGATGATGACCCCTGTACTGTATACTAATACGATATGTTAAATTTGTTGGACAGAACACCACTGAAGCATACTTGGTAGTGACTCTGTCCGGAAAGCTAGGTCTTCTGGGTTTAAATCCTGGTAATGGAAAGAACTAAAATTTGTGTGAAGAGCATGTCCACGGTCAGGGACGCATTTGTACCTGGATCTTGGATATTTCTTTGTATTTTATTTAGTATATGAATCCCAATGTAACGTGAAATGCACTTACATTACCATTTACAAATTGGCTTTAAATATTGGTAACTCTGTTAGGACTCTGTAAATTAACAGCAGTTTTTGTTGGGTGAAAGAATGAAGTGCTGACTTTTTAAGAATACAATAGCAATTACTTTCTCATTCTCTGAAAATAATTCACCCAGCTATATAAAAATAGAATAAACACATGTATAAACTCGAAAAACAATTTTTCTGAAGAAATTGCCACTTGTCTGAGTAACAGTGATATATTGGAAATCAGTAGCCACGCTTGGATTATAAGGATTAAGTAAAGAATATGTTTATGGCTGGGATGGAAATGTATCATGGGCCTGTAAATAAAGTAACTTCCTTATTAAAAATACAGTAAATAGGAAGAACTTTTGTAAGCTTATCAAAAAAAATTTCAATGAAACTTTCGAAACATATATAGATTAAAAAATAAAATCAGCATCCGACTGAAATCCCACAGAGAATATTTTCATTATCGTCATCATTCAGCCACAAGATATCCACTGCTGGACATAGGCCTCCTCCATGGATTTCCAAAAAGACCAGTTGAAAGCGGCTTACATCCAGCGTCTTCCTTCGACTAGGCTGAGATCTTCTCTCCATCTTGTCGTCCAACGCTGCACTTGCCGATATGACATATAAGCAAGTACCGACATACCATATAAGACTATGATTTAGTACCACAACCACATCACCTGATTTGTTTCTTTAGAAACACTTTCTTTTGGAGAGTTATGCGTCGTCCATATGAAATGAAGATTAGAATAAAGTGATAATTGAATATTCTAAACCATGAAAATTTTATCGTGATTTTAAATATACTGGTACCTCAACCTTTATGGGACTCGTTATTACTGGTATTTTCAAAGTAGGAACTGCCCACTGAAATATTTTTCCCCCACTTTAGCATCTGGAAACACTTCTCTGTAAAATAGATGGAGCAAATGGTACTTTATTTGAGAGGAAATCAGTTATACCCTCTGTATTTTGATCCATTTTTCTTTCGTATTTTTCTTTATCTTTATTAGAATTTTTTTGAAATACATGATCGAAGCTAGGCCTGATTTATAAGGACAAAATCCTTCTACTAAAATAAAAGCTTCCTTAGCAACGCAAGCTGAAGTCTACGCAGATGGAGTCGCGGGCAATAGTCGACGATAAGACTAGATACCTAGTCTTACAATAATTGGTTCTAGTAATTTTGGAAGTCTGGACGAACGATTATAAATGCCTCAATAATATCGATACTTAATCAGTCTGAAAAGAAAAGAACTACCCCATCACTATGTCTCCAGCTGACCTACTGGTGAATTTGACATTTCGCGGCAAATACATGCGGCCGTACCTCGAAACATCGCATTGAACAATGATCAGTTTTGCGTGACGGTTCACTGCGGGCTGGCTTTTCCTAGTTAGCAAACCTCCACGAAAATCCTATATAGAAACAGCAGTGGAGTAACTACAATGTAATAAATACGTCCCATTTATGTTCTTAGTAATGTGATGCACGTTGCACATAAAATTATTATGATTATGATTTTTCGTAGTTTATAAGACGAATATAGTGAGTAAAATAGGTTAACCGGTGAAAAGACACTCCCCTGTTTTTGAATAGCATGTATCACAGCGATTTCTGCAGGTAATCACTGCGCAATTAGGCATTTTTCTCAGATGTTACTACGACGGCTGGCGCGAAGCGATTGACGGCCATATTTTAAAGTTTCGCAGAGGTTAGCCCAAATGGGCTAACGTTGGGCGACAGTGCCACGCCCACAAGGCACTTCTCCTTATTTTTGTGTTCTGAGGCATCTACCTACCTTGCAAGAGGTCCTGGGTTCGAATCCCGGCTGGAAACAAAAAAAAACCCCAGGTCTTGCATGTTTACATGTTTGTGATGTCGCTGTTTCTGGTTCCCACGACACAGGGTATCCTAGTGTGGGGCCAGAAGCAATGTATGTGCATGTATGTAAATGTTATGTGAACCCTAATAGGTAGATGTTACATTATTTGTAGATGTTTTTCTTGCGAGTGGCACGAGGCCGTGTGAGATAGCATTTGGGGCAAAAGGCCTATACCCAGCAGTATTTGATTAACTCGTGTATTAAGTAGTTTGATGTTACCCAAAATAGGATTAAACCCAAACTAGAGTGCTAACATCCGATGGAGATATTAAGTATATGGGTGGCTTTCGATATGGGGGTTAGGCATTTTTTGATGTGATTAAAAACACATCAAGTCTTTTGTAATTAAGTATTTTTTAAATTTCAGAGAAACTAAAGCTTTTGGTAGATTAAACTATTTTTATTTTAATGCACTAACCCGTGCTAAGGACAAATTTAAAAACCTATTTAGATCTCAATCTAAAAAAACCTATTTAAAGCTTAATTGGAAGAGCGCTGGCACGGATAGCCAGAGGTTGCGGGTTCGAATCCCGGCATGGGTGAAATTTTTAGCCTCTAAATAGGTTTTTTACTTTTGATAGATGTTTAGCAAAATTTTCAGCTAAAAGTTAGTTTATTTTGGTGAACAATAATTTATTGTAAGTGCACGCAAGTCAAGTAACGAATTCTATACACTTTATTACGCACAGTAAAAGACAACAAATTATTACAAGAAAAATGTTACAAAACAGAATCGGGCTCTAGGAGAAATCTCTTCCAGTTAACCTTAGCATAGCTCGTTTGATGTATCTACCGGTAGCTTCAGTTAGGAACTTCGGAATCGATATCAACCCATGTATGTCCCCACTGCTGGGGCCTTCCAGCAAGTCCGGGTTGGTGGAGATAAGGTTTTATTTAATATTATTACAGAACTGTGTAATAATATTGGCCTTTTTGCATCTACTTAATGAGATGATCTATACAGCGTCCAGTGGGATCTTCACTCACACTAGATGGGTGACGGGACCACTCCGACGCTTTAGTGCCTCGGATCTGGTTTTATAGATGGCGTAGGCTTGCCCAGCACCTATACCATCCTGACAGCTTAGTCGGCCTAGCCCACAGAAAAGACTAGTCAATACGTGCGGAACCAACCAAGCCGCGGGTTTCCTCACAATGTTTTTCTTCACAGTTAGCGTGTGGTATTGCGACTACAATTTCGCAAATGTACGTAACTTTGAAATTAAACAAAGTCATTGGTACATGCCCGCACTCGGGATCAAACCTGGGGCTCTCGCTTGCCAGTCCATGGTTCTACCCACTGAGCTACCACCGCTTCTGAACTGTGTATCGAATAAAATATTCACGTGAATTCGCAGGCAATGATGAATTTGCTTCGCTCCAATACGAACCACTTATGGCTATCAACACTTACGTAGACGAAAAAGAGTTCAATACGAAAATCCAGAAGTTCTACGAAGAACATGCGCACCAAGGAACAAGATGCCGGTACTGGAACAGAGAGGCCATTGACGCTATGATAGAACAACTTGATGGCTTTGCGGAAGGAACTTTGAGATCGAGCAATAGATTTTATGCAAGTGCACGAGTGTACACTACCGTGAAATACAATAACATTAGATACTTAGTATATAGACCTAATAATAGATACCCAGCTAGATTCATTGTACCTGTCGAAGACTATTACAAAGTTTTATCTG
Source organism: Yponomeuta sedellus (assembly GCA_934045075.1). Lineage (NCBI taxonomy): Eukaryota > Metazoa > Arthropoda > Insecta > Lepidoptera > Yponomeutidae > Yponomeuta > Yponomeuta sedellus. Next base: position 19,848,967 of record OW203730.1, read on the forward strand.
GATATCATTTATCTAATAACCACGGCGGTCGGGATAAAATTGTGAAGAACTCCAAAAGGCTATATTTTATACCTCGGCATGCTGTTTATATATACCTGAATTCGTGTAAGAAATGCAACAAATAAAGGAAAGAAAATTGAAATTTTAAAAATTTATGGATTTTCGACAAGAGTCCCATCCCGCTTCGGCCAAAATGTTTCTCTTTAGGTATTTTATTTATTAATACTTTAATGCACTTAACTAAATATACATTACGGTGGACTTATTGCCTTAAGCATTTTATGCCAGTCAACCGCAGGAGGTAAAAGAAAAAATATTTTAAGTTTGTTACTATTCAAATCTTGTTTCTGTGTGTACTCTGTATTAGTAAATCTTTATGTTTTATATATTTTGAAGAATTATATGCTGAAATCTACGTAAATTTCGTTTGCTGCCTAGAATACTTAGTTAATCCGTAGGTATTGTATTAATAATGCCATTGCCTAAACCACAAAACTTTTTTTTTAGTTTCTTTATATTATGGTGCATACCTACCATTAAAGAAATATTTGTCACCATGTCTTGTTGCAAAATCAAAAAGCTATGATTTCAATGAGTATTTTAGAACAAATTATTTTCTTACCGAATACAGCTGACTCTTACCAAACAACGCAATTGTTTAAAATGGAACGCGATTTTTGTGTGTAAAAATTTACTGAATGAATGAATTTTGTACATATTACATACTTCAGGGTTTAGTCAGATTATAACGCACGCAAAGCACAAGGAATACTCGTAAATAAAAATCAATCCTGGCTGATTTGAAAAAGTTTATGAAATAAAAAAAAATAGGTTTGACTGGACGAAAACAAGAAAACATACACGCTAAAATATAAGAAAAGGTAGAGACAAATAGAAGACAACTTAAGAAGTTTCCCTATAAGGTAATGAATAAGGTAACAAGGGAGATTGCAACATTGATTTCGGGCTACAAGTAAAAATTATATAAAAATATGTAAATCAGATATTGTGAAAAATAGAAAACTGAGAAAAAAAACTAATGATGCAAACATTATAGTAAAACACAAACACTCATTAACTGTTTACACAAAATGGACCCTGGATATAAAACACACGCTTTCGATAATATTTTTTGTGTCGATTCACAGGCGCTAATGAAAATGTTTCGCAACGGTACGAACCACTTATGGCCACAAATCCTTACGTAGACAAAAGAGAATTCAACGCAGAACTCAAACGGTTCTTCGAAAAATACGGAAATAAAGGCACCAAATGCAGGTACTGGACCAGAAAATACATTGACGATATGGTTAGAGAACTTGACGAATTCATAGAAAGGAAAACGAAAAGGACAAGCTCTCAATACTCAAATGCCCGTGTGTACCGAGCAATTGAAATAAATAGTGTCCGACATTTAGCACAACGAGTCCCAAATACAAGCCTCTTTAGATTTATTGTACCAGTAGAAGATTATTACGAAGTTATATCTGGCTATCATTTAGCTAGCAACCACGGTGGCCGGGATAAAATTGTCAACAACTTCAAAAATCTGTATTTCATACCTCGGAGTGCTGTTTATATGTATCTTAATTTGTGTAAGAAATGTAACAAATAAAAGAAAGAATATTCTAATGTTTTTGATTGATTTGAAACACGAGTCTCATGCCGTTTTGGCCCAGATTTGTTTTGCAAGGAGTTACCAGGAAATACCCATTTTTATATTTTGTATATTCTAAAGATTTTTTTTGTTAATATCAATGTTAATTTCGTCTGCTACTGATTTTAACGCGTAACAAAATGGTGTGGTTAAATGCTAAATGAATACCGTCTTTTCATTAGATAGGTAGCTTATTTTATGGTGCATAGCATCAAACAAACTATTTCCTTGAATTGTTGACTGGTTTAATTCAATATTGCAGATTAAACTAAATTCTTATCGAATAAATCTCATTCTTACCGAACAAGGCCACTGGATGGAACAATGAAAAGTGATTTTTAAAAAAGAAAAAGAAAAGAAAAAAAATTGTTGGTCCACAAGTGATGTTCGCCAACTATTGCTACCTAGTTATTCAGATAGATTCAAACGAAAAATTAGGCCGAATCACTTTTGTAAACATATTACCTACTCCGTGGTTTAGTAAGATTAGATGTGTGGGTTAGAAGAAAAGTCCCTGCTGCTTTTTAAAACATAATTTAATGAAAATTATAAGAAATAAGAAGAAAATCATAATTGAAATAAAAAAAAGAAAACTTAAAAGGTAAGAATTCTTGTAAAACACTTATTCTATTTACTGAAAACTAACTCTGGATATAAAATACAGCAAGCGTGGTCCATTTTTTGTAACAGACCTTTGTGTCGATTCGCAGGCGCTAATGAAAATGTTTTGCAACGATATGACCCACGTATGGCCACAAATCCCTACGTAGACAAAAGAGAATTCAACGCGGGCCTCAAACATTTTTTTGAAGAATACGGAAATAAAGGAACCAAATGCAGGTACTAGACCAGACAATACAATGACGATATGCTTAGAGTACTTGACGAATTCGTTGAAGGGAAGATAAAAAAAAAACAAGGTCACATTACTCAAATGCACGCGTGTACCGGGCAATTGAAATAAATAATGTGCGATATTTAGCACAACGAGTCCCAAATACAAACTCCTTTAGATTTATTGTACCAGTAGAAGACTATTACCAAGTTATATCTGGCTGTCATTTTGCTACCAACCACGGTGGCCGCGATAAACTAACCAGCGCCCTGAAATCAAAATATTTTATATCTCTGAGGGCTATCATCATGTACTTAAACTTATGTAAGATATGCAGCAAATAATGAAAATAATTTTGGATTCAACTGCGTGCGTTCACATAAAGGTACTTAGAGCAATAGTTAGGCCGGGTATAGGTAGTTTCTTTAGGATGACTAGTCATGTAGGCATATAATGAAAATTTAAAAATTGTTATAACTTTCTAATCAAATATAAAAAAATATTTTAAAATTACATATTGCAATAGTAATTTAAATTATAAAAGCAATTCTTAGTAAGTGTTCAATTCACCTGGTTTTTTCAACTATAAAGTCATTATTATGCTGCTCGCTTATGGCAGATTTTTATATTTTTTTTGGTGCCATTCATAAAATACTTTATTTTTCTATCAAAGCAGGTTTTGTTTTTACACCAATAAAATGTCGCACACCATTCACGTTCGTGGAAACACGGCCAAGTTTTATCTGATGAACCTAATTACTTTTATTATGTATATACAGGGCGTAATAAAATCCCCATCTCTGTCCAAAAACGGGAGAATTTACTCGTTAATACGAACGATTTGATCGAGAACTTCCTCTTTTCGGATAGATGTTTTTTGTTGCAGTCTTTATTTATACGGAAACAAATAGTCCTTGGTGTGAAAATAAAGTCAATTTAATATATTTAATGTTTATTGCGTTTTATTTCATTATACTAGTTTACTTTGAAGCAGGAGCATCGTAGTAAACTGGGCGGCTCTGCTACGATTTTTTTAGAAAGTCGCCTGAAACGTGGAGTACATTTTACTGATTACATACTTAGAGAAAGTTTGTGCCCCGAAGTGGAGCGTAAATGTTCTTACAAAAAAATCATGTAAAATTTTCTTTGTCTTTAGAAACTACTGAGAAAACTGAACTACAAATAAAACTGGAAATGATGGCTAAGGAAGAAGATAGCTTAGTTTTTCAAGTCCTACTTCAAGAACAAGAAGATTCGTGCAATGAAGATGCGTCTAAAAGTCAAACAAACCAAGACGAACAATCGGAAGATCAACAGTTTGAAGACCAGCCATTAGAAGATCAAGTCGAAGAACAAGTCGTTGAAGACAATCTTGAAGAAAACGAGGACGTAGCTATGTTTGTAGAATCGCGCAGGGGTGGATCGAAAATTCTTCAATATAATGGGCACCGATACCGAAAAGTTTACAAATGCAAATATGGCCACCGCTATGCCTGCTCTTCATCCAAAAACTGTAATGCCTATGTCTATCTGAACGATGACAATGAAATCACGATGTCAAACGATGTTCACGGTCATACAGCTCCTACAAAGTTCGTGACTGATACCGAACAAAATGGTACGTAATATTTGCAGTAGTCTATGAAATAATAAGGTGATGATATCGTCTCAAAACAACTTCTTACCAAACCGGTTTCGCCCATCAAAACGAAGAACAATGCCTGCATTAATATGCCTATCTATGTGTACAACCCACTGCTAGTGATAGGCATCTCTCTCCATTGGTTTGAGGAAGTTATAGTGGACCATGGTAGGCGTCTGTTTCTTATCGTATCGGCAACAGATGCGGATTACACTAAATGGTTGTGGCCCAAATTTTTTTAACACTGCGAATCCTTGCTTGTGATTCAGCGCTGACTTGCAATAAGGTCGTGTTAAACGACGTCTGCATGAGATATGGAGGGATACCGCACAAACAGTTTCAGTTGTTTCTATGTTACTATAGGTATTTTTAACACATAATTTCTTACTTAACAATTTACACTAAGATGTAAATTTTCAAGTAAGATACTATTATGTTCAAAATTGATTCTGTTAATGCCTATAGACATAGTAGTATTACCTACGTATACTTTAAATCGTAACTTATTTTGAAGCGAGATACTGAGCAATTGATACTCGTGCGTTAAGAAGAATGGAGATAGGCAGGCAGGGAATTTCGTCAGGCGGCAGAATAGGGACTAAGGCGGACATAGAGTGTAGGCCAATGAGTAGATTGCATACATACACACATACATAACCTCACGCCTGTATCCCAGAGGGGTAGGCAGAGACCAGGGACTGACACTTGCCACGATCCTGACAGACCACCTTCGCTTCACCAAGGTTCATAAGTCGTTGCATGCACGCACGCCGGTTCCGGGTACTTTTATCTTCCCCTTTTATCTAACAACGTCCAGGTTCTGCGTTAATTCAATAACACAGGTTAACGTTGTTATAATGTAAGGAATATTTTTCTCCACAGATACAGCGGTCGTCCTAACTTCACGAAAAGGCAAGGAGATTCTGCTTTTCCGTCAGTACACGTATCGTAAGCAATACGACAAAGGCAACAGATGCCGCTGGGTCTGTTCAACAATGAAGAACTGCCGAGCTTGCGTGTTCACTGACGGGAGCAACTACATAACTTCGGCGTTTGAGGAGCACATTCACAATCCGCCTAAATATTATACGAAGCCGGATCGTCTGCTGGGGGCATTGAGAGAGCCTTTAATCCTAGAAACCGAGTAAAGTTAGCTGCTTTACTATCACGCTTCATCTAAATCGTGCACGTCGCTCCGTGACTGGTGATTAGTGTACACTGAATACTTGTTACGTGAAGTTTGACGATTGAAAACTAGAAAATATAATTCAATCTATACCGCGTTCCACATACCTTATTATTTTGCGTATGGCATACTGTGATTCAAGATACTAAAGGTGACCATTAATCCACTTGGTTACTTCCTCGTCTGCTTCGTGAATTTTATTTTAAAGGAGGCGTTCTCCTTTTATTGAGCATAGCGGATAATTATCAGTAATGTGGGACACAGTCTGCACTTCTTCGCATCTGCAAAAGAGATCTGCATCGAATCGCAACCTTCGGGTTATCAATTTTGGCTCTTCCGAAGTGTCACCGAAGTGTAATGTTTAAATGGAAGAAGACTATGCAGTGGAGAAGTTGCATGTTAGCGCCTCAGAGGCCCAATTATGCGCACCAAATCCTGTCGGAATCTTGACCTTTGCGAAGGCAAAGGTATTAGTATGGCATTTGACAGATGCCTTGAGTCGGTCAGCTTTTGCAACGGTGCGGCACATATCGATTTGAATTCAATATCAGTACTCTTCGTCGTTTGGTGAGCAGTTGCCTAACTATGCACATTATCGTCTGTCAAATTCCATACTAAGTCTGTCAAATTTCATACTAATTTGATAGACGATAGGAATCTTTCACAAGTTTGTGGGCGTAATTTAGGGGTAACTTGTACATTGCCGGCAATGTAAGGTCACAAGGGGCTAGAAAAAACATGTGTGCCATCTGTATACTTTGACTACAACTTTTTCGCAGGCGATCTTTTTTTTTGCAAAATGTGCATTTTATGTTGTTGTTGTGCAAAATGCAAAATGTGCATTTTATGTTACTGTATAATTTTGTATTTGTATAGGTAATGTTGTTGTTGTTAATTATGTAGTGGTAGATACTCCTGTATCTACGTGTGTGATTATGTCATTTGTATATTGATATAAATTCAAGCATCAAACCAATATTGATAAGAACTATAATAATATAATGTTTAAGAACGTAATACTATTTAACAAATTCTGTAAATTTGCTAGTACTCTTTCTCACTCTTTTTTTGCTTCTTTATCTCTCTCTGTCTCCCTCTGTGAGAAGACCCGTGCCAAGCGGTGCGACGTATAAGTATGGGCTGCTTATGTAATATTCTGAATGTATTAAATAAGGTTAGAATACTTTTTATTTTATTCTTGGGTGCAGGAGACAAAAACACAGAATAAAAGTTAGAATAAAAACGGCACTATGTCCAGCCTTAATTAAAAATTATTATATAGAATTTTCTTTCTTGCTGTAAAATAAAAATTAATTTTTAAATGGGTGATTTTAAATTTAATAGTATTAAAAATTTTAAAGTCAATATTTTTATGTAGTGAGGAATATTCGATCAAGTATATGAATATGTAAAGCGATGGATTAACACGTTACAAACGCAAGATAAAATCATGGCGTTGCTCTATCACAAATTAGCTATATCTCTTTGGCCTCTTAAATCACTTAGGTACGTATCCTGATTCCAAACAATGCCCTTTACTATGGTCAGACAAGGACGTCAGAAATATTGAAAAAGTCTTGTATAAATTAACAACCCAATTTCTACGTATTCTACGTTTCTTCGTAATAACACCTCCCGGAAGCCTATCAAGACCTGCTGTATAGGCATCCACAGAGGGCAGAGAATCTTTACAGAAAGGCGTTACTGCAGATACTGCTCGTCTAACAAAAAAAAAGGATGTCGAAGATGACCGTGCCAAATGTAAAAAGGCCTTTTGTGGCGAACACAACAGTCACCGTATTAATAGACGATCGAACTTGGTACGATGCGGACAGCAGATTCGGTACGCTCCATATCATATCCGTTCGCCTGAAAAGTTGTCTGCCTACACAATTAGTACAATTTCGTGTTCGCGCGGTCCTATGGTACGCTCAATCCGCTGTCCGGTCCGTACCAAGTTCGATCGTCTGTTAATATTATAACGTCTTTAGAGTAACCACAGTAGAAAACTAGAAAGAGAACTATAGAAAAAATGCTTTAAAGTTCGTAAGGCGTCTGGCATACTGTCCAGTTCTCACAATCTTACATTTTTAGATTGTAAAAAAATATTAAATTTGTATACATTTATAGGTAATAAAATTACGGACACTTTAAGTACATATTATTTTTCTATACCTTTGAAAACCACTTAATTAAATCAAAATCTAGGTGTAGAGTTACAAAATTGTGTTTTCAGTATACTTTATTTTAGATAATAAGTAATATAGCAAAGCCTCATATGTCATTTGTTTCTACGAATATAAAATGTTCTCAGACCAACCGATATTTGGCGATGGTATAGCAGAGCGGTGTAGAACTCCGGCTTCTCAATCGGGAGGTCGTGGGCATGTACCGAATTCGAACCCCGGCATGTACCAATGACTTTGTTTTCTAGTTATGTACATTTGTGAAATTCAGCAGCGCTTGCTACGTACAATGGCCCAACTATGAGGCTAAGTGCGGAAATCTCAGGACTAACTAACAACCGATACCTGAGAAAATGTTAGAATGTGCGAGCGAGTTGGCATGCCACACGTAAAAGCAGCCTTAAATATTTTTACAACTACTAGTTCGGTCTACCTACTAATATATTATATTAATTTGCTATAAATATTACTTATAATAAAAGAAAGAGTATAAATTAATTTTATTTTTCAAATGAAAATTTACCAAAATGAGACAATTTTCAATTGGCTGCACGTTTCTTAGATACCTGAGATTTTTATCGAATGAGAATTTTATTTTTCACACTGTTGAGTAAACTGGACGCAGTGAATTTCTATGATAGACAAAGATAATTTTAAACTTTTGCAATGATAACCTCAATATAGGTTATCCTTTATTTATTTATTAATAAATACGCAAAAGTTTAAAATTATCTTTACCTCTATTGAGATTATCCTTTATTTAAGCTGAGTTCTATATTATGGGTACAAATGACGTCATATTCCTTCAAGAGTTGCGGCCACCAAAAGCGGCAATATGTCGTGCACATAGTTCATGCGGCGCGCACTATGCTATATAATCATTATAACATTTCTCTCCACAGACGCAGCGATCATGATAACTTCGCGAAAGGGCAAGGAGATCATGCTTTTTCGCCAGTTCACGTACCGTAAGCAATACGAAAAACGTAAGAGATGCCGTTGGGTCTGTTCAACTATCAAGAACTGTCGAGCTTGCGTCTTCACCGATATGAGCAACTACATACTATCGGCGTTTGAGGAGCACACCCACAATCCGCCCAAGTATTACACGAAACCGGACCATTTGCTTGGCGCATTGAGAGAGTCGAGTAAAGGTGACAGCCTCCTGTTCGAAATAGATTAATGCAGGATCCAAATCGTGCACCTCGCTCACATGCAAACGATTAGTATATTCTACTCCTATTTAAGCTCTTTACCCAATAGTTTTGGTTCCCAGTACAATTCTGTGGCAACCGGCAAGTGAATCGTCACCTGGAATAGTACCTACCCGTTTCTTACATATTTTAATGTTTTCCAGTAACAAATGTCGATCGCCCTAATCATAAATAAAATAAAGCACGGATGATCTTTGACGTTTTTAATTCCTTAATGTTTTATGTTTTAGTTATTGGTTTCACCTTTTTGACTTGATATTTTGACTAGTAAGTGATGAATCCCTTCATTAAGTTCCTCGCACAAATACCTTACCATACTTTTTGTAATAAATACCTACAACTTCTGTTGCATAATTCTACATTACTTAGGCAACTTCTGAAAAATTTAAAATGTAAAAAGGGCCCCGCAATATGAGTTTACAAGTCTAATCTAAAGCATAGTACTTATGACATACATATTAGTAATGACCTGTGTTATGTAGGTACTCGTATGATTGTTTTATTGAAAAAGCATAGCCCTGTAAAACATGTAACAACTTTTTTTAATAAATTAATTGAAAAATTGTATAATAAATCCACTAAAATAGTAATGTTTTAACGGCTTGTCTTGCAATAGGTGAAAGTCATATAATAGGTATTTTGGTGGTGGTTTTCGATAAATAATGTAATATATTAACCTTACGTCTCGATCGGCACGGATTACGGCATTATGATATTTATGATAATTCTTTTGTGCCTTATAATGTTATTCATATTGATCTTTGACAACCCTACGTGTATTACTATTAGGACTTGAAACTGTATCCCAAAAACCTACCAATTTAATAAGGTATAATACTTAATGAGTCTGTCATTAATTTGTTTTATTAACGGCGAAAAGTTTTGTTTAATAAAATATAAAGAATAATATTTTGTGTTAGTGTTTTTATTGAGAGTATAAAATTGTATTCTGCGTCCTATAGAATTTGCACCTCATTCCATCATTTGGATTTGAATATTGTCTTGCCATTTATAGATTGTTCGAATATTATTTATGAACATATTCATAATTTATTTCAAAACATTGAAAGTGACCAGGAATATACCGATCATGTTTACGTTCATGAATGTGATGACGAAACGGAGAATAATATTCACTCGTATTCATCTGCTTCAGAAACACCAGGAAAAAAATTATTAACATTAAGTAACGTAAATCTGCGGAATAATCATATGACAAATATCGTAAAATATCGTAAGTGATGCAATTTGCTTAAGCCAGATGTCGCTGCCTGTACGTAATACAGAGAATAGTGTAAAGAGGTTCGAATTTTCACTGATGCCGGTGAGTCGCCCATTGGCTCAATTGGAAGAGCGCTGGCACGGATAGCCAGAGGTTGCGGGTTTGAATCCCGGCATGGGTGAAATTTTTAGCCTCTAAATAGGTTTTTAAATATCGTAAATTTAAAAAATATCACCTGATATAGAATCATTAGAAACACCGATCCACTTTTTCAAGTATCTATTTGAAGATGAGATGTTTGAGCTAATAAGAAAAAAACTTCAGCCGTTTATCAAGAAAGTATTATATAGTAATGTTTTAAAAACCGAGTAACAAGTGGAATCTCTGGGTTCACTTACGATATTGAAATTGAATTGAGCAGCCAACCAACGTCGAAAATGGATCACAATCGTAAAAAAAGTTTCATGAGTAAACGTGTTAGCAGAAACTATCTGTTATAGGTATGCCATGTTTGGATATCACCGGATTCCAATTACAACAAAACAGTTTTACCATTGCATATTTTTTCACTTGGTTGACATAGTCATTGTCAATGCAATCTATACCGACGCAAGAACAGCGAAGCCATCACTGGTTTGGCACTTACTAACTTTAAAGTGGTTTTCGCTCAAGCTTTATGTTGGGCTAAGAAGTCAAGAAATCGCGTTAGGGCTCTGTATGGATTTGAGAATGAAGTTCGGAATAAAATATAGCATCAACAGACATACGCGTTGATAACATAGACCACTTACCTCTTAGTACCTCGCACCGGCAGCGTTGCAAGGCACCGGGGTCCAACAGGAAATCCCCGATAGGATGCAAGAAATGCCAAGCCAATGTGTGTCTAAATCAGAAAAGAAATTGTTTTCTCGCGTTCCATTCTGCTTAACATTTCGTACCTTTTATTTTCGAATAAAAAACTTGGCAATATGAATTTCTATTCAATTAAGTCAATTAGGCAGATTCCTCGTCACATACTTGGGTAACTCTATGAGTTCTTTGTCATCCTCAATGAACCCGCCCATTACGCATTACGTATAGGTCTTATCTTCCTAATAAGATGATATTTTATTTCAGAAACGGTTTACGCCAGATCTCTAAATGGGAACAAGCTAGTAGTTCATAAGAACTTTACTTACATTAAGTCGTTGAAAACTAAAAGCGGATACAGATGGCCGTGCTGGAATCAACTGACTAAAACCTGTCCAGCGTACGTCGTTACTGACAAGAATGACGTCATCATTGAAGTTATTGGCTCCCACATTCATGATTTCCCAAAATTAATGCTTCAAAAAAGCGGGAAAAATGTAGAGAAGACATAGTTTTTAACCAGATGGCGTAGATTAGGTACAGCAAGGATATTGTATATCCTTGCTTTACCTAATCTACGCCACGTGTTAGTTCCCTCCAATGTTAATTATTCAAGTACATTATTTTTGCAAAATTTATATAAATGTTTACCCTATGTCTATTTAATAGACAGACAACACCTGTTAGTGGTTTGACACAAGACGTTCTATATGGATATCAGTTTCGAAAAGTAATATACTTATATGGCTTGGTGTTACGTCTGGCTGTTCTAGCTTCTTCTGCTATCTCTCCCGCGCATACTAACAATTTTAACGGTATTAAAAATATATGTATACTCAGGCTTGCCCGGTAATAGAATTACGTAAGTTATAAATACAATTTTGTTACTTATCGTATTTTTTGATATGGAAATTATTAAATTAATCTTAACCTTCAATTTCCACATATCATAAGTGTGCTCATGTTTGTAGAAAAAATATACCTAAAATTTTTTGCACGTGCGCGCGAGCTGGATGCTAGGCTAGACGTAACTGCAGTCTTACAGGACGTGGCCATCGATCATTATACCGGCCACCGCAACGACAAGGCTTATACCCAGCAATTAACTTTTTATTCAAAGAACATTAAGTTGTGTGTCGTATAGTATGTTTCATCATGTCACTGTATAAAAGCCAACGACGGAGGGCATTCAGCGCACTTGCTGCTACCATACAACACAACTCGCAGTCGGCGCCCTTCAAGCGAGTGAAAAACATGCTTCCAGCGCGCCGAATGCCAACCGACAGCTAGTCTTAGTCATATGCGTAAAAGTTTATTTCTGGGTTGGAGCCGTAGCGCTGTGATGCCGCTATAATGTGCTACGACCTTAAGAGCGACGTCATCTGATGGTAGTGTTCACTAATGTTATGAAAATTTTCTTTGTGCAAAGAGTACAAATTCAGTCGATTTCGTATTGTTGATGATGTCATTCCCTTAAGGATCTATCAATAGATTCGATTCTTCGGTTGATAACCATAAGGGGCCATTATTACATTGTGTGATTGTTAACCTGAATACAAATAATTATTTTCCTATAATCTATGGCTTATTTTATCACAAAATTCATATTTACAAATACGCTGACATTTTGCAAGTTCCTAAAGTTACGTAAAGAGTTGAGAGTTCAACCTAACGACCGATTCTTTAGTAACGATAATATGACTTCTATTAAGCAATACTTTCATGATGTATCACGATGCCTAGGCACCAGGTGAACATAAATTATCATTTTCACGATTTAGAAGGTTGATTTATTAAAGTTGATTTATGTAAAAGATCTACGGAGAGAAGCATCTCAAACTAAAAACTTAAAGACAAAGTCCGAAACAAAGATATCAAATTGGAACTAAACTAAGATAGATTCTGAAGAGATTTGACAGTTTATAGATAAACAACACATACTGCTAACGTGGCCCGTCCATCGCCACTTGCTGCAAACCAGCAGTAACCTACTGGTACCAAAGGGAAACGTAAGTAAACGCGGGAGACCAAGCAGGAAATGGGTATACGGTATTAAAATGGCCACATGACCAAATTAGAGAGGGTCTGCAAATGGAAGAAAGAAGCCGGCGGAAGTCCTCGGAGGCACTCTAAAGTTAAGGGTATAATTCTAAAATAATATTAATAATACTTATATAATGCAATTTTAAATAGCCATACAAATTTTAATCCATTAAAATCCGATAACAAATATTTGAATTCACAGAAATGTTAATCAAAAATAAAACCAAATAGTAGTCTGGTCATTTGGCATGAACTTTACGTAAGTATTATGCATTACCTATACAAATTAACCATACAAGTTTAAAACTGGCAGTTCAAAACTTTTATGAAATGTCTTCTTCTTCTTCATCTGCCGTCTCCTATTGGAGGAGGCAAACAATTCGGCTATCTTACCTTTCGAGGTTTTCAATACAAACAAAGAACTGGTATTCTGTTGAAACCACTTTCGCAGGTTGTGCAGCCATGATATTTTTGGTCTCCCAGCTCTCCTTCCTGGAATCTTTCCTTGTAGGATATTAAACAAACACCATAATATAATATACATCCTAACACTTCTTGCGTCCGTGTAATTCCGTCCGTATAACTCCTATTTGTTTTGAAGTGTCAGGATAACAATCTATTCGGATTGGGACATAGGCCATCCCTGACAGCCAACGATATCTTTGGGCGGTATGTATACACCACCGCTTCTTTTTTTTACAACGCTCTTGGCCAAAGTGGCGTCAAGCTAGGTAATTGTTTAACTAACTGACAATCTGTTCTTGCAGAAGATGCTGAACGTAAAGAAAATGAAGGAGAATTTGAAAGAGAAGAACATGCCTTTCGAAATGGGGTAAGATCTTCATTTCAACTTTATTGCTTACGTACAGTTGGTAGCAGCTCGACGGTTTCATTTTATTGAAATTCACCAGTAACGTAATGGATTAGAGTGCATACATGAAAGGTTGATACGCTGTAAACTGTACACTGCCACTTATTCATGACTGGATGACTAACAAGTCCGTACTTTTCTCTAATCATACTTTGTAAGTGTATTGCTTCCATCGTGAATACCCAAGATACATCGTGTCATACAGAACCATAACGATTAACTGCGTAAAATTGTTTTTTTCAATATTTTCGATAAAGCTAAATCGTGTAACTACCTTTCTCCCCCCTGTCAGCAAAATTTTCATGTGATACATGATTACAAATATTTCCAAAAATTATCAGGAGACCATGGCTTTTCAGGTGTAGATATGAATTCTAGCTGTTGCTCAACGCACGTCTGTACCGGTGTATTCTAAACATTAACAAGTCAGATAAAGATAACATAAGAACATGATGTTTATCTGTAGTTTACCAGTAGCTTTAAATAATCTATGCATGGATGGAATAAAGTATACGAAAATAATATCCTCGTGGCCCCGTGGGTAATACTCTTGAAAATTCATTATGCTCCTGGTTGCTTTTGTAAAATGTTGTATTTTTATCTCTAGCTGACTTGGCTTGTTTTGCCATATTCATTGAAAAAACGAGTAATAGGCGACCAACTTAAAACAAAATCGATTGCAAATAAATTTGATGAACTTGTTAGTTCTGTAAAGCCAATCAGAAAGCCCTCTCTATACAAAATCCTACACTGCGCGCGGCCCGTCACGCGCTTGGCCAGTTTTTGTGAATATTTGAACGCTGGCGGTGAATTTTGGGTATTTGGGTCTTGCGGCTAATGGTGGTTAAAATAAACTTGACTTAGGCGGAGTGTATCCAGATAAAATTCATATATTTTTATTTAAAGGCCTACTATTTTCATGTTACGTCCTACTGTATGCTTCAAATATTTGAAATATACTATTATTGCAGGAATATCCAGAATTTGACCTGTTATCGGAATCAGAATCCGATCGTTTTTCGGATAATGGCTCATCCGACTACCATCCACCTTCATCGGTAGAAGATGAAGAAAGCAATCCCGATGGATCCTTTAGCGACGAATATTGTCAACGGGTAACAAACGTCATGCTCCAAAACCAACAGCAACACTATCTACATCAAGCTCTAAACACTACCGACCTAAACAGTCAACCCCAAAAAAAAAACACCACAGAATTATCGTCTCACAAACATCAAGTAGAGGTCATGCCTCAAACTATAGAGGGTCACCAGTGTCAAGCTACGGACAGTAATAATTCCGTCAACAAAACTTATCTCATGCCGCTAAACACCAAAGAATTATTGCCTCACCAACAGCAAATAGACGTCATGCCTCAAATTATAGAGGGGCACCAATCTCAAGCTGCAGAATCTAATACTCGTAATTCGGTTGAGAAAGGTCGTAAAAGAGACTTTTGTCTCTATTGTGATACACACGTGTTAAACTTTGCTAGACATATAATAAGACAACACTATCTTGAAGTTAATGTACAAAAAATACTAGCTGCACCAAAAAAAAGTAAATCAAGAAGAAAACTAATATCCGATTTAAAGAAAAAAGGAAACTATATGTCAAATGTGATCAGATGTGAACGACCCATGAAAAACGGAAAAAAACTCAACGAAAGTGACTATTTGCCATGCTCCAAATGTTTTGGCTTTTACGTACGAAAACGATTATGGAAGCATAAGAAAAAATGTGATCCAGAGCATAAAAGCTCGCAAGCTGATGCACAAAATTTTATGTGTCGCAACTCATTGCACATTCCTTCGAAATCACTCCAAAAAGTGTTTTCCCGCATGCGTGCTGACAAAATATCTTTCGTTGCGAAACAAGACCCCATCATTTGCCAATTTGGAGAAAATTACTTAAAAATACACAGAGAAGAACATTTTATTCATGTCACATCCAGAAAAATGCGAGAGTTGGCGAAACTTTTGATAGAGGTTCAGAAGATAAAACCAAAAATAAACACATATTTTGATGCTCTCAAGCCTCAAAACTATGATACATTCGTGGCAGCTACCAAAATTGTAGCTAAATACAATAAAAGCACTGGTCGTTACTTTTCGCCTTGGTACGCAATGAATATAAGTACGTCAATCAAGCAATGCTGTAATATAGCTATCATGAAAATTCTTAAAACGGAGACTTGTATAAAATCTGCAGAAATGCAAGTCGAACTAAAAACGCTCGTCCAGTTAATTGAATCAAACTGGAAATTTGACATCTCCAGTAATGAGACTAATGATTTTAACCTCAAAAAATGGAATAAAGTGACCATCGTTCCGCTTGCAAGTGACTTGAAATTACTGAAAGACCATTTGTGCGCAGTCGCTCAAAGTTCAGCTGCCCAGTTAAGAGAGGACAAAAATTATCAGAACACAGCGGCCTACAACGAATTACAAGAAACTGTTTTTTGTCGTGCTCTACTTTTCAACCGAAGTCGGCCAGGAGAGCTACAACGACTTCTGTTAAGTACTTATGTAGAGAACGATCATAATAAAGAACATCAATATGAAGAGTTTGATTGTACTTTGACAGTAACGGAAAGAATTTTGGTGCAACGATTCAAACATATTGTGATTCGGGGCGTTCCGGTACTTTTCAGCACAGATGTTCAGCAAGACGTAGATCTATTGATTTCCCTGAGAAGTAAATACATTGATACAAACAACAGATTCCTGTTTGCAAAACCATTCAGTATGAAGTCTTTATGCGGATATAAAATCCTACAAAAATATGTGAAGTTGTCTGGCGCCAAAAATCATGAAGCTTTATCATCTACAAAACTAAGAAAACATTTGGCTACACTAACCCAACTTTTCAATATGAGCGAAAACGACATTGAACAGCTTTCAAACTTCGTGAGCAACACAACAGGACTACAGAGACAAAATTACAGATTGCCTGATGATATATTACAAGCCGCCAAATTTTCTAAGCTACTGATATTAATGGAAGATGGTAAAGGCGATTCATTTAACGGAAAATCTTTAGATGAGATCAATTTAAATATGGAAGAAGACCTAGAAGGTAAAGGGGTAGAAAGAGACGTGTTAAACTTTGCGGAAAGTAGAAACACACTTCAGGATATAGAGACTGAAATGGCGACAGACGTGTCAGGTAAAGATTTCACAACTACTCATGGTGACAACGTTACATCCAGTTGTAAAGCGCTGGCGGTATCCAACTTAACTCCACGATCAACAAAAAAGAAAAGAGTATTAATACCATGGACATCGCTGCAAAAAAAAATCGTAACTGACCATTTTAAGGGGCATATTAGGTCCAAAAAGCCTCCAAAGCGGCACGAGTGTGACGAATTAAGAGCTCTTCACCCAGAATTATTGAAAAATAAAGACTGGCTGAAAATTAAAGTTTTCGTCCAGAATTGTTATAACAAACATTAAAAAGAGTAAACTGATTAATTTTATTTTAGTACTACATTATTTTATTTATATTAAGGATGGAGACTACATACTATTTCGGCCAAAAATGGTCCTTACAAACTAGTTTTAATCCTTTTTTTGTGTTACGTCTAAATTAACAACTTTGAAGTGGTAAAAACAACGTAAATATGTATTTCTTTTTTAAGATAAATAACTCATAATTGTAAAACAATAACTTTTACTTGTTTTTGCGAATTAAACAAGACGAATTATAAAAAAAAACGACACTCTTAAGCTCTAAACTGTGCGAAAATTGCCTTCCACGTGATGGATTGTCGAGAGACGTGGTCGGCCAAAGCGGATATGGCGAGACGATCACAATCTTCTTGCCCGGATGTGAGATGACTGCTCAAGACAGGAAGGAGTGGAAGAACTCAGGGTAGATCATGTATTAAACAGGATATTGATGAAATAACATTAACTCAAGATGATGGATTGTTGACAATGCATGCAAAGAAAGGTAGATATCGAAAAATAAATGAAGCACATGAAAGGCAAATGTTGACAAAATTATACGAAATACAGATCAGTGTCTACTAGAAATAAAAATTTTATAGAGCAACTAATAGCGAGGAAGACTTGTGGTGACACAGTTATGAAGGTTTCAATTATATTTAATTGAAACCTTCATAACTGTGTGCGAATCTTACATCACTGAGGAAGAAAGACGGTAAATATATAAAAGCTTTTAGGAATCACGAAAAGCAATGGAATTAAATAGTAAACTGCATTAATCTGTGCAGCCAAAATATGTTTGTAAAGGTTGTTCATGTCATCTCGTCAGCACAATAAAGACAAACACAAATTTTGTTTATTGCCAGATAAAGCGTTTTACAGTAGAGTAGCTTACTGTGACACGACAGAAACAAAAAATTCTTCAATGAAAGCTCGCCTTTGTAGATCCTTTGTAGATGTTATTTCTTATGTAATGTTCTATTTAATGTTTCGTGTGCAATATAGTATGATAATAATAATATAGTATTATTTACTACTCGTCCAATCACGACAGAAACAAAGGCAGGTTTGTTAAACGAAAATCGCGGCAAGTTCATACAAAGGCAGTAGAACAAAATATAACCCTCCTTCTGTCGCAGTCAGGAAAAAATAATGTGAATGCCTAACCTTATAAGTGACACGTAATTTCTATGTAGGTACTTAATGTAAGTTTTCGTATTTGTAAACCTTCTTGAGGTCACTTTACCATTTTACGTTTTTGTAAGACGCATAGGTACTTTAATGATTTAATGTTTTCATTTTGTGACATTATGTTATGCTTTAAAATCTGTTCCTATAACTAACAATCACCACTCGAATCTCCGATAGCCAAAGTTGTTTAAGACAAGACAACTGTTTATGATCCTGGTTGTATCACTGTGTTTATTATTAAAAATATATATAATTTAATAATTTTATGTTTTTTCTTTTTTTGTCGTCTTTTTTTGACGGCAAAAATGCTTATTGTTGTTTACGTTTCTTTCGGAGCATCTCACTGTTTTGAACATTGTCACCCTTACCGTAGGCAAGGCATGCCAAGGCTGTTGCTCACCAATATGCTCGGAGTAAAAGTTTGGCAAGTTGCGGGTGTGGACACCAAGAAAGTTTCTACAAACATTCTTGGTTCAATTGCTCGTTGCAAGGTGTCTCATTTATTTATAAGTATTTCCTTTCAATTTCAGATATGAGCGATGATCTCAATAACTTATTTTTAAACGAATGTACAGGCCTCGTAGTTAGACATTTACGCGGGATGATTTTGAATAAACGAAACGTTATTTTTAACACGGAAAGGAACCCGTTTGACTTTCTTTCAGTATCCGACACTTTTGACAATAACGATTCAATGCAGTTAGCTTCAGACGGCGAAATACTATCTGGCAAAAAATCTAATTCCACAGCAAACCGCTCACAGAACAATTGTAAGAAAAAACAGAAGAATGCTAAAATGTTACGAAATACGGGTCAGGCCTACAAGTCCTACGGCGGAAATAAAGACGTTATAGAAAAACGAACTATCAAGGGACCTTGTGGAGACACTTGCAGATTGAAATTGTATGAGTCTTACATTACAGATGAAGAACGACAGTCGCTATTTAATAGTTTTTGGGAACTAGGCGACATTGAAAAGCAGTGGGATTATATTGCAAAGTGCATTACACCTATAAAGCCAAAGTACCGATACCCTCGTGGAGATAGAGCACCTCGTCAATACAACAACGCATGTCACTTCAAAGTACAAGATAAGTCAGTGAGGGTTTGCAAAACTTTCTTTAGAAACACGCTCGGTATTACTGATCGGACCATTAATACAGCTTTGAAGAAACAACGTCAAGGCATGATAAAAGACAATCGTGGTAAATACAGAAGACAGCGTATTGAAAAATAATGTTAAGTAATCTCCACTGTACTAGTTTGGCATCAGGTAGACCCCTAGACTAAGCCTTTTATTTAAAATTCAAAGTGCCCTACTCTCACTTCACCTACTGCTCTTACTTAGTAGTCACGAGTAGGTCTATATATAAATAGAAGATAATAAAGTTCTGTTTTCCTAATTCGGTCTTCTAATTCAATATCTTACCCCTTCACTGGAACTGTGTGTGACATACAGGGTTTTAACATCTGCCTACTCAATAAAAATAATGTGCAACGTCAGCGTGGTCCCTTCACGTATGTGCAACTGGACGCAGTGTAAATCATCTCATTACGTAGATTAGGGTTGATGAGGATTCCTCTTCCTCAAAATTGATTTGAAAAAGATTCTCATCCTCATGTTTTAAGAGGAATTTAATAGGAAGGAGAGTTATAAGTTTTGTTGAAACGAAATGTGTGAGGGAGAGAGAGAGAGAGGTCTCCTGCATTCTCTTCCTCTTAGTCTGCCAGATTCTTCATCGTCATCCTATTCCTCAAAATCGATTTTAAAACAATCCTCTTCCTCATAACAAGTTCCTCAACAACTAACGTAGATCCAAAGAGCAACGTAGTTCTCATCAGCCTACATAGACTAGACATATCTATAATATAAAAATGAATTTGTTGGTAAGCGCAAATCTCAAGAGCGGCTGAACCGATATTGCTAATTCTTTTTTTAGAATATTCCTTGAAGTACGAGCATGGTTCTTATGGTAGAAAAATTAAAGAGTCGTCTGATAGGCGGTACGAAGTTCACTGGGTCAACTAGTTAAAAATAAGACACAGGTCTGTGTAGTCTACTACCGGTCCATCTACATGATAGACGGTAACGTTCTTTGGTAAGGAATGTTATCTTTGCGTTGACCATGTAATTATCCTTGCTCAAATACTACATTACACCCATTTCGAGTTAAATTTTTCTATCCTAATTTTAGTTAAAACAACATGACATTAAAACTCTGTAGTTAGTTTTTAGAATATACCTCGGCTACTATCGGATCTATTCGTGTTATAGAAATATCGCAACAAATATGACATAACTTTTCAAAATAGTGAAGAAAAGTTTTATACGGAGCAGGAAATAGTATTACACTCGTGTGCTTTCGGCGAAGACCGAAGCCTACGCTAGAGCCCGAGGTACAGCCTAAAAGCTGAAAGACTAAACACCCATCAATATAGTCAGTGGTGGAGATTTTGCAAGGTAACCAAGGTAACACGTAACCCCTGGAGCTTGTGTCATAGACAAGGTAGTATGACAATTCGATGTAGGTACATCGTTATCAACCCTTGTGTGTCCCCACTGCTGGGGCACGGGTCTCTTCCTGCATCGCAGGAAGGTTAGGCCATACTCCAGCACGGGGGCCAAGTCCGGGTTGGCGGAGGATTGTAAGACAGTGGCGGGCCTTACTGTCAGAAGAATATTGAATAGTTATCCGAATTATTGGTAATATGACGTGTAATTTATAATTACGAATAAAGATGTCTATGTCTATCCAGCCGCCCATAAGGCCTGACATGGCCGCCATGTCTGCCATTACATGACAGCCGGCAGCAACGGGTTAACGCGCCTTGCGAAGCACGGAAGCGCTCGGAAAAATGCCACTAGCGGTAGTCACCTGACCGCGCCTGTGGTTGCTTAACTCAAGATTGATTCCAATCACTCGGTTCGCCAAAAACAATGGCGCTTCGCTGTAGGTACATGCTAACCCTACAAATTAATTAGTAGAAGTACCTATCATACATAATACACTACAAAATTGTTGTTTTATGAAACTCGGCCCAGATTAAATAAACTGCCGCTGAGCAGTGCTTTAGCGGAAAGGTGTATAAATAAGGCTGTTTTAATTGTAATGTAAAATGTATTTTATCCATCAGTCTATTGTAAATTGTAATGTAAAATGTATTTTATCCATCAGTCTTAGAGTTACAGTCTCAACCTTAATTAACAGTAAATAGGTATAATGATTACTTCTAGCTTACAATAAATTTTATATTATTACTATATAATTTTACATCATATTATTGCAATCAAATTGCAACAACTTATTATCGAAACCGACTTATTCTTCCGTTGTTTAGTTACAGTGTCACATTTGCTTGTTTTGACACAGCAAATTTATATGAGACTGCAACAGGATTTGCTTGACACGACAAACAAGTTGGATTGTCATTTTTGCCAACCGTCTCTGCACGTTACCGCAATCAACGTTTTTATATGCCTATCGTAGGCTTGCCCCTTCGGCCTAGCCCACAGGAAAGACTAGTCAATACGAGCGGAGCCAACCCAGTCGCGGGTTTCCTCACAATGTTTGCCTTCACAATTATTAGCGTGTGGTATTGCGACTTCGCAATGCGCAAATGTACGTAACTTTGAAATTAAACAAAGTCATTGGTACATGCCCGAACTGGGGATCGAACCTAGGTCTCACGCTTGCGAGTCCATTGTTCTACCCACTGAGCTACCACCGCTCACACCATCTAAAAACTGCCCCAGCTACTACAGCAGATGAAGGGACCTCTCGGAAGAGGTCCCTTCATCCATGTAGTGTGAGTGAAGATGCCACTGTACGCTGTATAAATCATCTCATTACGTAGATGCTAAGGCCAATGTATGCCTATCGTGTAACACCATCTTCCAATACGTATTAAAATAAAGTGAGATGATCCTAGTCCATACGAACATAGGAGAAAAACGTTTATCGCGGTAACACTGACAGACTGCACATGGGAACGAATCATCGATATAATTATACGATAATCCCTTAGGGGATGGATGGGAGTGGAGGCCGAGTTTTATAAACCGTTTAAATTGTAAGTACTTTATTCATCAGTCTTTAAGTTTCAGTCTCAGTCTTCAAACGGTAAAAATATTAATTAAAGATTACCTACTATTAGATTACAATAACATAACATTTACATACAGGCACATACATTGCTTCTGGCCCCATATAACGATATCTATAAGAATATAATAGATTATTATATTCTTATATATATCGTTATATTCTTACTATGCTTACAAAGGCTTTTTATCAAATTAATATATATATTAATAATCTACGCTGCATACATTGTGACATGTCAATCAGGGCAAATTATATTGAATCTAACTTAAGCTAAAATAAAGCTAAAAATTTCACTGATGCCGGTGAGTCACCCATTAGCTCAGTTGGAAAGAGCGCTGGCACGACAGCCAGAGCCAGAGGTCACAGGTTCGAATCCCGGCACTGTAATAACACAAAATGTTAAAAAGTAACTTTTTGTGTTATTACAGTAATATCTCTTTCCAGATGATTAGGTTTTATTTAAAGTTTGGGTTAGTGATGCGAAGCTTGCGCCTATTTTTAAGACCAGAAAGAGTATCCTATTCAGTATTATTATTAAAAGATAATGCTCAAGAGTAAAAACTAGTGTAAGTTACACGATTAACAGAAACAATTGGACAATCACTTGCTCAGACATTTGTTTATTTGAAGTGAAGTGTTTTCAGGTATATATAGGTAGATGCAGCTTTATATATATATATAATAGGGAAATAATTAAATTGTACAAAAATGAGAATTAATGGTTGAGTTACACAGAATACCATCACTAGTTCTGGTCATAAACTAGGATAACTTGTGCTTTGGTGACTTGGCAATGAAAATACCCATACCGAGGCCAAATACACAAAACCGGTATGGCGGTCTCTATCGGGAATCAAACTTGCATTATCTATTTTGGTAGTCAAGAGTGACTACCAAAATAGAATACCAAGAGAAAAGCAGTCATGTGTTTCTCAAATAGCTGACCAAACACTTTCTTCTGCGTATGGTCAGCCATGGCCATAAAAATTACAACACCTAGTTTCATATAATTATTTGCCACGGCCTTTTCTGTATGAAAAAATGTCATGCCGTTACAGTTATCGACTAGTGTGAAACAGTCCATTGGGGTAGTAATTAGAATGTTTTTCACCTATTCTTTCTATAGTGCAGTGTTAGCTTAGACAATTTTGAAAGACCCATCAGTCCTTTTATAGAAGCCAGGGGCTGGATGATTGTGCTTACTTCGCACCCGCTTGACAACATTACCCAGAAGATGAATTCCTGTGGTGACATCCACTTGGCAGCCAGTTTTGATACGGGATGTGCAATACCACTGCTTTTTACCATTGGCTAGTCTGTTTTTTAGTCGAAATGCATAGCCATTGTGGACTAACAGAACACTCCCTTTTCTCGTAGATACAAAGCTTGCCACTGAAAAAAGTAGTTGAGAGTTAGCTTGAAGTGAAAAACACAATACTAAGTAGAAAAAAATTGCCCAGGAGGATCACTTCAATTCTGCTTTATGGACTCACTGCACTGATTTTCCAAGGTTATTTTTTTTAACCCTTTACCGCATCGTGGTCTTAATGCGAGCCAAACCGGTTTTTGCTCAAAAACTCTTTAAAAAGTTAAATATTGTGACCCCAGAGCATACTTGTCCGAATTCGTACCGTACTCCCCTTCATTTTGATACTACCAACGACATCTGTTGTCAAACGTTTGGAACTTATGTAACCTCAAAGTTTACTTTGGAGCGAAATTTGTACCAGTGACGATTGCCGTACTTGGAAAATAAAAATAAAATAGTTTTACAGCGTTTCCTTGCAAATATTGTAGTTGATTCGTCAGATGAATACGTAAACAACTACGTACAGGTAAGTTTTCAACTTTTTACTAGTAAATTTCATCACAAATTTGATTTTTCGGTGTGTATCTCATTTGGAACAGCATGCAAAAATGCAGAACATACTTGCGTCGGTCTGGTCTTAATCTGACACGGCATGCAGAATATGCATTTACGGGTGTGGTCTATTTATGATCCAAAATGCATAAACTGTAGTCTTACTAGCGAATGAATATTTTATTACCTTGGGTTGCACACACATTTTCTTCTTACTTCCTTTTAGGGTTCCGTAAGTAATATGGTGCCCAAAGATACACTATACACTACTATGCCTACCCCGTCTGTCTGAATTTGAATTGCCCATATATTTTTTATGAACCATCAATGCGCGAGTTCGCTATGAACTTGGCTGGTTTTCTTCGCATCCTTTTATCTTTTTTCACTTTTTTTTAGGATGGATCCAAAAATATTTTATGGTGGCTTGCATAGCATAATACCCTTGCCTGAAGACAGCTGCGATGAAGATTTGTCATCGGACGAAGATAATTACAGGCCACGTCCCATTCAGTCTATGACTATTCCACAGAGTGAGTCTGAGGACGATCTGACTGAAGATGAGGATTCTGATTCCGAGAACGTAGGTCCATCATCTGTTCCCAATAAACAAAAGCCAAAATGGAAGAAAACATTTTTGGAACCATCTGAAACCACATTTCTTGGAAACTTGAGCTTACCTGAAGAAGTGAATGCCCTTGAAACCCCGATTCAATTTTTCAAATACTTCCTAACGGATGAAATCTGTCAACATATTCAAGACCAAACCATGCTTTACGCACATCAAACTGCACCAAATAAAAATTTTACTGTAAATTGTATGCAAATAGAACAATTTATAGGAATGTGTCTAATGATGTCCATAGTGCAACTTCCTTCGTCAAGACATTATTGGAATGAATATTTGGGTCATCCAAAAATCAGCGATGTCATGACCTGTAATCAGTGGGAAGAAATAAAACGATTTCTTCACTTCAACGACAACGCTACTCAAATACCATGAGGACAACCTGGTCATGATGTGGCTCATAAAATTCGACCCTTTTTGGTCCAAATCCGTGAAAGATTACTGACTATTCCCAAAGAAGAGTACATGGCGGTAGATGAGCAAATAATTCCTACCAAAAGCCGTTCAACTATGAAGCAGTATAACCCAAAAAAACCCCATAAATGGGGCTACAAAAACTTTGTTTTAAGTGGAACATCAGGGTTCAGTTATGACTTTGAGCTTTACACGGGAGCTAAAAATCCGTCTGATGATCCCCAAGTGGGTAATGAACCTAACATTTCAGCATCCAGCAATGTGGTTGTGCGACTATCACGAACAATACCCGAATATGTGAATCACAAATTGTTTTTTGACAACTGGTTCACATCCGTAAATTTGGTAGTTTACATGGCAAAAAAAGGGATTCTTCCTTTGGGCACAGTCCGAGGCAACCGTGTCACTGGCTGTAAATTACCCACTGAAAAGGAGATTAAAAAGAAAGGGAGAGGTGCCTTTGAAGAATTCACAACTTCTGTCGATGATATCAGCGTTACAGCGGTCTCATGGTTTGATAATCGAATGGTAAACCTCCTATCGACGTACGTTGGAAGCCAACCAATGACAGAAGTGAGCAGATATGACAAAAAGAAAAAGATTTATTTTAACATACAATGCCCGAATGCTGTCAGCGTCTACAACAAACACATGGGCGGTGTCGACTTACTAGACGCCATGCTCGGGTATTATAGAATACAACTTCGGTCCAAAAAATTTTACCATCGAATTTTTTTTCACATGCTCGACATGGTGACCGTAAATGCATGGTTATTATTCAGACGTAAAAATGGAGATCAAGAACCATATTTGCCTTTGGCAGATTTTAAAGTAGCTGTGGCGGATGCTCTTTGTTGGACGAACAAACAGGGTAAAGGCTCAAGGAAACGTGGGCGTCCAACGGCAGATGTAGAAGAACAGATAGACGAGAAGAGAAAGAGAGGTGCAGTCTGTATAATGCCTCAACAAGATGTGCGACTGGACAGATATGACCATGTACCACAATGGGGCATCCGCCAAAGATGCAAAATGCCGAGTTGCAATGGACGCTCACACGTCTTATGCAGCAAATGCGACGTGAATTTGTGTTTAAATAACCATCGCAATTGTTACTCCGCGTTTCACCTAAGTTAATATTTTTTTTATTCCTTTATTGCATAATGGTACAAATATGACATCTGTCCTTTCTGCATAGTGTGCACAATTTGGACCAAAGTGGTTTTTTGTATTTTTTTCGAATATAATAATAAATATGAAAAAACAAAAAAAAAACGGGTTTTTTTATTTTTAATGCCCTATAACATACATTTTTTTTGGCGAAAAATAAAATATCATGCGGTAAAGGGTTAATAGAAAACTTAAATGAAGTTAGTTTACCGTTATCAAATTAAAACTGCATAATGATTAGGTTGTGATTTATTGATTACGAATACAAAATTATTACCGCTTTAGCTAAAACAAACTGATTCATATACCAATTACGGTTAGTGGGTAAAGTTGGGGGCGGCGGACAAAACAAGATTCCAGTGGGTTTTGATTTCGTAGTAACTTAGAGAAAAATAAACGTCGTTGTTGCGTTGTCGCCAGTTTGTTGCCTATTCCAAATCGTTAAATATCACGATCACAAATTTAACAAAGTGTAAGGCACCGGGAATAAATTGATCACAGACAGTTATCACAATTCCTCAACACACACCAAAGAGTATATCACACACCTCAGAACAATAAATATAGCTTTAGTTATGTATGGTTCTCACAAATGGTTCTGAGACAAACACAGACTAAGTAACAGTGCTCAGTGTGACCAGATTGTATTTGGAAAATGTACTGCATCGTTGGAAATTAATTGCCACCCAACAAAAAGACAAGAGACAGTAAAGCCCACCACTTTCTTACAATACTTCACCAATCCGGACTTGGGCCCCGTGGTGAACCTAATCTGCCTGCTTTGCATGAAAAGATCTGTGCCCCAGCATTGGAGACATATCTACAAAGAGTTGATATCAATATTAAAAAAGTCATATTTCGTAGGCAATTGGTTAACATTAAATTATACTATTTTTATTTTTAATGCACTAACCCGTGCTAAGGAACAAATTTAAAAACCTATTTAGAGGCTAAAAATTTCACCCATGCTGGGATTCGAACCCGCAACCTCTGGCTATCCGTGCCAGCGCTCTACCAATTGAGCCAATGGGCGACTCACGGCATCAGTGAAATTTCGAACCTCTTTACACAATTCTCTTATTTTTTTAGCCTCTAAATAGGTTTTTAAATTTGTTCCTTAGCACGGGTTAGTGCATTAAAAATAAAAATAGTATAATCATGTGGGTACAGTGATATCGTTCCAATGTTAAACCTAACTGCAAAGTGGGTGGTCGGGGCTGTAAGTGATGCAATTTGCTTAAGTCAGATGTCGCTGCCTGTACGTAATACAGAGAATAGTGTAAAAAGGTTCGAAATTTCACTGTTGCCGTGAGTCGTCCATTGGCTCAATAGGGAATGGAAGAAAATATCAGAAGTGCTTGATTTTATTTTTGAAAAAAAAAAAACTGTGATGACAACAACGGAAGCTGTCAATGTCATTGTCATCACAGATTTTTTTTCATTAGTAACGGATCAAGGAATTTGTCTGTAAAGCCGTACTGAGCCCAGAACGACGAATGGAAGGATATTAAGATTATTTAAAAATTAACTACGAGGCCAAAAAAATTGAAACTTTTTTCTCGCGTTAAGGAAGGTTATTCCTATCACCAAAAAAAAAAATCAAGCACTTCTGATATTTTCTTCCATTCCCTATTGGTAGAGCGCTGGCACGGATAGCCAGAGGTTGCGGGTTCGAATCCCGGCATGGGTGAAATTTTTAGCCTCTAAATAGGTTTTTAACATTAAATTACAAAATTCCTTTAAACACTCTTTCATTAAAATAAGCTGGGGCGTTTTGCGAGGAATAAATGTAACCACAGATTTTTTAACTGCCTCTAAGGAGTGCTTTAGAGGAAAAGCATTTTTATTAATAAGGCCGTGAATCTACTAAGAATTAAACCAATAGTGAAATTACTGGAATAAAATCGGTCATAAATTTTGGCTATAAAGGGTAAAAAAGTTTACGAAATACACATACATTAAAATCTTCCAAACATTTTAAATCTACTTAACCTGGTCATGATGCTAAGTACAGATAGGTTCACGAAACCAAACGTCAAGTAGGCGGAATTACGCGCGCGTGTTTTTAACAAATCTTAATTTTTTAACAAAATGTTCATAGACTTTTGACAGTGTAAAAAAAGTATTATCAAACAAATATATCCCCTAGCGTCCACATAGCCTCCCTTATGTGCATCACAAAGTTTTTGCAAAAAAAATCGAATTTTATTTGTATTTATCATCTGGCAACATTCAAAACCATAAACTACATGTATATTATGACGTTCTATGTTAGAGAAATGTTAGCAACACGGACAGAAAAAATAAAAAGTCAGTTTGAATTCAAACTTCGGATCCGGAAGTTTGTCTGAGTTTGATGTTTACTCTGAGTTCTGTGAATATATTTTTCTATTTAACAAGCAATTCGTTGCTTGAAGCTAAATCCTAAAAAAAATTTAGAACTAATTCATACTTTTTTATGGAAACTCGTATTTATAAAATCCTATTTAGAGGCTAAAAATTCCAGCCAGAGGTCGCGGGTTCGAATCCCGTAATGGGTGGAATTTTTAGCCTCTACATAGGTTTTTAAATTGTTCTTAGCACGGGTTAGTGCATTAAAAAGAAATATATATTCTTTTTTATATTGATGCAAATTTGGGACAGCATGCATTTTAGACTCGCTATCCTTGTTCATATTATGGTACCGTATGCATAAATATAAATAAAATGTTTAGTTCATATATGAAACTATATTCATTGAGGGTTGCTTTTCTTCAAATGCACATAATATTTTTCTGCAATTTTCCTGAAGACAGGGCGCTATGGCGCTCATTATGGGAGGGCTATGTCCAGAAATGGACTACATAATATAGCCTGAAGAAAAAGAAGAAGAATTTTCCTGGTTCTATTACAATCTATCAACTGTTGTCTGATATTTTTATATTTGTTTTTGTGCTTTGTGTTTTAGTATCCTTTCGATCGCGAGGTCGCCGACAAGCCAGCAATGCCGAGTCACCGCCTCCAAAGAAAAGTAGCGGTAGAATTGAATTACCATCAAGGGAAGTAGCTGAAGATGGTGTCCATCATTTTCTAGACTGGACAAGCAGCAGGCAACGATGCCGCAATTGTAGAAAACAAACATATGTATGGTGTATTAAATGTAAAGTGTATCTGTGCTTAAACAAAGACCGCAACCGTTTTCTTGAATTTCATGGGCCTCAAAACGAAAATATTAATTAATATGCCTACCTATTATGAATAAATAAACTTTTATCTTACTTATTTCATGTATTTTATTGATCGATAAAAATATCGTGTAAAAACACGCATACTATCTCATATTTGGGATGCACATTTTTGTACCTTATTGTGCATGCTTAAATTACACTTTTTGGGGCTTCCTGGTCTTATGTTCATAAAGAAATTTTTTTTCTTATTTTTCCTAGACTCTTTAACAATCTATAACATGTATATTTTTTCATTGATTTTAAAATCCACGCAGTAAGAGGTTAAAACCAATTTAAGGCATTTTAACTAAAAAATGGATCATTTATGCAAAAAAACACGATCTAACTTATACAACTTAGCAATTTCATCAAAAACGGCCAAGATTGGTCGAATCGATAATGACGTCACTAATTCGTCACGTCCTATGCGACGACGCCATATTGCTCAAGAGCCTTTTGGCGTATACTTTTTTAGTATAAAAATTTTGTGTTTGATTTTTTCAGAAAAAATACACAAAAGATTTCAAAATTGTCACTTTTTGAGCACTTATTAGCACTTTATGTAAGTGCTAATAAGTACTCAGAAAGTGATAATTTTTAAATCTGATTCTTTAGATATTGTTCTGACAGTCCCACTGGCAATGTTTCATGTTTTAATCTGTGGTAGATAGACTGATTAGCTCTTAAAAAAAATATACGTCAACAAATAGATGTCAAACAAAACGTATTTTTAATTTTTTATTCGTCTAGGTACTTATTAGCTCGTGCGGGTGTTGGTTGTTTGTGGTGATGAAGCCATTTGTATTTTGAAGCGTGTTACAGTGAAATTTGATACAAACCTGAGTAACCAGACTAGTGTCTTTACTAGGTACCTTAAACTTTCAAATATTGTTGAGATTTTGATTAATATTGGGAGATGTTTACTCTTTTTTAGTGAAGTTGTAACACTATTCTAGAGATATTATGTGCAGGGTTACAGAGAAATAGTGCCCCAGTAATTCAACAGCATTAGATTTGCATTCTGAAAAAAGTGCTTGATATAGTGTCCTTATCTTAATTTGATTAATTTCCAGCTACTCAATCATGTACTTCTGATAAACATCTAATTACATACGTGCAGCTTCATTGTAAATAATTAAATTACTGCGATATGTTACCAGTGTTTTCTTTCTCACACCCCATTTGGACTTACACTAATGATAGCGCTAACAAAAATTTAAAGTGAATTAAAATTTTCAGGTATTTTCATCAACACAAGAGGCAATTCTAAGCTGTTCATTTATCAGAACCATACGTTTCGGTTCATGTATAAGAAGGCCTATGGAAGTCAACTGTGGTATTGCTGGTACTTCTTTAGTCGATGTTGCCCGGCAAAGCTCCGCATTAATGATGCTGGGAAAGTGACAGAGAGCATCGGACGACATAACCATGACCCACCAACGTGCTGGATGACACCAGACGGAAAGTCTTACAATCTTCCTCCATTACCAGCTACACCAAATAGTGATAAAAAATCACTGTAGTTATTAAAAAATCAATTTACGATGTTTTTCACTGCCCTAAGTTAAGAAAATTATTGTAATATGAACAAAGATTCTAGATGGAATGAGATTTCTACAACTATTTTATATTATAAGTTTTAGACCTATTTAGAGAGTTTATTTATTTTATAGTGCCTTGTTACCAGATTGTTTATATTTATTTGTGTTTCTTGTAAGCATTTACAAACGTGTCAAAGTACTAATTTTTGATGTGTTATATTGAATTTTATGACCATAAAATTCAATATTCAGTCACAGTGTTGTAAATTGTGAACCTTTTTATGAATCAGTTTTTATGTATCTTAAATATCACTGAACATCCAGTATTGAATAACATACACTATTGTACCTAATATGAAAAAAAAAACGTATTGTTACTTTCTAGGAAAGTAGGTCATAATTGCATTTGTATTTACCCTTGTTTATCTACTATAATATATTGTTTTATTGAATACACCTGTTAATTTTAACAGAAAAATAAGTTCCTGAAACATGAAAGAGGGCCTTTATTATTGTGATAAGTAGTATTAAAAATATGAAATCTTAATTCAGGTCTTTCACTGTATATCATAATCCTTATTTATGAAGAAAAAGAGATTCTTGAACATTTCTGGAACATAAAAGCTATAGGTACTATTCTCAAGTTTATGGCTCAACTGATGATTTCTTGACACCTCTGAATAAGAGTATCGTTGTGAATATTACATTCCGGAAGCGAAGTGACTGGCGTGAAAGAGAAGGCACCTATGCCCAGCAGTGGGCTTGAGATGAATAACAATAATGCTCAGACGAAGGTACTTGGTACGTACCTACCTAGTTAAGATACGCGCTGAATGATTTCATCAATGAAACCAATTAGAAACGAAGACGACCGTTTAATTGATCATCATTTGAACTTTGTTTTTTGTGGTTTTGTCAGTGCCTACTTCAGACGAATCAATGTAGCGACGTGTTAGCGAACTTTGTCGACCTCTCTGGTGCTTATACAGAATTATTTCTATTAATCGCAATTCCAGAATGATGTTTCTTGAGGCGGCGACATGAGTATTTGCTCGATGTGAGTATTCGAATGGAGATTTTGTCCGTTGTATTTCCTCACAACACCATATAGGTATATAGCCCGCTGTTTACTGCTTCTCCGCCTCTCTAAGGTTTGCTGGAAGCTCTCACCTTTGTACATGTTATTTCTTATGTAAGGGTGATATTACACTTATCAAATACTTATCTTTGTCCAATGTACAATTTGATCAAAGAAATTGGAAGAAATTGGGCGACCTCATCAAATGTCTTGGCATCACCGATATTTGATCAAATATTAATGACACTTCAATCGAAATGGCTGCAACAAGAAATCGTGAACGATTACAATGACAAAATATTTGATGACAAATGATAAAGGCGCTCCACGTTCCTCAATTTTCTTGAGACTACTTAAAAAACATTGGACACAGTTATTGGATAAGTGGAATGGGCTTACCTCAAAGAAATTGTATCAAATATTGAACTTCAAAATTGGACAAAGATATTTGATAGGTGTAATATCACCCTAATGTCCTGTAATCTTTCGTGTGCAATAAAGAATAATTAATTAACACCTTATTGAAGCGCTCGTGGCCTAGTGGAACCGAGTGATTGGAATCAATCACTTGGGTTAAGCAACAACATGCGCGTATAGGTGCTGGATGGGTGACAATTCAGTAACTACCGCTAGTGGCATCTTTTCCGAGCGCTTCCGTGCTTCGCTAGGCTCATTACGGGTGGTATTACACTTATATAAAATATTTGACACCAAAATTGGACAAAGATATTTGATAAGTGTAATATCACCCTAAGCCGTTGGTGCAGGCTGTCATGTAATGACATGGCGTTAAATAAATCTTAAAAAACTGCAACAAATGTTCACAACACACCCTCATTGAGATGTTTTAGGAACTGCGCATTGTTTTAATTAACCCTGTATAGAGATCAGTGGTCAGAGGACACCGAATGGTGTCCGAACGGATAGACGGTCGCTGGACAGACCATGTACCTAAAGGTTGATGTGTGTCCTTTATAAGTGAAGCCACCTGTGTCCCTCGGTGGGGACATAATGGGTTGATTGATGACGATGAATCTAACAGGAAACTTTTTCTTGTATATTTTTTGAAGCCTATGCGATCGAAGACACTGCCATAACTTTACTTTATTTCTCATAGCTCCATTTTTCAGATGTTGGTAACTAGCTAACCTAAACCTACGTTACCTAGATATATAATAATATATGGTTTTATTCTTTGTACTCTCGTGTAAAATGGTCCAAAGGCCATATCTAACTGCGTAAGTAGGTACGTAATATTATTTGAAAGGATTACGGAAAAAAACATCGATACCGCTCCAAAGTCCATAGAAAATCACATAGCGTTGCCCCGTTCACACGTGGATTGTGTTATCATTGCTTTAGCTGATATTGATAAGCCTAGTATTGCCCTCTACTCTGGAGATGCGGCCATATTGACAGCAGGGTATGTACCCTGCTGTGTAAATTATGACTGACGTTAACAAAGGCATTTTCTTTAGGTCACATATTTTAAGGAGTAACGTGTAGGTATAGAAAAAACGGTAATACATACAGTCTCAAACGTGGTCTACTTAATTAAAGTTTAAGATAAGGATAATCCTCAAGTAAAGTCGAAAAACGACTCATTAATACGATTTAACGGACAAGTGTATGTCGTTAAGGTTCCCTAACTCGATAACGATATCAACATAACATTTCCATCCAATCACTCGGTTCGACTAGGCCACAAGCGTTTCCCGAACTCAATGAAAGAAAATACATTTTTGCAAAATAGGTATCTACGTATAATGGTTCTAATGGTATGGAGCATTCGGACCATTCAGCAGATTCACGCGGTCGCGTGATAACTGCCCTAAAGTGTGATGCAGTAGACTTGATAAAATATGTTGAAATCGAGAATAAAGCGCCCTGGTCCTTAGAACACGGCTCGCAAAATTAACGAGGGAAGTTAATTTGGCGAAATAAGACGACGAGATCGTTTAAGTTACCTACCTATGTAGACTGCATTGCATTAAGCATATAGAATGGAACATCATTCTTATTATAATCTTGCATGTATAGCGTTCTTCGGCATGCCCGTATTTTTACTTATATTCATGAAGTAAAAGTACGCGTAAGCGGAGTCGAATAATTATAAAATTCAGTTTTAATATAGAGCAACCTCTGGAAGCAATATAATCTTATAAGGAAGGGAATATGTTATAGCTTCTAGTGCTATACAGGGCGTCCCAAAGTTATGGGCCATGAAGGAAAAGTACCTTAAATATCGTAGATAGGGTATTTTGCTGAAAGAAGACTATGTTATTTTTGAAAGTTAGTAATTCTGCATTCAAAGATTTTCTAAAAATTACTTGCCTTGTCTGGGAATCGAACCGACTTAAATTAAAAAAAAAAACACCCCTACTTTTATGATGCCAATCGAAATAATAGCCAAAAAATAATCTCTTCTTAAGTAATATAGTAATTTTAAAGAAAGGAACAGCGTGAAATTAATCATATTAATCAAATTAAAAACACATGAAACTGCCGTAGTCAATTACATATGTGGGTATTTTTTGTAAATTAATTAATTAAATGCTCAAAATGTGATCCCTCTTGTCTTACGTAAATTGCAAATCTTTTAATGAGTCTGCTGCCTGTTATTTTTCATTTTTCATTTTCAACTTAATTGACTACGGCAGTTTCATGTATGTTTTTAATTTGATTAAAATGATTAATTACACGCTGTTCCTTTCTTTTAAAATACTATGTTACTTAAGAAGAGTTATTATTTTTTGGCCATTATTTCGATTGGCATCATAAAAGTAGGGGTGGTTTTTTTTTTAAATTTAAGTTGGTTCGATTCCCAGACAAGGCAAGTAATTTTTAGAAAATCTTTGAATGCAGAATTACTAACTTTTGAAAATAACATAATGTCTTCTTTCAACAAAATACCCTATCTACGATATTTAAGGTACTTTCCCTTCATGGCCCAAAACTTTGGGACGCCCTGTATAGTATTTTGTGCATTTTTTATGGAACAAACAGTTTCAATTGTTTTACAAACGTTAAACCTGAAAATAGTTTTCTTCAGTACCTAGGTGTCTTATTTATAAAAACCCCTGAGAAAAGATAAAGTCTTCATTAGTCTTTTTTTATTTTTATTACTTATAATGGCAACTCGAATCGGTCCTTTACTGGACGACTACTTCTGCCAATGACGAGTCAGTCATGGGAGTGACACTGTGACACGATTATAGTTGACCGGTTATTCAAATGTGGATCAAATTGTAGCTGTTGGCCGGTGGGGGACCTAAAACCAAAGAACAAACATATACCAACACCACCAATTATTAGAATATTAATATCTTATAGCAGACGTTTACAATTTAATATTATTAGAACAGATAAATGAAGCCAAAGTTTTAACAAAGGGAGTATTAACATATTTCAAAATTGATATTCATTAGTCATTTTAAAATATAGTCTGGGGTAAAGGGAGGAGGTAACGACTGATTATTTAAACTGCCACTGAGGAGTGTTTTGTACCTACTAAGAACAATAACTAATGTAGATCTGTGTTTATATACTTTTTAATTTTTTACACATTTTTATCGTTGTAACATAATGGCTGGAAAAATAAGTAGGTAATACACACGGATGTTCGTCATCCATGGTAATACAGATAGAATTCTAGCCTGGACAAGGACCTTCGGCCAAAAAAAAATAGTAATTACTTCCAGATGAGGACTGACTCAAAAATAATTTTAGCAGCACATAGCTTAAATTATTTGATATCGTATTCAATTAATTTAAGCTTTTTATGGAGGTAGGTATGTCTATTGTATTCTATGCATATTGTAAATAAAAAAATAATAAAGGCTTGTATTATTATGTATGTAATGAAAACAGTGATGCATTAACATTTTCCTTATATTTTTAAAAGTAAATAATATACCTGCTTACATTAATACGTAGGTATAATCTTCTCGCGATTATCCAAAACTTACGATGGTAATAGCATCAAAAAATACTAGTAGCGCCATCTAGGAGTCAGTTACGGCGATAGGGCTTAGGCTATCCG
Source organism: Yponomeuta sedellus (assembly GCA_934045075.1). Lineage (NCBI taxonomy): Eukaryota > Metazoa > Arthropoda > Insecta > Lepidoptera > Yponomeutidae > Yponomeuta > Yponomeuta sedellus. Next base: position 19,885,352 of record OW203730.1, read on the forward strand.
CAAACTTGACAGAAAATATGAACGGAACGTTACAACTTACAAATGCATAGGTTAGTTACATAGAAAGTTGTCTATGGCTATGACATGTTCACAGATTATGAAAAAAGGAATACGTCACGTCAGTTTAGAAGTAAACTGCGCTGTATTATTTGTGATACCTATGTTTTTCTCCAATATTTGTGAAATAACTTAGTTTTTTTCATGTGTACTTGTGTATCTTAAAAAAATGCTGTGGTATACGATTGGTCCAGGGCAGAAAGCAAAGCATACCTTGGGTGTTACATACGGGTAATGTAGCAATAGTAGCATAATTTTCCACCACTCGCAATATAAAAATATAATTTTGTGGTTACAATGTGGTGGACCTCTTGTGTTTTGTTTTGTATTCTGCACTACCAGCCCCATCGTGGTAGTTTATCATCTGTAGTGAAGTGCATAACAATTACGATTTTGCTCTAGAAACTGCTGCTAGCTCAGTGTTTCGAAATCATAATGTGATTGTTTACCTTCAGAATTCCTTGTTGGTTGGTATTTATTTAGCATCAAAATAGAGCAATAGGGAATACGAGCAATAGCATAACTCTTCTACAAAAAAATGAGTAACATTATAATGTCGGCTCATTACAGGAAAATCTTCGATGGGTGACCAATCTTTAGACCCATTGCGATGCAACATTAATAATGGAGGTGAGTTTGTCCAGCATAATTTATATGTCAGCGAGACGCTTGTAGTGTGAAACCTCAATGTCCTTGTTAGATACCTTGGTACTAAAGAAAAATGTTTGGTATACAGCGAGGAGGAAGGCCTGATTTTGAAGGACAGCAAGCGTCCCATCCATTGCGAAAACGTGAAACTATCCTATTCTTACTGTAAATCACTGCAGACCTTTATTTGTTGCAGAGGGACATGTAAAGATAAAAACATGAAAATATCAAGAAGAAACGGAACTATTTTCAAACACATAACCTTAAATCTGATGCATGTGTACTATTTACTTCGTGCATTTGAACAGAAATGGTCACTAGACATTATTCATGAAGATCCCTACTAACAACAAAGGGACCAATGCTGAACTTCAAATACCATTGCAAACCGGTTCAGTTATTGCATGGAGATAGTAGTTATTTACCACCTCAAACATCAACCTGAGTATGTTGGAAGAATCAGAGGCTCTAGCAAAATTGTGCAAGTAGAAGAAAGCAAATTTGGAAAATGCAAATGAAATACAGGTAAATATAAGTACTAGCTTTTTATTTTCATATATCCTAGGATCAATTTTATAGTTTTTCTTCACCTAGCCTAGTTGGCTCTGCACATATTAGTGATGTGGATGTGGTCTTCTGTGGATTACGTGACGAAGCTGGGAGAATGGTACAAATATGTTTACTACAGCATCTGAGCAATCACTTCACCTATTTAGTTTAGCCCTAAGAGGCTGTTTGAATCAATGGAAAGCTTTTACCACATTATAACACCGATAGTTTTTAATAAAATGCTCCTTTTTTTTTGACATGTTTATATAATTAAACTTTTTACTTCTAGGGAGTAAAATTGAGGGCTGACATCTCTCACATCTGAAATTCCTCGAAAAGAGATGTGTCCATACAACATAGGATCTGCAAAGATCCTGGTGCCCTTAATTCAAAAACAAATTGCTGTGCTATCCACACCAGTAATTGGAAAGCTTACAACTCTTTAGTCCAAGATGCTTAAATGTGGTGGGAGCCGGATGGGGAATCTGCGGCTATGAAGCAAAGTGAGGAAATAAATTTCCACTGGAGACCGATAAATGTCAGAACTATAAATCTCAGTACTTCAGCGCATTTGAAAACATAGCTGACCTCTATATTGAATATTTACGGAGGACAAATATTGAGAAATACAAGAAAGATGCATTTCTTGAACTTGTATCTGCCATAACAGATGTCTATCGGCTAAATTATTTATTATGATTTTGGATATAGTCACTAGTAATTTTGTCAGGGGAGGCTAATAAGCTTTCACTTTGCTCCCATTCCATTATGGAGAATAGACATTGAGCCAGTGTCAGTATTTCATATCTAAATGGACTCTCCTGACAAGATTACAGGTCTCTATCTGGGATATAATTCTTAGTACCAAGGGTTTGTTAAAGATAATTGTGCGGAGGTTGATTTAGGAGCGTAATGTTTTAATTACCTATTAAAAATGAACATTACTCGTTTATTTAATTTCGATTTCCTTTCCCCATGAACCTGTGAGGGTAAGTATCAAGTTCAAAGAAATACGAAATAAACTATGAATCCTGCATACTGATTTTTATTTCAAACCTTATTAAAATAAAACTTAAAGTAACATAGTTGTCCATTAGCATAGGCCCTTCGGTCCAGAGCAGAACTAAACCACTCCTTCCATTTCAGTGGTGGAAGTCCAGAAGCACGACTGGGTGCCGATATACTTCACCAAACATGATAACAACTACCAGTGCAATGTCTGCCAAGTCATCATCGAAGCATTCAGTGAGAAGGATCACGCGCTCATTGAACACATGGAGAAACGTCACCGGGAGATCTATGACCTCCATAAGAACAATCCGGATGAGACGGTGGGGTTTCGCATAGAGTTTCTTCAGCTCAACGAGCTGAGCGAAGAAGGCAAGCGAGCTGTAGCTCTGGAGATAGCCCCAGACGGGGTCAAGAAGGGCCCGGAAATCGAAAATGAAGTGGAGTTTCTGATTGTGAAAGATGGCCCCAAGTCGAAGACTAGTAAGTACCTTTGAAAGTATGTTTGTTCTGTGATTGACTTAATTTCCTAAAGGGGCTTCTAAACGGGCCATATTTTCACAGCAATATGTGGCCGGCAACTATTGGTGTCCCTGCCCTACTCATATGTTGGAGAAAAACACCAATAAATGTCGGCCAAGTATTGCAGCCCTAGCCCTCCCCTAAAGAACGCCACGTTGTGCTATCATAGGGGGTAATGCCCATAATCCCCACGCTGGGCGTGCGGGCTATGTCCAGCAGTGGACTAGTATAGCCTGACGACGACGACGACGACGAAGTATTGCAGTAAAAATATGGCCGTTTAGAAGCCCCATTTACAAATGAAAGGAAAATCTAGCACATCTGTTTTAGAATGGATAATATATTATAGGGAACTGACATTTCGAATTCAGAAATATCTAAGGGCTAAATGTTTCGCAATTAAGGTGCTTCGGTGCGCTACCTAGCACCACCAATGGAAAAAAAACATAACTTGTTTTAATAGTTATTTGTTATACAAGAGTGCAAAGTTGCTTTTTAACCGCGTGTTCAATTTTGATGACCGAGCAAGCGAAGGATTCTAAAATTGAATCACGAGCGCAGCGAGTGATCCAAAATTAGAATCCTAAGCGTTAGCGAGGGAATCAATAGAGCACGAGGTGAAAAATCTTTGCACTCGAGTGCAACACGTAACTTTTCATTCCACCTCAGCGAGGAAATGACTAAATGCAAAAAAAAAACGTTTACAATCACAAGATAGGTACACTTTTTTAATTAACAAACTTAGTGCACACGATGTTCTAAATTCAATTTACTTTATCCTCTAGAGAATAAAAACGGCTTTTCCACTCGGATATTGAAGATTAAAAATACTCTTTCCGAGATGGTGGGATGAAAAATTCTTTTTTATCTAAAAGTGAACATGAGAAATCTTCACAACTGCAACAACTATTTTTAGAACTTACAGTCTAAAACCTGTGATTAATAGATTAAAACTTTAATCGACTCCCCTAAAAACGGCCGTTTTTGGCGGAAAGTGATTAAAGTACTTGGTTGTTGATTCTAGGTTCTAGACTGTATGTTCTAAAAATAGTTGTCACAGCGTGACGCAACGGTAGCGCATTTGCCTACCATGCGAGAGGTCCCGGGTTCGATCCCCGGCTGATGACCAAAAAAAAACCCCAGTCGCTGTTTCTGGTTCCCACGACACAGGGTATCCTAGTGTGGGGCCAGAAGCAATGAATGTGCTAGTATGAAAATGTTATGTTATGTTAGCTGTTACGATTTCTCACGTTCACTTTTAAATAAAAACGTGTTATAAAAACGGATACACATATAGCACGATGGCACAGATAGCCAGAGGTCGCGGGTTCGAATCCCGGCATGGGTGAATTTTTAGCCTCTAAATAGGTTTTTAAAATTGTCCTTAGCACGGGTTAGTGCATTAAAAATAAAAATAGTATAAACGTGTTATAACACAAGTTATGGTGTTTTTTCCATTGGTGAGCGCTTGTTAGCGATCTGAAGCACCTTAAGAAATTCGACCACCCCCACAGCGACCCCAGACAGCCGCAAACGCAGCTGGGTATGGAAGTACTTCGAGCAGCTCAACAGCTTCATATTCCGCTGCACGCTATGCAACGTCGTCCTCTCCATCAAAGTCAGCAACACCAACAATATGAACCGTCACGTGAAGAGCAAGCACCCAGCTATATACAAGACCGAGCTCCTGAACTCCACGTACAACAGAAAGAAGGACGTGGCCAGAGACGAATTGACAGAGGTCGCCTGCGAGGTTGAGATACCTACCAACACTAGGGGCGACGAGCTGACTGCCTGCACGCCCAATAAGGCTGCCGGTAAGTTTTTAATTCTTTCCATGCCACAAACTATACACGTCCCAACGTGGCAGAGTAGTTCACACATGTACTAGGGCAGTTGGGCAAACGTCCAAACGACTGCCTCGTTCGTCTAGCCATTAGGGCGCTTGGGTACCAAGTCAGAGGGCGTTAGTTCGATCCCACTGGGGGCCGCCGTACATTTGTACAAGTGGAATCAGTCTGAGTGTAGTAGAATTAGTAGTTAGACCTGAGATTTCCCCACTTAGCCTCATAGTTGGGCCATTGTACGTAGCAAGCGCTGAGGTACGCTAACACCTCAGACACTAGGGTTTCCTTACGATGTTTTCCTTCACGGTCAGCGAGTAGCATTGCTACTTTAATTTCACAAATGTACATAACTTAGAAAACAAAATCATTGGTACATGCCGGGGTTCGAACCCACGACCTCCCGATTCAGAAGCCGGCGTTCTACAGTCTGAGTGTACTTTCATGTTTGTGACGTCCTTGTCTGGTTACCAAAATACAGGGTATCTATCCTAGTTTGGGACCAGGTCAAGTGATTGTGTTGTGTGGAATTTGTTATTATTACATGAATAACCAGACTGTTATTCAATTCAATTCAATAAATTTATTTCAGACATTACATCCATATTTTTTAAAATTAAAATTAATTAACAATAAAAGAAACAAAATAAATTACAATAGTGATATATAATAATAAATAAGTAAATAAATAACTTAAAACTTAAATTGAAGAAACCAGTACGTTTTTAAAATAATACACTTAATAACAAATAAATAAAATATTTTGCGTAGCCACTATTTGAGATGCCACTGTTCCATCGACCACATGACAGGGCAGTCATATCTGCCGGCTATAACTCCCAGGATGCTGTTAGCGCTGCCTCGTTATATACTGTAACGATACTTATTTATAATAGCTAGCCTGGCGCAGCCGTCTAGTCAAGTTTGAATTACTTGAAGGCAATCGATACGTTTTGTTTTGGTGTCAGTCGGTCCCTTGCTAGGCTAGGTATTGTAAAAATAATTAAAGTTAATATTTTAATGCTGGAATATGCATTTTAGTAAGTAAATCGTTACACTACCAATATTTTACCAGGAAAAGTGAAACATTTTTCCGCATCAGGTTTCGAACCTGCGACGGATAGGTATTGGCGGGTTTCACTTTAGAGGATAACCGTGACTGCAAGGCACTAGGGGCCTGTTTCATGGAATTACATTTTATGCAATTCAACTTACATTGCAAAGTTGATTAACCCACTTACAACTTTCAACATGAAGAACATTTTGTTTCTTGTATGTCACTGTTATTGCTGTCTTCGGGTCGAGTTGTAGTGGAGAAAGAGACGGCGAAAAAAAAATATCCACTCTGACCAACTTTTCACCAATCATCTTAAAGCTGATACATAAGTTGGTACGTACGAGTACTAAATAATATTAAATATATGTGAAGCATTCGCGTACATAAATTTGTTTTAAATACTAAAGTTTTCAGTACGTTTGCGCGTTGCGGTACACCATCGACTATGCATCGCGACTTATACATCTAGTTGTCATAATAAACTATGAATCGTAGTTTCATAAAACGCTTCCCAGGGTTTGTCCAACTCGCGCTTCTCCGGTTTCTTTGCAATTCTTCTTATTCCTCTTCTTTTTTAACCTATAGCCGTATAAGACAAGACAAAAGATGGGGTGTAAAAGTGCTAGTTTGGGGACCTAGAGACTCAGGCGTAGAAGTGTGGGCTTGCAACCAATATGATGGACAGACAACCTGGACAAAGTGCAGGAAAATACTGGATTCGGAAAGCCCAAGACCGAAATTTATGGCGTGCATTAGAAGCGAACTACACACCTTTGAAAGTGATATCAACACTGTATGTCCTCGCTGCTGGGGCACGGATCTCTTCCTGCATCGCAGGGAGAGATCCGAGCCATAGACCATACTCCACCACGGGGGCCAAGTCCGGGTTGGTGGAGCATTGTAAAACAGCGGCGCGCCTTACTGTCTGAAGTTATCAATCCGCCCATAAGGCCGCTGACATTACGGGACAGCCTTTGCAATTATTATTATTATTTATTTATTCATTTATTTGCCTTTTAGTACATACAGGGTTACGAATTAAGCCTAAAAGAGTTAGTGGCCTACTAAGTTCAACCCGTAATCAGTAGTTGCAGGCCTGGTCCCCTCGCTAGGATACCCTGTGTGGAGGAAACCAGTGAATCAACCAGGAAATCAGTGTTAAATAATTTAAAATTTAAACATTCCAGAAACGTCGCTCCAGAAGCTGGTGCGCCGCAGCTGGGTCTGGAAGTACTTCACGCGGCTGTCGCCGACCATCGCCCAGTGCAAGCTTTGCAACCGGAAAATCGCCCACGGCGGCAACGCCACCGGCAACATGAATCGCCATCTCAAGTTTTTGCATAAGGACGTCTATGTTAACACGCTCATGGACTCCGAGCACCGGAAAGGTATGTTCGATTCATCATTATAATCATCGACCTATTATGTCGCCACCGACAAGCACGGGTCTCTTCCCTGAGGAAGGTATACGCCGTCCTCCACCAAGGGGGCAAGTCCGGATTGATGGAGGCTCGCAAGACTATTGGCTGGTCTTACTGACAGAATTTTTTAAGTCGCCCTGAGGCCTCTGGCTTGGCTCAACGACTGCCACCTATCGACGGCAGCCGGCACCAACTGCCTAACGTGCCTTGCGAAGCACGTAACCGCTCGGAAAAATGTCACTAGCGTTAGTCATAAACGGACCTATGCATTGCACTGAACGCGCCTTATGTTGCTTAGCCTTCGTGATCGTTTCAGATCACTCAGGCAGCCGGGGCTACGAGCGATTCAATAGTACAGCTTGGCAAAAAAGTCTAGATGTTAATTATGGCAACAATATACATACTAAAATTGCAAAAAAATACTTTTCTCCATGCAAAGTTTTGTTTTTAAATTTCTAAACTTTTTTGCCAAACTGTATGTTCTATTAATTAAATAAAAATAAGAGTATGAGTAGTCATGAGCGGCGGTAGCCTAGTGGGTAGAGCAATCGTCTCGGACGCGAGAAACCCAGGTACGATTCCCGGTGTAGGCATATACAATGACTTTGTTTTCGAAGTTATGTACATTTATTAAGTTAGAGTAGCAGTGCCACTCGCTAAGTGTGAAGGGAAACCAACACATGAATTGTGACAGTTAGGAAGATAATTTTCCGACAATTTCGAGAAGACTCACTCGGATACATCGTAGCATATAGTATTTTTTATGAATCTCGCGAGCTCATTTATAGATACTCCTACTCATAGGTGCTCCTCAGTAGACAAAATTGCTGGTAAATGTTTTAAACTTTCGCGTCTTGTACACATAGTTAGCCAGCCGAAGATGCGAACGGGTGCCAGCCATTAGTCTTCTCGTGACCACGATGGCTGTAACGTCGTCGAAACGTCGAGGTAAAATAGCAATAAATTACTACGCGATTAAACCCCGAAAATATAACTAAAATTGCTGGTGTGTTTAATAGTTGGATTTGACAGCTACAAATCATGACACTTCTACAAATTGCAACAGCAAAACATAACTAGTAAGCAATAACTAGTTTTTGAGTGTTCTAACTACTCGATCGCGTTAACGTAAACTCATATTTCTATGGCATCGAGGAAGCGCCACCTAGCGACAAGTATGGAAATTAAAATTGCTGAGTGCGAGTTGTAATGGTTTACGTTGAGAAGTGAACACGTTTGCCAGCCAAAACACGAATAAATGCCAGTGCATTTGTACTGTGACAGCGTTTTGCCAGTTCGAACGGTTAACTTACTCATACTCAATGCTCGATTAACGCGGTAGTAAAGTTATTCGATTGCATCTGTCAAACTCGCACTAAGCACTCTGAGAACTGTGTGAGCTTATAGAGAAAAGCCGGCAAAGTGTTGCGTTGCGCACGAAATAATAATTTAATCATCATCATCAGCCATTGACGCTTACTGCGGGACTTAAGCTTTCCGAGCTGGTTTTCCAAATGTGGTTTTCGAAGCTTCACGGTCTTATGCCGTCCGCATCCAGTGACTCCCTGCCACCAGGGGGGAAAGAGATCAGTATACTGGCAAAACCTGATCTATGCCTACTCTATGCCCCGTGGGATACAGACGTGAGTTTAAATTAACATTAACATTTACATTAGGAGTGGGTCGTTGTCCGATTTTTCGACGACGAAACGCAACCGTTTTTTCTGGAACGAAAACAGGTCCTCGAAACGGTCCTCGTTCGCAACTGGTTTCATTGTATGCGAACGAGCAAGGCGCAGAGGACGGTCAAACGAGTGCGAACGAGACGAAATCACGAAACATCGGAAAAAATAAGTTGTTTTACACGATATTCGACTGTATACTCATAGACATAGAGATTACTTTATTGTATCACAGACCAAAACGAACGGAACGAGCAAGGAGCCGACGACGACGTCGCAATGATCTCATTACGTTCTAGGCTCTATTAATATAGCACTAAAGGACATATCCGCGTCAAACAATCTAAGGACTGGTCTCGCGACGAACAAACGCTGGCACTGCTTTAGAGTCGCTGGCACTGCTTTAGAATGAAACGTAAAACGGTCCTATCGTCGCGGAACACAAACCGGTCTTATAAAACGGTTCGTCTTTGCACAGCAACGATCACGCCTAATTTACATACAGGCACATACATTGCTTCTGGCCCCATACCAAGATACCCTGTGCCGTGGGAACCAGAAACAACGACATCACAAACATGTGAACATCCAAGACCTGGGTTTTTTTTGTCACCAGTCGGGATTCGAACCCATGGAACCTTGCATGGTAGATGCGCTACCGCTACGTCACAGAGGTTGTGAAATGTACTTGTATATCCATTTATTTAATTTCTGCAGTGAGCTGGGTGTGGAAGCTGTTTTCGACGGACGACGCCAACTTCTACAGCTGCAAGATCTGCAACTTTAAGTGTCTCAAGTTCAGCGACAATGAGAAGACCATCAACTTCATTCTGGACCATCTCAAGGTGAGCTTATTGGAGCACATTTTTAGCTGACTCAAATTGCCTACATGTTTATACTCTTTTTAATGCACAAACCCGTGCTAAGGACAATTTTAAAAACTTATTTAGAGGCTTTTAATTCCACCCATGCCGGGATTCGAACCCGCGACCTCTGGCTATCCGTGCCAGCGCTCTTTCTAACTGAGCCAATGGGCGACTCACCGGCATCAGTGAAATTTCGTACCTGTTAACAATATTCACTGTATTACGTACAGGCAGCGACATCTGGCTGAAGTAATTTGCATCACTTGCAGCCCCAAATACCTACTTTGCAGTTAGATTTTTTATATCGGAATGATATCGCTGTACCCACATGATTATACTCTTTTTAATGCACTAACCCGTGCTAAAGACAATTTTAAAAACTTATTTAGAGGCTATCCGTGTCAGCGCTCTTTCCAACTGAGCTAATGGGCGACTCACCGGCATCAGTGAAATTTCGAACCTCTTTACAATATTATCTGTATTAAGTCGCTGCCTGTACGGTGAGTCGCCCATTAGCTCAGTTGGAAAGAACGATGTCACGGATAGCCAGAGGTCGCGGGTTCGAATCCCGGCATGGGTGGAATTTTTAGCCTCTAAATAAGTTTTTTCAAACTGGCTACACCACACCGCTACCACCGCTTGTTTTATTTAAAACTAGCTGGTGCCGGCGACTTGGTCTGCGCAGTATTATTATTTTGAGTAGCTTATATTGGCGTGGCGTAAAAAAGGTTTTGGCAGCGCACGCCAGAATAGCTCACAGATGGTAGATTTTTTCCCACTTACTTGACACTTATCGTCATGTTTTGGACAATTCACACAATATCATTATTAATGGTAGCCTATGTGCTATTCTGATGTATAAGCTATATTATTGTAAGGTTTCATTAAAATCCATTAACGTGAAATACTTAATAAACATCCATCCTTCCATACCTACAAACTTTGCAAACATAGCAAAATGAACCTGCCTTAACAATAGCTATCAAACACGCTAGTTTGTTTTTTTTAAAGGCACTTTCCAAAAATATATCGACCCTTAACTCGAATTTTATTTGAACCATAAGTAGCCAGCTAGTTTATTTTTATTAAAGTAATAGGCGTGACGACAGTATCAAATGACCAAAGATTTAACGATATTACGGGAAATTACGTATTAAAAGGATTTAAAACACTGATTTCGTTTTGTAAAAAAAAAACAGATTACCAATATTTTTCTCATGTCATGCATTCGTTAAGCCATGTCAGAGGCCTCGTTGGCGGCTTGACAACTTCTGACGACCCACCAATGTCTTACAATCCTCCACCAACCCGGAGTTGGCCACCGTGGTGGAGTATGGCCTAACCTTCCCGCGATACAGGAAGAGATTCGTGCCCCGACAGTGGGGACATACAAGGGTTGATATCGAATCTAATCTAATCTTAACGATGAACTTCGCGAGTAATAAAAATAAATACTAACGCTCCTGTGTTTCCCGTTTTCAGGTGGAGCACGGCGTGATATCGGGAGATCAGATCATCACTGGCCCGGAGTGCGAGACATCGGAGATGATAGACGAATGTACAGTCGCCGTAGACTTCCTCAAGGGAACTGAGGAGATGTAGACTTCTAGCGTTCACTTATTAGTTGCATCCACGATAGCTTCTCGTGTCTAATAGGATCTTGTGAGTGGTGCGCTCACCAGTGCTCAGTTGAGCCAGTAGCTCTGTCCAAGTTTAAAATTGGACCAAGTTACGCAGAAACATTTCAACCCACAATGTGTAACTTTCGTTACAAACGCTTTTTTATTGTGAAACATAGTTTTGACCCAATTTTTTGTATTTGTCATGACTGTAACATTAAATAGGGCTTCAAAATTGTGACAGAAAAAAAACAGAGTTATTCATAACAAAGCAATTTTCTCGAAAGTCTCTTTTTGTGGGTCTGAATGTAAATTCACTGCTTGTAAAGTTTTTTTAGGGCAATTTCTTCTCATTATATTTCGCTTTTTTTGTAGATAGTAAAATACCATTGTATTTAGGTTTTACATAGGTGGTGTGCGTTTTACGGTGTATTGTATAAGTTAGGATTCCGAAAGCACAGTGGGACATCTTGCAGGCTGCAATTTTTGTGGCCACACCGTTTCCGTTGTGCTTTCTAGAGTATAACGGGATGTTAAATTCTCCGTATTGTAAAATTATGTTAATTTTATTTCGGGCGCTGCGCGGTGCCAACTACCGACACTGAAGGAAAAAATATGATAACTTCTTTTATGACGAGTCTTTGGAAAAGGTGAAAATCCGAAATATTAATCAATATAGTTAATATAGATAGTTGTTGTACTAAAAGTTTCGTAAGTACTACACTTTATTAGATTTTTGACCGGATCAAATGAAATGAAAAATGTTTATTGAGCAGAATAAGGCATAAATTATCGAATATAGATAGTAGCGCTTTAAAAACCGCTAAAGACCCTACTGATAAGAACCTAGGTCCAAGAATCTAGCGCTTTAAGAGGTGGGCTGCATCATCAGCAGATGATGATGATCGTTATCAACCCTTGTGTGTCCACACCGCTGGGGACGGGTCTCTTCTTGCATCGCAGGAAGGTTAGGCCATACTGCGCCACGGGGGCCAAGTCCGGGTTGGTGGAGGATTGTAAGACAGTGGCGGGCCTTACTGTCAGAAGTTATCATACATACATAACCTCACGCCTGTATCCCAGAGGGATAGGCAGAGACCAGGGACTGCCACTTGCCACGATCCTGACAGACCACCTTCGCTTCATCAACGTTCATAAGTCGTTGCATGCACGCACGCAGAAGTTATCAAGCCGCCCATTAGGCCTCTGACATGGCTTAACGACTGCCATTACATGACAGCCAGCAACAACGGCTTAACGTGCCTTGCGAAGCACGGAAGCGCTCGGAAAAATGCCACAAATGCAATGATGATAATAAATTTATGTGTAATACTCAAAATTTCATTTGAGCACGCGTCTTTCGGCTACAGTTTTTCCCTATAACAAAAACGTGTTTTTACCAGTTTCGCCAAAAACAGGCGTTATTAGCGGAAATCGATATTAATGTCCTAGGTTGTTGATCCTAGGCCTTGGACTAAAAATGGTTGTCATAGTGATTAAGATATATATTTACCTCCTTATGATTTGACACTCATGAAAATTTCGCAAGTGCCGCACGTACTATCATCATTAGGATGATGATGATGAGGATAGTACGTGTGCATAAAGTACCTACCACATATAATTTAATGGAACTAGTGAGAAGAAAGTAGTTGCAGAGGTTCCATTCACGAGTCCCATGGAACTACCGAGAAGAAAAGTTCTCACCTGTTCCATCATGGAACTAACCAATGGAACTAGTGGGAACATTCGAAATATATATTATGTTCACTTTTTGAAAAAACGTATTGTAAAACAACTTCTGTTTTTGTTGGTGGCGCTAGGTGGCGCCGCAGAGCGCCTTAAGAGCGGTGTGCCTTGGGGCGATTGTATTTTAGTTTATAACTAATAAGATTTCTATAGAAATATTTAATAAGTTAGACGGTTATATAGAACCGACAACCGTTGGAGTTAACGTGTTCCTGAGTGGAGACCGCGACTCGGCAAACGTAGTGTAGGACGCCCGACCAGGTGGGATGACGATCTGCGAAAAACTGCCGGCAGATGCTGGATGCGGCAAGCTGAAGACAGGGCGCTATGGCGTTCATTAGAGGAGGGCTATGTCCAGCAGTGGACTACATAATATAGCCTGAAGAAGAAGAAGAAGACGGTTCTATAGAAATATGTCTTAGGGTTATGTAAAAGTTCACCAGGAATCGGTAGAACTGCGATTCTATTAGAATGCTATTAAGCTTTTCACCACTACAGTGTGATTTTGAAATCGTTAGCAATATTTTGAGGGAATGTTCTTTTTAATATGATAATTGTGTTATTAATGATTGGCAATAGTATGATTTAACGGTAATACTTTTGATTCGGAACTGTTAATCCAAATTCAAAGCGGTAGGTAGTAACGTAACATTGGAAAATATTATATTCTTTTTAATTCACTAACCCGCGCTAAGGACAATTTTAAAATCCTATTTAGAGGCTAAAAATTCTACCCATGCCGGGACTCGAACCCGTGACCTCTGGCTAACCGTGCCAGCGGCTAATGCAATAGTGGCAAGACCTAACAAAAAAAAAAACAAAAAAAAAAAACGTGCCAGCGCTCTCCCTACTGAGCTAATGCAAGTGCAATCGGGGCTGCAAGTGATGCAAATTACTTCAGCCAGATATCGCTTCCTGTACATAATACAGAGAATATATTATTGTAAAGAGGTTCGAGATTTCATTGATGCCGGGTAGTCGCCCATTAGCTCTGTTGGAACGAGCGCTGGCACGGATAGCCAGAGGTCGCGGTTTAGAATCCCGGCATGGGTGGAATTTTTGGCCTCTAAATAGGTTTTTAAGATTGGCAATAGTATGATTTAACGGTAATACTTTTGATTCGAAATTGTTAATTAAAATTCAAAGCGGTAGGTAGTAACGTAACATTGGAAAATATGTTTACTATTTTTTTAGTGGCCTATGCTTTCTTTCACAGCACATGCTTTCTTTGAGAAAGAGCGAGTTTACAAGACATGTTTTAAGGATACGGTTAGAGGACCCAGCCTTATCCCGTCCCGTGTGGGTTAAAAATCCAATTAGCGGTAGGCAGGCGTGGTAATTAAGCCCATAGTCTCTCTCTGAGAGAAGGCCTGGGCCCTACAATGGGACGTCTATAGGCTACATAAAATAGTTGGTTAAAAACTGAAGGAACAATTGTGTTAGGCGGCGGCGACTATGACACGTTTGAACTAAAAAGCTTTTATTTTTTGTTTTGGTAATTTTGTTCTGATATTTTTCGTCCAAATGCCTAAGGTTGCGTTACGTCTTGCATGCTGCATGTTGCTGCATGCTGAATTTAATCCTATGAAACGTATACTAACTTGATTGACAGAGAGACTTGACAGCATGTAAGACGAATCAGCAGCCTTAAGTTAAGTAGTTGAGGGTGACAAAAAATATAAATTGATGATAATTGATTAAAAAAAAACCGTTTCCAAATCATAGTTGAAATGCCCTCTTCAAAAGCATCATGTTCAACACTGGCCTTGTGTAAAAAGCATTTTAGTTTAAAGGGTGTATGGGTTATAACTATTTTTCTGCACTTTTAGACAACAGATGTTATTTTGACAACAGAGTAGCATATTTCGAAATTCAGATCATGAACCCGTGTTAGCTACGTTAAATTAATATGGAAAGAAGAAACGAGGACTTCAATAGTCCGTGAGCACCAGCTACGTTGCCACAGCGGTTGAGCGGCGGCACAGTAACCGGAGATCACAGGTTCAAGTCCAGCCGAACTTCAGCTTTTGTTAATAGATAATAGCTCGATGTAATCATGTATCTTTAACTTGTTCATAATCGCGATGCTGACCCCAATCTCTTTAAATTAAGTTTTTTCTAATTAATTTGTAACTAAATTGTAAAGAAGAATAAATAAAAATAGCTTCAGCAGCCTATTTAGAGGCTAAAAATTTCACCCATGCCGGGATTTGGACCCGCAACCTCTGGCTATCCGTGCCAGCGCTCTACCAATTGAGCCAATGGGCGACTCACGGCATCAGTGAAATTTCGAACCTCTTTACAATATTCTCTGTATTACGTACAGGCAGCGACATCTGACTTAAGCAAATTGCATTACTTACAGCCCCGACTACCTACTTTGCAGTTAGGTTTTACATCGGAACGATATCACTGTACCCACATGATTATACAATTTTTATTTTTAATGCACTAACCTAAGGAACATATTTAAAACCAATTTTTTTTTTTTTTTTAATTTGTTCCTTAGCACGGGTTAGTGCATTAAAAATAAAAATTGTATAGCTTCAGCAGCTTTACTCGTTTACAGTCTGTTAGCTTTTAGATTATACCTCGGGCTCTAGAGTAGGCTTCGGTCTTCGCCGAAAGCACACGAGTGTAATACTAATAAATAATCATGTTCTGATTTGTAAATTAAGTTCCGATTTCGAAATTAGGTGTCATATTAGTTCCGATATTTCTATGCACGAATATATTCGTTTCTATCCGATAGTAGCAGAGTTATAAAAGCTAACAGACTGTACATCTTTGTTAAAATGAGCATAAAATTGAGTGTTTGAGGAGTCATAATAATTTATGTGAAATTTCTTATGTATTATGTAATATTTTTATTCCCTTGGGAAATTATTTAATAAAATAATTGTATTGTAAAAAAGCGCTATTTCAAAATAACTACTGGCGAGCAGAAATATCGACCGTAAGCAAATACACTGTAGAAATATACAATAATTAATCTGCAAAGGCAAAAGGGTTTAGATATCTTTCCTCTGCGGTGTACAGATGTAGGTTCTAATTTATTAGATGATATTTCGTTTTAGTTCTCACCTTGCACTTTTAGAAACATAGAAGAGTTATAATAATTATGAATAAATAGATTTAACACTAAAATTTACTGTTGGTTTGATTTGAGAAGGATGCGGACAAGTTCTTCTGAAAGTCAGCAAAAGTACTTTTTAAGATTTTTCTTTTAGGCATTGGCGCGAATAAAAAACCTCTGTTTTTATTTTAAATTCGATTGTGAAATAAATAAAAGTAATCGTGTGACTAGTTATTTTTTTTAATTACAATATCTATTTGTATTTACTAAATTCTACACAGTTTTGGCATGAAGTTAGACATATTCTATACACAACCACATAGATTTCGAAATTACATCATAATAGGTACCAATGCCCTAGGTTTCTTAACACGGACAAATTGTCATGTTACAATAGTAAATATATTACCTATTTACATATTTCTATGGTTAAAAACACAGTAAGAAGAGACCCTGTTTTTTTAAAATCCTAAAGCTTATTTTCAATGATATACTTTGGCAATAAGTTTTTTTCCACGTAAGAAAACTGTTTATAAACTAGGAACTGGCTTCGACAGTATTAAACAATTTACAAGTAAAAACGTTTTTTTTTTCTTACAAGTTGCTTAAAAGCTTTTAAAGATTCAGGATAAGAGCTGCCTATATTATTTATTAACATTACATTGTTTGCACATTTTTGTATAGAACCCAGGCTGTATTGAAATATGACAGACTGACAAAATAAAACGTGAAATAAATATTTGGGGCATATACACCTCAGTATAATTAGAAATTATGCAGAAACAACAAAATGTTTGTGACAAAGATGTATAAATAAAAGTTGATGGGAAATTTCATTATGATATCTTAGATATCTTGGGACGGATGCTTTGGTGAGAAAAATAATATTTCTAAAGAATCAATTTATAAGCTGACTTAGTTTTTACAATATTCATTATATTATGCTGTAACCTTCAATTGGCAAGATTCACACACAGTAGACATACGAACTTACATCGCTACTTATGTTTGTATAACACCAATAATTTAATACTTAATAATTTATTGTCTTAAAAATAATTTTCCATTACACAGGAACAGCAAGTAAAAATCGTATTTAATTTTTAAAACATATTTTAATTTCACAATTTGATTGTAGAATAGTTCTTTTGTTATTTACATTATAATCTTTATGGTTATAGTTGTCTGGCATGGAGAGGTAGGTTTTGTACTGTATTTTGTTTCAAAAATATAGTGTTTATGTAAATATGCAAAAACTGTTAACCATATTCACTTAGGTATCATTAGTTTTTTATAGGTCACAGTATCTAACATACCTACATTAATAGGAAAATGTAATATCAAACTTGATATGGTATGGTAAGGATAAATTAGTAAGCTCTCATACTGATATTTTTTTACACACGTCAATGGTTGCGGCCAAATTCTTAAATGGCAATAATTTAAACTCACCTTTGTATGGAGTATTTTAGTTAAATGTTGCTTAAGGGGCTCAATATACTAACACTAACGCCACAGACGAAAAAAAAGAAAAAAAATACAAGTCGTATTAACAAAATATGTCTGTACAATATTTCCATCATATTTTTAGTAATTTTTTACTCACGCTCACAACAGAGAACCTAGCATATGCCTAGATAGCCTTTATGCCGTAAACGGTCGTTTTTGGCGATAATGCTATCTAGTCCTAGGTGTTTTGTCTAAGGTTCTCAGTTCTCAGGTTTGTAAAAATAACTATTATAATAATTGAGAGATTGCACAGACCCATTTTGCAAATACGATAAACTGACATGATTTTTTCTCTCGGTGGCGCTACCGGTGTAACCCCAGCATCACTTAACAAAATGACACAGGTGGACCACTTTCAAATTATTGTCCACCTCAGCATACCTACTTAGCATAGACTCGATGCTCGCATAGACTCGAAAAGTCGCCCTATCGCATTCAAGCAGGTACGCACCACAACCTTTCGATTGTACAACCTTTGCGAGTGCGTTTGAAGTCATGTGTACTCTCTTGTAAGAAACGGAACCTTAAATAACTACATGGGATCCTAGAGTATCCAGTTCCGAATTATATACAACTACTATGGCCCATAACGAATTCACTTTGTATGCCTAAAATGTTACGTAGAGATTTTTCGACGTCGACAAAAGCCGAGCCTTCGACTAGCATATTAGGCCTATTAGGCGAACTTTCACGAAGCTAAATTCAGTAATAAATTTACAAGTCAGTATTTTTTTCCGGGCGAGCCACACGACTGATTAGTTGGGCTACAATGGCCGAAACAAAATTTTTGAATTTCGTACACATACACATTATTAACCTAATTTCGGATTCTCTGATTCAGTCTGAGACGAGCAACCGATGACGCGAGCTCCGTATCCACTCACCATGATTGACTATGATTGACTAAGCTCTAAGAATCAGAGCGAAACCTCTTTCAACGGAAAATCAAGTGTAAACGAAATTAAGTTAATAACTACAATGACCAAAGGTAGCTGTTCCGCTCTACACCATTATTTTATGAGTTATTTTGTAAATATGATCAGATATATATTCCACGATTAGACCAACTACCGTATTTATGGTACCGGCAGCGCTACCCAAAATAGCTAGCTTAAGCCTACTCGAGTTTTAGTTGAACCTAACAACAGATAGTTATCAATGCGCAAAATAATAGTCTTATTTTGCTTCCAACAACGATCAATTTGTGCATGGAAAACGTTTTTGTACCTAATGTTTTTAGCAAGAGTTCGGCAGCAGAAGACTCATGAGGCGATTTTCATATAAACGTACTTTTTGTTTCAATTAACAAACGTGTTAAATCGCACTCAGTGGAAAAAAATTAGACTTGACCATCGTAAGAGTTGAAACCTTGGCATAGAACCTTCCCAAAAGGGTATAATTGGTTTTTTATTAGTCTCAATTTTTAACACGCTCAATCCTTGATTCGTCCCATCTAAGCATATTGATGAAGTATTGGGTTCCGGCGTGCTTTCGTTTGTAAATTAAAACCAAACTACGAGTACGTTTGTATCGGAATTGCTTCATGACATCCCTCAAATAGTGATGTCACGAATCAGGACTTGATCAGTGTGACCATCGCGTGTCAACTAAAGTTCACACGTTCACAATCCATCGTACTCTTTCACTGCTACACACAGACATCCTCCAAGTACTCCACTACCCTTCGCCATCCTCATCCACCCACCGCTGCCAGCAAACTGCCCCTACACGGATCTACGTGGCAGGCGGCTTAGGCCCGCATGTATGAGTGCTTTGGATGTAGACAACGCGCCCTCTGTAAGTGTGAAGGGCGGCCTTGCACCAAGGACCTCGGGAGCACCGCCATCGGATCTTGCCGCTCCTCGCGCATCCGTTGAAGCGAAACCTGTACCCTCCCACGTTGATGCCCATCTTGCCTTGCTTGCTGAGGCAGTAGGAGGCAAAGCTGTCTATGCCTGTCCCGATGAGGCCCACTGGAAGGAAATCAGGGCGTTAGTTTTTCTGTTAGGGTGGCGATAGCTTCGATCTCTGAAAGAAATTCTTGGCGCATATAAATCGGATGTTTTGCTATATTACCCGCACCAAATCCTGGGGGATTCCAATCGCCTGACTGTCGAATCCCATACAAAACTCAGGATTTGGTGCGCATAGTTAGGCTCTTGTTCTGGCTGAAGTTTCTGCCGATACGTTGCGGATTGCTCTCGACAGGTGTACGAGGGGCGGCTGAAAAATTTTGAGCCTAAGTACTTCTAAGAATCACTAATGACTCGCAATGTGCATCACTAATTGCGCGTATTCTAAGTAGTATAAATACCAAGTTTCATGTCATTATCATCATTACGCTTCTAGTAATTGAACATTAAACAACACCATGTCTGAGTCATCCGCGCTTTGCACGAAATTGGAGTACAGAGCTGTCATAAAATTCCTCACCAAGAAGAACAAAACGCCGACAAAAATATTTGAAGAAATGTCTGCAGTTTATGGGGATTCTGCACCTTCATTTGCCACCGTAAAACGTTGGCACGTGAATTCAAACACGGCAGGGAGTCGCTCGAAGATGATCCCAGGTCAGGACGTCCAAACACCGCCGTTACCGAAGAAAATATTGAAAAAGTGAAAAACCTTGTTCTCGAAGATCGGCGAATCAAGATGTGGCAGATAGCTGAATCCATAGGCATCAGCAAGGAGCGAATTGGTGACATTTTGCACAATCATTTGCACATGAAAAAGGTGTGCGCGCGATGGGTGCCAAAAATGCTCACGCCACTGGACAGGCAGCGTCGAGTCACAACTTCGAAGGAGTTTTTGGACATCTGTGGCGATAATCCTGACGATTTTTTTTCTTGCCTCGTCACTGTCGATGAAACATGGATCCGGCAGTACGATCCGGAGTCAAAACAAGAGTCAATGCAATGGATAGCAAAGGGAGAAAAGCCGCCACGGAAATTCAAAGTGGAAAGATCGGCTTCCAAGCTCATGGCCACTGTTTTTTGGGATTGCGAAGGAATTTTGTTCATCGACTATCTTCCCAAAAATACTACAGTGAACGGAGACTATTACGCCGTATTGTTGACAAAAGTCCGTCAAGTGGTTGTCGAGAAAAGGAGAGGCAAACTGGCGAAAGGAGTCCTGTTTTTGCAGGACAATGCGCCCGTGCACACTGCCCGAGTTGCGAGACGTGCCCTCGCCGAAACAGGATTTGAAGAAATCCACCACCCACCCTACAGTCCAGACCTGGCTCCTAGTGATTATTTCCTTTTTTCAAATTTGAAAAAGGACCTCCGAGGACGAAGATTTTCCAGTGACGAAGAAATGAAGGCGGCCGTAAACGAGCATTTTGAAGGCAAAGACGGCGAATATTTTTTTACCGGGTTAAAAGCTCTTTTAAACAAATGTAAGAAGTGTATTGAAATAGAGGGAGATTACATTGAAAAATAAATTTTTTATACATTTCTATCAGCATTTTTAATACCTTAGGCTCAAAACTTTTCAGCCGCCCCTCGTATCATCGATTTATGTAAAGTTGTGCGAGTTTTAAATCGATTTCGATCGATCAACCAACCTGAATGTAGACCAAGTTTCTACCGTCGTTTTTGGATACTGTGTAAATTAAGAAAAAAACAAAGTCGCTATTCAAGTTGCACTATTTTACGACTGAAATGTAATAGCTTAGCAACGATTAAGTAACTTGTTAAACAATACACATACGATAAAAATTAAAAGTGGTTTAATTATCGCCAAAAATGGTACCTACTGTTATTTAAAACCGCCAACGTGCTAGTCCGACATTCGCACCGCGAGAGTACCATACTACTTGACTACTAACTTAAGTCGGGAATCACTTTGAACCTGGTCGCTCTCTTCCGATAAAAATTAAAGCAAGTGATTCCGGATTTAAAAAGGAAGTGCAAGAATGAAATGTGGTCGAAATGAAACTTATGCCGTAAACCGCAAGCAAACCTTGATCAGTTCCATAGGTTAATAATAGGCTATTTAGTATAATGATATCTTTCTTTTTAACAAAAAGTTTTTTTTAAGATTAGGTTTTTTTTTTGCATAGTTTACTAAGAGAGGACTGTATTTTTCATAATAATCAAGTAGGTATGGATTTTAAGGTAGGTTTTGCAGAGCCGAATGTACGTCTACTAATAACCGTGAGTACCTATTTTTTGTATAATGGCCTTCAGATTTTAGAATATCGTTATTCAGAAACTAAGTACAATACGATTGATTTTAATCGTTTCTAGGTCTCTACTACAATTGGCTATTTGCATACAAATAGCCAATTGGGGTAGAGACCTCTTAAGGTGTTCAATTCAATTCAATTTTATTGCGATAAATTACAGTGATAAGGTCTTAAGTAAGTATTTTTCATACAGTGTTCGGGAAAAAGTGATTCTTTATTCTCCCTTGACAAGAGAAGTAAACAGAAAAATAGTCGGTTGATTAGCATTAGCTAGGCTAATTAGCAGGGAACGATGGAACCAAATCAATTTCCGTTCCGGGAATTAGATTAGATTAGAACTCTTTATTGTACACACTAGAAAACAAATTACATAATAAGGCTTACATATCTAACTATTGCCGTATACAATTGGCGGTCTTATCGCTTAAAGCGATCTCTTCCAGACAACCAAAAATAGACAAAAAAAAAAGGCAGACAAAAAAAAATTTTGGGAATGT
Organism: Yponomeuta sedellus; assembly: GCA_934045075.1. Taxonomy (NCBI): domain Eukaryota; kingdom Metazoa; phylum Arthropoda; class Insecta; order Lepidoptera; family Yponomeutidae; genus Yponomeuta; species Yponomeuta sedellus. Next base: position 19,907,645 of record OW203730.1, read on the forward strand.
TGCAAATTTTAATTTTTCATAAAGCATCCACTGCGTATCTTTCTATAAGCACTTAACCTACTACTGCTGGACTTTACAGAAGCAATTCAGCAACTTATGGCATTCGAAGAACCGCCCCGAGAAGACAGGACCTACCACACACTGGTGAAACTGGAGAGACGGCGAAACTGTACGTATTGCTACAAGGAACTGCGGAAAACCTTCAGTAGTCGCGAAACAGACAAAAAAGTCCCCAAAGTGAAAACGTATTGTGTCTACTGCAAGAAAGCTATGTGCCTATTGTGCTTTAATCAATCTCACAGTGCCACACAACAAGCTCAGGAGTGAACGCAATATTTGTCATCATCATCATCAATCCATTATGTCCTCATAGAGGGGCACGGGTCTCTTCCCTGAGGAAGGGCCATACTCTACCACGGAGGCCAAGTCCGCGTTGGTGGAGGCTTGCAAGACGAGTGGCTGGTCTTACTGTCAGAAGTTTTCAAGCCGCCCTAAGGCCTCTGACTTAGCTTAACGACTGCCATCTATCGACGGCAGCCGGCACCAACTGCTTAACGTGCCTTGCGAAGCACGTAACCGCCCGGAAAAATGCCACTAGCGTTAAGCCAGGTTTTCACGGTCTTAGTGCGCTCGGTCCGAGTGCGCCATCCGAGTAAACTAATGCTTCTGATTGTCTATTTTGGTGTTGTCGCAAAAAACCGTCCAATCAGAAGCATTAGTTTACTCGGATGGCGCACTCGGTCCGAGCGTACTAAGACCGTGAAAACCTGGCCTTAGTCATATAGAGTTTACCCATTCACTGAACGCGTACTGTGTTGCTTAAACTTCGTGATCGTTTTTAAGATCACTCAGGCAGCTGGGGCTGCGAGCGATTCGCGAACGCAATGCTTGTATTTATGCATTTTGGTTGTACCGTCGACTACTATCCGCTTCACGGTGCTAACTAACGCCACCAATGGAATAAAATTCATAAATTGTTTTATAATACATTTTTTTATCATAAATCTTAACAACTTTTTTAAACTAATTTTATTTTTAATGCACTAACCCGTGCTAAGGACAAATTTAAAAAAACTATTTAGAGGCTAAAAATTTCAATTGGTAGAGCGCTGGCACGGATAGCCAGAGGTTGTGGGTTCGAATCCCGGCATGGGTGAAATTTTCAGCCTCTAAATAAGTTTTTTAAACTTTTTTAAACTTTCGCGACTAGAACACATTATTACAATATTTTCGGTGCTTAATCGCGTAGTAATTTATTGCTATTTTACCTCGACATTTCGACGACGTTACAGTCATCGTGGCTGTAACATCGTGATGACTGTAACGTCGTCGAAACGTCGAGGTAAAATAGCAATAAATTACTACGCGATTAAGCCCCGAAAATATTCTAATAATTTTAAAAACTATTTTTAATACCTACATTTAAGAACCTAGGATAAAGTACTTGGGGCTTTAAACGATTTCCACTAAAACGACCGTTTTTTTGCAAAACTGCCTGTGTCTTACGACCTAGATTCTTTTTAGTAGGTTCCAAAAATAGTTACGATATTTATTAAGATTTATGATGTTACATTTTTTCAAAGACGAAGATATGATTTTTCATTGGTGGCGGTAGTTAGCACTGCCTAGCGCCTTAATAGCTCACGGTGCTCATAGTTTTATATTAAATGTCGGGATTTAAGGTAATTACAATTTACCTAATCAATAATCGCCCACAAATACACACACACGTTTCGACGCAACACAATGACATGGTCCCAAACTAGGAATCCTGGACATTACAAACCTGAAAATACACCCAGGCTTAGCGTATAAATAAATCTGAGGTTTTTCCGGACATTTTCGATGTAAGGAGAAGTTACAAAATTACAAGGAACATTACAATGCGGTAAAACAAGAGTCAATGCAATGGATAGCAAAGGGAGAAAAGCCGCCACGGAAATTCAAAGTGGAAAGATCGGCTTCCAAGCTCATGGCCACTGTTTTTTGGGATTGCGAAGGAATTTTGTTCATCGACTATCTTCCCAAAAATACTACAGTGAACGGAGACTATTACGCCGTATTGTTGACAAAAGTCCGTCAAGTGGTTGTCGAGAAAAGGAGAGGCAAACTGGCGAAAGGAGTCCTGTTTTTGCAGGACAATGCGCCCGTGCACACTGCCCGAGTTGCGAGACGTGCCCTCGCCGAAACAGGATTTGAAGAAATCCACCACCCACCCTACAGTCCAGACCTGGCTCCTAGTGATTATTTCCTTTTTTCAAATTTGAAAAAGGACCTCCGAGGACGAAGATTTTCCAGTGACGAAGAAATGAAGGCGGCCGTAAACGAGCATTTTGAAGGCAAAGACGGCGAATATTTTTTTACCGGGTTAAAAGCTCTTTTAAACAAATGTAAGAAGTGTATTGAAATAGAGGGAGATTACATTGAAAAATAAATTTTTTATACATTTCTATCAGCATTTTTAATACCTTAGGCTCAAAACTTTTCAGCCGCCCCTCGTATCATCGATTTATGTAAAGTTGTGCGAGTTTTAAATCGATTTCGATCGATCAACCAACCTGAATGTAGACCAAGTTTCTACCGTCGTTTTTGGATACTGTGTAAATTAAGAAAAAAACAAAGTCGCTATTCAAGTTGCACTATTTTACGACTGAAATGTAATAGCTTAGCAACGATTAAGTAACTTGTTAAACAATACACATACGATAAAAATTAAAAGTGGTTTAATTATCGCCAAAAATGGTACCTACTGTTATTTAAAACCGCCAACGTGCTAGTCCGACATTCGCACCGCGAGAGTACCATACTACTTGACTACTAACTTAAGTCGGGAATCACTTTGAACCTGGTCGCTCTCTTCCGATAAAAATTAAAGCAAGTGATTCCGGATTTAAAAAGGAAGTGCAAGAATGAAATGTGGTCGAAATGAAACTTATGCCGTAAACCGCAAGCAAACCTTGATCAGTTCCATAGGTTAATAATAGGCTATTTAGTATAATGATATCTTTCTTTTTAACAAAAAGTTTTTTTTAAGATTAGGTTTTTTTTTTGCATAGTTTACTAAGAGAGGACTGTATTTTTCATAATAATCAAGTAGGTATGGATTTTAAGGTAGGTTTTGCAGAGCCGAATGTACGTCTACTAATAACCGTGAGTACCTATTTTTTGTATAATGGCCTTCAGATTTTAGAATATCGTTATTCAGAAACTAAGTACAATACGATTGATTTTAATCGTTTCTAGGTCTCTACTACAATTGGCTATTTGCATACAAATAGCCAATTGGGGTAGAGACCTCTTAAGGTGTTCAATTCAATTCAATTTTATTGCGATAAATTACAGTGATAAGGTCTTAAGTAAGTATTTTTCATACAGTGTTCGGGAAAAAGTGATTCTTTATTCTCCCTTGACAAGAGAAGTAAACAGAAAAATAGTCGGTTGATTAGCATTAGCTAGGCTAATTAGCAGGGAACGATGGAACCAAATCAATTTCCGTTCCGGGAATTAGATTAGATTAGAACTCTTTATTGTACACACTAGAAAACAAATTACATAATAAGGCTTACATATCTAACTATTGCCGTATACAATTGGCGGTCTTATCGCTAAAAGCGATCTCTTCCAGACAACCAAAAATAGACAAAAAAAAAAGGCAGACAAAAAAAAATTTTGGGAATGTTGCAAATTTTAATTTTTCATAAAGCATCCACTGCGTATCTTTCTATAAGCACTTAACCTACTACTGCTGGACTTTACAGAAGCAATTCAGCAACTTATGGCATTCGAAGAACCGCCCCGAGAAGACAGGACCTACCACACACTGGTGAAACTGGAGAGACGGCGAAACTGTACGTATTGCTACAAGGAACTGCGGAAAACCTTCAGTAGTCGCGAAACAGACAAAAAAGTCCCCAAAGTGAAAACGTATTGTGTCTACTGCAAGAAAGCTATGTGCCTATTGTGCTTTAATCAATCTCACAGTGCCACACAACAAGCTCAGGAGTGAACGCAATATTTGTCATCATCATCATCAATCCATTATGTCCTCATAGAGGGGCACGGGTCTCTTCCCTGAGGAAGGGCCATACTCTACCACGGGGGCCAAGTCCGCGTTGGTGGAGGCTTGCAAGACGAGTGGCTGGTCTTACTGTCAGAAGTTTTCAAGCCGCCCTAAGGCCTCTGACTTAGCTTAACGACTGCCATCTATCGACGGCAGCCGGCACCAACTGCTTAACGTGCCTTGCGAAGCACGTAACCGCCCGGAAAAATGCCACTAGCGTTAAGCCAGGTTTTCACGGTCTTAGTGCGCTCGGTCCGAGTGCGCCATCCGAGTAAACTAATGCTTCTGATTGTCTATTTTGGTGTTGTCGCAAAAAACCGTCCAATCAGAAGCATTAGTTTACTCGGATGGCGCACTCGGTCCGAGCGTACTAAGACCGTGAAAACCTGGCCTTAGTCATATAGAGTTTACCCATTCACTGAACGCGTACTGTGTTGCTTAAACTTCGTGATCGTTTTTAAGATCACTCAGGCAGCTGGGGCTGCGAGCGATTCGCGAACGCAATGCTTGTATTTATGCATTTTGGTTGTACCGTCGACTACTATCCGCTTCACGGTGCTAACTAACGCCACCAATGGAATAAAATTCATAAATTGTTTTATAATACATTTTTTTATCATAAATCTTAACAACTTTTTTAAACTAATTTTATTTTTAATGCACTAACCCGTGCTAAGGACAAATTTAAAAAAACTATTTAGAGGCTAAAAATTTCAATTGGTAGAGCGCTGGCACGGATAGCCAGAGGTTGTGGGTTCGAATCCCGGCATGGGTGAAATTTTCAGCCTCTAAATAAGTTTTTTAAACTTTTTTAAACTTTCGCGACTAGAACACATTATTACAATATTTTCGGTGCTTAATCGCGTAGTAATTTATTGCTATTTTACCTCGACATTTCGACGACGTTACAGTCATCGTGGCTGTAACATCGTGATGACTGTAACGTCGTCGAAACGTCGAGGTAAAATAGCAATAAATTACTACGCGATTAAGCCCCGAAAATATTCTAATAATTTTAAAAACTATTTTTAATACCTACATTTAAGAACCTAGGATAAAGTACTTGGGGCTTTAAACGATTTCCACTAAAACGACCGTTTTTTTGCAAAACTGCCTGTGTCTTACGACCTAGATTCTTTTTAGTAGGTTCCAAAAATAGTTACGATATTTATTAAGATTTATGATGTTACATTTTTTCAAAGACGAAGATATGATTTTTCATTGGTGGCGGTAGTTAGCACTGCCTAGCGCCTTAATAGCTCACGGTGCTCATAGTTTTATATTAAATGTCGGGATTTAAGGTAATTACAATTTACCTAATCAATAATCGCCCACAAATACACACACACGTTTCGACGCAACACAATGACATGGTCCCAAACTAGGAATCCTGGACATTACAAACCTGAAAATACACCCAGGCTTAGCGTATAAATAAATCTGAGGTTTTTCCGGACATTTTCGATGTAAGGAGAAGTTACAAAATTACAAGGAACATTACAATGCGGTAATGTTCCTACATTACCGCATTGTCAGATAATGGATTGCTTTGTCAAATGTTTTACAGAAAAACACGAGCAGGAGATTCAGTCTAAAGCAAATAGGTATCTACTCAAGTGATACCTAGTGGTAGCAGTTCTGATTGAAATAAGTATTGTGATTGATTTTGTAAAGTATTAATCTAACTTTAATAATAAGCTTTATAATAACTTCCACCAACCCGGACATGGCCCCCGCGGTGGAGTATGGCCTAACCTACCGCGATGCAGAAAGAGACTTGGGCCCCAGCAGTACCTATACTAAGGGTTGATACCGAAAATTCTAATTTTAATAATAGTATTAACTGTTTACATTGCTTGTATAAGAATAAATATTGTTGCAAATAAATTATTTTTTCTATTAATAGATAATAACTTATAAACAACACAATCATACGTCCGGTCTCAAACACCAGGACACCTCAATTCACCTGTGATATGGTATACGCTCAGAAATATGTAGTGTGTGTGTGTGTGTGTGAGTATTTGTATAGTTTTGTAGTGAGCGAAATATTTTTTTTTCTAAAATATTTCTATACTAGGTGAAAACTTGTAATTGACTCTCAGTCATTATTTAAATCGCAATGTGTTTTGTTCATAGTTGTAAGTTTTCCTGTTATAATAAAATAAATAAAACACTCAGACTGAAGCGATTTGTACACACGGTACACAGCGGGTGCCAAACGCACGATATCTTTAATACTAATCTAAGATGTTACTGATATAGGAAGTTTTATTAACCGGAATATGTTAAAATCAATGATCTCATGGACTAGTCAGGAATGTTTTTAAATAAAAAACTTCATTGTAATACAATATTGTTTGTTATTTAAAATAGCTTTCACCTTCATCGACCTCTATAACGACATTTTTTTTGGATTATTAGTGTGGCGTCACCGCCATCCATGCCACGGATACCGAGCTCGTGCTACGAATGCAGCGCATACTCTATGTGCGCGGGGAGTCATGGCAACGATGTAAACAGTTAAACGCCTGTGAAAGAATCTTCTCGGTTTTGCTATAAGTTTTCACTTATGTAAATATATTAATCTCTATCATCTCTGTCTTTAACCTTTACGCCGGCACCAACCAACCCACCTACATTAGGATTCCGTAATCGGAGGGCGAAACCTGATTACAGCCGTAATAGGTTTCTAATAGTTGAAATTTTAAATTTGGCCTTTGCATCTACGCAATGAGATGATTAATACATGCTTCCAGTGGCACCTTCACTCACAGTAGATGGGTGAAGGGACCACTCGGACGCTGCAGTGCCTGGGATTGTATTAGATGGAGTAGGCTTGCCCAGCACCTACCCGAACCTAGAGACGCTCCTATAAGAAATGTTTTTTTTTGCTGTAGTGTAAAAACGTTTTTATACAAGTGTCAAACTGTGTGTAATTATAGTGCAGAGGATATCAAACAGAAACCTCAGGATATCACAAAAAATTATAAATGTGAGCTAGTGATTGGCAAATCTTTTCATCATGACATGCTAAGAAAAAAACGCCACGGCCGAATACTACGATTAGTGCTGCTTTAGTTAATTAAAAAGGAAAGAAATCTGAGAGTACGATACTGGAAATACGTCATCGAAACAAACAAAACTAAAAAGAATAAAATTATAGTCTGTGGAAACGAAGTAAATGTTTTTTTACAGAATACCGAGATGTTTGCATAATCAGGGTTAACATGTTGGCCAGATTTAATAAAAAAAAATACTTTCTGTTCACATGTGAAACTAAAGTTACGATGGTCGTATGAAATTCACATTCAATTCAATTTATTTTAACGAAAAGAATTTACATTCTTATATTCTTTGTTTTAATGCACTAATCCTTGCTAAGGACAATTTTTTAAAAACCTATTTAGAGGCTAAAAATTCCACCCATACCCGGACTCGAACCCGAACCTCTGGCTAACCGTGCGAGCGCTCTCCCAACTGAGCCAACGGGCGACTTACCGGCATCAGTGAAATTTCGAACCTCTTTACAATACTCTCTGTATTACGTACAGGCAGCGACATGGCATGGCATGGGTGGAATTTTTAGCCTCTAAATAGGTTTTTAAAATTTTTTCGTGTGCAATAAAGTAGGTAAGCATTATACTGACTTCGTACCCTTGAAATTCCGTATCATTTGCAACCACTCTCAATATTTAGGACAGTGCCCGTTGTAAGACAATCCATCTAACGGTCTCATGTACTTGCAGCGACCTTCGGCCTCTCGAAGCGCGGGCACGTGGCGGTGCTGGTGGGCGGGCACAAGTTCGTCAAGCACGAGCAGTACCGGAACAAGGTGCGGTGGACGTGCTGCCGCCGCATCCGGCACGGCTGCCGCGCCAACGTCACCACGCTGGACTCCGTCATCGTGCGCGCTCTGCTGCACCACAATCATGACCCAGAGCCACCTTGACCAGAGACTCCACTCGACTTTAAGCTAGGAACCCTGCTGTGGCTGATTTTCTTTTAAATGAATGGTATGGAACAGGAAGGAAGAAAGATTGAGGAAACAAATTATATATTGCGAATGTGAGTGGAAGGGCTGGTAAGGGACATCCCAGGCGGATATACATCGACCAAATAGGGTATTAGCAAATATGTATTAGCAAATGAGAAGATAAAAAGTACCCGGAACCGGCGTGCTTGCATGCAACGACTTATGAACATTGAAGAACCGAAAGTGATGTGTCAGGATCGTGACAATTGGCAGTCCCTGGTCTCTGTCTACCCCTCTGGGATACAGGCGTGAGGTTACGTATGTATGGTATTTTTAATGACTCGCGGTGCTCGTACACTTAAAACTTGAAAGCTTCTGACGGTACGATCAGCCACTAGTCTTGCAGGCCTTAAACTGGTCCATTCGCGATTATTAATTAGGGAACGTCGGGATATGCATTTTACATAATGAATAATCGCGATTAGACCCGATTAGCCTAGGTGTTATTAATCAACTACAACAGGGTTTACAATAATTAATACCTAAGCTAAACGTATGCTGAATTCTAACGGGTGTAACAAAATCCACGTGCAAATCCAAACATAGGGGCTCTACTCGTCAATATCTAAAAACTAACGCCGACGAATATCTTCGGCCTTTCGGGAAAATAGCTTCGAATATCTGGAAACCGCTGTTCTGTAAAGTAGGTAGTCGGGGCTGTAAGTGATGCAATCTACTTCAGCCAGATGTCGCTGCCTGTACGTAATACAGAGAATAGTGTAAAGAGGTTCAATATTTCACTGATGCCGGTGAGTCGCCCATTAGCTCAGTTGGATAGAGCGCTGGCACGGATAGCCAGAGGTCGCGGGTTCGAATCCCGGCATGGGTGGAATTTTTAGCCTCTAAATAGGTTTTTCAAATTGTCCTTAGCACGGGTTAGTGCATTAAAAATAAAAATAGTATAACTTTAATATTACCACGTGCGGCACTTTTTCGGATCCATTTTGGAAAGTTTGTTACCTCTTGGGGTGTCTTGGAGGTTAATACAATTAACTTTTACTAACGGGATATAATTCGGTTCGTTCAGCTACAGCATGAAACAGCAGGTACTTTTTTCGCGATTGCGGTATTTCTCCTATGATAAAGTGGTGCCTATTAAGACTAGACTCCGCCTTTTCGGATGCAGGAATTGTGTTACAGCTTGTATGCGAAACTCTACAATGGCGCCCTTGCGCTAGGACGCGAAGAGCGACTTTAATAAAATATATAATCCCTGATATTCGGATAAACTCACAAATTGATTGTTACAAGATACAAACATTAATTGGGGCGTTTCAGGAATGTTGTGGTATCCTGTATAAGTGTGGAGTGGACAGAATGAACCGTTACGAAACGTGAAAATGTAAAGGAGTCATATTTTAGCAAATTTTCATTCACCCTCCTCCCCCCTTGCGGGTCCGTTGTGTAGTTTGAAGAAGAAGAAGGAAAACATTTATTATAGAAAGAGTGCACACGCCACAGTAACAAAACAAACTTAAAACATATTACTAAACATGACATTCACAAAAAACAAAGAAGAAAAACGAAAGGTCACGGCGTGTCCCTGCTGCTATAAATGGCAACTGACTCAGCAGTATGCTGATGGACTAGCCTTTAGCGCTGATTTTCAGTCAGTGCCAGATTCTACCCCACGAGCGTTTCAGACTCCCTTATCCATAATCACGTATATTTAAAAATTCTGTCATACTCTGATAAGCTATAGAATAGGGCTCCGTGCCCGTGTCTTGGGAGAGGCCTATGTCCCGTAGTGAACTGACACCGGCTGAGTATTATGATGACGATGAAAGGAAAAACTAAATACAGATCACACGTTTTTTTTAAATCTCCTCTCCCCCTTTCAGGCCTTACTCGTAGGGGGAGGGATAACCCTGAAGGTTAATCAGTTGTCCACTACAGCCTTGATCCAGCGTTTTTTTTAAATACAATGTCAATGAATTGAATAAATAAAAAATGGGGCCTGGGTGGCGCAGCGGTTTAGCACGCTTACTGAAAGCCGAAGGTCTCGGGTTCGATCCCCGACCGGGTCAAACTAGGAAACGAGCTTTTCTGGTTAGTCTCGGATCTTAGATGTTATCTATGTATTTATTGTATTATTAAATCTATCGGCGAGCTAGCACCTGTTACACAAGTCATTTAGTTAAACTTAGTATGGGGCTAACAAGATCTGTGTAATGTGTCCATTAATATTTATTATTATAATTCCTGATTTTTCTTGAATTTATGAGATTAATTAATTACCTAGGGCTAGCAAACAGCTTAGTAATCATTACTACTTTCATACAGGACAAGGTTGAATGAAACGAAATATAGATATTATTATGATATACCTATGCTGTAAATATTTTGTAACTAGTAATGTATCAATTAAAATATAATCCCGAGAAAATCATAGTGATTTAATAATTAGAGAGTTTAAGTGAAACTTATCTTATTGATTCAACTAAATACCTGAAAAAGCAAAGACTGAGCCAAACTATTTCCGTGCAAAATTTTCAGAAAGCTTTTTCAGGTCTTGGGAATATTTAATTATACATTGTAGGTTTAAAAGCCCTATTGGAAACAAAAAGAAAGCGCCAAAGGCTAAGGCTTTGGGTTTGGGGAATGTTTGGTCCTTTATCACTAACTGCCTTCTGGCGGATTTCTGTCACTTAAGCATTTCACAAATTTCTCATTACTTCTGTCCTACACAAATAAAATGATCGCTATCTCTATCTATTTAAGAACTTGTAAATACACTGTACGTATTACAGCGAGTATTGTAAAGAGGTTCGAAATTTCACTGATGCCGTTAGTCGCCCATTAGCTCCGTTGGAAGAGCGCTAGCACGGTAAACCAGAGGTCGCGGGTTCGAGTCTCGGCATGGGTGGAATTTTTAACCTCTAAATAGGATTTTTAAACTCGTAAATAATTAAATTGCTTCAGTTACGAAATGTTTGCCAAAAGCCACACGAAGCTTTTTGAATAATATAATGTCTACCCCTCAAAAGGTCTCGTATAATTAAAATAAAATAAAATTTATTTGATTTAAAACATAATACAAATTAATAAGTAAATAATAATGATGAAAAACTAGTATTGGTGTGCAATAAAGAGTTCTTATAATGATAATAAGAGAGCAAATACTAAGTCATCGTTTTGTCTCTTTCTTTTGTGAAAAACCTGAAGGGACGGAGCGATGCTGAAGTGTGCACTCAGTGGGATTCTCAATATAGTTATATAGTCTTAATATTTTGAAATAAACATTTATTTCAAAATATTAAGACTATATAACGGGTTCGAGTCTCGGCATGGGTGGAATTTTTAACCTCTAAATAGGATTTTTAAACTCGTAAATAATTAAATTGCTTCAGTTACGAAATGTTTGCCAAAAGCCACACGAAGCTTTTTGAATAATATAATGTCTACCCCTCAAAAGGTCTCGTATAATTAAAATAAAATAAAATTTATTTGATTTAAAACATAATACAAATTAATAAGTAAATAATAATGATGAAAAACTAGTATTGGTGTGCAATAAAGAGTTCTTATAATGATAATAAGAGAGCAAATACTAAGTCATCGTTTTGTCTCTTTCTTTTGTGAAAAACCTGAAGGGACGGAGCGATGCTGAAGTGTGCACTCAGTGGGATTCTCAATATAGTTATATAGTCTTAATATTTTGAAATAAATGTGCCTTTAGTATAAGAAAGACGAGAGCTTATTATTAGTATAATGTAAAAATGTATTTTATACTTATCTGTTTTAAATAGTTTCTACTAGTGTTGGTCTGTATATTATTAATAAATGATTTGTTAAAAAAGAAGCAAGCTATTTAATTAAAATTGAAAATGAAAAATGGTTTAATTATTGCAAAAAAAATTAAAACCATTAATAAGGACTAAGTTAATTGATCTAAGAGATATACGTGAATTGTATGAAAGGACTAGCTGTGCCCCGCGGTGTTGCCCGTGGTTTATCGATTTTACCATGGAAATAATATATTTTCCCGCAGTAAAACGAAGCCTATGTGTTAAACCAGGGTTTCAGCTAACTCTCTACCAAATTTTATTGAATTCGCTCCAGCTGTTCAGACGTGAAGAAGTAACAAACATACACAGTCACAAACTTATTAGTGTGATGTGACACTGCGGACCCACCATACCACTAGCCCTACCCCTGGTGGTAGGGTGGGTCCCAAACCATACCACCATCATGCCATCAAGTAGTGCTCACATTATTAAAACAAAAGTTTTGTTTACACTTATTATTATTTACAGCAAATAAACTAAAGGGAATACACCGCTATTTTAATACACATTAAAAATAAAAAAGGAACAGATTTTTTTTGTATGAGAAAAAAAATATATTTATATTTTTAATGCACTAACCCGTGCTAAGGACAATTTTAAAAACCTTTTTAGAGTTCGCGGGTTCGATTCCGGCATGGGTGGAATTTTTAGCCTCTAAATAGGTTTTTTAAAAAAAATATTATTACTAGGGCTAGTGGTATGGTGGCTCCGCATTGTGATGTGATGTGAAGTGTCATGAAAAGATTTAAGTATGCACTTTTACTTCGCTAATCCTTAAATACACTAATACGCTTCCTCCTCTCACCAGGTAAAACATTTACTCTAATCCCCACAAAACGGGGAAAGCACCTGCTTTTGCTCAACGGGTACTCGTATAATCACAGCTACAAGAATATGTTTTACTGTATAAAGAAATCTGCGGGTTGCAAGGCCCGCGTGAAGTTGGACGACAGCCAGACGACCATCGAATCTGCATGCGAGGAACATGGACATGAACCTAGGAAGTACATTGTCACGCCAAGTGGTGAATATGTAATGGTCTAAAGAATGAGGAGGTAAGCGGTGGCAGCTCAGTGGATAGAACCATGGACTGGCAAGCGAGAGCCCCAGGTTCGATCCCGAGTGCGGGCATGTACCAATGACTTTGTTTAATTTCAAAGTTACGTACATTTGCGAATTTGTAGTCGCAATACCACACGCTAACTGTGAAGGAAAACATCGTGAGGAAACCCGCGGCTTTGTTGGCTCCGCACGTATTGACTAGTCTTTCCTGTGGGCTAGGCTGACTAAGCTGTCAGGATGGTATAGGTGCTGGGAGAGACTTTTCTTTTTTGTGACCCAGGAGAAACCCCAATTACGGGTACCACCGGCTCGGGGGAGCACAGTGGTTATGTCGGACTCCCCGCCCTGAAAAGGGTGGTATACCGACTAAAACTCCTGGGGTGTTCCTCCGCACCGCAAAGGACGGGGCCACGGGGACGCTTGCGCACACTTCCGCCATCTATAAAACCATGTTGGCACTACAGCGTCGGAGTGGTCATTTCAGACATCTAGTGTGAGTGAAGATACCACTGGACGCTGTATAAATCATCTCATTAATTAGATGCAAAAATCATCATCAAAATAATCATCAAATAATCAAACATTTAACGAAATTAGGGGAAACTACATATTTTCAAAACATAGATTCAAAGCACTGGTTCAGTTTTATGTAAAAAGAGAGATTACCAATATTTTCAGTAAAATAAAAGATTATAATACTGCTTTCAGCCATTTTGACTGAAACACCTATTATACCGCGTGACGTCACGCTTAGGTTAATACATATTGGTAAACTTCACTCGTGCTTTGTTGACTATTAGTGATTACGATGTGGCGTGACGTCAGATTCGACGCCATGACACTGCGAGCTGTTTCCCACAGATTATAATAGTTTTAGAAAAATGACTTTCTTCGTTAAACTTTTGTTGTTTATTCTTCGTTAAACTTTTGTTGATTAGTGAAATATAGTTTTTTTTGTAAATAATGAGGGTGTCTCCACATTGTGGACAATGCACGTTAATACGTGCCGCTTTAATTTCGTTGCAGCTTCAAGTCTAAGTGTGCACATGTACCAAAACTTCTAGGCTTCAAAACCTTTCCTTCTACGTAATGAGATGATTTATCCGGCGTCCCGTGGCACCTTCGCTCCTACTAGATGGGTGATGAAGGGACCACACTGCGTGCCTGGGACATTGTTTTAAATGGAGTAGGCCTAGAACCTATACGCTTTACCTGCCAACCTGTAAGCTTTATCGGCCTACCGCTAACAGTCAAGAAAAACATCGTAAGAAAATGGTAGTATTTAAACGTAAATAAAAAAAAAACAATTTTTGTATCCAAAAATAATCCAAATTCTTGTCATACTTACACAGCAAAATACTTACCTCAAAATATTACTAAATAAACTACAATTTATATTCTCAGTGCACAGCTATTTATCATAAAGTAAAGCTTTTAAATTAACGCACAGCTAATAATTACCTACAATGGTTTTCGGTCTTCCATGTTCAACCTATCACGCTTCTTCGCGCTCCCCACGCTACGCGCTTCGTGGCACCTATATTTTTGTTGTCGCAAATTGTTCTCTTAAAAAATAAGTCAAATTAAATGAGCAAGTTATATCCGAGAAATAACTATCCGAGCAGTATAGGTCCTTATTAGGATATATACTGCTCGGATTTTGCTATGAGAATAAGTATTATCAACGCACGCTCTGGGTAATTTGCTGTGCAGTCAGTATTTATGATGAGATTGTCGTATTTTTGTACCTTCAGGAATTTATTTGTTTCGCATTTGAGAATAAAAGTAATGTCGTGCTGATGTAGATTTTCGAATTACCTGCTGTACTAGCTTTGTTCAAAATTTATTTTATTTGTAGTGAAATAATTTATTTGATGTAAAAAGGTATATAAATGATAGAAATAAATTGATAGGTGATTATTTATCTGGTATGCAATTAATAATATCCCGTAAGAAAACACGCGGCTTGGTTCGACTTTCCTGTGGGCCATGCTTCAATGGTATGAAAAATACGTCATAAGACCGACCGTGTATGTTTTGTACTATAATGCACTAACGGAATCGAGGGCGTTGTTTAAGTCAATGAAATATTAAGTTTGTTATTTTTTCTTTTTGTTTTACAAACGTATATTGTCTGTGGTCTGTCCTGTAAAAGCTGTCAAAAGTACTTCAAATAAAACTACAGTGCTACACAAGAAATAAGTCTCGCGGATGTACCTGCGCAGATGACCAAATTTCGGATGTGCGGCAAGTTGATCGACAAGTGAGATAGTTTCATTTTATGGCAGGCCGCGCGCCTTTGTTGCTATTGGTTGATTCAACGTCATCGATGCAGGTGACTATTAGTTTCAGTCAACTGCTAGACTTGGTTGATGTCAACAGGTGTCAATCAATTCTGCACCTTAACCGTATCGGTTAAAAACTTATCGCTTCGGGTACTTTCGTTACACTTCTTCCTAGCTGCGCGAACGTAGATTCCCAAAGGGACTTTTATGATGTGTAGTACTGTACTTCTCTGGTCTTTTAATGCACCAACAACGTTTCAATACTGTTTTTATTCAGGCCTGAATGCTTTAGTTAGGAGTTGAACATTTAAAATTTGAAAACCTATTTAGAGGTTAAAATTCCACCCATGCCGGGACTCGAACCCGCGACCTCTGGTCTTAGCACGGGTTAGTGCATTAAAAATGATATTATTTAAAATATTATTAGGCTAATGCTAGGATCCCACGGCCCGCTTTCTCACAGGCCAGATCGCGCCTAGACAGGTTGACAGGCCATGGAAACAGTGACGAAGCTTGCCGTCGTTCGTCGGCTCCGTCGAGCAGAATTGCTCGGCATGAGCCGCGACAGGCCTTGATAAGCGTGGTAACGCCTGACGCGGCCTGTCAGTGAACGGGCCGTGGGGCCCTACCTTAACAAGTATGAATAGCTTAGAAAATGTCTACAAATATTTAAATGTTATTGCAGCGGGCGAGTGCAATAGGCTACTAATGATATCGTTTTAGGTAGTTAATTCATTGTGTATTTAAGAGAAATTAAACAATTATTAAGCAATAAGGTACCATAATCTGAATGTATCACTTTCCACCACCATATCCACGCGATGTTACTTGTTTCTAATATTATTTACAAGTCTGTTGCGAAGTTCTGTATGGCGGTTGATAAAATGTTTCATCCAATCTTTGCCGGGCGAGTTGTTTTTGAATCTCCGCACAGTCCTTCCCTGGCTTGTCAAGTAGGAGTTCACAGTAATTTTAATATCATCTTCTGTTATGGGAAACCCGTTCTCTGACAAAGTTAGTATTCGCGAAACTAATTCACCCTCTTCTTTCTGGTTAAACATGTTAGGTTGTCCTGGTCTCTTTGGGTGACTATTTTTCAGTTTTACTTTAATGGTGCTTAATGGTATGTTGTAGAATTGTGCCGCCTTAAGCTGAGTCATCCTTTTAGATCGTATAGCTTCTAAGCATTGTTGTAAACGAGACGCTGGGTAGTCTATGTATTTACGAGCACCCGGTTTCCTTCTTGAGCGAGGCCGTAATCTCTTGTCTGTGGAAAAATAATAAAAAATGCATATAAAATAGTATTGTCCAGTTGAATACGAATGGTATATTAAGCATCTGTGAAGTAGATATATAAATTACTTTTACATTTCTCATGTTCGGTAAGTAGGTTATTATTACCTCCAAATGGGGCTTGTAGGTGACTAATTAGCGCTCTAGGGTAATAATGTAGCTAGAAAAGCCCTAGGGCGGTAAGTAATTAGAAAAAACACTTCTTTCTTTCAAAAAGCTCGCGTACATCTAACCATCATACTGGAATAGACATCATGCATTCAGCCCAATGACCAAAGAGGTCGCTTTGCTACTCAGCCTTGTCTTCGTGTGAGTATAATAGTCATAAATTTTAAATATCGAACGGTCAATTTCGTTCTTGAAAAAAAAAATTAAAAAGTTCTTTCCTTGATTCCTTTTAATGAAAAAAGGCGGGAATGGAAAACTTTTACTTTCAAATGTTTTATTCTTGTAATGCCGGTTTTTTCTGCTTACCTCACAATCGAGATGTAAAGCAGAATAGTTAGCTCGGGTGTAAGCACCAATTGCACCCTCGAACTATAGGCGCCCTCGCTGCGCTCTAGCGCCTAAATATCTCAGGCTGCAATTGATGCCTTACAGCCCTTGTATGTTAATCTTGCTTAATCTACTATTAGTGAAAATTTGTTCTTAGTAACTTTCTATAAAGGAGTGGAAATATTCAAATTAGAAATATTCTTTAGCACACAACTCTCTTGTAAATTTTCGGCACTATAAGTAGGTCTATTTATCTTTACTATTGTAATGTATAATTTACTTTCCTGTAATCACTGTTTGTTGCCAAAATAAAATAAAATTTAAAGTATCTACGTTACTATGTTTTTATTTACATTGATCTTTAATCTCAAGCAAAACTATTGACGACGACAATTTTCAATAGGAAATCCTCAAAAAAAATTACTTTACCCTAAATGAGAGACCAAACGAATTAAGAGGTGACCAGGTAGTAACAAGCGCCATCAGTAGAGAAAAACACCATTGTTTGGTATAAAAACATGTGCAGATATTGAAAACTATAGCGTTTATTGATTAAATTATAAAAATGCAACTTGCCCTAACGGACTCTTGTACAAGAAGAAAGAAAAAGTAGGCAGTATTGCCATAACAAAAAATATGTAGAAAACCACAAAATTATTGCCATATGACATATAATAACTAATGTAACGTTATATAAAAATAAACTTAGTTATTTAAACTATATGTTTAATTTGTCTTAAACATAATTGGGCCCGGGAATTGGGAACCAATTTCTTAAATTAAAGGTAACGGACACAACTTATTTATAGACCTACGGTACACTTTGCTATTCATTTTAATATCAACCACCCTTACTCTACCATCGCTACCTGGGTAAGTTTTAACAATGCGAGCCATAGGCCACTGTAAAGGAGCAGTATTTAAACTCTTTACAACTACTAAGTCACCTTCTCTAAGATTAGGCTGCTGCAATTTCCACTTGGGACGGCTCTGCAACTGAGTTAAATAATCATTTGACCAAGTTTTCCAAAAATCTTGCTTTAGCTTTGTACAAATATTCCAAAATTTTAAACGATTTACTGAAACATCTGTGAGGTCAACTTCAGGATACGCAGTGAAAGTCGTTCCAATCAGAAAATGCCCTGGCGTTAAATATTGACAATCATCTGAATTAGCAGAAAGTAGAGGTCGAGAGTTCAGTATGGATTCAATTTGAACAATAACTGTATTGAGCTCTTCGTAAGTCAAACAAAGATTACCGACTACTCTCTTGAAATGGTGCTTTACACTTTTCACACCTGCCTCCCACAATCCTCCAAATTCCGGAGAATAACTTGGAATGAATTTAAAAGTTATTAAATTTTGAGAACAAAAACTTTGTATAGAGTCTCTATGTTCTTTGGAAGATTGTAAAGCATACAATTCCTTTAAAGTATTTTCTGCACCTTTAAAAGTTTTAGCATTATCACAAAATATTTTTGTGGGCATGCCACGCCGGGAAATAAAACGTTTTAAACACGCTAAAAACGCCTCTGTAGTAAGGTCAGAGACCAGCTCTACATGAATTGCCTTTACAGCAAAACATACAAAAAGTGCTATGTAACATTTTTTAACAATGGGCTTCCTAATACGAGCAACTTTCAAATCAAAGGGTCCGCAAAAATCAACGCCGACATGCTGAAATGGCCTAGACGCGGTAACCCTCTCCCGAGGGAGCGATCCCATCAGCTGCCTAGCAGCTTCAGACCTCAAACGCATACACGTCATGCATTTACGCACTACCTTCTTGACCTCACGAATGCCGTTGACAATAGAGTAAGTTTGCGAAAGAGAACTAAATATTAAACGCGGTCCTGCATGCAAGAGCCTAAGATGTTCTCTCTCTATAATCAACCTGGTCACATGTGAGTTTTTCGGCAAAATGGCGGGATGTTTTTTATTATAGGTAATATTAGAAGCATTATGGAGCCTACCACCAACTCTAACCACACCAAAATTATCAAGAAAAGGATGCAAGTTAGCTATACCCGTCTTAGTATTTTTTCCACTAGAGAGCAACTCTATTTCTTTTGAAAAATGTTCCTTCTGAGCACATCGCACAATAACTGACATAGAGTCACGCAGCTCCTGAGGGTTTAAATGATTGTCCGTATTTTTATTATTATTTTTCGAACAGTTTCTATAAAATCTATAGATATATGCAATAATTTTCTGAAGTTTATACAAACTAGAATATTTTTGAAACATCTGTGCTGTAAAACATGACGTTTCTACATTTGTTACACTGCACGATATAGCTTGCTCTTCATCTGTCTCTGTATCAATAGAAACATCTGACAATGTAGAAATGTCAAACTGTGAGTGTGTGAAATTACTATTAGTTAAGTCGCGCGGGCCATGCCACCACAACATATTGTGCTGCAGCTTTTGCGGCTGAACCCCCCGCGACAGCAAATCAGCAGGATTATCATGTGTCCTAACATAAGACCACTGGGTTTGACCTACCAACTCTATAATTTTCTTTACTCTATTACTTGCGTAAACATTTGATTTTACAACCTTTGCTTTAATCCATGCTAGAACAATCTGCGAGTCACTATATAAAAATAATTCATGTGGAAATCTCGGTTTTAAAATTTTACTGACTCTACTTGACAACTGGGCTAAGAGAAGAGCACTATTAAGTTCCAGCTGAGGAATAGTCAGGTTTTTACTGAGTGGCGACACTCTAGATTTCGAACAAACCAAATTTGACTGCACAGTCCCATCAGCTTTGAAAATACGTAAGTAGAGACAGCAACCATAGGCTTTTAGGGAGGCATCCGCATAACCTACCAACTGTACAGATGAAACATCTTTATAATTTACACACCTGTTAACAGTGATTCTATCCATCTTTTTTAAATTATTTAAAAAATTATTCCAGTATAATAACTGGTCCTGGGGTACTATAGAGTCCCACTGAATTTGCAAAGACCATAGCTCCTGCATAAAAATTTTGGCAAGTACAACTATAGGGCCAATTATGCCTAAAGGATCAAACATTTTTCCTATAAAGCTTAAAATTTTTCTTTTTGTACTAATATTGTCATTTTCAGTAAAACTTGGACTTGAAAAAGTTAAAGTATCTGATGTAATATTGTACATCAAACCTAAAGTTTTTACTACATTGTTTGAAATTAAATCAATGTCCTCAAACTGCCTACTCTCAACTGGAACATCAGATAGAGCCTCAGGTACGTTTGAGCACCATTTATGTAAATTGAAGCTACCTAAATGAAGAAGCTCTACCAGCTGCCTTTTCAGTTCGAGCAGGTGCTCTATATTATCTCCACCACAGATGACGTCATCAACAAAGGTGTTAGAAAGCATTGTTTGAGATGCAAGAGGAAATGTATCCTTGTACCGCTGAGCTAACTCTACCAAACATCGAGTGGCCAAGAAAGTAGAAGCTTTTAGCCCATATGTTACAGTCTGTAATTGTAAGCAGCTGATGGGCTTCTTGGGATCATCTCGCCACAAAATATTTTGCAAGCAAGTTTGGTGGCTATTGATATTGATCTGCCTGAACATTTTCTGAATATCACAAATCAGAGTATAAAGATAAGTCCTAAATAATATAAGAATATCGAATAGCTCACTCTGCACCACGGGGCCATTCAGCATGACGTCATTGAGAGACACCTTGTTCTTTGATTTCATGCTGCCATCAAATACAACTCGTACCTTTGTGGTTTTGCTCCCCTCATTTATAACAGGGTGGTGTGCTAAAAAGTAAATAGGATCCTTATTAACATCATATTCAGAAATATCAACAATTTTAGCATGATCTAAATCTAGATATTGTTGAATAAACAGCTTGTATTGCTCTAGCAGTATAGGTTTATTTTTTAAAGATTTTTCTAAAGTTAACAATCTCTGATAAGCCACAGAAAATGAATCCCCGAGCTGCAATTCCTCTATAGGAGAAACTAAGGGCATGTCTACATGAAAGCGATTATTTTTAATACTCATAGAGTCCTGAAAAACTTGTTCAGCCTGTTTGAATTCATGACATACAGGCTTTGCAGGCTCGGGTACCTTTTCTGATAACCAAAAATTTTCCATGACATTTTCCAACTTAATTGGATCAGAAATAGCAAAATTAGTCACAATGTTTGAAGTATTACAAACATAATTATCAATGTTGCCACCAACAACATACCCAAACAGAGTATTCTGTAGTACAGGGCCATTTTCAATTTTAATACAACCGTCAAGCAAAATATTAAAATATACATCTGCACCTAACAGCAAATGGATATCATCTGATTTATAAAAATCATTATCTGAAAGCTTGCTAGTTTTGGGAATATTCCAGTTTGAAATATCAAAAGATTGTTGGGGCAACTTTGATGTAATTGAATCAACTACATGGCACTTTAAATCAAACTGTACATCATTACAGCATGAAAGAACATTTAAGTTCACAACTTGATTTATTTTGGTTTGTTTATTACCAATTCCAATAATATTGTTTGATTGAACTATAGCATTCAATTTTAATTTTTCAACAAGTTTACCTGTTACAAATGATGCTTGGCTGCCAGTATCTAACAAGCCACGCACAACACATGATTGACCAAACTTATTTAAAAGCTTTACCTTCACCGTGGGCAGCAGTATGCAGTTTGAAATAGGATTGGATATCAAAGTCACTACAGGCTCCTCAGTATTTTCCTGTTCTGGATGTAAAAGCGTATTATGAGCCAATCTACATACTTTACATCTAAAGACAAACTGACACTTACCACTATGTGGTTTTAAACATATTTGACATAAGTCATGGTCCCGGACAAATGCCTGCCGGTCCTTGAGTGCTGCCAGCTTGAATTCTGGACAGCTGAAAACATGATGTTGAGGTTTAGCACAAAATTTGCACAAATTTGTTTTCTTTGTTGCTACATTAACAACTTTAGGCATAGATTTATGGAATCTATTATAAAAAGAATTATGTTCTTGAGGAGAACTTTTCTGAGGTACACTACTGTCCTCAAGCGCTATGGCACGCTTTTCTAAAAAGTTTAAAAAGTCTACCATGGAAGGCAATTTATCAGAATCTCTATCCAACTGATAAGCTCTGTTAGTTATTTGATCCAGTTTCCTAGTGAAAATTGAAATTAATAACATGTCCCATTTATCAACGGGCTCATTAAAATTTTTTAAGGCATGTAACTGCTGCATAATTTGAGAGATAAAGGACCTTATAGAGGTAGCCGTGCCCTTTTGCATAATAGGTAAATCTAATAATACACCTATATGGTTTGAAATTAAGCGCGCCTTGTTATCAAAGCGTTTCTTTAGCAAATTTAGTGCCTGTGCATAAGATTGGTTTTCCAACGGCAAATTAACAATAACCGACAATGCATCTTCTGCCAAATATTTACGTAGGTAAAACAGCTTTTGCACATCGGACAAGGTACTATTTTTGTCAATTATTGCCATAAACAAATCATAAAAAGGCTTGAACTTTGTGAAATCTATACCATCAAACGTTGGAATCTCAATATTTGGCAGCTTGCATGTGGAAACATTATGACACTCAGAAATTTTCTTATCAGACCCAACTTTTAACGCGGCATTTATCTGGGCTAGGACATTGTAGTATTTTTCTTCAATTTCACCCACCTTCTCAAGATCCTTGTCATCCAAGCTTAGGACATCCAAATGGGCGGCCTCATAATCCTTGAGAGCCTTCACGAGGTTCTCCTTGCGAACCTCTAAATTTTCCGCAGAGGCGGCTGAAAAACTTATGGGGTCCATGACGAAGTTTTCTATCCGGGTGATTGTTCCTTTATATTGGCCCCTTTTTAAGCGGCACTTAAGGAGCTCTTCCTCAGCATTCGATCTTGGCATGTTTAATTCACTTTTCTTTGGTTTTCACTAATAAGAATACGTCGAAACGTAACACTCACACGCAGCTTTACACAATCAAAACAAAGTCGCTGGCTGACTGACAGATGGCCTGTCAGTTTGACACGAACGAAGCAGGAAAGCAAGATGGCCGAAAACAGCAGGTGTGCCAACACAAAATACGAAAAAAAGGAGTAACCACTCGATAGCGAAAATGAAGGTGGCTTTGAAAAACTTTTTGTCCCTGGATAATATTTCGATGAAACTCTTGAAAGCAGCGATATTCCTGGTGATTTTCACTTTGGTACTCACAATCGCTTCTTTTTCTAACTCTGTATAGCAGAGTCAAACTGGAAACTGGTAATTGGGGCCGTAAAGGGCAAAGTCCACACGGCACCCGGGATGGACAAAGGCTCCGCGAACTATGGCGTACGCGAACTCACCGACGATAACTCGTAGGCTTTTCGTTCTACTATAGGAGAACGAATGTGGGTCCAGAGTGCTTAGTGCGAGTTTTTTAACTACTCGATCGCGTTAACGTAAACTCATATTTCTATGGCATCGAGGAAGCGCCACCTAGCGACAAGGATGGAAATTAAAATTGCTGAGTGCGAGTTGTAATGGTTTACGTTGAGAAGTGAACACGTTTACCAGCCAAAACACGAATAAACGCGAGTGCGAGTTGTACTGTGACAGCGTTTTGCCAGTTCAAACGGTTAACTTACTCATACTCACTACTCAGTGCTCGATTAACGCGGTAGTAAAGTTATTCGATTGGATCTGTCAAACTCGCACTAAGCACTCTGGCAAACGTTCGGATTATAGACCGAAACAACCTCCCCGCAACGGCGAAAAAATGTCAGCGAACTATGGCGAACACTGCACTCGTCATTAACTGTATAGCAGCTAAATTAGTTCCAACGATAAACTCGCGGCGTCTGAAGGACCACAGCATATGTTTGGTATAAAAACATGTGCAGATATTGAAAACTATAGCGTTTATTGATTAAATTATAAAAATGCAACTTGCCCTAACGGACTCTTGTACAAGAAGAAAGAAAAAGTAGGCAGTATTGCCATAACAAAAAATATGTAGAAAACCACAAAATTATTGCCATATGACATATAATAACTAATGTAACGTTATATAAAAATAAACTTAGTTATTTAAACTATATGTTTAATTTGTCTTAAACACCATAAAATTGCATATTGTAAACTTTCGCGACTTGTACACATAGTTAGAATATTTTCGGGGCTTAATCGCGTAGTAATTTATTTTTAATTTACCTCGACGTTTCGACGACGTTACTGTCCTCGTGGTGGCGAGAAGACTGTAAAGAAATAGCAATAAACTACGCGTTTAAGCCCCGAAAATATTCTAATTAAAAAATAAAATAAGAATTCTTTATTAAGATAAGATTCTTTATTGTACACCAGAGCTCATAATATAAAACATTATACCTTCTTTCATGACTTATATTAGCAAAAAAGCTTTAAATTCCTAGACCCCTTATTAAGTACGCATCTAAAAATAGCTACGAGATTTATTATGGTCAGTTTTTGGAAAAACAGATCACAAGAAGAGCGAAAGAAAGAGAGAGAGACAGAGAGAGAGAGAGTGAGTGAGTGAGTGAGTGAGTGAGTGAGTGAGTGAGTGAGTGAGTGACCGACCGACCGACCGACCGACCGACCGACCGACCGACCGACCGACCGACGGACCGACCGACGGACCGACCGACCGACCGACCGACCGACCGACCGACCGACCGACCGACCGACCGACCGAATGAATGAATGAATGAATGATTCAATGAATCAATGAATGAATGAATGAATCAATGAACGAACGAACGAACGAACGAACGAACGAACGAACGAACGAACGAACGAACGAACGAACGAACGAACGAATGAATGAATGAATGAATGAATGAATAAATAAATAGAACCATCCTCGTACTTCAAGAAATATTTAAATAGAACCATCCTCGTACTTCAAGGAATATTTAAAAAAAAGAATTAGCAAAATCGGTTCAGCTGCTCTCGAGATTTGCGCTTACCAACACATCTAGCGATTCATTTTTATATTATAGATAACATAGCATCTTATATAGGGAAACATAAGGCCAGGTACAATTACAGGTATACGCACTTATAGTACACAACTTAGAAAAAGCTTTTATACACTAAAACGAGTCACTCGCTGCACAAGTCACTAAATTAAGCAGTTATAGGGCACGTAAGGGTACATCGGTATGGAATAGCTTATATTATTAGCACTAAATACAATTTGGCAATAAATACTATTTTATTAATGTGTTTGAATCTCTGTATTGAAGAAAAAATGTTAATGTGCCTAACAGATGCTATACTACAGTTAAATGTTATGTTTAGTTTTTTTAAGCGGTGGTAGCTCAGTGGGTAGAACCATAGACTGGCAAGCGAGTGCCCCAGGTTCGATCCCGAGTGCGGGCATGTACCAATGACTTTGTTTAATTTCAAAGTTACGTACATTTGCGAATTTGCAGTCGCAATACCACACGCTAAAGGTGAAGGAAAACATCTTGAGGAAACCCGCGGCTTGGTTGGCTCCGCACGTATTGACTAGTCTTTCCTGTGGGCAAGGCCGACTAAGCTGTCAGGATGGTATAGGTGCTGGGCAAGCCTACACCATCTATAAAACCATGACCCAGGCACTACAGCGTCGGAGTGGTCCCTTCACCCATCTAGTGTGAGTGAAGATACCACTGGACGCTGTATAAATCATCTCATTAAGTAGATGCAAAAAGGCCAATATTATTATTATTAGTTTTTTTAATGGTAGTGCTATGTAGTTTACACCGGGTTTAAGGTTTTTGAACCTTAAATAATACTTAGTTTTAAATTAGTAAGTAGATACGCTATGGCGCTCATTAGGAAACCGCTATGTCCAGCAGTGGACTAATATATATAGCCTGAAGAAGAAGTGGATAATAAGGTTCCTATACGACTTTCTCCATTGAACAAATTGAGTAAAACAAAATTTTCATGTAAGGTAGTAAAACTACGATTTGTATTACATTAGAAATACTTATATTGGTACAGATTTGATTATGTGATTAAAACAATAAATTAAACATCAAATCATCCAAAGAATACATTTTCACAACCTTGTAACAATTTTACAAGGTAATTTAAAAATAATAATTAAATAATTAGCATTAGTTAGTAATTTAAAGACAACATTTCTTTTGGTTATCTTTTATAAGTCTACTTAAGGCTGCCCTTGGTGAGTGTACGCCCTTACAAAAGTAGTTTGGTTTTAATTTAAAAACAATTATAATACTAATAACTCTTGTCTTCGAAACTTAGGATTGAAATCGAGAATTAGTCGTATTATTAGAATACATACTAAGTTCGAGTCCTTCTAATAAAGCGTTCACAAGGCTTTAATTTCTGTTAGATTTGTTCGCAATTATTCTAAGACCGATCTATCTCCGATTTGGGTCCTAATTTTCGATGGTAAATTTCCGGCACACGTGTTAGGTGTGAAATTACCCCGTGTGAAATTGTAACTAAGACTATTAAAGACCTTCAAATCTTTATTGTTTGTTACAAAAGTTACATGTAAAATTATAATGAGAACAATTCTGTATTTTTTTCTACTAGTAAAAACAATAAACAATACAAAAAATATTGAAAATGACGAGAAAATACGTAAAGAATTTACATTCTGTTTGCTTAATGTCAATGTACAATGTAAGCCGCTGCCT
Source organism: Yponomeuta sedellus (assembly GCA_934045075.1). Lineage (NCBI taxonomy): Eukaryota > Metazoa > Arthropoda > Insecta > Lepidoptera > Yponomeutidae > Yponomeuta > Yponomeuta sedellus. The sequence continues at coordinate 19,934,311 of OW203730.1, forward strand.
TCGGGCCGTATTGTAGTGGAGAAAACGGCAGCGGAAAAACTCTACTCTGACCATCTTATCTCAAGTCATCTTAAACCAAATACATCAGTTGCCATACGTAAACCTAATAAGATTTCATGATTGCCATTAACAACCCTAAATGGCAAAGCATTAGTCAAATGCCTCACAATAGTAGGAAAACATAAGTGCTGCGGCCAGACACACGAACAGCACGCAGTGGTCAGCCATCATCAGTCTCAACCATTTTGGAGGGAGATAGATGACCCGAACACCACGCTACTATTCGAATGACCCAACAAAAAATATTTGCAAACAATCATTGAGTCAATAAAGACAAAAATAGATTTCACTTGTAACTATTACTATACAATATCAAGCAGAGGAGAAAATTAAATATTAATATGTTGTAATTACTAATAAACCTATTTTTATGAAGAAAGTCCAGTCAATGAATCCAGAGAATTAATGCACTTCACGATAGTTGCAGGAATCAATCAGCTAACATTAAAGAACTAGCTCACAAAAAAAACATTGCCAAGAACAAAATAGACCTAAAACTTTTTCGGTCTATTTTTCTCAGACAGTCACGACTATATTTCAAGTTTGTACGTACACCTGACACTGCACCTGACATTAATTTGGGTCGAATGATTATGAAATTTAACACAAATTAAATATAAACTTCGAAACTGATTTGGTTATCCAAATCAGTGTCGTATCGTGTCGCATCAGCGTTCGAGATAGTTAGGATAAGCCCATCGATCGGTGCTTATCCAAACAGTAAACATACCTATTTACATTAAATTTCCATAATTGATCGTCGTGGAATCTCATTTAGCAAACCTGCAGTTAAGTTTTTGTCAGTACAGCACAGGGTATCCTAGTTTGGGACCAGGATTAGAAATTGTGTTGTCTTGTTAAAGTTATTTATGTAGTTCTTGGCCGTTGGATAATGAAATTACATACAGTTACAGTTATCGTCCAACTTGAGACCGTCCAATCTCGTGAAAAATTACAAAAAAAGGAAAAAAATAACACATTTATTTTTTATACAATTTCAGGTAAATATTTTGTTCTACTTGCTAAATGTTAACCCCCTTATTCATAATAGTCTGTTAACTTTAAGCAATGCTTATTCTCACTCTGTCCTCTTCTATTGACCTAAGTCAGAATGAAAGAGAACACTGTTTAGCAGCTGTTTTAAGCTAGCGGACTATTATGAATAAGGGGGTAAGTGTACTGCAAATGTTAATGTCGCTGACCAGTATGTAGACAAACATACTTTTGAATTAAGTAATCAATACAGTAATAATGTAGTAATTTTATCATTATAGCCGTAATGTACTACTACTTACTTACATACTCTGTTTACATTAGAACCTATAAATTTTACATTATTATTTTAAACTACTGAGAAAGCTTGCAAATCACTATAATATATGGTTATTAAAATTATTTGAAAGCATTTATTTTGACAATTACCTTACATTTTATAGAGGCAGACGAGTACAACATTACTTTTACGCATTCGAATTTACCTATATTCATTTTAGTGTGATTTTGTCTGGAAGTTACTTTTATTATTATGCGTAGCTGGAAGTTATTTTTATTATTGAACTGTTGTGAGAACTCATGAATGAAAATAATATGTAGTTTCATAAATAAGCGTTAAAATTACTTTTAATAACTGCTTGATTGATTTGTAAAGTTCTTTATTTGTACATAAAATAAATCACTGTTTATAAACCCAGTGGTAGTTAATTATCCTAAGTCAAAGGTCAAGATGTTTAGCAGACTAAGGGCGTCTATGTAAAAATTTTAAACATGACCACAGTTATCTTTTATGTAACTATAATTATATGAAGCTACCAGCTAACTTAATCCTCTAGGATATGAGCCCATTATTACTACAGAGTTCATTTAGAATCAGCGCTTAAACTTTTATTGTTTATATTATTGTAACTACGATAATAATATGTAAACTATTTTAATTCTATTGGTGAATATTCGATTGATTAAGTTCAGATCTACTTCGTCACTCTCTTCGATATTATACGTATAATAGAGTCCAAACAATATGTTAGAAATAACGACCTAGCAAGCGTTTGATTATTATTCAATATTAGATTATTATTACTATTACTAAATGCTACATTATTAAATAAGCGCAAAAAATTGTAGCGCAATGCCGCCAAATTAACGAGCTTCGTAATAAAGATAATGTCAATATCATCAAGCGTTTCAATATTATGCTTAAGTTTTGTATAATCAGTTCTGCGTGTTTTTGAAAACTACGCGATTCACGTAGAATCTCGCTGAGCGGTGTACTAAAGGCATATAAAAACAAGCTAAGCCCCGCATTATCAAATGATTCCTGCGCTGTGTCTTGTCTTGCTTCTCTATTAGCCGGTTATTGAATGGAGAATTTCAATGAGTAAATACGTACAGTGCTACACAAGAAACAAGTCTCGCGGATATACCTGCGCAGATGACCAAATTTTGGATGTGCGGCAAGTTGATCGACCAATCAGATAGTTTTATTTTATGGCAGGCCGCGCGTCTTTGTTGCTATTGGTTGATTCAACGTCATCGATGCAGTTGACTATTAGTTTGGCAATATTAGCGTGAGCGAAATAGGTAGTGCTACTGCGGAAATCAATTCTGCACCTTAACCGTATCGGTTAAAGATCATGTTGAATGTACTTATAGCTTCGGGTACTTTCGTTACACTTCTTCCTAGTCTGCGCGAACGTAGATTCCCGAAGGGACTTTTATGATGTGTAGTACTGTAATATCAACCCTTTGTATGTCCCCACTACTGGGGCACGGGTCTCTTCCTGCATCACAGGAAGGTGGATCTGGATGGATGGATCAACCACGTACACAACTACGATGAACGTACTATTCGTGGAGTTTCGCTGAGTGGTTCGCGTTCCCAGTATTTCAAGACTACGATGCAATACGTGGACTTTTGCTTTACGGTTAACTATTGAACGGGGCTAATCGCGATAATTTATTAGGTAAAACGTTAATTACTTTAATTCCCGACGTTTCGGCAGCGTTGCAGTTGCGCCGTGGTGACAGGTAGACTGAAGTAGCGAGTACAGTGAATTATTGTGGGTAGTCACTTTTAGTTTTCGGTAATGAAGGTAATTACTTAGTAGGTACCTAATAAATAATCGCGATTAGATCCGTTTAATATTTACCTATGTATGAGTATCGCGAATCATTATGAAATAATTTCGCTACACGGTCGGTACACTGAAGTACTAATACTGCGCCACTGGGTGGTTGTGGTACAGAAAACTTCTCACAATGCATCCTCTTTGGATGCTAAAGGAAACGCTATATCTACGTATCTACGTATGCACTTGCCTCTCTGTGTTATTCCAATCGATCACGGTCAACCACGTGATTTTTCAAAACTACGATGTAATATACGTGGAGCTTCGCTACATGGTTCACGTTCCCAGTATTCCAAGACTACGAGTACGATACAATATAGGTAAGTGGAGTTTTGCTACAAGCGCGGTATACCGAAGTCGTGATACAGCGTTATCTGCGGTCTGCACTAACAACACACTACTAATTATACACAGTGCAACTCTTGCTGGTACAATAGTCATAATCAAGTAATAATTAAGGAATTATTTGTTTAATTAATGAGCAGAGCGGTTTATTCTGTATAATTTATTGTTTATGGTTAAAGGTCGTTTTGTACCTATTTTTATTTTAAATATTGTAGTTGTTTTATTCAAATGTCATTGCCGTTCTCACACTTTGGCTGTAGCTGAAAATCAGTAGAATATCTACTTATTTAAAGTAGGTACCATTATACTGAGATACGGCCTTTTTGAGCTTATGTGGCACACCCACATACAGCCTAAAATGCCGTAGAACTCGATGCATGTGAGTTAGTATTTAAGATAAAGCTGTATTTGTACTTAAACTATTTTATGTAATTATTTTTTATGTGATGCTTTATGTGTGTGTGTGTCTTTAAGCAAAAATAAATGATTCATCTATGTATCTATCTATCTTGTCTCGCAGTGTTATTCCCACGCCACTGGGTGATTGTGGTACAGAAAACTCCTCACAATGCACCCTCCTTGAATCCAAACGGAAGCCTTGCACTCGCGGTGGTACCGCCGGCAGCGCCAGCGCACCTTGCCTCCCACACCGTCGTAGTGCTTGCCAAAGCAAAACCGGTTCACGTACAACGTCGGGCGACCATTCTCATACGTGCATTGGACGTCTGGAACAGAAAGGGCCAAATTTTGTCAGTCGACCAAGCGGAAAATGTGGGTCGCATCGGCGTGGCATGTAATATGTTATCTAATATTGTTTGGTTCCGCCGACTACCCGTATTTCAGTTTCCGTTTCTTCTTTTCCGTCAATGGTTGTCTGGAAGAAATTACTTTTAGTAATAAGGCCGCCACTTGTACTGTACTGTTATTTTATAAGTCTCTTATGTAATCCCTGGTGTACATGCAATAAAGAATATTCTATCTATCTATCTATGTCGCGCGTTATGAAACTGCCTTGCAAGTCTTTAGAAACAATGTTCTCTGTAGTTTTAAGAACTCAATTTTAAACCGTGTCCTTGTGATTTGACAGAAGTGTAGTAGAGTTTAAATAGTAGAGAACACATGTCATGTTATTGAATTAGGAATTATATAGTTATATATTAAACGCGTGTAATCGCGACTATCTATTAGGTAATTAATTTTTACTTAATAAATAATCGCGATTTTATCCGTTTAATACATTACCGTGTATAAGCATCGCGAATCATTAACAAATACGAATTCAATATCCGGCTACAGGCCGAATTTGAATTTGCAGTTTGCAATAGTATGTCTTAATGATTCGCAATACTCATACATAGTTATATATTGGCAACTGCAACGCTGCCAAAACGTCGGAAATTAAGGTTATTACGTTTTAACTAATAAACAATCGCAACTAAACCCGTTTAATATATAACTAAATACGAATTCAGCATTGTAAGGTTTTTGTCAAATTGTTGCTTCCGAAGTCACTGACATTGCTTTATTCAGTGAAATCTCGGTGGATGATGCCAACATAGCGATGACCATAGTCCAATCTGAAGGAAACGCTGAGAGATTCTTTACATCATTTTATTTCAGTAACACAACTGAGATGGAACAATAATGAAACATATTTGAGGGAGTAGTCTCAAATAAATAACAAACGGAAAAAGTATCCCACCATACCATGACGACCTCTGTGGCGTAGCGGTAGCGCATCTATCTACCATGCAAGAGGTCCCGGGTTCGAATCCCGGCTGGGAACAAAAAAAAACCCCAGGTCTTGGATGTTTACATGCTTGTGATGTCGTTGTTTCTGGTTCCCACGACACAGGGTATCCTAGTGTGGGGCCAGAAGCAATGTATGTGCCTGTATGTAAATGTTACGTTACGTTACATTGTACATTCTAAAACAAAAATTTGGGCTGAGCTGCGTTTGATGCGCATGATTCACATCTGGGAGCCAATTCTCACTTTATTAGCAAATAATTCGTATACCACTCTAAAGCGTATGACTTTAATTCTACATAAAATGTCGCATCATAATTACCATGCGATTATGTTACCTCAAAGCGAGCGAAATTGATTAGCAAATTTCCTCATACAACTTTGTGAGAATAAATTAAACTGAATCGGCTCCCAGCATGAACATCTCACAACTTTTCCCACCAATCGCATGCCATACAGGAAAATTACATAAAAATCTATGATTATAAGTAAGCGATATAGCTCAGATAATTAGCTAGCTGAAGTGGCAGTGGCCTGGCCATGTCTCGCGAAGAACCGACAACCGCTGGAGTAAACGTGTTCTTGAGTGGAGACCGCGACTCGGCAAACGTAGTGTGGGACGCCCTTCGTCCAGGTGGGAATACAATCTGCGAAAAACTGCAGGCAAATGCTGGATGCGGCAAGCTGAAGACAGGGCGCTATGGCGATCACGAGGGGAGGGCTATGTCCAGCTGTGGACTATAGCCTGATGATGTTGAATCAGTGATTATGGGTCAACGAGCTCTTGACAATTTTACCGTCAACGGTCGATATTACCGCTTTGCACTCGCGGTAGTGCTGCCGGCATCTCCAGCGAATTTTGCTGCCGCTAGTGTAGTGTTTGCAGAAGCGAAACCGGCTCATATACAGCGTAGGCCGCTTGCCATTCACGATCGCGTAGTTCAAATCTGGAATTGAAAGGTTCTCATTAACCGCAAGGAGCACCTAGCAGACTCAGTGCGGAGCCCGTGCCTTGCACCGCCATACAAACTGGGCTTCAACTCTGTTGCTTTTTTATATAAACGTCCCACAGGCATTCTCTCAGAGAGCGAGAGAGTATGGGCTTAATTACACCGCGTGCCCGCCGCGGATTGGCAATTTCAAGCGCTGAGGTATTTGAACACCTCAGCCTTTTAGGTTTCACGATGTTTTCTGTCACCGTTAGCTAGTGGTATTGCTACTTAAACTTCACAAATGTATATAACTTAGGTACAGTGCTACACAAGAAATAAGTCTCGCGGATGTACCTGCGCAGATGACCAAATTTTGGATGTGCGGCAAGTTGATCGACCAATCAGATAGTTTCATTTTATGGCAGGCCGCGCGCCTTTGTTGCTATTGGTTTATTCAACGTCATCGATGCAGGTGACTATTAGTTTAGCAACGTACCCGAAGCTATTAGTACATTCAACATGATCTTAAACCGATACGGTTAAGGTGCAGAATTGATTGCCGCAGGAGCGCTACCTATTTCGCTCACGCTCGCTAATATTAGCGTGAGCGAAATAGGTAGCGCTCCTGCGGCAATCAATTCTGCACCTTAACCGTATCGGTTTAAGATCATGTTGAATGTACTAATAGCTTCGGGTACGTTCGTTACACTTCTTCCTAGTCTGCGCGAACGTAGATTCCCGAAGGGACTTTTATGTGTAGTACTGTACGTGAATTGTTAAAATTATCTGTAATAAATCAATTTTTAATTCAATGATCATTTCGGTAACAAACACACTCATTACTGAATTTACAGCAACAATACTACTCGCTACAGTCGCTTTGTGAAGGAAAACATCGTGAGGCAACCTGAGCATTGGGGGCTCTCACATGGTGAATACTCTCTTTCTGAGGGACGACCTGTGCCCTGCAGTGCAATAATGTAGATATGCTGCTTATGTTTATGCAGAGCGGAATTAAGGTGGTATTTACAGCGCCATGTCAGCTCCTCTACTTACCAACAATGATCTCAAAACATCTGTTTTAAGGGTGCAAGGTTTTTATTAGACATACAACGACCTACGACAATACGTTTAGAGAACACGAATCAAGGTTTGCACGTGCTTAGAGTAACAGAATCAAAATGAAATTAGAATCTCTAAGGGCGAGATAAATAGTCGTTGCTTAGCCCAAGTCCGTACTCATGCTTCCCTTAGTATTACTTCAGGCTAACTTAGCTAAGTATCAATACGTTACTAAAATATACGTTTGCTTAGCTAAGCATGTTCTTAGGCCAATGCTAAGAATTAGTCCGGGTTTCGCGACTTAGAGAGTGTCAAAGTACTGTCTATGATAGACAAATCGATTCTTAATCATGTGCTTTCGCTAAGACTCGTTCTTAGAAGCGACTATTTATCTCGCCCTAAGACTTTTAGGCTTAGAAGACTTAGAAGGCTATTCACAAGGCAATCATTTCTTTTCGATGAGTTTATTTCCAATTCTAAGTACGATCAAACGTTCATTTGTAGCTTTTAAACTTATTGATAAAGTTTTATTTCGATTTCGTTTGGAAAATGGCCTCTTGAGGCATTTCCCATACGAGTGTATGGGATTAAGAGGCTCCACGTAGTTCACTAGCGCCACTAGTGAACTACGTAAAAAAATATATTTTTAGTGACGCTAGCATTAAATCTGGATTTGCAACTGGAGTCACGCACTTTTGGGCCAAATAATATTTGCATAATAAGAAGATCAGTACATACAGTAGACAGTAATGTCGCGTTTATTTGCTTAAAAGTTGTATTTAAACTATTTTAGCTACTTAAGTAAACACGTCACAACCAAAATGCAATAATTATCTATAAGATAAAACTTAAAATCGATCAAGAAGTGACTTCTAAAAACTTAACACCTTAAAATGGCATGTACAAATCTAAGCATTACTAAATAGTATATAATTAAGTGTAGATAGGGTAAATAAGGTATAGGTATTTATTTCTTTATTAAAGCAACTAATAGTTTCGAAATAGTAGTTTCTTTAAAAAAAGTCAATACACATTACCTATAAATATTTGTACATAAAATTGTCACACCGCTTTGTGTGGGAAGCTGTATTTTATTGCATTTTTCTATTTTACGCTGTATAAATAAATAAACATATTATCATATTGATCTGTAGCGAAATTTCACGTTAAAATTAAATACTTACAAAGGTATTAATGCTTAAAATACAGAGATATTTTTAAGGAAACACTGTCGCCTAAAACCAGATCTATAATTACAATTAACTGATACTCGTATTTAACGATTATAAATCACGATGATTTATTTAATTAATTATTTACCAATAGTAAGAACAATGTCGAATACAGATGTAGGTATACACTATAAACATATAAATACAAAATAATCACATAATGGTAAAAAATCGTACAGTGAATACTGTCCACCAATGTATATGTATACAAATTTCTGTCGCTTAAATCTATAACTTAAATAAAATACAGTTTACTGCTCCTGTTTTCTGTCATGGAACATTACAGAAAACAATCAGTTTACAATAATTCGCAAGTCATTACTCTAGTATAGAAAATGTTTTGCACGCGGAGAACGGATTATTATGTCATGTTTTTAGCAGGGGGAGCGTCTCAAAGGGTAAAGTAACATGTCGTGGCTCAAGGACCACTTCTGCTAGTGCAATTTTATGGCAAAACTTTTTAAACAGCATGACTCAAGTGAAAATAAAAGAAAATGTACACACAACATGACCCTGAATGAAAACCAAGATTTTCAAGGGTTAAATTAGGTTATAATGATAATATACAAATGTACAAACAACATTTTTGTTTGAATTACACATTTTACTCTGCACAACGTCAGTGAACTCTCCCAAAAGCCCCAAAGTACTAAAGAGTAAAAGGAACTTAAATAAAAATTGCACAGTTCTGCAGAAGAGAATAAGAACAATACGGCAAATATTTACATAATGTGCATTGTAATGGAGCCAAGATTCTATACAGGGTTCAAATATATGTATAGGGCTCTTCTTAGGATTATAAATACTCAACACGGCTATCAAAATATGCGTAAGAAACATAATACATAATATCTTAAAGTGATATTTTTCGAAAGATCAGGGTTCAGGGTTTAGAATGTCCATTCTATTTAGATAGCTTTATAGATAGAAAACACTTTATTGCACAAAAAAAGGAACATTACATAGATAATTCTTAACCTTAAAGTACAGACAGCGGCTCAACACATAAACACATGGTTAACACGTGGTTTCGAGCATGATCTATCACACAACGCCACTATAAAACCGAAAATCCGTTAAATCACATCTAAACAAATAAATATAAAATTCAAAAAAACATAATGTGTAAATCGCTTTAAAAAATTGTAGAAAAGATTTGTTGTTATTGACAAACTCACGTGTTTCAGGTTTATCACCGACTTAACTCCGGTTTCCTGCGTACACTAACTATCTGTTAATCTACTGTCTATCCACACCTGTCAGTTGTTTTTCTGTAAGCAATTTGTCAAACTGACAGTTAACAGTTTGCTAGCGTGCGAGAAATCGGGAGTTAATCATACATGTTTAGCACTAGCTATTTGCCGCTAGACCACTTAGCTTGGGCAGTGAATTATGCTACGAATTCGTTTACGCCTTCTCAGGATTTCGCAACACAAATAATATGGTCTGTGATCTGAGATTGAGAATAAATTCCGTGACCTTGGGCTAATTCCTGAATCGAGAATTTCGCTAAGTAAATACTTACGATGATGCTGTTGTGCGTATGTAGTACTTTACGAATATCACGACGCGATAAAATCATAACACGAGAATATGATGTTTTGCGCGAATATAATCTCGTTCCCCGGAGGGACCTGTAGTGCTGTCTGTTACAATTTCTCAGAAAAGCGCGTGACAGAACGTTACTTAGTATTTACTTAGTGAAATTCTCTATTCAGAAACCGGCCCTGCGTCTTATAAAACACTAGTTATTGTTAAATCATGATTCCTCTATACTCCTCAAATGCAGCTTAAGGCGGCTAATCAAGGAGTACTTTCCATATAAATGTGGTTAGGTTTTTATTTACTAACGACACGCTGGTTCGCAATGAAACTTGGCCAATACGTTTAGACAGTACACATTATTGAGGTTCGATCGTACTTAGAATTGAAAACCAATTTCTTAAAAAAGAAATTATAGCCTTATACTTATTATATATTCATAAAAACTATATAATTTCTTTTTGATAACTTTATTTCCAATTTTTTTCTAAGCACGACCGAACATAGATTTTTGTCTACTCAACGTGGTACTTTAATTTCATTCAAAGTTTAATTGCAATTAATCTTTGAATTAAATTAAATTACGTGATGTTGGATTGCAATCCAACATAAAGTTAGTAACTAAAAATCAAATTACGTTTGTATGGCATTGCTTCATAAGGGAGCACCTTAAAATGTCTGTAGTATGGGCCGACCAACGTAAACAGCACTGCAAGGAAACATGTTTTTTGTAAAACAGTCTCCTTGCAGTTTCTAGTCTACCGACCCCGCTTTACTATGGAATATCGTGGTTATGGGCATCGTTTAGCTTGATGATGTGATTTCCTAGAGTGATGGCGATGGCACGGCACTTGGCGAAGGACCTGCAGCAGCGCCAGCGGGTTCTGCCCTGGCGGCTGGTGTAGTGTCTGTTGAAACGGTAGGCGTTGATCATAAGGACGCTCCGGCCACAGTGCTGGACGAAGGCTGCCACTTTTGCACGGTGGACGTAGGGGCCGGCAGTGACGACGCCTAACTCTGAAAAGCCATCTCTGGTTAGCCCCTAATACGTAATAGAACGTAATGTATTTGTTAATGTGTAACGTCCACATCACACAATCCAGAGGAGAGCGCGAGGTCAAGACAAAAGTTTTGTCCCACTATCGTGTAGCGCTATCTCGCTTTCCGCGGTGAAATAAAGCAAGATGGCACTAGCCAATAATGTCATGAAACTTTTATAGTGGCGAAGTGCTCTGCTAGCTGCTCCTGGACTTGGGGCGCTACTGGTTACCTGGTAAGGTTAGGCTATACTCCACTACCGGGGCCAAGTCAGGGTTAGTGGAGGAATGTAAGACAGTGGCGGGCCTTACTGTTAGAAGTTATCAAGCCACCCATAAGGCCTCTGACACTTAACGACTGCCATTACATCACGTGTCACGTGGTCAACGAGCGTCTTCAGGATGATGCTGATATCGATCGAGAGAGGAGGGCGCTGACGGTCCGCTGTAATATGCTGTCCCGCAGATTTTACCGGTGTACAAGGGAGGTTAAGATTACCCTCTTTAAGGGCTTCTGCCAATCCCTGTATACTTGTGGCTTGTGGATGAGCTATACGCAGCGGGCCATCAGCGCCCTTCGGATTCAGTATAATAATGTCTATGTCGTTGTCGTTGGATGTCTTTGGGACTGCCGCGATTCTGCAGCGCATCGGGGATGTTTGCTGAAGCCCGTGTAGACGGCTTTGCGGCCGTCCACACGGGCTTCAGCAAACATCATCCTTTGCGGCTCTGATGAGCAGAATTCGTGGTGGTTCCAGCGGTATCCTGGGGCTATTAAATGATATGGCGGATAGCCCGTTTTTGAAGCACCACTCCAAGGTGCATTTATATTAGTAGTTTATTATTAAAAAAAAAAACGTTATCTTACTAACACAGACTATTATTATTATTATTTATTCATTTAAGTTGCATAACATTACAGTGAAAACCTTTGCGTTAAGCAATTCATACATACAAAGTATAAACAAGTATTTTAAACAATTCGCTAGTTACAACATCAATGAGAACTGAAAAACATAAAATTTTGAACTGTATAGGTACAAAAAAGATTTTTTTATTATTTATTTTTTTATTTTATCTTATTTTATAAAGGAGTAAAAACAGAATCAACAACAAGCACTTAAATACAGTAAACTACTTAGCTTATTAAATATTCCTCACCGCTAGATAAGAGCTTAGTATGCGATAGGAGTAGAATAGGCATATAAAATTCACGAAGACAATCTCTTGATACTTAAAAAGATACAAAACAATACAAAGCATCTATGTATACTTAGTAATTTACAAAAAAAATATAACAAAAAAAATGCTGATAGTGTAACTATTAAACTCAATGAGATAAAAATTAAATAATATAAATAATAGAGGCTCTTATATTAATAAATCAAATAATCACAAATAAGACGAACGGACTAAGCTAGTACTAACAACTCTATGGATTTGTTTATCTGAATTAAACATATAATAATAATAAAATAATTACATGACAGTCGGCACCAATAGGTTAACATGCCTTGCGAAGCACGGGAGCGCTCGCAAAAAATGCCACTAGCGGTAGTCATGGGATGGTCATTCAGCCAGCACCTGACCGCGCTTGTTGTCGGTTAATCTTAGTGATTAATTCCAATCACCCGATTTCACAAGGCATTAAGGTTGTAGCAGAATACATAAATGATTAACATAATTCCTTATAGTCAAAAAACAACAAGCGGAACTCGTCATCGTTCGAAATCACCTTGAAATTATAAGTTTTATTTGCACGAGCAGACAGAAATTACTTAACAAACCCTTGTCACTATAAAGCTAAAATCTCAGGTTCAATCTGGAGTTTCTTCAGGGTTGTGATTGTGGCAGCCGGATATCCTTGTCAACATTTCTCCGATGGTGACAACGGAAGCCTTGCAGCCACCATGTTCCCTGACACATCTCCACGAGACCCTCATGTCGCGCGTATAGTCTTGACGGAAACTATAACCCTTGTAGCTGAGTATCAAAGCGCCTCTCTTGCTTGTCAACAGACCGAAACGAGTGGACCCTTAAATTTGATAAAATATTGTTTTACTATAAATTGCTTAACAATTCCTTGTCACTATAAAGCTAAAATCTCAGGTTGGAGTTTCTTCAGGGTTGTGATCGTGGCAGCCGGATATCCTAGTCAACATTTCTCCGATGGTGACAACGGAAGCCTTGCTGCCACCATGTTTCCTGACACATTTCCACGAGATCCTAATGTTATTGTTACAGCGTTAAGGAATCGGGATTATGTCAGGATTCATATGTTGATACGGAAGGGAGAAGTCTTTCATTTAGCTTATCTTGTGATCCATAGTAGTATCTGACGAAACTTATTTTGTCGTCAAATATAATTAGGTAAAAAAATACTATGTTTTCAATTAGTTATGACATGCCATTTATAACGGAATATTGCGTCGCATGACATAATATTGTCGTGTTTATAAAGTACACGCCACATTTATTGGCTAACTTAACTTTACCCTTTAGATAGATAGAGAACAGTTTATTGCACAACCAGAAAAATATTACAACCATGATTCTTAAATCTAAGTAATGTTATACAATTGGCGGTCTTATATCGGATCGCTAAGAGCGATCTTTTCCAGACAACCGTTAACACGGCATATTATTAATAATAATAATTAGTCCTATAATAATCACATTATAAGAAAAAGATAAAATTATGAACCGGTAGTGATCTACTATAGTTAAAAGAAATCTACAATACGTAACCTCATAACTATGTCTCCACATTTTCCGGATTATTTAGCATTTTCTTTGTAGCTTTTAGGGGCTGGTTCAAAGGATAATATAATATTTAATTCGGATCGATCTACTTTGTAATTATTCTCTAAGGCTCTGCAGAAGTTATGAGTAAAAACAGATACATGCACTGCTTAGAACTTGGGTAAATTTTAATTAAAAAAAATAAAGCCTCTCTGGATCTTAATATCACACACACACATACACAAACACACACATAGGTTAAAAAATATAGTTAGAAGTTTTGCACGTTTAATATTACTGAATACTACTTAGGTACTTGATATTCGACGACCTCGGTGGCGCAGCGGTGTGGCACGCTGACTGTAAAACCGTCGGTTTTGGGTTCGATCCCCGGCCGGGTCAAACTAGGAAACCAACTTTTCTAGTTTGTCTCGAGTCTTGGATGTTATCTCTGTATTTATTGTATTAAATCTATCGTCGAGTTGGCACTTATAACACAAGTCATTTAGTTGTACTTAGTATAGGGCTAACGCGATCTGTGTAATATGTCCATGATTTTTTTTTATTACGCATGCTAAGTTAGACATCTTATGGGAAGGCAGTGGCTGAAAACCAGCGCTGTCTGGGGCTGACCCAGGTCAGCGCCAGCTGAGCCACTACCTTTTGCCTTACTTTATAATAGCTAGACTTAAGTCTTATTTTGTTTAAGTTGTTTCAACAAACATAACTTCTGTCATGACAAACAAAAGCTTATTCGATACCCCAACAAGGCAGCAAAAAAAAGGCTCACTGTATGGAAAGAATAGTATAATAATAGATAAGTAGAAGAGTAGAAAAACGATAAAAGTTGATAAGATGGGAAGGCGAAAGTGAAATACTGACTTATGCTGTAAAACAACGCAAGTGTAATTATTGTAAGTTCACGGATAAACTTTGTACGTACAATAATTAACATAATTACTTATAAATAAAAAACGACAATGATAACTAGTTACCGTTTGGATATCACGTTAGAATTCTTCATTTCATTTGCACGAGGACGAAAACAGAAATTATTTCCCTTGTATTAAGATACGATCTCAAGATGAAGTCTGTTCAGGCTCATGAATGTGGAACCCCGACATCCTGATTAACACCATTCCGACGGTGACAGCGGAAGCCTTGCAGCCGCCATGTCTCCTAACACATCTCCAAGAGATTCTGACGCCATGCGAATAGTCTTGACGATAACTGTAGCCCTCGTAGCCGAGTATCAAAGCGCCTCTCTTGCTTTTCGTCAGACTGTAACCAGTGTAACCTTGAATTGGATAAAATGTTGTTTTACTAAAATGGTGGTAGCGCAGCGCTAGAACGCCGACCTCACAATAACTTTGTGTCTTAAGTATATTTTGTTCACCAACACCACGAAGTAAATCATAGTGAGGTAGCCGAAGTGCGGCGTGCTCATCTTAGCGCTTAAAATCGCCTATCTGTGTGGTGATTATATCCATAGTCTCTCTCTGAGAAAAGGCCTGCGCCCTACAAAGGGATATAGTGTTATTTCTAAAATGTGCAAATAATTATTGGCAACCACTTTTGTTCTAGGAGTTTTTCTCAGATTTTAACTTTCGAAATATAAGGGATAAACCCAAATTTGTTTAAATTGGCACGTTACGCGCTCTACCAATATTGCGGCCTTAATTAACTTATTGCTCTACGATAGGAGTTAGTTTAAATATTTTTTAGACCTACTTGTTACAGAAATTGCGTATTTTAGAAATCAGGATTATTTCAATACAATAGGCTGCTTATCCTTTATATTTCGCTGTAAATTGCTACGGCATCTATAGGTAACATTAATATATTGACAAGTTGTCGAATGAAGGCGTCTTTCCATGAAGCTTTTATAATTAGGAATTATGCCTGACTTGTCTCTGACGAAGCTTATTTTGGCGTCATTTGTTTAATGGTTTGGTGATAAAATGACCAGTGTTAATTAATTCTGTTATACTGTTATTCATGCAAATTTAGTCAAAAAAATATTGGTTATATAATTACAGGCTTAAAAATACAATCGCATACATTTTTTTTTAAAAAAGCAAAATCTCCAAAACAGGAAATAAATATATACACACCAAAACAAAAACGAACAAAAATTTACTGTCGAGGAAACCGCCCCGCGACATAGTCGACCCAAACATTCCCATTACAGTGCAGTGGAGATATCCTCTGAATCAAGAATGCTCCAGAGCGGTAGTCCATGCCACGGTTCTTCAGGCACGCCCTAACACTTACAGAGGCTCTTCCCTGGACTGCCTAAAACTTTTTTCACTCAACGGCCAGAGGCACAACAAAGTTACTCCTCTATACGTGACACTTCAGACACGTGTGACTAGCAGCCGCCTCAGCACGAGGCATAGGAGAAATGCCCGTAGAACCTAAATGAGGCGGCGCGAACGTACAAACGCATGTGGCCTCTCAAAGTATGCAATAACTCGTCTTCCCATGGAATAATAGTGAGATCAGTCCTATGGCGCAAAGGTATTACATTGTCTCTTTCCTAAAGGCTAGCTTACAAGGATTAATTACAGTGTATTACTTACTGAAATTCTGTTTGGAATTAATGCCATTTCAATGCATTAGTATTAGGATGTAGAGTACCTAATTTGTAATGTATCGCCAAAATTATCTTGATTTTAAAATGGCTACCTAGTTTTACTTGCATCGTTGACGTAAGTAGTCACAGTTTCTGTGAAAATTTGAATAAAATACTTTTATTCGATTTGTTACTAGTGAACAATATTTATGGAGAAAATTGAAAATATGTTTCAGAATCAAGTTTTAATGTACAAAATGAAAACACAAAAAAATTATATCCTTTTACACGTGATATTACTAACAATAATAATAATTATTCCTATAATAGTGAAGTTGTGAGAAACATGAAACATAATAAACTGGTATTGATTCATCACCCACAAGAAAATACTGCAATACCTAGCTTTGTATATCACAAAGTAAGATATTGCTAGAAAAACTAATGCGATTAATATGAAACAAAACTTCAATAGTCTACTCTGGTTAGTTAGGAACTATATCTTCAGTATTTTCTGGAGACATTCCAATATTCAGTCCAAATAAGGCATTCATTTGACCCTCAATAGGATCTTCACCATCGACGTTAAGCAGGGTGTTTATATCATCGTTCAAATTATCGATATCAACATTTTCAGTATTTTGCTTCGTGTCTTCGGAGAGTTGATTCTCTGTTACAGAGGATATTATAGTATTTGGTTCGGGTTGATCTACTTTGTAATTATTCTCTAGAGCTGAGGTATGAGTTATTATAGATACAGGCACTGCTTGGACTGGTTCCGTATTAACGAAATTGGTGTCATTATTTTGTGGAGTAATAAGCGGATCTTCAGGGACATTATTAATTACAGATTTGTCAGCTTTATCGTCATTTTCTACAACAGTCTCTTGTAAAACGGGTGCAAAGGTTAACGATTCTGGAGACTTTTCGGAATTTGACGACTTTTTGTTTTGAAGTTCCATTTCTTCGCCATCCGACAGAATCTCTATCGGCGCTTCATCACGTACTACTTCAATGACGTCATCATCCGAGTTGTCATTCACGGTATCAGTCTGTGACATAATATCGCTGATAACTACGTTCTCACAGCCATCGTTCTTATCTGAAAATGTATACAGATATTTATGAGTACAAACCAGGTAATTTTCTCGTTATTGTCTTCCGTTTATAAATTCATTTTAGATATGGGAACTACTGTTATGGGGTTAGTCATGCTCTTACCAAAATTAAAATAAAATTAAAATTTACAATAACTCAAACTTCGTGTCATCGTAGATAAATTTAATACAGTATAAAAATTTGTATAAAATATGGTTACAACAGACAACAAGAAGTGCACTGAGAATTATGCACTTTTAATAGTCAGTTCTAACGTTTTAATCGATAACGTTTTTATCTATCATACCTATCTAAAACCAATTAACATGATACAGTTATATTAATGAATCCCATGTTTATGGGTTCCAATTATTTCGACAACATTGTCATCGTACGTTATAACGGACGCGTTGCAATTAGTCGACGTTCTTTTGGCACAACGCCAGCGTTTTCTTAAAGACTTGGCCTCCTCTAAGCCCTTGTAGGAGTTGTACCGAAATCCGTTGACCACAAGACATAGGCCTCCGCGTCTCGATTGCATGTAGTAAGGAACTGGAACAGACATGGGAGACAGGTCATTTCTCAGAGATTTAAGTTGTTTCAGTTCGTTGAAGAAACCAAATGAATAGTCAAACTAGGTATGACAAGTCCTCTAGAAGCTCTTGTAGAAGTATTTATTTATAGACATAGTAAAACATACCAAATAATTGAACGTTTAGTAAGTAGTAGTCGAAGAGTAACGATACATACAAAATTATAAAACACTACAATAACAAATTCTAATACATCTAATCCAATCCATCAAATTAATAAAAAGTACGGGGTATAGGTATAACATAGGTGACGTACTATATTCGAATTATACCAAATTGTTAGTAAAATTGGGATATAGTTTTTAGGCCTCTTAGACTAAAACATAAAAATAACTACACTATTTTTATTTTTAATGCATTAACCCGTGCTAAGGAACCAATTTAAAAACCTATTTAGAGGCTAAATTTGTTCCTTAGCACGGGTTAGTGCATTAAAAATAAAAATAGTGTAATCATGTGGGTACAGTGATATCGTTCCGATGTTAAACCTAACTGCAGAGTAGGTAGTCGGGGCTGTAAGTAATGCAATTTGCTTAAGTCAGATGTCGCTGCCTGTACGTAATACAGAGAATATTGTAAAGAGGTTCGAAATTTCACTGATGCCGTGAGTCGCCCATTGGCTCAATTGGTAGAGCGCTGGTACGGATAGCCAGAGGTTGCGGGTTCGAATCCCGGCATGAGTGAAATTTTTAGCCTCTAAATAGGTTTTTTAAATAAAAATAACTAACACGAAAATGGACTTGTAAATCATAGTAAAACATAACATAATGTAAATGTTTACAAATATGTCAATCTCATCTACCTAAGATCTAATGTCGTACTAAAAGTAGTACTATAGTATAAAATAGTATACTAGTGGTATTATACCTGAGATTTCCGCATTTAGCCTAGATGCGCAGTAGTACGCAGCAAGCGCTGAAGTATATGAACACCTAACACTCAGCGTTTCTTGCAATGTCATCCTTCATAGTTAACGTGTGGTACTTTTACTACAAATTCACAAATGTATATTTAATTTCATCCCGCTTTTGTCTGAGTGAGGTCAAGCATTTTTTTAAATACTATCG
This sequence comes from Yponomeuta sedellus, assembly GCA_934045075.1. Taxonomy (NCBI): domain Eukaryota; kingdom Metazoa; phylum Arthropoda; class Insecta; order Lepidoptera; family Yponomeutidae; genus Yponomeuta; species Yponomeuta sedellus. The sequence goes on from OW203730.1 coordinate 19,953,470, forward strand.
AAGTTCAGAAACTGATTGAAATTTCTATAATTAATAACATGAAGTAATGACCTAGGACGAGCAAAGAAAATCCTAAATATTCTTGTTTTCCTTATATTGCTGATTTCTATCAGCGATGAACTTAAAAAACTTTTAAGTACATGCCTAGATTTGAACCCACAACCTAACCATGTGAGGCATTCGTTTTTCGATTGCGCTATTACCGATATAGAAAAAAACTACTATATAGAAATAAATTATAATAGTTATATATTACCTAAACGGTTCTAATCGCGATTATTTATTAGATGAAGAGTAATTACTCGTAAACGTGAACACTTTTCTTCTTCTTCCTCAGGCTATACTAGTCCACTGCTGGACATAGCCCTCCACTACGTAAATAATCGCGATTATGTAACTAAATTAAAAAGTGACTCCACAGATTTTAAGCGACTGCGAAAGCAAGAGAGTTTATATGTTTCGCGCCTGTGTATGTATGTATGTATGTATGTATGTATGTATGTATGTATGTATGTATGTATGTATGTATGTATGTATGTATGTATGTATGTATGTATGTATGTATGTATGTATGTATGTATGTATGTATGTATGTATGTATGTATGTATGTATGTATGTATGTATGTATGTATGTATGTATGTATGTATGTATGTATGTATGTATGTATGTATGTATGTATGTATGTATGTATGTATGTATGTATGTATGTATGTATGTATGTATGTATGTATGTATGTATGTATGTATGTATGTATGTATGTATGTATGTATGATGTTTCTTTATGACCATGGGAAAGCCAAACGGCCGGATTTTGTTTGTGTTAACTGTCCAGTGAAAGGACTTGATAACAGAAATGTCACTGGCTATTGACGTCCCCACGGCTTTAAGGCTGGACAATATTAGAGCAAACGGATTCCCTGTTTCTCCTACAATCGTAACAGCTGTCAGTTCGCCAAAATGCATAAAAAAAGCATTGGAGAGTTTTAAATAGAGCACTCGCCATCACTCATGTCCCACGGAGGGACCCTTGCCTGCATTGCAATAAGGACGGAAATGTGTAACTCAATGGATTTCAGCGGTGTCGTGGACTTTTATAGCTATTTTAACTGATTATTTTTAGTGTGTGAAAAGCCAGGCCTTGACTCTACAAACCAGTTAAATTATAGAAATGTTTATAATGTTCTTGAAACAAATTACTAGAGAACAAGTAGGTGTCAAGTGCAAACAGGATTCCAAAATACTTCAATACATATGTTGTAGATGTTATTTAGTCGGAATCTTAAATTATAGAGGATCCAAACTGACTTTCGAAATACACAAAAACTTAGAATTAAAACAAATTGTGAATTATTAAAAAAGGATTGTTATTTGATTGCTTCTTGCAATAAATTCCTAGGGAGTTTGTTCAGAATTAGCAACGACTTCTGCAACCTTTAATAGTCTTATAACATTATCTAAAGTAACTACATTCTTGCATGTGATTGGAGTCATTATTATGTAAAAATTACATTCCAAATGAGAAAAATGAAGGACCCATAAAATCGTGACTATTGCATCAACTTTACAGAAAATACTTCACGAGACCGGTAACGTAATACATTTTTGCTAAGCCAATTAGAATCAATGTGACGATAAATGGTCATAGAAAGGTCAAGACCCACCAGACATTTAATTTACTTCTGTATAAAACTGTAAGCACTATGTACTCTGTATATGAAAATATGAAATAAAACTTCAACGCTCGTAACATTTTTGTAACCAATGTTACATCTTAAAAGGGTCCAATCCCAATTATTTATTAGATAAAATGTAATTATCATAATTCCCGACGTGATATGATGTGTGAACATTGCAAGTCATTGAGAAATACATTTTATTTAAACGTCATTAGTACCTATATATATAAGCAGAACTGTTTTACCTGTTTTTAATTTTAATAAGATGAATTCACATATACTAGGGGTTCAATAGAATTAAACGACAAGATATGCTGAATGGCCGAATTTGAATATACGAGTATGTGGCTTGATGTGTTTCGGTTCTCGTCCGTAAATCTTTGATAGCTGTCACACATTAAAAATATGTAACTAGATTATAAGCTTTGAACAAAACATTGTAAAATGTTACAATCACATAACCTAAAGTTAATATGAGGTCCCCGCCTGCTGAGGCTTAAAATATGATAGACTTGTATAGGACTTTTCGCAGTAGGGTTTTTTTGATTTGTAATAATTACCTATAAGATTTCATTAACAGATATAGTAGTTTTCTATAACACCCACCAGATGGCGTAGTAGGTGGAAATGAAATGGTATTGAAATTGTAAACTTTGATTTCGTGCCATAGTTTTCCATGATTTTTCGGTGATACTTACAAGTTAGTAAGAATATTTAAAAAATAGTATAGATGAAATGAGATAAATTACTGTATAAATGTAATTTTAAGTTAATGTAATACATACTTTTGTATAGCACTTTAAAATGTTGCGTGCCCTACAGGGTCCACAAAGATCTTATCAAATACTTAACTGTTAAGTTATAATGTAACAACCTTGAAACTTGTGGAATGCAATAAAGTATTGAGTATTGAGTTAAAGTATCACCAGAAAATCATGGAAAACGGTGGGCGATTTTTTTGCACTTTTCTAATGATTATTAATATTTTCGTTGTCAATGGTTATGTTCACCTATTCGAGCGACGATAGTATCTTCGAAGGTTATCATTTTAGCGTTGCAGCAAGGCTTGGAGTAATTTCTAGCGCACACCCAAGTAATTCTATAAGCTTTGGCGTGCTTTTGGTAGAAGCGATAACGCCCCATGTGAAGAATTCTGGCTCCTCGTTGCGACATCGTGTAGTAAAGGACATCTAAAATGTTAAATGTGTATACAGAGTGTGAATACACTCGAGAGCAGTGAATAAAATCACTCACAAGATTCTTGGCTTTCCTTGACATGCTAGGTCAATAAAATAACTACTTTATTAACAAAAAAAAAACAACTACTTAAAGCCCCTCACGGAGCAACAATAAAACGTCCTTTATTATACGTTTTATCAGACTTAAAAAAAGGAGATTCTCAATTCACTGTTATATTTTTTTGTGGAATATGTTCATAAATAATTTGTTACCACGTTGTGATGAAATTTGTCAAGATCTGTTTATAGGATCCATCCTCTTCTGTACGGAGTGTGTATTTGTCCTCAAGGAGCAATTCCATATTTAAAACGTAGTTTGGTTTTAAATTCACACAATTCATATCTGGCTGGACTGGCACACCCTGAAAGCTACGTATTCTCAGCATTAATAAGAACATTTATTCCAAAAGAAGCAAGAAACGATTGCTTCCGTAGCAATAGTTTCATAAATAAATGAATGAATGAATGAATGAATGAATGAATGAATGAATGAATGAATGAATGAATGAATGAATGAATGAATGAATGAATGAATGAATGAATGAATGAATGAATGAATGAATGAATGAATGAATGAATGAATGAATGAATGAATGAATGAATGAATGAATGAATGAATGAATGAATGAATGAATGAATGAATGAATGAATGAATGAATGAATGAATGAATGAATGAATGAATGAATGAATGAATGAATGAATGAATGAATGAATGGATAAAGCAATAAATAAATACCTAACACAATACTTGTTCAGGTCCAACCTAGGATAGCCTGTGCTATGGTAACCAAACTGGGCAACGGCAACATAAATAAGTAAATACACCCAGATCAATGCCAATTGTACAAAGATACGACGGGCCCCAGAGGAAATCTAACCCACACGACAAGAGAGCACTTAGAAGCAGACTGTAATCAAAGGAAGACGCAGTCTGTAATCAAAGGATATCGCGGATACGCGTGGTGACCAACCATCTACCTGCGGAACTCCAGCATGTCAAACGAGTTCTTCGTGCAAACAAGCTGCAAGTTCCGCGTGTCCGTCGCGGAGGATGTGTCAAACCGGACACAGTCGAGCGAGTTCCAGCCTACCTGCCATTCGTGAGAGGAATGACTGACAAAATTGGGAGTATTTTGAAACGCGCCTCAATCAGAACCATCTACCAGCCGCCAAGAAAGATACACCTATTCATGCGAAGTGTCAAGCACAGGATTCCCTTACAAGAGGCAGGAGTATACAAGCTTGACTGTGAATGTGGTTCCTCGTACATTGGTCAAACCAAGCGTACCATAGCTGAGTGGGTGAAGGAACATATCGCGGATGTGAAACATAAGCGTTCTGGAAGATCTGCAGTCAGCTAACATACACTTAGCGGTACCAACCACTTCATACATTTCGATAAAGTTAAAGTTCTAGCCCGAGAAGACCGTTTCTTCCCTAGAATGATACGCGAGGCAATAGAGATCCGCCGCCGCTGGCATCCAAATTTTAATAGAGATCGTGGTTGGAACATACCGGTAGCATGCGAACCAGTGCTTAAGTGCATGAGACCCCTTTGCTAGAAGTGTTACTGTAGAGTTAAAAAATTTAATTTTCAATTAATAATCAGTATTTTAAGTTAATGTAAAATAATTAGTTTATAATTTAATTTTAACTTCAATTACTAATAATCGATATTGTTTATCTCTACACACACAGGTTATCCGTCAAGCGCCTTGTACCAATCAATACAAACAACATTTACCATGAGACCAACCCTTCCGCCTTTGTACATAAAACAAACAAACGAACAAACTCAGAAATCGCCGGGAAAATAGCCACCACATCCCAAAACCACATTACGGTATCAACTAATGGTGAAACAAAAACATTTTAAAAAACTATTTAGGGGCTAAGAATTGGGAAAGAGTGCCGTACTGGCACGGTTAGCCAGAGGTCGCGGGTTCGAGTCCTGGCATGGGTGGAGTTTTTAGCCTCTAAATAGGTTTTCAAAATTGTCCTTAGCACGGGTTAGTGCGTTAAAAAGAACAAAACCACAATAATTTATGCCGTCAAATGAAACCGGGGGTGACACTAAACTAAGTCATGAGTTCAACGTCAGCTCTTATCCACTTAAAACAATTTAAATTAAAAAGAATACAACCAGATGATTAGTTTTGCGTACGTATATTTCGTAGAAAATGAATTAATAAATTATTAACTATATTTATGGTTATGTTAAGAGGGCTAATAATATATTGTCAATAATAAAATGTTTTTTTAGCCATATCAAGGCTGATACACCTCACGTATGTTTGTACAATGTATTATGCTCCGTGTCTCCCATAGCGCAAATGCATAAATAAATTTCAACCACAATGACAACCATTTTTAGCACCTACAGTCTAGAACCTAGGATCAACAACGTAGGACTTTAAGGGAATAATGCTTCGCGCTATGATAACCAGGCAAGGACACACAGACATTGAAATACACTCAGACTGAGTTAATTTTTACAAATCAAACACGCCTCCGTCACTAGTCAAGCGTGTTCAGTCAATCGGTACATCTCATGTAAGTGATGCAATTTACTTAAGCCAGATGTCGCTGCCTTTACGTATTACAGAGAATAGTGTAAAGAGGTTCGAAATTTCACTGATGCCGGTGAGTCGCCCATTAGCTCAGTTGAAAAGAGCGCTGGCACGGATAGCCAGAGGTCGCGGATTCGAATCCCGGCATGGGTGGAATTTTTAGCCTCTAAATAGGTTTTTAAAATTGTCCTTAGCACGGGTTAGTGCATTAAAAATAAAAAATAAATAGTATAGTCTAAAAATACACTCTAAAGTCTAACCCATGAGTGAGATGAGTTGATATAAGTATATTGGGGTGGCTCGTGATTATGCTCCATCTGTCCCATAGCGTAGCTCTCCCCACAGCTGGTGACCTTGGCCTTGCATCCAGCGTCCCTCTTGGAGCAGTACCAAAGCACCTGGCCACTCTTGCTCGTCCAGGTCTTTTTGAATGTGTGGTTCTGGAAGTACAGCAGCGGATTCTTCTTCTTGTTCGATGGAATGAAGAATACTACAAAACAAAATAGGACTCGGTAGCCTTCTAAAACTTGATCTTAGGGATTAATTATGCGGCCTGTATTCGTTCCACTGCAGGACACTGGGCGTCTCTCGGAGAGAGTATGGGATTAATCACCACGCGTGCCCACCGCGGATTGGGGATTTCAAGCGCTGAGGTATGTGAACGCCTATCGACAGGGAAACATCGTGAGGTAATCTAAGTATCTTTCAAGTAACCTCACGACGTTTTCCTTTACCGTAGCCGTTACCGTAGAGTGGTATTGCTATTATAACTTCACAAATCTCCGTAAATTAGAAAACAAAGTCATTGGTACATGCCCAAATTCAAACCCACGACCTCCCGAATGAGAAGCCGACGTTCTACCGCTCCGCCGCCACCGCAAAAGGATTATTATTAATCGATAGCGGTTTATGGGATTTTAGCATAAGAGAGATAAATTCCAGTTTTTAAACTTTTATTTTAAATGTCTGCAACATACTAAATATATTTTAACAAAGATATTTTACTAAATCCATAGGTATTTTAATTTTTTTTAATACTCATTTATGCTGAATAATTATTTGACACCCTCCGGGTAAGGGTCCCTAAAACAGAGGGAGTGCGAGTAATACGCTCGACGAAGGTTCCGGATTACAACATAATACAGAGTGTTTAATGCATCGTATGCCAAATTAAATTAACGACAAACCTTTAATATTTAAAATCCCGATTTAAATATTTTTGCAAAATCCCACACTATATCAGTCACAATCCCACACTACATACTCAAATAATAAAAGAACAAAATATGTAAAAAAATAGGCTTAAACTCTTTGTATTTATTCGCGTACCCCTGGTATTCTTCTTATTCTTCAGGCTATATTAGTCCACTGCTGGACATTACTTGCGATATAAAAATATTTTTAAAAGTTATCCAGTTCACATATGAAATATGTAATAAAAAAAAACCTCTCACTGACTTCATTAACTACACGTTCAATTTGTATAACTATAATAAAAATTCCAGGCCATACACCAGTCTGAACTTTTTTAACCAATTAGGGGCTCAGGGCAACTCAGCAACGTTTTAACCTCAACTTTTTTTCTGTACCTCCGTTGTTTCTCCCGCCATTTTCTTCTTTGTTCTCTCTTCTCGGCCGGCGTCATAACCTTGATTTTTTCCTTCCGTTTCTTGTACTTCAAGCGTTCCTTTTCTCTCTGCAAATCACACTGTTCCTTATCTGCTTTCAATGCGGCATACCTTATCCTTTCGGCAAACCTTTTCCTCGCAAGAATTTCTTCTTTAGTTTTCTTTTTATAAGTCGTGTAAATCTTTTCAACATCTACGAGTTACAGAACACATCTTAATAGTTGCTTATAAAAACAAAATAATTAAATTAAAATAAATATTAAAGCGCTCGTGGCCTATTTTGTTGCTACGCAAGGCACGTTAAGCAGTTGGTGCCGGCTGCCGTCGATAGATGGCAGTCGTTAAGCCAACTTAGAGGCCGATTAGCTCAGTTGGAAAGAGCGCTGGCACGGATAGCCAGAGGTCGCGGGTTCGAATCCCAGCATGGGTGGAATTTTTAGCCTCTAAATAGGTTTTTAAAATTGTCCTTAGTACGGGTTAGTACATTTAAAATAAAATAATCAAGTTAGAGGCCTTAGGGCGGCTTGAAAACTTCTGACAATAAGAACTACTATTTTTATTTTTAATGCACTAACCCGTGCTAAGGACAAATTTAAAAACCTATTTAGAGGCTAAAAATTTCACCCATGCCGGGATTCAAACCCGCAACCTCTGGCTATCCGTGCCAGCGCTGGCACGGATAGCCAGAGGTTGCGGGTTCGAATCCCGGCATGGGTGAAATTTTTAGCCTCTAAATAGGTTTTTAAATAAGAACTACCACTAGTTTTTTAAATAAGAACTACCACTAGTCTTAAAAGTCTCCAATCCGGACATGGCCCCGTGGTGGAGTATGGCCTATACCTCCCTTAAGAAAGAGACCCGTGGTCCTCGGTGGGCACGTGATGGGTTGATGACGATGACGATTATTAATATTAAAAATTAATCTAAAACTGAAACGGTGTTGCATTAAAAATATATCTGAAACAAATCGACCTATATTATTTACTTACTCATAAAAATTATCTAATCAGTCAAAAGTTTAGAAATTAAACAACCAATGCATTTTTTTCACAGATTTCCTTTAATACTTAACCCACGAGTCCATGGATGGTACATAGGAATATTTCGGCGGTTCGTGGTTATGTTCCGCAACCACCAATCGCACGCTACTATCGCAGGTGGTCACTTTGGCTTTGCAACCGCTTTTAATTTTTGAGCAATACCAAAGCACCTGCCCATGTTTCGTAGTCCACACCTTCTTGTACGTATGGCTCTGGAAATAGAGCAGAGGGTGCTTCTTCTGACCCGATGGGATGTAATATACTTTGAACAAAAAAAGTTACACGTTACTAAGGAGTTCGTGCCTGTTGGGGTGCGCCTCCCTCGAAAGAAAAACATACTCAATCTGTTTTCCATGCGGAAAATATTTTAGTTGCTAGGGAAAGCAAAAGAAAAAAATTTTTTCGGGCGGCGAAAACAGATATGTGCTGTGTAATATTTTATAAAAAAACTTGACCAAACTTGCTTGCGAGTTTTGCGAATACTAACCATCCGTTGCGGGTTTTATGATGAATAATTAGCAGAGTTATTGTGTAAAACCTGCAATGAAACGTCAGCAAAAAATGAAACACGGCTTACCCAAGTAAAGCGTCACCAGTATATAAGCGATGTCAATGTTAGTACATTGAACGAATTGAAGAGTTAAAATGTTATTACATTGAACCTGAAAGCACATAGGTAAACTATTAAGGTAATAGTAGATTATGCATTAAGGGAATAAAACCATGTATTACGTCATGGGCGGTATATTGAATCCTGAGCGGAGCGAAGGACTCCGAGTTAACTCCCGAGCGCAGCGAGGGAGTTAAATTTTAACTCCTGAGCGAAGCGAGGGAGTTATGTAGAGTCCTGAGTGAAGCCAGGGGTTCATACCGCCCAAGACTAAGACATGTTTTATTCCAGAGGTGAATACTCTACTTTTCACACCATCTGGGAGACAATAAAATTTTTCTTTTTTTATTGGTGTTTCGCGCGGTCACACGACACAGTAGTTCAGAAAAAAAAGAAAAAAGGGGTGAGTTTCGAACAACAATTCGAATTTCGAATTGCAATGCGGGGCTTCTTCATAGTTTTCATGCGAATTTTGACATTCTAAATTCAAATCACTTTATTCCCTAGGGAAATTCTTCATTATTATTGCCCTCGAGAGACAAGGCTATGCTTTACGATGATATTTGACGGTACGGCATTGTCGAGCAGGAGGTGTGAAGAAAAGTATACGTAATAAGTTCAATTGCGATTTGACCCGTTATTTTGTTAGTTTACTTGTATGTTTAAGGCAAATTGAAAAAGATGTCTCCTTTCTTTCTAAATATAACATACTTATCATAATTTTAGCTGGGTTAGGGCGCTATCAACAGAAAATAATCGTGTTTATGAATACATTTTTATTCAAGTAGCAGTTTAAAATGTAAAAATACAATAAAACTTAAAGAACTAGTACTAAAAATAATATTAAATGCATGTCACAAACATTTATTCCAACAATGCTAGCAGAAATTCAGGCATCAACATCAACATTGGAAATGGCTAGATGAATGCCTCTCTAAGACCGAACATAGCCCTAACATAGATCAGTTTAAAAATACGTTTAGGAACTAAGTTTGCTACAGCAATATACAGCTTAAAAAATAACGTAAGCGTACTAATTAAAAAATGCAAGCCAATAAACCAATTAATGTTAATATTTTTCCTTGAAAAGAGATCAAAAACCTAATTAGATATGAGAACATGAGTGAGCCGGGCCACGATGACAGGCGGAGACTTTGCTTTTGTCTATGCTTAGTCTTGCGTCCCTCACTATTCTGTGAAACTTTAGCATACCGTATCGTTTAGAAAGCAATCCGGTATTATTACGTAAGTATCCACTGAGTTGCGTGACGTTGATTTTTACTTTTTTAAGCTACTCCGGCTGTCAGATGCATACATTTTTTGGCACTCAAGAGTCGTCTAAATGCTTCACTTGATAGAGTGGAATGCTACGTAATAGGAGGGCTGACCTGCGGAGCTGAAATGTGGATACTCACGGTACGACTAGTCCACAGATTAAAAGTCGCTCAGCGTGCTATAGGTGCAATTAAGGGCCTCCCCGAACGACGTACACACTGAGCCCGTACGTCTAGCGCTCCCTAGGCAACAAGGAGCGCGTCAATCAGAGATTGTTATATTACTTGGGAAAATTTGATTAGGCACTCTCTGATAGTATCTGCTATCGACTGTATCAAGCAGTTAAGCGACAATCCTAGTTGTTATATGTTATAGAAATGCTCGTAGGCATAAGACGAAAAGTTTTGTCGTTGCTTTACCAAATATGTGTGTTGACACATATTTGGTCATATTTATAAAACGCGATTCCTTAAAACATTCCTCATATGCGAATGTGAAGAGAAAGACTTTACCATTTTTATTATTTTGAAAGCTGAAGAATCCTCTCTATAACAGATACCCGCCCTCTCAACGATACTAACCGTCGCTTTCTGAAATAATAATTTTACTAAACGCTTGAGTATTGTTGTCGCGGTATTTTTTGAGAGTCAAACTGATACTTAAGCACAGAATTAGTGTAATTGTCAACAAAAGAACCGGCGGCAATTTCACATTTCCTAAACGGCGATTATGGGGGTTGACCCCTTGATATAGGCCTTTGTTCTGATCATGATGATGATTCATGTACACCACATACAGAAATGTAGTTAGACAACGAAAGTATACTTATTCGCGCGCCTGACATAAGTGCCAGGCAATGGACAAAAGTTACAACTTTTTTACAGATCGTTCTTGCACAAAAGTGTCAGACCAATTACGTTAATAGGAACTTTTAATATCCACGACCTAGAACCTAGTATCATTTAATTGTGACTAGATATCGTTCATACCAAAGACGGCCGTTAAGGCCTAGTCCTGGGTTTTTTGCTTGAGGGTCACGACAGTGTGTCCACTATGATATTAACACGATGGGGAGATCGGTCTGACACAAGTTTCCTCTCTGCTGTTGTCAGCGTAAGACGTCTTTAAAAAATATCAAAATGCTTCATTGAGTAGTGATGCACTGAACACTCAAAGAAGTAGTAGAGAACTTAATTCCACTTTTCGTCATAGTAAAAATTAAGTAGTAAATATTCGGCAGGCTTGGTTTCCATTCAAATTGCGGTGCTTTCGTTGCTTAGCTAGATTCGTGGTTGTGACGAAGATATTTATAAAAGAGAAAAAAAACAACAAAAAAACATTCAATGAAGTGCTGTAAGAGAAGACCAAATTAATACATAAATTAAATTTTCGTTGTGCATCGCTTGAGAATGGATAGATTTTTCATAATATTTTTATTATTAGTAACAGTCCGAATATTCTGTTTAGAAAAATAAAATTCGGTGAAAGTAACCGGCAAATTAGGAAAATCTGGTAGTGTTTGAAACTTTTGAAATTTTACAAAACCATCCAAAACATGTGAAAGAGTCAACGTACGTCTGGGGTCTGTTCCATAGAACTATAATTAATGGTTTACTATGACAATTGGATGTACATTGCAAAGTCAACTAACCCACAGATTAACAAGCAGACTCTGTCCCTCGAATTGTCTTAATAAACTACGAAACTACGAGTTTTATGAAACTCTGCCTAGCTAGGGGAGCACAACGTCACAATAAAAGTTTTAAGCTATTATCGGGTAGCGGCATCTCGCTTTAGGCGGTAAAATAAAGCAAGATGGCGCTAGCAGATAATGGGATAACACTTTTATCGTGACGTTGTGGTCCCCAAGCAGGTCAACTAAATTTCCCTACGTCTTAAACATAATAAATATACATCAATCCTTTTCAGCCAAATTCTACAAATATTCCGCTAAGGTTTCTGTATTGAAAATTTCACTACCTAAATACAGTCCGTTAGCTTTTAGAATATACCTCGGGCTCTAGAGTACGCTTCGGTTTTCGCCGAAAGCACGCGAGGGTAATACTACTTCCTGCTCTGTATAAAACTTTTCTGCGCTATTTTGAAAAGTTATGTAAAATTAAGTGTCATTTTAGTTCCGATATTGATAGTAGCCGAGGTATATTTTAAAAGCTAACAGACTGTACACGAGAATCGTTTTCCTTTTTAGATTGTTAAAAAAGTACGAGTTAGGCAGGCTCACGTGTCTTCTAAGTAAAATTTATTATACCAGAAACCAGCGTTAGGTAACAACTGATTCCTGAATTTAGAATTTCACAATGTAAATACTTACAAGCGTATCTCTACAGATATTTCAAAAACTTACGATACAGACATACACTTACGTAAATAGTTATTATAGTGAAATTCTCAATTTAAATTCCGGTTATTAATGAAAATCTCAATTCTAAAATCAATTACAAGACCAGTATAAGTTCTAAGTTAATTGAAAGCCTTGAAAGTTTTGGTTTCATTCAACTTGGTGTAAACGAAATGTTTAAAATAGTAATAATAATAATAAGAAGATCCCGACCGTATTCGGCCACAGCGACTGGGATCTGACTATTGAGGGCGGCGACGTTCGTGCGCTCTCTGGTGACTGACATAGCCAATGTGCGACCACATTCCCTGCACGTTAGCACCCCTCCAACGTAATTATTTGTCTTAAAATAGTATAAGTCTGTTTAAAATAGTATAAAAAGCGTGAAACTGATGGCTTCGACATTTCTTGAATAAAAATAATAAATGAAACAACCTAGGACGAGCCAACAACTTGACAACTTATTGTCTCGTATTTTAATTAACCATTTCCATCATGGTTTCTTTACATGTAGACCAAAGCTGAATGAAACGAAATCTATTATTTTATTAGTAGTAATGCTCTGCCTTCCTGTTTATAAAACGAATTTATCATACTGATCTGCCCCTGTATGACGCGCAATCGTGTAAGACCAACAGAACTAGGCCTCCGAGCCTGGAAAGACTGCGTGAAAATTGTTTTGCTTCGCATAATTAGGCCCTAGCAAATCCTTCTGGATTCCAATCGTCTGCCAAATTTTAGCCTTACTTTACATATTTTTTTTATGTCACTAATGCTTCGTATCTCAACAGCATTAGGCCGATATTACACTATCATATATTCATCATAGGAATATGATGTCATATCTGTCAAATTCTAGGATATTTTTTTTCTATGATGCTGGTCTTTAATTGCATATTACACATAAGGTCATATTAACGTCATAGGTAATGAAGATACCTATCCCAATGTAGCCACGTTTTCCATTGCTACGAGCGAAATTATAGTAATTGCCCTAAGATTGAGAAAAAAGTAAAGAATAAAAAAGGAACAATCGACGTATTTCGGTTAGACCGCGGATCGGATTGCGAGGCAATCAGAGAGAGGAGTCAATAACATACTACTAGAAAAACTTAGCCTGGAAGACATGATGTCTTACAAATTGTACCCAAGAATGGACGGAGACGTTGTCATTAATTTCAAAACAAAAACTAATTTAAAATGTCCAATCAATGCAAAAGAACATCTACTAGTAACTCTGAAGTTAGAAATATGATCATAATTGTACGCTTGCTGTCAAATAGGATCAAACTTCTATGATCATAGACCATATGAATCATATGTTGACATTACACTGCCATAGATTTTTCATATATAAATATGAGTCCTACATTTGTGATCATATTTCTATGATAGTGTAATATTGGCCTTACGGTGATACGGTGTTAGTATTAGTCTTACACGAGTATCGAGAACAACAATTTAGATATATATAGGAACAAAGTTATATATTAAAAGAGTCTACTCGCGATTTTTAGGGTTCCGTACCTCAAAAGGAAAAAACGGAACCCTTATAGGATCACTTTGTTGTCCGTCTGTCCGTCTGTCCGTCTGTCAAGACCCTTTTTCTCAGGAACGCGTGGAGGTATGAAGCCGAAATTTATATCAATTACTCAGGTCTACTGTCCCTTGAAGCTGTGAAAAAATCAAACTTCTAAGCCAACGCAATCAAAAGATACAGCCGTTTATGCCGTAAATTTTCGACACTTGCAAGGGAATCAAAACCTACAGGGTGCTTCCCGTGAACTCAGAATCTTGAAATTTGGTACGAAGCAACGTCTTATAGCATAGATAAAGGAAAAATTACGAAAACCATAAATTTTTAGTTACATCACATAATATATTTTTTTTTAATAATTTTTAACTTACTACCCATTTCCTCATAAACGCGTAGAGGTATTAAATTGAAATTCATACCAAATACTCAGGTCTATAATACAGGTTTGTACGGAACCCTCGTTGCGCGAGTCTGACTCGCACTTGGCCGGTTTTTATTAGGTAAAACGTAATTACAGTCGTTATTTCGTCGTCGACGCGTCGGGAAATAAGGTAATTACGTTTTACCTAATAAATAATCGCGAGTAGACCCGTTTAATATATAACTATGTATGAGTATCGCGAATTATTAAGAAATACTATATAGGAACATTATACATAGCTTTCTATATACACCTAATTCTTAGCAAGACTTCCTAGTAAGTCTCGCTTAGTTAATTTTAATACTGCAAGAGTTCACGATTATATATATATTTTTATATTTTTTCCACTTAGTTTAAATCTACTACTTTTATGTAAGCTATTTAATACTCTACTTTTATGTAAATATGCTCCTACACATACATATATTTGTTTATAGCAAATAAGTAATAACTTAATTATTTGCTATAGATTGCTTGTTATGTGCACAGTCGACTTCGATAGTATTCAGTAGGTATGCACTGCATTCAGTTACGTTAACGGTGATTTTACAACGAAAAGTAAAGATTAATATTCTTTTGACCGTACTTATTCTTTAAACACTACTATTATACTCTATAGCGGCACTTAAATCAGGTAAGTATTAATATTTGTTTTTATTCTTGGTGTTTCAATTACGTTTTGTGATTATTTGTATAAAATGGCAGCATAATTAAGTCTTACAAAACAGAAGTTACTTTGAATTTTGTTGAGTTGGGTAACGTATGTTTACTTACTCCAAAATATTTATGGACTTGCTATTAACTAAAATGCATTAATTTGTATGTATCTATATTTTGTTGTTTTTTCTTAATTTTTTTGTTTTTACACGACTGCTTAAAGAGCATTTATTTGTGTGTGTGTGTTTGTGTGAGGATGCCATGTTACAAACTAAAACAACCTTAACTACTTATAATGTTTAAATACGGAAAGCAGTGGCAACGCGTCGCTAGAACGCGGGCCTCGCATTCAGGAAGTCGTGTGTTCGAATCCCGGCATATTCTATGACTGAGAGAAGGTCTGTGCCATGCAAAAGGACGTATATAGATTACATAAGAAAAAAAGATTAAAGATCACAGCAAAAAAAGTCAGTTAAATGCAGCCGATGAACAGCTCACGAGAACGACGAGGGCACGGGCGTTTTTGCACCTGTATTGTAGTATCTAACCTTACAAGGTTAGATAGTATTTAAAGATCACTTTAATGATCGGCCCGTTGTAACATGGATAGACCTTCTGTACCTATGCACAGAACTGAAACCGTCCAGCGTGTGTACGTTTGTTTGTTTGAGTTCCGATCGGAACAACTAGTTGATCCATTTAGTTGGTCGGTACGGAATAAGGGTTTTTATTCTACTATGTTAATAATAACTTCCACAAATCTTGCGCCATTCCGATTGTGTAACTTTAAATTACTATTCCAATTTGACAGTCAGAAGATTGGATTCACCCAGGATTTGATGTACATCATCAGCCCAAATAGGATACCCTGTGCCATGGTATCAGGCAAATACTTCATAAATATGTAAATACACCCAGACTGAGGTCACACGGAATCGAACCCACGACCTCCAGCTTGGTAATGAAGTCCCAGACGTGATACCGATAGACCAACGAGTCAAACTTATAAGCTTGTGATAGAATAAAGAAACAAACATTGAAAGGATTTACAGTCTGTTAGCTTTTAGAATAATAACATAATAACAGACATAATACCTAAAGTTTCGGGAAGGACTCTACAAGCAGCCATACATCTGGCTCGTAATAGAATCAAACGGAGAGTGCTGGTGGCGGAAGCTGCCCCATAGTCACGTCCCTCAGCCATGAGGAAACGACAAAGAAGAAGCTTTTAGAATATACCTCGGGTAGAATCGGAACTAATGATCGAATCGATCGATCGAACTGACACTTAACTTTTCATAACTTTTCAAAATAGTGAAGAAAAGTTTTATACACACAGTGCTCTTTACGTGCTTTACGCAAAAACCGAAGCCTACTCTAGGGCCCGAGGAGCATGAGGCATATTCTAAAAGCTAACAGACTGTAGTAGTGTGTAGTGTTGTTAGAATTCTACTATAAATGGAGTAACTTTTACTTGTTTTACGAGTTCATGTTTTATTTTTTTTTGTTTCTCTCTTTATTTACAAGAGGTATTATTGAAGTGTTTAATTTTTATGAACAATATGAGAGGCGCATACAGTGAAATTCAGACTGAATAACATCGTAACTGTAAATTAATATTGTTAGAAAAAGGGTAGAAACGATCACAAGTTTTGTAGCACATGCTTTTAAGCAAATTGTAAATAAATTAAAACTAGCTACGCCCAAAACGTGAGGCAACATAATGACAGCGAAATTCTAGATGATAAATAGTGACAGAAAATATTTAACACTTTGCTCTTTATAAGTATTAAATTAATGGACATTTAAGACAATTAAATTAACACGAAACTCTTAAGTTGAGTTTGAGTCAATACTTCACGATTAGTAACAACGAATTACTAACTTAATCGTTTTTAAATAAATAAACGAATGAAAAAATAGTCTGTCTCTTTTTTTTGTGAGGAATTTTTACATGAAGAACGGGACTGAATAACACTTCATGTTTAAAGAAATTCTCAAGTAAAACAACGGAGTCTATGTCATAAGGTGGGAAATGTAGTCGACCAAACCATAACTGCTGTAGGTCTGTTTAAACTGTTCACGTGACATCTGTAGCACTTGCAAACTATTGCCAGGAACAAAAAAAAAATTCATTGATACAAATCTCATGTGCTGCGGTCGATTTAAGCGGACGAAAATTTTTATGCTTAACAGTGCCATTTTAGTTGTTGTCGCGCAAATAAAGCGCTCTGTCTCGTTCTTTAACATTGCGTAGAGAAAGATGGGTCGATACAGTTCGACAAAACGACATAGCTGCACAATCTATCACGGCTAAAGAATGATCCGCAATTCCTCTACAGGTTGTTAAAATACTGACGTCTGACCTGCAAATAGGGTCATATAATAATATTTGTTACCAACAAAATTATATGGATATAATACTTAGTTTCGGAGTAGGCATGCTCAAATCTCGACCCTATTGTGTTCAAATTAAATGCTATTAGTCAGAAAAAAACGACTTAGTAAACGTATTAGTTGTAAGAATTATCATTTAACCGATTGAAACTTCACAGCCCATCGGAATCTAAAAGGCAGAATTAATAAATAAATGCACTCAATTCTAACGCAACTTTGAAGAATTTCCGTCGAGAGTAGGGGCAGTACGCATAGCTTACGGATCCATCGACGGTTTCTTAACAACCTATAGATTGTCATAGCCACGTTATGGCTAAAAAGGACCGTCTAAACGGAGTAGAATCCCATCTGCTTCTCAACAGTAGAGTCAGGCAGCTTAGTCGGAGGATGGTCGTGGGTCCTGTACGCGAAGGCTTTGCTTCCGATGCTAATGGCACCAGCCCTGCAGCCCTTGAGCCTTCGGGAACAGTACCAGGTGATTCTGCCGTCGGCGTTCTGCTTCTGGTAGCTGTAGGTGTAACTGGAAAGCAGGAGAAGGGGGTGCTTCCCGCCGCGCTTCGTCCAGAGGAACGTGCCTGTGGAAATTCGGCGGGGTTAGTTCTGAATGCAGGTGTTGCGTAAGAGGTTCCATGCACATTGAGTAAAATCAGGCAAAACTTTGAAACAGTTTTTTAGGTACCGAGTGTTATAGGCCAGAAGATCTTTTTTTTCTACAAGTGCCAGTGTCAAGAATGAAAAAAGTAAAATTATTTTGCTTTTCGAAAGTGGTTGAAGGATTGACATGGAAAAAATGGTTTTCTGGATTCGGCGTTATTTCAATAACAAATTGTGTCATCATTGTTTGAGATACTACCGATGTCAAATTTCAATAAGACTAATATCTTGAATCATATATGTTACAATTTCGATTGTAATGATCAGATAAGTGCTGCTAGATAAATACATAAATACCTAGAAGGGTGATGGTTCACAGTAAAAGGAATCTAAAATAATACTTTTTTTAGAAACGTATATTAAACTTTTTTGCGTACATAATAACAATACACAATAATATTTTCCCCTTTGGCTCTAGCAATAAAAATAGTGTTTTCAAGTACTTTATCATATTATATATCATTTTTAAATAATGAGTCAAATACAACTAAGGAATTATTATAGAAATTTATTTATTTCCACTCATAACCTCTACATCTTACGACAGATTATATTCTTTTTAATGCACTAACCCGTGCTAAGGACAATTCAAAATACCTATTTAGAGGCTAAAAATTCCACCCATGCCGGGATTCGGACCCGCGACCTCTGGCTATCCGTGCCAGAGGTCGCGGATAGCCAGGATAGGATCTTACGACATACCGGAAGACGTCATTGATGATAACCATAACTTCCACGCAACACATTCATCATGTCCTGACCCCAAACTAAGATACCCTGTACTACGATAGTCAGCAAAAGATGTAACAATCCACCCATGTCTACGCATCCCTGGAGAGTTCCTTTCGTCCGAAATTAGAAGCGATTTAGTAGCAAACAACAAATGTCAGTAGCACCGCACCATCGTGTTGTCTTTTTTAATAAACTGAGGCTTCCTGTGACAGTGGTCACCGTAGTGGGCAAGAACCTGGTGCTGGTTGTCTGTACAGATTCTCGCCGTACAACGCTTCGCAGTCCCCGGCTGGACCATGGTGCAGCGCCACTGGTACACCTCGTCGCGACACCTCTGCATCGTATACGAGTAGCCTTGGAATATTAGGAGTTGGTTACCGCGCTGGGATGTGCCGAACAGTACTGGAATTTGTCGTTTTTATTTGTACAATAGCGTTGGGGATTTTGATATTCTTTCAGCAGTCACAACTTTTTAAGGGCTTTGTTCGCAGAACGAGCATCTCAGCCCCATCGTCGTAACCTAATCAAACAATTATCAAACTACATAAATCTTATAACTAAGCTATCCTGAACAATTCATAAATAATACTGGCGTGTCCGCTACACGGTTCAGACAGAATTCTCCAGTCACAACTTAAATTCGCGTTTTCACGACCTTAGTATGGTTACTGAGTGGTCTATTTAATCTTACGCGGAAGTTTCAAGTATCTTATACAATGGCGCGCTCAGAACAAAATGTACTGTTTTTAGGTATTTACGATACCAGATGCATTCGAGGAGCAATTTCAGGTTACTCTGTTTAAGGTCTATGATAGTGAAAACTCGCTTACGTTAGAGCACAGTCAGGTTGAAACGGGCCCAATTTGTTCAACCCTTTGTTTGCCCCACTGCCGGGGCACGGATCTCTTGCTGCATCGAAGGAAGGTAAGGTTATATTTCACCACGGGGGCCAAGTCCGGATTGGTGGTGCAAGTCGACTTGGCGAGGCTCGTGGACGCCAGCTTTACTACTCATCTACTAAATGGTTTAGTGTTTTCTTTCCTTTAAAATTTTAGTAAATAAAACGATGGTTTATGAAATATTTTTATGTATATTTTATTAATTTTGATACTACATTTCATTATATACTTTGTACCTTGACCTTGCACTTGAAAGTACTAAACGTTATACTTTACTACGTTGTTTACTGATTAGTGATTATACTATTTTTATTTTTAATGCACTAAACCGTGCTAAGGACAAATTTAAAAACCTATTTAGAGGCTAAAAACTTCACCCATCCCGGGATTCGAACCCTCAACCTCTGGCTATCCGTGCCAGCGCTCTACCAATTGAGCCAATGGGCGACTCACCGGCATCAGTGAAATTTCGAACCTCTTTACACTATTCTCTGTATTACGTACAGGCAGCGACATCTGGCTTAAGCAAATTGCATCACTTACAGCCCCGACTACCTACTTTGCAGTTAGGTTTTACATCGGAACGATATCACTGTACCCACATGATTATACTATTTTTATTTTTTATTTTGAGTCGCCCATTGGCTCAATTGGTAGAGCGATGGCACGGATAGCCAGAGGTTGCGGGTTCGAATCCCGGCATGGGTGAAATTTTTAGCCTCTAAATAGGTTTTTAAAATTGATTAGTGATTACCATATTATCCAATAAATATAGATACCTACTTACCTCAATTGTTATAGTTAAACTGCTATGATAAAATATACAGCAGATTCGATAATCAGTGACGTAAAATCATGGATGATATGCCTTAAAGCAGGCAAAGCAAAACTCTTTGTCACAATGCTTACACAGCGTCAGTACCTTCTTGACGTAGCATCCGATGCAGCGTTTCCTAGCATCTCTGCAATCACCTTTAACGGGATCCAGACGATTCATCGTTGTGTTAGCGTTGTCAACGACTGGTAAAGAACTTGCAGATAGACATGTGTCAAGAGAATTTACGGCTTAAATAGAAACGGCGAAAGTTTGTGAGTGTGTATGTTTGTTACTTCTTCACGTCTAAACGGCTGGACCGATGTTAATAAAATTTGGTTTGGAGTTAGCTGCCACCCTGGATTAACTATGTGTTAATATCTATATTTAAGCTATGGCTTACTATGGTTATTTAAAATATCTTGTTCCCATGGAAAAATCGATAAACCTCGGGTAGCACTGCGGGGCACAGCCAGTGTAAAATAAATAACAGACCGAATTTCTACTGCGAATGAATATATTCACGAAGAAAATCTACTTTCGATCGCGGTCCTCTTTAAGTGACCGTCGGAGTAAAAGGACTTCAATTTCGACTTCATTGGGCTCACATCTGTGTGCCTCTTGTCTTACAATTGTGTTCGCAGTAGTGACCAGGACTCCACTGCATATGTTCCTTTTGACACATCTCCATACTATATGCCCGTTGCGGTTCACGCGTCTCTGCGTGTATCGGTGGCCATTTCTCAGGAGGATGTCACGGCCTCTCTGAGACGGAATAATTGTGAAGTCCTGGTTGCTTGAAAGATCGACTTTTGGATCTGAAATTGAGTTGCTGATTGAGTTGAAGACTGTGTGCAGTACAAATAACGCCACATATTTACATTTTTCCCCATTCTTGTGTCACCTACATGAAATAAATTAAATTATGTAGTCCACTGTTTAATGTTAATGCTATCATTGTTTAATGTATTTAAATATTCTACTATAATTTTTAGATTTCTGGTACTACGTAACTAGTGGGATATGAATAGGGAGTATAAAAAAATAATTTTAAGATACCTTATCGTCTTGTCAACTGCTTGATTTTTTAAATCCTATATTTGTATACACGTTTATTAATGATGGCATTATATTGTACCTTTTCATTTCATTTCATTATATATATCCCAGGCAATACAGCGTCGGAGTGGTCCCTTCACCCATACAGTGTGAGTGAAGATGCCATTGGACGCTGTATAAATCATCTCATTAAGTAGATAAATATATATTTTTTACCAAAACCGCTGAAGGATGTCCAGAAGACGAGGCTTCTCTACCTGGATTATTTCACTTCGATGGGTCAGATTATTTAAAAAGCATTTGCTCCAAAAACTGTCTCTTATACAATAATTAGAAAACACATTTTTTTGTATCTAAAGTAATGAGAGAAACATCCGTAAGAGTCACACAAAAACTTTATATTTTAATTCAAATATTTGTTATAGAACACTAAAAATTGTGGGTGTTTTGAAAGCCTTTCCAAATAATTAAATCCAATCTGGTTATTAACTCTTTGCAAAAATTTAACCAGTAAAGTTTTCAATAATGAAGACCATTAACTTCAGATGTATTTAGAGTTAACACACTTACTCATTTACAAGTATGTATTACTATAATAAGTTTATAAACTTATTCTAACAGTAATATTAACTTAACTGAAGTAACTTAACTTCTATCAATAATTATTGGTAAATTCCAAGAAAAGATGAACAAATTTTATTTATTTTTACATCAACCACTTCAGTTAGATATTTATTTAAAATTAGAGCAATTAGTTATAAGTTTATTAAAGGGTTTTTTCTTGTATATTGATATTTTCTGGAAAACATAAGTTTTTACAGTATCCATTATTGGGACAATGGCATTATATTTTTCAGCTACAGCAATATTTTTGGATGGCACCGGATAATATTTTGAAGGGCTCGGTTGTGGAGAGTCAGTGAAATGCAGATTTATCGTTTCTGTTACTCTGTGCAATTAAATCTAAGTATTTACCAGTGACTCTTTTTTGTAGCCTTTAGCTGCTCTACTCGACTTTCAATCTCCTTGTCTTGTAATGACTTAAATCGGCACCAGTATCGGCTATCAAAGTTGCCGATGTTCTGCGAAAGCAGTGACCCGAATATAGATTTGGGTTTGGCAAATTAAGGTACTTTGCTATCTGTTTAGGAATACTCGAAATCTTGTTTTTGCCAATTACTTGCCGCATACATTTCCCTTTTTGATAATTTATGAAGAAACGGTTCGTTTCTATATCTCTTGGTCGTAATTTTTGGTATTTTTCTATTATTTTTACAAATTCTTCTTTAATAACGAAGTTTCGGTCATCTTTGGTTGTAGTGCCACGTAACTTAACCAGTAATATATCACCGTGTTTCTCAATGTCACCAACCTTCATATTCACTAGTTCGATACTTCTGCAAGCGCCACTTATTCCCATTATCAATACTACCTAAAAAGCAAATACATCTCTTAAATTGGTATTTTAAATATAAAAAGTTACAATTTCATAATTAGGAATAACAATAAAAAATATTACCTTTATTACTAGGTATATTTCATCAGGCGCTTGTTTTAAGAAGGTTTCTACCTCTTGAGAAGTGAAAACTTTCGATTTTTTTGATTTAAATCCAATAGATTGCCTTTTAAGAAACGATGTCAGTCTCTTAAAATTCTTTAAATGTACATGATGCTTAGCACTCAATGTCGTCTTTAACATAGAATACACGCTCCATAATGTTGAAGGTTTGTAAGTTTTTGATAATTCGTTAAAATAAATTAACAAAACTTTTTCTGACAACGATTCCGCTTTTTCCTCAGCGTGCCATTTCATAAAATCTTCGTACGTTTTTAGGTATTTTTGTTTCGATCGAAGTGGTAAAACTTTTTTCACTACTGCGTTATCAATGTTATCATCTTCTCCTATGAAATCCGGCATTGAATCCATATCTGTAACAGATGAACTCATTGCGTTAATACAAATCTCTGCTATATGGAAGTATAAAAAAGCGTTACAACTAGAAAAAAAATCCGGCATTCCATCAATCCGGCATTGAATCCATATCTGTAACAGATTGTGTTAATTCAATCATCAAATCAAATGTTTGCTATACTGAAGTATAAACAAAACTCTACAACTAGGAAGAAACCAAAAAATATGATTGATGCTTTTCCGATAATTTTTTTTGCGAACGGCCAGTTATTTATTTTTCATAATTCAAAAAATGCTAAATGTTTTACG
Source organism: Yponomeuta sedellus (assembly GCA_934045075.1). Taxonomy (NCBI): domain Eukaryota; kingdom Metazoa; phylum Arthropoda; class Insecta; order Lepidoptera; family Yponomeutidae; genus Yponomeuta; species Yponomeuta sedellus. The sequence continues at coordinate 19,977,261 of OW203730.1, forward strand.
GCCAGCTATTTAGCCATTATTATATTTTATTTTAATCATTCAAAAAATGCAAAATGTTTTACCTTAACCTAAATATACTTGGCTCCCAATGATTTCTATTTATTCCCAAATGTAAAGAATAAATTACGTTGTCAACGATTTTCGACCCGTAAAGATGCCGTAGATGCGTTCAAACAGCACGTTTTGGAGATACCTCAGAGTGGAAAAAGTGTTTTACAAATTGGTTTCATCGAATGCAAAAGTGCATTGATCATAGTGGAGAATACTTTGAAAAACAATAAAAGCATATTTAGCCATATACATTTATTTATTTTTTCTATTCCGCATACATAAGTAGCAGCCCTCGTATGTGCATAAAAGACTGTGGCAATAGGCGGCTCGTGGTTATGATCGAAGACATTCATATGTACCTTGCCGGTTCTCGAGTCGACTACAAAATAGGACCTGCACCCACCGCTGCCAGTGCAGTTTATACATCGCCACTTCTGCTTCATCTGACGAACGTTCCAGAAGCAGTAGGTGTAACCCTGGTAGAGATAGAACTTTGTCCCGTTTTTAACTATCAACCGAAACTCATCTTCCCCTGTTGGTTAAAGCCAGGGTCGTTTGATTTTTAGTGATTCGTCGGAACTACAATACAGGAAGATTTTGATGTTAAGGTGGAATAAAACAGAGATATGTGTAAAAATAACTTTTTTTCACATCAAATATACATAGTTTTTTTAGGACATGGGTACCCCGAGAGCCGCTTGCGCAGTTCGCTTAAATCTAGATTTCGTACAATTTTCATAGTTTTACGTACTGAGAATTCGGTTTAAATTGTTTTAAATCAGGATTTACGGACTTGTGCAAGTGGCTACTAAGGTTTTATACGATTTTGTTAGGGGAAGAATGAGTGGAACCGAATGATTGGAAGCAATCACTTCGGTTAAGCAAGAACAGACACGGTCAGGTACTGGATGGGTGACCATCCCGTGACTACCGATATTGATATTTTTTCAGAGCGTTTCCGTTCTTGTGTCTCGTTCTTGCGTTAACGTGTCTTGCGACGTTAAGCTGTTGGTGCCGGCTTTCATGTAATGGCAGTCGTTAAGCCATGTCAGAGGCCTAGTAGCGGTTTGGTAACTTCTGACAGTAAAGCCCGCCACTGTCTACGATACTTAACCAACCCGGACTTGACCCTCATGGTAGAGTATGGCCTAACCTCCCTGCGATGCAGGAAGAGACCCGTGCCCCAGCAGTGGGGATATACAAAGGGTTAATATTATCATCATATTTTGTCTACGTGAAATGTGTTTTATTTCTTAATGATAAATAAAATACAATTTGTTTATTTACTCTTTATAAGAATTATACATATATCCAGTACAGTTTTCAATAATAAAGACTATTAACTTTAAATAATTTTTGAGTTTTTTGTTTTGTTTTGAGACTTTGTCACTTACGCAATCACTTATTCACTGTTATAATAAGCATATTAACTTATAGTATTAAAAACATAACTAGAAATAACGAATTACATAACCGCACATCAAATATTTAGACATGAAATTAAATTCATTTGCAAAAAGCTTCATTAAATGGGAATATTAATAAAAATTACGCACAAAAGAAGAAAACACTCACAAAATAAACTTAACACTAAGAAAATAAGCCACCCCTCGGGACACATCCGATGAAAAGTTACCCACTACGCTGGCAGCGTGGATGGGATGTTATTGTCTAGAGATTATGTGTATAAGTTAGGCCCCGGAGCAGCAGTGACCAATCTCTCTAATAAAGGCTTTCCCCTGAACTCCCCAAATGACAGTGGTTTCAATCGCAAGACGCACAAAAATGTACTAGCCTTCAAACTCCGAATATTTTTGGACCTTGCGTCTCGCAGCCTGTTCCGCTGCAGAGCCTGGGATGGACACGGTAGACACTAATTGCGAATAGGCGAAAGCGCAGACACCAGTAGCGTCCCAAGCGCCAAACGAGCGCCCCTCATGCAGGGTATAATTGTGAGGCCACCGGACGCTTCCCATGTAACGACAAAGATCAGCGGTCTCAATACACGGGGAATAACTTAACTTAGTTAAACAAACATATTATTGCATTAAACTTTTGTAAATTCAATGAAAAAATTAGTGAATTTCATTTTACATAAATCAACAAGTTTGGTGAGATATTTATCTAAAGTTTACGGCACAATTTTCACAACCGTTCATTTATTTATCTAACTAATTGTTCTATAATTAGTAAGATAAGTCAATGAAAGGATTTTTCCGTGGTACGGTTGTCTACTACATTTTCTTAAGCTTTTACCTACACCAATATTTTCACCATCACCTTTTGAAGAGCTCGGTTATGGAGATTTACAATGCAGGTTTATATAACTTCTCTTATGTGTGTGCTTACATCTTAGTTTCCTTTTTCACTGAATCTTTTATGTAGATTTCAGCTACTTTACTCGACTTCCGACCTCCATGCCTTTTAATGACAGTTAAATCGGCACCAGTATTGGCTAGTAAAGTTGCCGATGTTCTACGAAAGCAGTGACCCGAATATAGATTTGGGTTTGGCAAATTAAGGTACTTTGCTATCTGTTTAGGAATATTCGAAATCTTGTTTCTGCCAATTACTTGCCGCATACATTTCCCGTTTTGATAATTTATGAAGAAACGGTTCGTTTCTATATCTCTTGGTCGTAATTTTTGGTATTTTTCTATTATTTTTACAAATTCTTCTTTAATAACGAAGTTTCGGTCATCTTTTGTTTTAGTGCCACGTAACTTGACCAGTAATATTTCACCGTGTTTCTCAATGTCACCAACCTTCATATTCACTAGTTCGTTTCCTCTGCAAGCGCCACTTATTCCCATTATCAATATTACCTAAAAAGCAAATACATCTCTTTAATTGGTATTTTAAATATAATAAATTGCAATCTCATACAAATTTCATAAATAGGAATAACAATAAAAATTATTACCTTTATTACTAGGTATATTTCATCAGGCGCTTGTTTTAAGAAGGTTTCTACCTCTTGAGAAGTGAAAACTTTCGATTTTTTTGATTTAAATCCAATAGATTGTCTTTTAAGAAACGATGTCAGTCTCTTAAAATTCTTTAAATGTACATTATGCTTAGCCCTCAATGTCGTATTTAACATAGAATACACGCTCCATAATGATGAAGGTTTGTAAGTTTTTGATAATTCGTTAAAATAAATTAACAAGACTTTTTCTGACAACGATTCCGTTTTTTTCTCAGCGTGCCATTTCATAAATCCTTCGTACGTTTTTAGGTATCTTTGTTTTGATTGAAGTGGTAAAACGTTTTTCAATACTTCGTTATCGTCTTCTCCTATGAAATCCGGTATTGAATCCATATCTGTAACAGATGAACTCATTGAGTTAATTCAATCATCAAATCAAATGTTTGTTATACTGAAGTATAAACAAAACTCTACAACTAGGAAAAAACAAAAAATATGATTGGTGCTTTTCCGATTATTTTTTTTGCGAACGGCCAGTTATTTAGTTTTCGTCATTCAAAAAATGCTAGATGTTTTACGGCCAGCTATTTAGCCATTATAACATTTTATTTTAATCATTCAAAAAATGCAAAATGATTTACCCAAATCTATGTTATAATAAAGAAATTGTTGAACATAAATTATAACACATTGCTTGAAAGATCGACTTTCGGATCTGAAATGTAGTGGATGATTGAGTTAAAGACTGTCAACAACACAAATAATGCCAGTGTATTTACATTTTCATTCTTGTATCACTAACTTGAAAAATATATATTTCTAACAAAATATAAAACGGTTGACCTTGCTTAATTATCTTTTTTAATAGTCAACTATTTTACTTTTTTCAAATTCTTGGTTTTTTTAGCATATCTATAAGGGCCAGCGTAGGTATTAACTTTAACGTTTATGACCGTTGTGAGCTTATTTTAACCCAGAATTTTTATTTGTAATAAACGTTCATTGACAATGGTTTAATATATAAAAACATACTGCTTAAATAAATAAAATATGGGTTTACAAAATTAAAGACCAGAAGCTTCGAAACCTTAATTTATCAGGATTATTACAGTTCGATGCATTAGATTAAGTTAAAAGCATTTAAATTTGCTATGAAATTAATTGTTAATTATACAGCTAATAAACTAAAAATTGAGAACCATTAGCCAGCCAGCGGCGCGGATCTGCGGGTCATTCTTCTGGAAGACGGAGAGGCGTACCTACTAATTGTTCGCGCATTTTATTAAGGTTACAGTGGACAAAGGCAAGTACCTACTAATTGTTCGCGCATTTTACTAAGGCTTACAGTAGACGGAGAGGCAGTACCTATTAATTGTTCGAGCATTTTATTAAGACTTACAGTAGATGGAGAGGCAGTACCTACTAATTGTTCGCGCGTTTATTAAGGCTTACAGTAGACGGAGAGGCAGTACCTACTAATTGTTCGCGCATTTTATTAAGGCTTACAGTAGACGGAGAGGCAGTGCCTATTAATTGTTTGCGCGTTTATTAAGGCTGATGTACTGATGTCTCTACCCTTTTCACAAGCCAAAAGAAACTTATACGAATACTAGTAAATATAAAACAAACAGACAGCTGTAAAATCCATTTTAAAAAACACAAAATTCTCACCCTACCTAGCATATATATTTATAAAATATGTGAACTTGTACGACAACACCCTGATTTTTATTTAAAACGAAAAGAAATTCAGCCAAAGTATTCATTACGTCACAAAAACAAATTAAACATTCCAACATCTCAATTACAATTGCAATCGAAAAGTCCAATTACAATGTCAGTTAAGATTTTTAACAAGTTACCCGAGACACTCAGAAACATATCAATGACAAAGAATTCTGTAAAAACCTACAACAGTTGCTCATCTCCAGAAGCTTTTACACTGTGAATGAATACTTAGAAGATAAATTTAAATAAGACGTATAGTAAAAATAATATTTAATGCAATTATGAGATATCTAGTTTTTAAGATAAAATTGTGGAAATTAAATAGTTCGTAGGTAATGGATACCACATTAGCTATAAGATTTTGGTTGTAAGGCTTTTGCTGTGCCCGACAGGGTCCATAATGATACACATTATCTGTTATATTATACAAGATCTTACCAAACTTATGGCTGCAATAAAGTATTGAGTATTGAGAAGGCTTATAGTAGACGGAGAGGCAGTACCTACTAATTGTTCGCGCATTTTATTAAGGCTTACAGTGGACGGGGAGGCAGTTCTTATTAATTGTTCGCGCGTTTATTAAGGCTTATGGTAGACGGAGAGGCAGTACCTACTAATTGTTCGAGCATTTTATTAAGGCTTACAGTGGACGGAGGTGCAGTACCTATTAATTGTTCGTGCGTTTATTAAGGTGTATAGTAGACGGAGAGGCAGAATCTACTAATTGTTCGCGCATTTTATTAAGGCTTACGGTGGACGGAGAGGCAGTTCCTATTAATTGTTCGCGCGTTTATTAAGGCTTAATAGTAGACGGAGAGGCAGTACCTACTAATTGTTCGAGCATTTTATTAAGGCTTACGCGGTGCCAACTAGAGCTACCAATGGAATAAAAATGATAACTTGTTTTATAACATTATATTCTTTTTAATGCACTAACCCGTCCTAAGGACAATTTTAAAACAACCTATATAGAGGCTAAAAGTAGAGAGAGTATTGTAAAGAGGTTCGAAATTTCATCGACGCCGGTGAGTCGCCCATTAGCTCAGTTGGAAAGAGCGCTGGCACGGAAAGCCAGAGGTCGCGGGTTCGAATCCCGGAATGGGTGGAATTTTTAGCCTCTAAATATGTTTTTTCAAAGAGCCATCATCGTAAATCTTAACAACCATAACCTGATGGAATATAAGCAAATAAACCAGGATTACTTTGGTATCTGCAGATTTATTTGCCAAATTGAAAATAACACGTTTGTTCTACGACCGACAGAGAGTGACAGACTTTTGGATGCATTCAAGGAAAAACTATGTACACTAAATTAGAGAGCGTTCAGTTTACATTTCAACACCATCCCTTAAACTAAACATACAGTTGCTTTACCAACCCTATCCCAATTAAGACTACTACTTAATTTATATGGATACAAGAACAAACATAAACTATTTACAACATAACACAGCAACAAACTTATTATGCTTTTCTTTGGGCAATGCTTTTGTTAAAACATCAGCCACCATATCACCACTGGGTGTGTAATCTATAGACACAACCCTTTCGTTAACCAATTGCCAAACAAAATGGTGCCTTATGTCTATATGCTTTTTTCTAGACCAACCAATATGCTGTGGCAAATCTTTTGAGCCGACTGACTATCGTTAAACAGATTAATAGTACATGTTTTATCAAAACACTCATTTAAGAAGGTTCTTAAGAATAACCCCTCCTTACATGCGTCTGAGTCCAGTCTCGGCACTAGACAGAGCCACTGTTCTCTGTTTGCGACTTTCTCACGACACTACAGAATTACCAAGAGAAAAGACATACCCAGTGTATGAGCGACGATCAACTTCGTTTCCCGCCCAATCTGCGTCCGTGTAACCAATGATCTTCATTTCATTTTTTTCAAACGTTAGACCATAGCCGGACGTACCTTTTAGATACCGCAAGACTCTTTTAGCAGACTTCCAGTGCTCTTCCGAATAACAGTTATTAAATTGACTCAGATAACTGACAACATACGCAATGACTGGTCTCGTACGAACCGCCAGATACATCAGACTTCCAATCAGATTTCTATACTCTTACTTGCAATCAGAGTTTGTTGCCTTTTTCAACTTCAATCCACTTTCCATTGGAGTTTGAGCCGGTTTGCAATCAGACATCTTAAACCTTTCCAGAATCTTGTTTAAATAGTTTGTTTGATCTAAAGTTATTTTCCATGAGTTCTCCAGATCCTCATGCCTAAAACATGATTTGCTTGACCCAAGTCATTCATTTTAAACTCGCTCAGCAGTTGCTTCTTTAAAGTATCCTTCCGTACTTGTGAGCCTCTCGTTGAAAATAAAATAATGTCATCGACATATAATAGAGCTATAATAATAAGCTCTACTCCATCACTATAAACAACACACATGGCTTCGATAACAGTTTCCTGACTTTCAGTTTTTCAGTCAAAACATAGTAAATCTTGTCAAACATAGTGAATCTTGTCAGGCTTTCATGTAATGGCAGTCGTTAAGCCATGTCAGAGGCCTAGTAGCGGTTTGGTAACTTCTGACAGTAAAGCCCGCCACTGTCTACAATACTTAACCAACCCGGACTTGGCCCTCATGGTAGAGTATGGCCTAACCTCCCTGCGATGCAGGAAAAGACCCTTGCCCCAGCAGTGGGGATATACAAAGGGTTGCTATTATCATCATATTTTGTCTACGTGAAATGTATTTTATTTCTTAATGATAAATAAAATACAATTTGTTTATTTACTCTTTATAAGAATTATACATATATCCAGTACAGTTTTCAATAATAAAGACTATTAACTTTAAATAATTTTTGAGTTTTTTGTTTTGTTTTGAGACTTTGTCACTTACGCAATCACTTATTCACTGTTATAATAAGCATATTAACTTATAGTATTAAAAATATAACTAGAAAAAACGAATTACATAACCGCACATCATATTTTAAGACATGAAATTAAATTCATTTGCAAAAAGCTTCATTAAATGGGAATATTAATAAAAATTACGCACAAAAGAAGAAAACACACACAAAATAAACTTAACACTAAGAAAATAAGCCACCCCTCGGGACACATCCGATGAAAAGTTACCCACTACGCTGGCAGCGTGGATGGGATGTTATTATCTAGAGATTATGTGTATAAGTTAGGCCCCGGAGCAGCAGTGACCAATCTCTCTAATAAAGGCTTTCCCCTAAACTCCCCAAATGACAGTGGTTTCAATCGCGAGACGCCCAAAAATGTACTAGCCTTCAAACTCAGAATACTTTTGGACCTTGCGTCTCGCAGCCTGTTCCGCTGCAGAGCCTGGGATGGACACGGTAGACACTAATTGCGAATGGGCGAAAGCGCAGACACCAGTAGCGTCCCAAGCGCCAAACGAGCGCCCCTCATGCAGGGTTTAATCGTGAGGCCACCGGACGCTTCCCATGTAACGACAAAGATCAGCGGTCTCAATACACGGGGAATAACTTAACTTAGCTAAACTAACATATTACTGCATACAAATTTTGGAAATTCAATGAAAAAATTAGTGAATTTTATTTTACATAAATCAACAAGTTTGGTGAGATATTTATCTAAAGTTTATGGCACAATTTTCACAACCGTTCATTTATTTATCTAACTAATTGTTCTATAATTAGTAAGATAAGTAAATTAAAGGTTTTTTCAGGGATACGGTGATAGTTGATATTTTCTGAAACACTTAGTTTTTTAAAATATCCATTCTTGGGTGACATTTGTCTACTAAATTTTCTTTAGCTTTTACCTACACCAATATTATTTGGATGGCATCATCACCGTCACCTTCACCATCACCTTTTGAAGAGCTCGGTTATGGAGATTTACAATGCAGGTTTATCATTTCTCTTATGTGTGTGCTACATCTTAGTTTCTTTTTTCACTGAATCTCTTATGTAGATTTCAGCTACTTTACTCGACTCCCGACCTCCATGCCTTTTAATGAAAGTTAAATCGGCACCAGTATTGGCTAGCAAAGTTGCCGATGTTCTGCGAAAGCAGTGACCCGAATATAGATTTGGGTTTGGCAAATTAAGGTACTTCGCTATCTGTTTAGGAATACTCGAAATCGTGTTTCTGCCAATAACTTGCCGCCTACATTTCCCTTTTTGATAATTTATGAAGAAACGGTTCGTTTCTATATCTCTTGGTCGTAATTTTTGGTATTTTTCTATTATTTTTACAAATTCTTCTTTAATAACGAAGTTTCGGTCATCTTTGGTTTTAGTGCCACGTAACTTGACCAGTAATATATCACCGTGTTTTTCAATGTCACCAACCTTCATATTCACTAGTTCGTTTCCTCTGCAAGCGCCACTTATTCCCATTATAAATACTACCTAAAAAGCAAATACATCTCTTTAATTGGTATTTTAAATATAAAAAATTACAATTTCATACAAATTTCATAAATTGGAAAAACAATAAAAATGATTACCTTCATTACTAGGTATATTTCATCAGGCGCTTGTTTTAGGAAGGTTTCTACCTCTTGAGAAGTGAAAACTTTCGATTTTTTTGATTTAAATCCAATAGATTGCCTTTTAAGAAACGATGTCAGTCTCTTAAAATTCTTTAAATGTACGTTATGCTTAGCACTCAATGTCGTCTTTAACATAGAATACACGCTCCATAATGTTGAGGGTTTGTAAGTTTTTGATAATTCGTTAAAATAAATTAACAAAACTTTTTCTGACAACGATTCCGCTTTTTTCTGAGCGTGCCATTTCATAAATTCTTCGTACGTTTTTAGGTATCTTTGTTTTGATAGAAGTGGTAAAACGTTTTTCACTACTGCGTTATCATCTTCTCCTATGAAATCCGGCATTGAATCCATATCTGTAACAGATGAATTCATTGTGTTAATACAATATGCCATATGGAAATATAAAAAAGCTCTGCTATATGGAAATATAAAAAAGCTTTACAACTAGAAAATAATTTGGCATTGAATCCATATCTGTAACAGATGAACTCATTGTGTTAATTCAATCATCAAATCAAATGTTTGCTATACTGAAGTATAAACAAAACTCTACAACTAGGAAAAAACAAAAAAATATGATTGGTGCTTTTCTGATTATTTTTTTTGCGAACGGCCAGTTATTTATTTTTCATCATTCAAAAAATGCTAAATGTTTTTCGGCCAGCTATTTAGCCATTATTATATTTTATTTTAATCATTCAAAAAATGCGCTCGTGGCCTAGGCGAACCGAGTGATTGGAATCAATCACTTGGTTAAGCAACAACAGGCGCGGTCAGGTACGGGATGGGTGAGCGTCCCGTGACTACCGCTAGTGGCATTTTTCCGAGCGCTTCCGTGCTTCGCAAGGCACGTTAACCGTTGGTGCTGGCTGTCATGTATTGGCAGTCGTTAAGCCATGTCAGAGGCCTTATGGGCGGCTTGATAACTTCTGACAGTAAGACCCGCCACTGTCTTACAATGCTCCACCAACCCGGACTTGCCCCCCGTGGTGGAATATGGCCTAACCTTCCTGCGATGCAGGAAGAGACCCGTGCCCCAGCAGTGGGGACATACAAGGGTTGATAATGTAATAATGTAATGTAATTCAAAAAATGAAAAATGTTTTACCTAAATCTATGTTATATTAAAGAAATTGTTGAACATAAATTATAACACATTGCTTGAAAGATCGACTTTCGGATCTGAAATGTAGTGGATGATTGAGTTAAAGACTGTCAACAACAGAAATAATGCCAGTGTATTTAAATTTTCAATCTTGTATCAACGACATGAAAAAAATATATTTTCTTTAAAATACAAAACGGTTGATTTTGTTATATCTTTTAATATTCAACTATAGTTTTACTTTTTTCAAATTCTTGGTTTTTTTGGCATATCTATAAGGGCCAGCGTAGGTATTAACTTTAACGTTTATGACCGTTGTGAACTTATTTTAACTCAGAATTTTTATTTGTAATAAACGTTTATTGACAATGGTATAATATATAAAAACATACTGCTTAAATAAATAATGGGTTTACAAAATTAAAGACCAGAAGCTTCGAAAACTTAATTTATCAGGATTGTTACAGTTCGATGCATTAGATTAACTTTAAAGCATTTAAGTTTGCTATGAAAAAAAATTGTTAATTATACAACTAATAAACTAAAAATGGAGAACCATTACCCAGCCAGCGGCTCGGATCTGCGGGTCATTCTTCTGGAAGACGGAGAGGCGTACCTACTAATTGTTAGCACATTTTATTAAGGCTTACAGTGGACGGAGAGGCAGTACCTATTAATTGATCGCGCGTTTATTAAGGCTTATAGTAGACGGAGAGGCAGTACCTACTAACTGTTCGCGCATTTTATTAAAGCTTACGCGGTGCCAACTTGTTTTATAATTTTATATTCTTTTTAATGCACTAACCCGTGCTAAGGACAATTTAAAAAAAACCTATTTAGCGGCTAAAAGTAGAGTATTGTAAAGAGGTTCGAAATTTCACTGATGCCGGTGAGTCGGCCATTAGCTCAGTTGGAAAGAGCGCTGGCACGGATAGCCAGAGGTCGCGGGTTGTAATCCCGGCATGGGTGGAATTTTTAGCCTCTAAATAGTTTTTTTTTAAATGTTTTATAATATGTTTTTTCAAAGAGTCATCATCATAAATGTTAACAACCGTGGTAACAATTTTTAGAACCTACGGTCTAGAACCTAGGTTTAACATATAATGACTTTAACCGATATCTGCAAAAAATGGCCGTTTTTGAGCAAAACTGGTTCAAAGACCTAGTTTCTTGGAGCTGCTTATCGTAGTTTCTAAAAGGAGGAGTGGTCTGAATAGCTTAACATTATACTATTTTTATTTTTAATGCACTAACCCGTGCTAAGGACAATTTAAAAACCTATTTAGAGGCTAAAAATTCCATTCATGCCGGGATTCGAACCCGCGACCTCTCCCTATCCGTGCTAGCGCTCTTTCCAGCTGAGCTAATAGGCGACTGACCGGCATCAGTGAAATTTCGAACCGCTTTACACCCATTTCCATGGGTGGAATTTTTAGCCTCTAAATAGGTTTTTAGCTTAACATTTTTTATTACAAAGTACATAACCGAGGCTTTCAAGCCACCAATATTTCATGTAAAAATAGCGTTAGTATTAGAAGTGATAGTGTACGGCCGAATACTCAAACGTCAGTCAAATCGATCACTCAGTTGAAGGGCATTCAAATTTGAATATCTGTTAAATATTAAGTGGTATACACAAACGTCATTCAAACAATTTCAGACCGTGATCAGCTGAGAAGCCGTCAAATAAATAACAAGTCTGTTTTCATTGACAAAATATTTAAACTTACGTAGTGTATCCGATTTACGCAGAATTTGTTCGATCAATTTTAAGTTTTGTGATGAAATACGAAGTTTTTTTATAAAAATACAATAAATCATAATATGATTTATGAAACAAACTTAAATTATTGTAATAAATAATATTACCTCGTTTTGTAAAAAGCAAAATGTTTAATGTTGAAATAATAATATCTTATATTGTCGTAGAATGAAACGTTAGGGCTATCTCACTCACCAATGAATGACGTTTGAAAAGTCTACCACAATAAAAACATTGCGGTTTTTGAAAGCTATTCCCTGATAAATATTGACAGGGGCACCCCTAGAGCCGATTGCGCAGTTCGCATAAATCTAGATTTTGTACAATTTTCATAGTTTTACGTAGTGAGAATCGGGATTCACGGACTTGTGGAAGTGGCTCCTAAGGTTTTATACGATTTTGTTAGGTGAAGAATGAGTGGAACCGAATGATTGGAAGCAATCACTTCGGTTAAGCAAGGACAGGCACGGTCAGGTACTGGATGGGTGACCATCCCGTGACTACAGCTATTGATATTTTTTGTCAGAGGCCTAGTAGCGGTTTTATAACTTCTGACAGTAAAGTCCGCCACTGTCTACAATACTTAACCAACCCGGACTTGGCCCTCATGGTAGAGTATGGCCTAACCTCCCTGCGATGCAGGAACAGACCCGTGCCCCAGCAGTGGGGATATACAAAGGGTTGATATTATCATCATATTTTATCTACGTGAAATGTGTTTCATTTCTTAATGATAAATAAAATACAATTTGTTTATTTACTCTTTATAAGAATTATACATATATCTAGTACAGTTTTCAATAATAAAGACTATTAACTTTAAATAATTTTTGAGTTTCTTGTTTTGTTTTGAGACTTCGTCACTTACGCAATCACTTATCCACTGTTATAATAAGCATATGAACTTATAGTATTAAAAACTTAATTAGAAAAAACTCATTACATAACCGCATATCAAATTTTAAGACATGAAATTAAATTCATTTGCAAAAAGCTTCATTAAATGCGAACATTAATAAGAATTACGCACAAAAGAAAACACACACAAAATAAACTTAACACTAAGAAAATAAGCCACCCCTCGGGAAACATCCGATGAAAAGTTACCCACTACGCTGGCAGCGTGGATGGGATGTTATTATCTAGAGATTATCTATAAGTTAGGCCCCGGAGCAGCAGTGATCAATCTCTCTAATAAAGGCTTTCCTCTGAACTCCCCAAATGACAGTGGTTTCAATCGCGAGACGCACAAAAATGTACTAGCCTTCAAACTCCGAATACTTTTGGACCTTGCGTCTCGCAGCCTGTTCCGCTGCAGAGCTTGGGATGGACACGGTAGACACTAATTGCGAATGGGCGAAAGCGCAGACACCAGTAGCGTCCCAAGCGCCAAACGAGCGCCCCTCATGCAGGGTATAATCGTGAGGCCACCGGACGCTTCCCATGTAACGACAAAGATCAGCGGTCTCAATACAACTTAACTTAGCTACCTTAACTTACAACTTAACTTAATAACTTAACTTAGCTAAACAAGCATATTATTGCATTATACTTTTGTAAATTCAATGAAAAAATTAGTGATTTTTATTTTACATAAATCAACTAGTTTGGTGAGATATTTATCTAAAGTTAACGGCACAATTTTCACAACCGTTCATTTATTTATCTAACTAATTGTTCTATAATTAGTAAGATAAGTCAATGAAAGGAGTTTTCCGGGGTACGGTGATAGTTGATATTTTCTGAAACAGTTAGTTTTTTAAAGTATCCATTCTTGGGTGACATTTGTCTACTAAATTTTCTTTAGCTTTTACCTACACCAATATTATTTGGATGGCATCATCACCGTCACCTTCACCATCACCTTTTGAAGAGCTCGGTTATGGAGATTTACAATGCAGGTTTATCATTTCTCTTATGTGTGTGCTACATCTTAGTTTCTTTTTTCACTGAATCTCTTATGTACATTTCAGCTACTTTACTCGACTTCCGACCTCCATGCCTTTTAATGACAGTTAAATCGGCACCAGTATTGGCTAGTAAAGTTGCCGATGTTCTACGAAAGCAGTGACCCGAATATAGATTTGGGTTTGGCAAATTAAGGTACTTTGCTATCTGTTTAGGAATATTCGAAATCTTGTTTCTGCCAATTACTTGCCGCATACATTTCCCGTTTTGATAATTTATGAAGAAACGGTTCGTTTCAATATTTCTTGGTCGTAATTTTTGGTATTTTTCTATTATTTTTACAAATTCTTCTTTAATAACGAAGTTTCGGTCATCTTTTGTTTTAGTGCCACGTAACTTGACCAGTAATATATCACCGTGTTTCTCAATGTCACCAACCTTCATATTCACTAGTTCGTTTCCTCTGCAAGCGCCACTTATTCCCATTATCAATACTACCTAAAAAGCAAATACATCTCTTTAATTGGTATTTGAAATATAAAAAATTGCAATTTCATTCAAATTTCATAAATAGGAATAACAATAAAAATTATTACCTTTATTACTAGGTATATTTCATCAGGCGCTTGTTTTAAGAAGGTTTCTACCTCTTGAGAAGTGAAAACTTTCGATTTTTTTGATTTAAATCCAATAGATTGCCTTTTAAGAAACGATGTCAGTCTCTTAAAATTCTTTAAATGTACATTATGCTTAGCCCTCAATGTCGTATTTAACATAGAATACACGCTCCATAATGATGAAGGTTTGTAAGTTTTTGATAATTCGTGAAAATAAATTAACAAAACTTTTTCTGACAACGATTCCGCTTTTTTCTCAGCGTGCCATTTCATAAATCCTTCGTACGTTTTTAGGTATCTTTGTTTTGATTGAAGTGGTAAAACGTTTTTCAATACTTCGTCTTCATCTTCTCCTATGAAATCCGGCATTGAATCCATATCTGTAACAGATGAACTCATTGTAGTTATTCAATCATCAAATCAAATGTTTGCTATACTGAAGTACTCTACAACTAGGAAAAAACAAAAAAAATTATTGGTGCTTTTCCGATTATTTTTTTTGCGAACGGCCAGTTATTTATTTTTCATAATTCAAAAAATGCTAAATGTTTTACGGCCAGCTATTTAGCCATTATTATATTTTATTTTAATCATTCAAAAAATGCAAAATGATTTACCCAAATCTATGTTATAATAAAGAAATTGTTAAACATAAATTATAACACATTGCTTGAAAGATCGACTTTCGGATCTGAAATGTAGTGGATGATTGAGTTAAAGACTGTCAACAACACAAATAATGCCAGTGTATTTAAATTTTCAATCTTGTATCAAAGACATGAAAAAAATATATTTTCTTTAAAATACAAAACGGTTGATTTTGTTATATCTTTTAATATTCAACTATAGTTTTACTTTTTTCAAATTCTTGGTTTTTTTGGCATATCTATAAGGGCCAGCGTAGGTATTAACTTTAACGTTTATGACCGTTGTGAACTTATTTTAACTCAGAATTTTTATTTGTAATAAACGTTTATTGACAATGGTATAATATATAAAAACATACTGCTTTAATAAATAAAATATAGGTTAGACTATTTTTATTTTTAATGCACTAAATTTGTTCCTTAGCACGGGTGCTAAGGAACAAATTTAAAAACCTATTCAGAGGCTAAAAATTTCACCCATGCCGGGATTCGAACCCGCAACCTCTGGCTATCCGTGCCAGCCCTCTACCAGAGGTTGCGGGTTCGAATCCCGGCATGGGTGGAATTTTTAGCCTCTAAATAGGTTTTTAAAAATATAGGTTTACAAAATTAAAGACCAGAAGCTTCGAAAACTTAATTTATCAGGATTGTTACAGTTCGATGCATCAGATTAAGATTAAAGAATTTAAATTTGCTATGAAATTAATTGTTAATTATAAACTAAAAATTGAGAATCATTAGCCAGCCAGCGGCGCGGATCTGCGGGTCATTCTTCTGGAAGGCGGCGAGGCGTATCTACTAATTGTTCGCGCATTTTATTAAGGTTACAGTGGACAAAGGCAGTACCTACTAATTGTTCGCGCATTTTACTAAGGCTTACAGTAGACGGAGAGGCAATACCTATTAATTGTTCGAGCATTTTATTTAGACTTACAGTAGATGGAGAGGCAGTACCTACTAATTGTTCGCGCGTTTATTAAGGCTTACAGTAGACGGAGAGGCAGCACCTACTAATTGTTCGCGCATTTTATTAAGGCTTACAGTAGACGGAGAGGCAGTGCCTATTAATTGTTCGCGCGTTTATTAAGGCTGATGTACTGATGTCTCTACCCTTTTCACAAGCCAAAAGAAACTTTTACGAATACTAGTAAATATAAAACAAACACACAGCTGTAAAATGCATTTTCAAAAACACAAAATTCTCACCCTACCTAGCATATACATTTATAAAATATGTGAACTTGTACGACAACACCCTGATTTTTATTTAAAACGAAAAGAAATACAGCCAAAGTATTCATTACGTCACAAAAACAAATTAAACATTCCAACATCTCAATTACAATTGCAATCGAAAAGTCCACTTACAATGTCAGTTAAGATTTTTAACAAGTTACCCGAGACACTCAGAAACATATCAATGACAAAGAATTCTGTAAAAACCTACAACAGTTGCTCATCTCCAGAAGCTTTTACACTGTGAATGAATACTTAGAAGATAAATTTAAATAAGACGTATAGTAAAAATAATATTTAATGCAATTATGAGATATCTAGTTTTTAAGATAAAATTGTGGAAATTAAATAGTTCGTAGGTAATGGATACCACATTAGCTATAAGATTTTGGTTGTAAGGCTTTTGCTGTGCCCGACAGGGTCCATAATGATACACATTATCTGTTATATTATACAAGATCTTACCAAACTTATGGCTGCAATAAAGTATTGAGTATTGAGAAGGCTTATAGTAGACGGAGAGGCAGTACCTACTAATTGTTCGCGCATTTTATTAAGGCTTACGCGGTGCCAACTAGAGCTACCAATGGAATAAAAATGAAAACTTATTTTATGATATTATATTTTTTTTAATGCACTAACCCGTCCTAAGGACAATTTTAAAACAACCTATATAGAGGCTAAAAGTAGAGAGAGTATTGTAAAGAGGTTCGAAATTTCATCGACGCCGGTGAGTCGCCCATTAGCTCAGTTGGAAAGAGCGCTGGCACGGATAGTCAGAGGTCGCGGGTTCGAATCCCGGCATGGGTGGAATTTTTAGCCTCTGAATATGTTTTTTCAAAGAGCCATCATAATAAATCTTAACAACCATAACCTGGGCCCATAACCTGATGGAATATGAGCAAATAAACCAGGATTACTTTGGTATCTGCAGATTTATTTGCCAAATTGAAAATAACACGTTTGTTCTACGACCGACAGAGAGTGACAGACTTTTGGATGCATTCAAGAAAAAACTATGTACACTAAATTAGAGAGCGTTCAGTTTACATTTCAACACCATCCCTTAAACTAAACATACAGTTGCTTTACCAACCCTATCCCAATTAAGACTACTACTTAATTTATATGGATACAAGAACAAACATAAACTATTTACAACATAACACAGCAACAAACTTATTATGCTTTTCTTTGGGCAATGCTTTTGTTAAAACATCAGCCACCATATCACCACTGGGTGTGTAATCTATAGACACAACCTTTTCGTTAACCAATTGCCAAACAAAATGGTGCCTTATGTCTATATGCTTTGTTCTAGACCAACCAATATGCTGTGGCATATCTTTTGAGCCGACTGACTATCGTTAAACAGATTAATAGTACATGTTTTATCAAAACACTCATTTAAGAAGGTTCGTAAGAATAACCCCTCCTTACATGCGTCTGAGTCCAGTCTCGGCACTAGACAGAGTCACTGTTCTCTGTTTGCGACTTTCTCACGACACTACAGAATTACCAAGAGAAAAGACATACCCAGTGTATGAGCGACGATCAACTTCGTTTCCCGCCCAATCTGCGTCCGTGTAACCAATGATCTTCATTTCACTTTTTTCAAACGTTAGACCATAGCCGGACGTACTTTTTAGATACCGCAAGACTCTTTTAGCAGACTTCCAGTGCTCTTCCGAATAACAGTTATTAAATTGACTCAGATAACTGACAACATACGCAATATCTGGTCTCGTACGAACCGCCAGATACATCAGACTTCCAATCAGATTTCTATACTCTAACTTGCAATCTGAGTTTGTTGCCTTTTTCAACTTCAATCCAGTTTCCATTGGAGTTTGAGCCGGTTTGCAATCAGACATCTTAAACCTTTCCAGAATCTTGTTTCAATAGTTTGTTTGATCTAAAGTGATTTTTCCATGAGTTCTCCAGATCCTCAAGCCTAAAACATGATTTGCTTGACCCAAGTCGTTCATTTTAAACTCGCTCAGCAGCTGCTTCTTTAAAGTATCCTTCCGTACTTGTGAGCCTCTCGTTGAAAATAAAATAATGTCATCGACATATAATAAAGCTATAATAATAAGCTCTACTCCATCACTATAAACAACACACATGGCTTCGATAACAGTTTCCTGAATTTCAGTTTTTCAGTCAAAACATAGTGAATCTTGTCAGGCTTTCATGTAATGGCAGTCGTTAAGCCATGTCAGAGGCCTAGTAGCGGTTTGGTAACTCCTGACAGTAAAGCCCGCCACTGTCTACAATACTTAACCAACCCGGACTTGGCCCTCATGGTAGAGTATGGCCTAACCTCCCTGCGATGCAGGAAAAGACCCTTGCCCCAGCAGTGGGGATATACAAAGGGTTGCCACTATCATCATATTTTGTCTACGTGAAATGTGTTTTATTTCTTAATGATAAATAAAATACAATTTGTTTATTTACTCTTTATAATAATTATACATATATCCAGTACAGTTTTCAAAATAAAGACTATTAACTTTAAATAATTTTTGAGTTTTTTGTTTCGTTTTGAGACTTCGTCACACGACATTTGCAAAAAGCTTCATTAAATGGGAACATTAATAAGAATTACGCACAAAAGAAAACACACACAAAATAAACTTAACACAAAGAAAATAAGCAACCCTCGGGACACATCCGATGAAAAGTTACCCAATACGCTGGCAGCGTGGATGGGATGTTATTATCTAGAGATTATCTGTATAAGTTAGGCCCCGGAGCAGCAGTGATCAATCTCTCTAATAAAGGCTTTCCTCTGAACTCCCCAAATGACAGTGGTTTCAATCGCGAGACGCACAAAAATGTACTAGCCTTCAAACTCCGAATACTTTTGGACCTTGCGTCCCGCAGCCCGTTCCGCTGCAGCGCCTGGGATGGACACGGTAGACACTAATTGCGAATGGGCGAAAGCGCAGACACCAGTAGCGTCCCAAGCGCCAAACGAGCTCCCCTCATGCAGGGTATAATCGTGAGGCCACCGGACGCTTCCCATGTAACGACAAAGATCAGCGGTCTCAATACACGGGGAATAACTTAACTTAGCTAAACAAGCATATTATTGCATTAAACTTTTGTAAATTCAATGAAAAAATTAGTGATTTTTCTTTTACATAAATCAACAAGTTTGGTGAGATATTTATCTAAAGTTTACGGCACAATTTTCACAACCGTTCATTTATTTATCTAACTAATTGTTCTATAATTAGTAAGATAAGTCAATGAAAGGATTTTTCCGGGGTACGGTGATAGTTGATATTTTCTGAAACAGTTAGTTTTTTAAAGTATCCATTCTTGGGTGACATTTGTCTACTAAATTTTCTTTAGCTTTTACCTACACCAATATTTTTTGGATGGCATCATCACCGTCACCTTCACCATCACCTTTTGAAGAGCTCGGTTATGGAGATTTACATTGCAGGTTTATCATTTCTCTTATGTGTGTGCTACATCTTAGTTTCTTTTTTCACTGAATCTCTTATGTACATTTCAGCTACTTTACTCGACTTCCGACCTCCATGCCTTTTAATGACAGTTAAATCGGCACCAGTATTGGCTAGTAAAGTTGCCGATGTTCTACGAAAGCAGTGACCCGAATATAGATTTGGGTTTGGCAAATTAAGGTACTTTGCTATCTGTTTAGGAATACTCGAAATCTTGTTTCTGCCAATTACTTGCCGCATACATTTCCCTTTTTGATAATTTATGAAGAAACGGTTCGTTTCAATATCTCTTGGTCGTAATTTTTGGTATTTTTCTATTATTTTTACAAATTCTTCTTTAATAACGAAGTTTCGGTCATCTTTGGTTTTAGTGCCACGTAACTTGACCAGTAATATATCACCGTGTTTCTCAATGTCACCAACCTTCATATTCACTAGTTCGTTTCCTCTGCAAGCGCCACTTATTCCCATTATCAATACTACCTAAAAAGCAAATACATCTCTTTAATTGGTATTTTAAATATAAAAAATTGCAATTTCATACAAATTTCATAAATAGGAATAACAATAAAAATTATTACCTTTATTACTAGGTATGTTTCATCAGGCGCTTGTTTTAAGAAGGTTTCTACCTCTTGAGAAGTGAAAACTTTCGATTTTTTTGATTTAAATCCAATAGATTGCCTTTTAAGAAACGATGTCAGTCTCTTAAAATTCTTTAAATGTACATTATGCTTAGCCCTCAATGTCGTATTTAACATAGAATACACGCTCCATAATGATGAAGGTTTGTAAGTTTTTGATAATTCGTTAAAATAAATTAACAAGACTTTTTCTGACAACGATTCCGCTTTTTTCTCAGCGTGCCATTTCATAAATCCTTCGTACGTTTTTAGGTATCTTTGTTTTGATTGAAGTGGTAAAACGTTTTTCAATACTTCGTCTTCATCTTCTCCTATGAAATCCGGCATTGAATCCATATCTGTAACAGATGAACTCATTGTAGTTATTCAATCATCAAATCAAATGTTTGCTATACTGAAGTATAAACAAAACTCTACAACTAGGAAAAAACAAAAAATATGATTAGTGCTTTTCCGATTATTTTTTTGCGAACGGCCAGTTATTTATTTTTCATCATTCAAAAAATGCTAAATGTTTTACGGCCAGCTATTTAGCCATTATTATATTTTATTTTAATCATTCAAAAAATGCAAATCTATGTTATAATAAAGAAATTGTTGAACATAAATTATAACACATTGCTTGAAAGATCGACTTTCGGGTCTGAAATGTAGTGGATGATTGAGTTAAAGACTGTCAACAACACAAATAATGCCAGTGTATTCATTTTCATTCTTGTATCACCGACTTGAAAAAAAATATATTTCTATCAAAATATAAAACGGTTGACCTTGCTTAATTATCTCTTTTAATATTCAACTATTTTACTTTTTTGAAATTCTTGGTTTTTTTAGCATATCTATAAGGGCCAGCGTAGGTATTAACTTTAACGTTTATGACCGTTGTGAACTTATTTTAACCCAGAATTTTTATTTGTAATAAACGTTCATTGACAATGGTATAATATATAAAAACATACTGCTTAAAAAAATAAAATATAGGTTTACAAAGTTAAAGGCCAGAAGCTTCGAAAACTTAATTTATCAGGATTGTTACAGTTCGATGCATTAGATTAATTTTAAAGAATTTAAATTTGCTATGAAATTAAAATAAACTAAAAATTGAGAACCATTAGCCAGCCAGCGGCGCGGATCTGCGGGTCATTCTTCTGGAAGACAGAGAGGCGTACCCACTAATTGTTCGCGCATTTTATTAAGGTTACAGTGGACAAAGGCAGTACCTACTAATTGTTCGCGCATTTTACTAAGGCTTACAGTAGACGGAGAGGCAGTACCTTTTAATTGTTCGAGCATTTTATTAAGACTTACAGTAGATGGAGAGGCAGTACCTACTAATTGTTCGCGCGTTTATTAAGGCTTGCAGTAGACGGAGAGGCAGTACCTACTAATTGTTCGCGCATTTTATTAAGGCTTACAGTAGACGGAGAGGCAGTGCCTATTAATTGTTCGCGCGTTTATTAAGGCTGATGTACTGATGTCTCTACCCTTTTCACAAGCCAAAAGAAACTTATACGAATACTAGTAAATATAAAACAAACAGACAGCTGTAAAATCCATTTTCAAGAACACAAAATTCTCACCCTACCTAGCATATATATTTATAAAATATGAGAACTTGTACGACAACACACTGATTTTTATTTAAAACGAAAAGAAATACAGCCAAAGTATTCATCACAAAAACAAATTAAACGTTCCAACATCTCAATTACAATTGCAATCGAAAAGTCCACTTACAATGTCAGTTAATATTTTTAACAAGTTACCCGAGACACTCAGAAACAATATCAATGACAAAGAATTCTGTAAAAACCTACAACAGTTGCTCATCTCCAGAAGCTTTTACACTGTGAATGAATGCTTAGAAGATAAATTTAAATAAGATGTATAGTAAAAATAATATTTTATGCAATTATAAGATATCTAGTTTTTAAGATAAAATTGTGGAAATTAAATAGTTCGTAGGTACTGGATACCACATTAGCTATAAGATTTTGGTTGTAAGGCTTTTGCTGTGCCCTGTGCCCGACAGGGTCCATAATGATACACATTATCTGTTATATTATACAAGATCTTACCAAACTTATGGCTGCAATAAAGTATTGAGTATTGAGAAGGCTTATAGTAGACGGAGAGGCAGTACCTACTAATTGTTCGCGCATTTTATTAAGGCTTACAGTGGACGGAGAGGCAGTACCCATTAATTGTTCGCGCGTTCATTAAGGCTTATAGTAGACGGAGAGGCAGTACCTACTAAATTGTTCGCGCATTTTATTAAGGCTTACAGTGGACGGAGAGGCAGTACCCATTAATTGTTCGCGCGTTCATTAAGGCTTATAGTAGACGAAGAGGCAGTACCTACTAATTGTTCGCGCATTTTATTAAGGCTTACGCGGTGCCAACTAGAGCTACCAATGGAATAAAAATTATAACTTGTTTTATGATATTATATTTTTTTTAATGCACTAACCCGTCCTAAGGACAATTTTAAAACAACCTATATATAGGCTAAAAGTAGAGAGAATATTGTAAAGAGATTCGAAATTTCATCGACGCCGGTGAGTCGCCCATTAGCTCAGTTGGAAAGAGCGCTGGCACGGATAGCCAGTGGTCGCGGGTCCGAATCCCGGCATGGGTGGAATTTTTAGCCTCTAAATATGTTTTTTCAAAGAGCCATCATCATAAATCTTAACAACCATAACCTGGGCCCATAACCTAATGAAATATGAGCAAATAAACCAGGATTACTTTGGTATCTGCAGATTTATTTGCCAAATTGAAAATAACACGTTTGTTCTACGACCGACAGAGAGTGACAGACTTTTGGATGCATTCAAGGAAAAACTATGTACACTAAATTAGAGAGCGTTCAGTTTACATTTCAACACCATCCCTTAAACTAAACATACAGTTGCTTTACCAACCCTATCCCAATTAAGACTACTACTTAATTTATATGGATACAAGAACAAACATAAACTATTTACAACATAACACAGCAACAAACTTATTATGCTTTTCTTTGGGCAATGCTTTTGTTAAAACATCAGCCACCATATCACCACTGGGTGTGTAATCTATAGACACAACCTTTTCGTTAACCAATTGCCAAACAAAATGGTGCCTTATGTCTATATGCTTTGTTCTAGACCAACCAATATGCTGTGGCATATCTTTTGAGCCGACTGACTATCGTTAAACAGATTAATAGTACATGTTTTATCAAAACACTCATTTAAGAAGGTTCGTAAGAATAACCCCTCCTTACATGCGTCTGAGTCCAGTCTCGGCACTAGACAGAGCCACTGTTCTCTGTTTGCGACTTTCTCACGACACTACAGAATTACCAAGAGAAAAGACATACCCATTGTGTGAGCGACGATCAACTTCGTTTCCCGCCCAATCTGCGTCCGTGTAACCAATGATCTTCATTTCACTTTTTTCAAACGTTAGACCATAGCCGGACGTACTTTTTAGATACCGCAAGACTCTTTTAGCAGACTTCCAGTGCTCTTCCGAATAACAGTTATTAAATTGACTCAGATAACTGACAACATACGCAATGTCTGGTCTCGTACGAAACGCCAGATACATCAGACTTCCAATCAGATTTCTACACTCTAACTTGCAATCAGAGTTTGTTGCCTTTTTCAACTTCAATCCAGTTTCCATTGGAGTTTGAGCCGGTTTGCAATCAGACATCTTAAACCTTTCCAGAATCTTGTTTCAATAGTTTGTTTGATCTAAAGTGATTTTTCCATGAGTTCTTCAGATCCTCATGCCTAAAACATGACCCAAGTCGTTCATTTTAAACTCGCTCAGCAGTTGCTTCTTTAAAGTATCCTTCCGTACTTGTGAGCCTCTCGTTGAAAATAAAATAATGTCATCGACATATAGTGCTATAATAATAAGCTCTACTCCATCACTATAAACAACACATGGCTTCGATAACAGTTTCCTGAATTTCAGTTTTTCAGTCAAAACATAGTGAATCTTGTCATACCACGATTTTGCCATCATAGAGTGCCAACCATAGACTGCCTTATTAAATAGACAGACCTTGTTTTCTTTGCCTGCTGCTTTTAAACATTCAGGCTGATCCATGAATACCGTTTCTTGTAAATCTCCTTAAATGGGCCTTATATCGTAATAACTCCCCGTTAAAGCTTCTTTGCAAACACCCACTTGCATTTTACACTCTTTTTGCCGTCAGATAGATCCACTAAAGTCCAGCATTTTATAATCAGGAAAGAATTATACTCTTTTTCATTGCTGCTTTCCTGTGTTAAGCCTTCTGTTTGTATCGGAAACATCAAGCTTATTATTCACCACACCAGCCAGCTGCGCACGTTCAGACGAATCCGGAAAGTCTTGAAAGCTTATTTCATTCGAGTCTTCAGAATTATAGTCTAAAGAACCTGGAACATAAGTTTCATCAGCAGACCCCTCCGTTGCATACGATTCAGATTCTCCTGAACTAGACAAAATTTGCTTACGTGTGTTCACATTTTGTTGCTGTACACCAGATGTACCCGGAACAAAACTACTATCAGGCTCAGCAGTTTCATTCGAGTTATTTATTAAACTCTCACAAGGTATTGTTATCTTACAATCCTTCTTGTCACGTATTACCTCGTCATTTACGAATACACTTTCCAAGAAAGTTACATGTCTTGCCTTAACAACTTTCCTTGGACATGTTGGATCTATTAACTTGTAGCCTTTACTGCCCTCGCAATATCCTACGAAGATATACTTCTTGCATCCAACTTGCGTAGATTTGGTTGCAACGCATCTAAAAACTCGTAAATGCTTAATATCTACCTTTTTAGCGCTCAGCGCTCCTCAGGAATAGCGCCACTGACTGCTACAGTCTGTGAAAGATTCTTCAGGTAAACGGCTGTGTTAGCCGCCTCAGCCCAGTACGCTTTGCTCAAGCCTGCTCCCTGCAGCAAGCAACGTGCCTTTTCTATAATTGTACGGTTAGCACGCTCAGCCACGCCATTCTGCTGACTACAATATGGGATCGTAGTTTGTCTCCGTATACCACAGCTCGCTAGGTACTCCTGAAATATACCATTAAGATATTTACCGCCGCTGTCGCACCTAAGAATTATTATTTTCTTTTCAGTTTCATTTTCGACTAACGCTTTGAAAATCTTATATTTTTGAAACACTTGATCTTTTATTCGTAGAAAATATATAAAGGTTTTTCTAGAACAATCATCAATGAAAGGTTCAAAGTAACGAGCACCACCCAAGGATGTTACTTCCATTGGTCCGCAAACGTCTGTGTGCACTAGACCTAATATTTCCTTAGACCTAGTCCTACTTCTCTTGGGAAACGGCAATTTTGTCTGTTTTCCCTCCAGAGTGCTTAGTGCGAGTTTTTTTAACTACTCGATCGCGTTAACGTAAACTCATATTTCTATGGCATCGAGGAAGCGCCACCTAGCGACAAGTATGGAAATTAAAATTGCTGAGTGCGAGTTGTAATGGTTTACGATGAGAAGTGAACACGTTTACCAGCCAAAACACGAATAAACGCGAGTGCGAGTTGTACTGTGTCAGCGTTTTGCCAGTTCGAACGGTTAACTTACTTAACGTACAACTTACTTCAAGTAAGTTACCCTACTAATAACCTCCTTACCGTTGTAAATTTTACAACCCTGTCTGTAAAAATGTTAATTTAATTTATACTTTATTGCACACGAAACATTAAATAGGACATTACATAAGAAATAAGATGTACAAAGGCGAGCTTATCTCTGTAAGAGATTTCTTCCAGCAAACCTTGGAGAGTCGGAGCAGCAGTAAAAAACGGGTCTGTATACGTGTACAAAATAAACTACATAGACTACAAAAACCCTTAGCAGTAACCTACGCAGAAATAATACACTACATAAATTAAATACCTGTAAATATAAATAAATAAAATACATAGAAAATAATAAATAAATAAATAAATAAATAAATAAATATATAGCTCAAAGTTATGATAAAGATAAATAGTGCTCTTTCAACTGCTTCTTAAATGTACCAATTGTGGGACTAGCGCATATTTTCTGTGGCAGTGCATTCCACAGCCTAACCGATTGGACCGTGAATGAGTCACCGTAAGCTCCAGTGTTGTGAGCAGGAATTTCAAGAAGGTGGGAGTTAAGAGTTCTAATGGGCCTATCCCCAGAGTGCAGGTACTGAAACCTTTCTCTGAGGTAGGCGGGGGATGAGGGATTATTAAGAATTTGGTATAATAAGGAGAGTATATGTGCATTCCGGCGAAGACGAATTGGGAGCCATTTTAACTCATGACGGAAATGAGACACATGATCATATTTGCGTAGTCCGTATATGTAACGGATACCCAAATTTTGTAGTCGTTCGAGTTTGTCTAGCAGCTCCTCATTGGCATCCAAGTAGCAAACATCCGCATAGTCGAGAAGGGGAAGAAGAAGGGACTGAGCAAGAGTAATTCTGGTTTTAAATGGGAGAAAGTTTTGGAGACGCCGCAGCGAATGAAAAGTCGCAAAGACGCGTCGACTGACTTCACCGACATGCACGGACCAAGAGAGATGACAGTCAAAGAGCACTCCTAGGTTCTTGGCCTTTGCCGTATAGGCGATAGGCGTGTCGTTAAAGACGACAGAAGGAACCACTGATTGCTTCGTCAGCAACTTGTAGAAGTGCGGACTGCCAATAAGCATCGCCTGTGATTTTTTGGGATTCACTAAAAGTCCAAAGTGCCGAGCCCAGTTTTGAATACGCGCGAGGTCAGCATTCAAAATATCAACCGCAGAGTCAAACTCATCCACACTGAAATGCCTGTAAAGCTGCAGGTCGTCTGCGTACAGATGGTATCGAGACGACAACGTGTCAGTGACAGAGTTAATGAAAATTGAAAACAAGAGTGGGGAGAGGACCCCACCCTGGGGGACGCCTGCAGTGAGTTCACACCAATCCGAGGACGTCTCGTCGGAGCGTATGCACTGCTGGCGGCCCCGGAGATAGGTGTCGAACCATTCTGTTACAAGAGGAGATACATTAAGAGAGGCTAGGATAGCTAGAAGGATGTCGAAGTCAACACAGTTGAAGGCACTGCTGAAGTCAAGCAGTGTCAGCAACGTAAGTTGCTTGTTATCTCTAGCGAGACGTATGTCATCAGTGACCTTCAACAGTGCCGTAACCGTGCTGTGACCAGGACGGAAACCGGATTGGAAATTGTTAAGGAGATTGTTTTGGGTGAGGAATGTCGAAAGTTGGGTGTTTACAAGGGATTCAAGAACTTTGGAAAGGAAGGGAAGGATGGATATGGGCCGATATTCTGAGAACGATGATGGATGCGTAGTTTTGGGAAGCGGTATAACGTGGGCTTTTTTCCAGGCGGCTGGAAACAGGCTGGTTACCAAGGAGAAGTTTATAATATGTGTGATAGTTGGAACCAGCCCGTCAATGGCCAGGAGCAGCATTTGAGAGCTGACCTGGTCATTTCCAACCGCTTTGGAGGATATGGAGAGGATTGCTCTCTTAACGTCACTCGTGGTAACAGACTTGAAGGTGAAAGGAACGCAGTCGGGTTTTCGCTGTGAAGAAAGATTATGGAGAGTGACCTTTTTGGCGTTGTCTTCCAAAGTTACTGGAGACATTGAAAAGTGTTGAGGGCGTCTAAATCAACATTTATGGGGCTTCTATCAGGAGATTTACCGATCCCGAGCGTTTTAAGAAATTTCCATACTTCGCTAGGGCTGTATTTATCAATTGACTCGTTTATGTGTCGTCTTTTAGCATCCCGACACATCCGACTGCAGCGATTACGTAGCATCTTGAAGCGAGAAAAGTTAACCTCCGTGGGATCCTTCTTATACTTCCGCTTGGCTTGATCGCGCTTAGCCATTAATTCCTTAATGTCTTGCGTGAGCCAGGGTGCAGGTAGATGCCTGACTTTCACCCTTTTCACAGGAGCATGTTTATCAAAAAGGGCCAACACTGCGGAATTGAAGCGAATCACCTTCTCATCACACGTGATGCTGTCAGTGACCGGCGACCAATCAGTTGCGGCCACATCCTCCGCCAGCGCCTCCAAATCAATCCCTTTAAAACTTCGAAGAGATATTTTGCCTTTTTTTTAGGAGGACGAACTTTATACGAGACGTAAACAAGATCATGGTGAGAGAAAGGGGCATCAAGCTGGCCAAAAATGGCAACCTTCTGCAGTCGTGACACAAGCATGAGGTCAAGTAGGGAAGGTCTGCAATTCGGCGCGTGATGAGTTGGAGATAGGGACAATATATTTAGATTATATGAAGAAAT
Organism: Yponomeuta sedellus; assembly: GCA_934045075.1. Classification (NCBI taxonomy): domain Eukaryota; kingdom Metazoa; phylum Arthropoda; class Insecta; order Lepidoptera; family Yponomeutidae; genus Yponomeuta; species Yponomeuta sedellus. Next base: position 20,006,194 of record OW203730.1, read on the forward strand.
GAGAGATTGCAGCTTGGTGGCTCGGGAATCATTTTTAATAAGGCAAGTGTTGAAATCTCCCAAAATTAGAGAGTCGTCGTAAAGGGGAGAAAATTTATCCAGAAGGGATTCAAGGTTGTTAAAAAAAATTATGTGTAGAGACGGGCTATAGTAGACACCAAGAAGAAGCTTAGAATGACGAAGAGAGATTTCTAAAAATAAATGTTCTGGGGATTCAGTTGCCTGGCTGACTGATTGACTGATTATGATGCATGGGATGTCAGAGCGCAAATATATTGCGACTCCACCACAAGCCCTTACAGTCCTATCATTCCGGATAAGTCGGAAGCCAGGCAAACTAACCATTGTGGACGGTAATGATGGCTTAAGGAAAGATTCAGATACAAGTATAGCATCTATGCGTTGTCCACTGAAGGATGCCAAGAAGTCGGAGTAATGAGCCGTAATGCTTTGTGCATTAATGTGCACAACATTGAAGTTTGGGTGAACATCCTGGAACACCGCATCTAGACGGTCGTGCAGTGTCAGGCCAGCGGCAGAGGTATCGAAATCATCAGCTGAAGAGCATGAGAAAAAGCTGTCATCTATGTTAATTGAGCTATTCATAAATAAATAAAATATATACTAATAATAGTGAATACAAACAATACAAACTTAGATAAAGAAAATAAAAATAAAATTGTATACTGTGATCCGATCCCAGCCGCACCACTGTGCGTCTGGATGAAATCTCGTAGCTTATCAAAGAATAACAAAAATAAAAGTATACACAGAATTTTGATACAGTACCAGATTACGAGAAAAGTAATAACAACAAACACTTCACCGAAAGGTTATTGAATGATCTTGGAACGCAACTCAAAATTTATCTGTGGTCAAAATATCTTTCCACAGAACCTATCCCTTTGACATCTGATCACATTTGTCTGTGACAATGTCAGATAACAAAAAGACGAGTTTGAATGAAAGATTTAGGTACAAGAAATTACACACTACCCCATATAAAACACAGCATGATAAGAAGAAAGAAGCAGGAATACATAGTGCAAAATCAAGAGACGAAACGTAGGAAGGTCAGACGCGCTTGGAAGAGTGGTTATTTTGCTTTCGCCACTCGCCGGGAGGAAGATTTCGGCGCTGTAGTTGGAGTCTTTGCCTTTAAGGGAGCCGTTTTCGGTTCCGTTTCCACCCTCGCAGGCTTCACGTTCAACATCTCCGCCGATCCCTTTGTAGGAAACTTTTCCATAAGCAAACGAAGCTCCGACATTTGCTCCACCTTGGCACGGCTTTGGTCCGGGAGCAGAATGACTATCCTGCCCTCCATAGTCCAGCAACCCTGCACGCCGAAGTGCTTCCTGGCCGCCATGAACACGTCATGCCTGGGTTTTGTCAGAAACTCAGATAGAACAAAGCCTGTACCTTTCAGAGTAGTCTTTGCTGCCCACACTGAGCTCCTAGCAGCGGAGTTGGTGAATCGCACCAGCAATGGTCTAGCCTTAGATTTGGCCTTGCCCAGACGATGACAGACAGAGACACTGTTGATGCAGTCTGGCGGCAGCTTCAAATTGTCAGAGAAGAGCTTTGTAACCGTTGATGAGGGCGTTTCCGAGGCAGACTCTGGCACCCCATGCACCAGAAGCACCTTTCGTCGTGACACCATCTCGTGCCTGTCGAGACCCAGCAACAGCAAATCCACTTGCGACTTAAGTAAAGCAAGTGAAGTTGTCACAAAATCTTTAAAAGCAGCGAACTCACGATGCAGGGACGGCAGATCAGGAGAGCTGCCACTGGATGCGGATGAGGCCTCACGCAGCTCCTTTTCATGATTGGCCATACGGGTGTTAAAGACCTCGGACAGCTCGTTAACATTTTGACTTAGCTTCTCATAGAGATCCATTTGTCAAGAATAGTGAATCAGTGAAGTGTTTTCTTCTTGGTGGGCAGTAGGACCGAGTCACAAGTTATAGTCTATGTATCATGTAAGTAACAAGTTATATTGTTTTATTTCAATTTAATAAAGTCAGAGCAAAATTTTCGATGTTGTTTCATACACGCCTACCCGCAAAAAAAAAAAATGGATTTAAAAAAAATCTTATTTTCTCGAAATAACAAATTTATTATTTCCCGAGAAGTGAAAATCGTCCTGGGCCCATAACCTGATGGAATATGAGCAAATAAACCAGGATTACTTAGGTATCTGCAGATTTATTTGCCAACTTGAAAATAACACGTTTGTTCTACGACCGACAGAGAGTGACAGACTTTTGGATGCATTCAAGGAAAAACTATGTTCACTAAATTAGAGAGCGTTCAGTTTACATTTCAACAGTGGTAACAATTTTTAGAACCTACGGTCTAGAACCTAGGTTCAACATCCAAGGACTTTAACAGATTTGCGCAAAAATGGCCGTTTTTGAGCAAAACTGGTTTAAAGACCTAGTTTCTTGGAGCTGCTTATCGTAGTTTCTAAAACGAGGAATGGTCTGAATAGCTTACATTTTTTATTACAAAGTACATAACCGCGGCTTTCAAACCACCAATATTTCATGTAAATAAAATAGCGTTAGTATTAGAAGTGATAGTGTTAGTGATACAAATTAGTGTTGGTCTGTTTTCGATTTAACTGTACGTGCCATATTTTGTATTCTTGTACATAATCGGTTTATGAGTGTTCATACACTTGTCTATTCACAGTTCTGTCTGGATTCAAAAACAAATACGCATTGCATATATTGCAACGATATCGGAGTCCAGTTTTGATTTTTTTGTCTTGGGAGTATCTTTAACTCGTAACTTTTTTCCACCGGTCATAGTGATTTCTCGCACTGCAATTCAAAAACTATAAGCTTTACTACTTATTTAATTTCATATTTAGACGGGTGTATTTTGCAACAAGTATGTAAGAGTAAATTGTATGTAAAATTTTAATCTAAAAGTGTATAAATTTAAATTGTCTCGGATTAGAAATTTAATCTTTTATTACTTTTGACTTTTTTATGGTTTTTTAAACATAAAAACAACATTTAAATTTTTGGTCAGAGCTTACAACCTCATCCATGATAAAGAACAATCAGAGAATAACATTAATCAAAAACTAGATACTAAGTGCATAAAAGACTGTGGCAGTAGGCGGCTCGTGGTTATGATCGAAGACATTCATATGTACATTGCCGGTTCTCGAGTCGACTACAAAATAGGACCTGCACCCACCGCTGCCAGTGCAGTTTATACATCGCCACTTCTGCTTCATTTGACGAATGTTCCAGAAGCAGTAGGTGTAACCCCGGTAGAGATAGAACTTTTTCCCGTTTTTAACTATCAGCTGAAACTCGTCTTCCCCTGTTGGTTAAAGCAAGCGTCGTTTGATTTTTGGTGATTCGTCAGAACTACAATAGAGGAAGAGTTTGATGTTAAGGTGGAATAAAACGGAGATATGTGTATAAATAACTTATTTACACATCAAATATACATCGTTTTTTGAGGACAGGGGTACCCCGAGAGCCGCTTGCGCAGTTCGCTTAAATCTAGATTTAGTACAATTTTCATAGTTTTACGTACTGAGAATTCGGTTTAAATTGTTTTAAATCAGGATTTACGGACTTGTGCAAGTGGCTCTTAAGGTTTTATACGATTTTGTTAGGGGAAGAATGAGTGGAACCGAGTGATTGGAAGCAATCACTTAAGTAATCAGTTAAGCAAGAACAGGCACGGCTAGGTACTGGATTGGTTACCATCCCATGACTACCGTTAGTGATATTTTTTCAGAGCGTTTCCGTGCTTCGCAAGACTCGTTAAGCCGTTGGTGCCGGCTTTCATGTAGTGGCAGTCGTTAAGCCATGTCAGAGGCCTAGTAGCGGTTTGATAACTTCTGACAGTAAAGCCCGCCACTGTCTACAATACTTAACCAACCCGGACTTGGCCCTCATGGTAGAGTATGGCCTAACCTCCCTGCGATGCAGGAAGAGACCCGTGCCCCAGCAGTGGGGATATACAAAGGGTTGATATTATCATCATAATTTGTCTACGTGAAATGTGTTTCATTTCTTAATGATAAATAAAATACAATTTGTTTATTTACTCTTTATAAGAATTATACATATATCCAGTACAGTTTTCAATAATAAAGACTATTAACTTTAAATATTTTTGGAGTTTTGTTTTGAGACTTCATCACTTACGCAATCACTTATCCACTGTTATAATAAGCATATTAACTTATAGTATTAAAAACATAACTAGAAAAAACTAATTAAATAACCGCACATCAAATTTTAACACATTGAAATTAAATTCATTTGCAAAAAGCTTAATTAAAAAGGAATATTAATAAGAATTACGCATAAAAGAAGAAAACACAAACAACATAAACCTAATTCTAAGAAAATAAGCCACCCAGGACACATCCGATGAAAAGTTACCCCCTAAGCTGGCAGCGTTGCCTCGTTGCACAGCAAAGGGATGTTATTATCAATTATCTGTAGATATAAGTTAGCCCCCGGAGCGGCAGTGATCAATCTCCCTAATAAAGGTTTTCCCCTGAACTCCCCCCAAATAGCAGTGGTTTCAATCGCGAGACGCACAAAAATGTACTAGCCTTCAAACTCCGAATACTTTTGGACCTTGCGTCCCGCAGCCCGTTCCGCTGCAGCGCCTGGGATGGACACGGTAGACACTAATTGCGAATGGGCGAAAGCGCAGACACCAGTAGCGTCCCAAGCGCCAAACGAGCTCCCCTCATGCAGGGTATAATCGTGAGGCCACCGGACGCTACCCATCGAAACGACAAAGATCAGCGCGCTCAATACACGCGGAATAACTTAGCTTAGCTAAACAAACATATTATTGCATTAAAATTTTGTAAATTCAATGAAACAATGAGTAAATTTTATTTTACATAAATCAACAAGTTTTAGCGGAACAGGCTGCGAGACGCAAGGTCTCGCAGCCTGTTCCGCTGCAGCGCCCGGAATGGACACGGTAGACACTAATTGAATTGCGTATGGGCGAAAGTGCAGACACCAGTAGCGTCCGAAGCGCCAAAGGAGCGCCCCTCACGCAGGGTACTATCGTGAGGCCACCGGACGCTACCCATCGAAACGACAAAGATCAGCGCGCTCAATACACGCGGAATAACTTAGCTTAGCTAAACAAACATATTATTGCATTAAAATTTTGTAAATTCAATGAAACAATGAGTAAATTTTATTTTACATAAATCAACAAGTTTTAGTGAGATATTTATCTAAAGTTTATGGCACAATTTTCACAACCGTTCATTTATTTATCTAACTAATTGTTCTATAATCAGTAAGATAAGTAAATGAAAGGTTTTTTCCGGGGTACGGTGATAGTTGATATTTTCTGAAACACTTAGTTTTTTAAAGTATCCATTCTTGGGTGACATTTGTCTTCTACATTTTCTTTAGCTTTTACATACTGCAATATTTTTGGATGGCATCATCACCGTCACCTTCACCATCAACTTTTGAAGAGCTCGGTTATGGAGATTTACAATGCAGGTTTATCATTTCTCTTATGTGTGTGGTACATCTTAGTTTCTTTTTTCACTGAATCTCTTATGTAGATTTCAGCTACTTTACTCGTCTTCCGACCTCCATGCCTTTTAATGACAGTTAAATCGGCACCAGTATTGGCTAGCAAAGTTGCCGATGTTCTGCGAAAGCAGTGACCCGAATATAGATTTGGATTTGGCAAATTAAGGTACTCTGCTACCTGTTTAGGAATACTCGAAATCTTGTTTTTGCCAATTACTTGCCGAATACATTTTCCTTTATGATAATTTATGAAAAAACGGTTCGTTTCTATATCTCTTGGTCGTAATTTTTGGTATTTTTCTACTATTTTTACAAATTCTTCTTTAATAACGAAGTTTCGGTCATCTTTGGTTTTAGTGCCACGTAACTTGACCAGTAATATATCACCGTGTTTCTCAATGTCACTAACCTTCATATTCACTAGTTCGTTTCCTCTGCAAGCACCACTTATTCCCATTATCAATATTACCTAAAATATAAATGTATATCTTTAATTGGTGTATTAAATATAGAAAGTTACAATTTGTATTAAATTTTTACTCAATATTTTTTTATATGCGAATAACAATCAATATGCTTACCTTTATTACTAGGTATATTTCATCAGGCGCTTGGTTTAAGAAGGTTTCTACCTCATAAGAAGTGAAAACTTTGGATTTTTTAGATTTAAATCCAACAGATTGCTTTTTGAGAAACGATGTTAGTCTCCCGAAATTCTTTAAATGTACATTGTGTTTAGTACTCAATGTCGTCTTTAACATAGAATACACGCTCCATAACGTTGAAGGTTTGTAAGTCTTTGACAGCTCGTTGAAATATAGTAACAAAACGTTTTCTGATAGCGATTTCACTTTTTTCTTAGCGCGCCATTTCATAAAAACTTCGTACGACCTTAGATATTGTTGTTTTGATTGAATTGGTAAAACGTTTTCCACTACTGCGTTATCCTCTTCTATTATGACATCAGGCGGTGAATCCATATCTGTAACAGATGAACTCATTGTGTTAATACAAATCTCTGCTATATGGAAGTATAAAAAAGCTTTACAATTTGAAAAAAAAAAACAAATGACGATTGTATTGCTGCTTCCATGATTGAAAAAATGGTAAATGTTTTGCCTAAATGTATGTTATATTAAAGAAACAACTGAAAGTTGATTGTAATACAGTCATTTAAAAAAATATATTATTTTTAAGACTTAACTTTATGCTATTAAAATTTTACATTGCGCTATAATGAGCCGTTTTCACCACCAGTTCACAAAGAAATTCATTACAGGCGTGGCCATAGAAGACCGGAATACGGCTGTAACAATTTAATCTCTGCTAAGAAAATTTTTACAGACATGTTCCTGTTCTTGTATGTGCACGCCTATAAGCGCCATTTATGCAGGGTTTTGTGAATTTGTGCTGAAAACAGCTCATTCTATACAGCCATAGAAAGTTGTAACATGGACTAACAGAATTGTGAAAATAGTACTAGTTTTCTTTTAACATATTTTAAACTTTCGCGGCTTGTACACATAGTTAGAATATTTTCGGGGCTTAATCGCGTAGTAATTTATTGCAATTTTACCTCGACGTTTCGACGACGTTTAATTTAATTATAAAATAACATTTAATTTAATTTTAATCGGGAATGTGGTTTCAAACTGTCGCAAACGTGGGATTCGGTCATCAAGATGTGTTCGAGTGGAAAAAAGTCGCATGGCTTATCGTCCGACTCTGTCAGTGTAGTGTTTCGCAACCCTAATAGTGATTTGTGATAGCTGATTGGGGGTAGTCTGAAACCTCATCAGCCGAAGATGCGAACGGGTACCAGCCATCAGTCTTCTCGTAATCACGATGACTGTAACGTCGTCGAAACGTCGAGGTAAAATAGCAATAAGTTACTACGCGATTAAGCCCCGAAAATATTCTAAGTTTTCTTTTAATTTGACAGCTGTCATTTGAAATCGATTCTCCTTCAGGGCCGAAAAGTATTACTTTAAACCCGCTCTACAACGAACTTCAAATCTACTTTCAGAGTATGTGTAGTTAAAATAATAGATTATTTAAACAAGGAGCCAACGACCAATTTAAAAGCTCATTTTCAAATAGTGTCTCTATGAAAAAATAAGTGAAACTTATGAAATAAGAATGGAATAAGGCGTTTACTTATTTGTGCCATATTGTTTGTGTCCATTACAATGTTTTCTGGCGTTAATAGAATACTTTCCTTCTCAATACTTACTTGAAGAAAAACATTTTTTTTTGTAAATCTTAGTAAAATCCGAATTTAAGTAAGTAAACAATTACGAACATAAGCGGAGAATTCCATTTCGCGCTTCTTTTATTTTAAATTGGCTTGAGCGCTGTTTACTACCAGTAAACAGCGCTCAAGCCGCTGCCAGTTACTTGTTCAAACAATGTTCATAATTGTTCTCTTTGGTGATTGGAACTTACACAAAAAATACCCACAACCATACACTAAAATAACTTTTCATCCCTAGGGGTCCAAGACCTATTTAAGTCCCTGTTTAAGACCTGTTTTTGATTGATGTGACAAAAAACCATTTTATATTTTTAATGTAATCGAGTGATAGAGATTGTTACAAAAAACAAATTTTGTATAAAAACGCGCTATAAATGAGCTCACACATCTGTACAATTTTTTCAAGTTGCAATTGTGATGATTGTGACTTATAATCTTGTCTTTCTGAAAGCAAAGAAGATTGGATTTCATTAAATTCCATACGTAATCGGCGGCGGTAAAGTAATTTTTACGAATCTAAAAATTAATAGCAATCCTTAAAGTATTACTTGGTTTAGTAAATATTGTTATATTTAAAAATCGCGATGCCCTAACAAAATTATACATTTAACGGGTCAAATCGTAATTGTTTATAAATAAACTGAGTCAAATTTTGTTTATTGCCTCGATTTAGACGATTAGACTCGTTAGATGTATAATATTAATTACAATGTTGTCCGTCTGTCTGTCAAGACCATTTTTTGTAAGAAGTTTCTCAGCTGAAGTTCAAATTAATACCCAATTGGTCCAGAGTCCCTTGGTGTAAGAAAATATTCGCTTCTAAATCAATGCGACACGTAATTTTTTTTTTCTAACAACCTATCAGGGGTACTTTCTGTTGATCTATTTATGTATATAGACGAGAAACAATATTTTACTGGGCCCAATAGCTGGGTTGTATAGGAGTAGGGCAAACGTTTTATAGGAACGATATCAGCCGTGGTAGATATGTTGGCAGAACAATAGACTCGAAAGCGTGAGACCCAGGTTCGATCCCCAGTGCGGGCATATACCAATGACTTTGTTTAATTTTAAAATTACGTACATTTGCGAATTTGTAGTCGCAATACCACACGTCAACGGTGATGGAAAAACATCGTGTGGAAACCGGCAGGTTGGTTGGCTCCGCACGTATTGACTAGTCTTTCCTGTGGGCTAGGCCGACTAAGCTGTCAAGATGGTATAAGTCACATAAAAAAGAGTAGAAGTAGGGACATCAAACTCGCACATATAAAATCTGTTGAAGCGTTTTATGGGGTTGCCCTTAACTATTACTTATGGCAACATTGATTATTGTATTGTGCGACACAAATTTTGCTCGGGTGGTCCTCTTTATAAAAATCTATAGATAAGTATCTACGACTGCTAAGTCATAGACAGTGAGTAATACAGATGTTGTGACCTCCCGTACCCGTAATTGAGTAGAATCAAAATTTTGACTGAAATTTGTAGTGAAAGTAAACTTTCTTCGATGAAAATTGAGCTCAACAGTTCATTAAATAAAGGTGGTTTGACTTTCTCATTTTCGGATTGGTTTCCTTGTTTATGTCATTACCAATTCAATTTAAAAATACAGTGAAATACTACTCACCGATAAACGGTTTCGGCATGATCGATACATTTTAGTACCCAGCTTTTATTTTTGCATTCTAACACTGCACAATAAGATATTTTAGTAGAGTTCTCATGATTGTTTTCTTTACTAGAAGCAAACGACAACTGAGATTTAAAAAAACTGCCAAGGACTACGAACAGGCAATACATTGCTAATGTGAGGCACGCGGGCACCGCCCACTTACGACTTCTACTCTTTTTTCTGTTCTGTGGCATAGGTGCTGAGTAAGCCTACACCATCTAAAACCATGTCCAGGCACTGCGGCATCTGAGTGGTGCCGTTACCCATCTAGTATGAGTAAAGATGCCACTGGACGCTGCAAAAATCATCTCATTACGTAGATGCAGATGCCAATATCAAAGCCAAGTCCTACTCCCAATCGTTTATTTTTTGACAGGCTTGCACATGACATCTGTTCACTTTACGAAAGAAAAGTTCTTATTCTTATGCGTGTTTGATTAACATGCTACTCGTCTAGAACCACCAGGATTCGTGGACAGGAGTAGCGGTAACCCAGAAAAATCTTTGTCTAGTAACTAGGGTCGATGGTGGATTTCAAATGATAATCCTTACACCATTTTTATTTTTAATGCACTAACCCGTGCTAAGGAACAAATTTAAAAACCTATTTAGAGGCTAAAAATTTCAATCTGGTACGGATAGCCAGAGGTTGCGGGTTCGAATCCCGGCATGGGTGAAATTTTTAGCCTCTAAATAGGTTTTTAAAAATGATAATCCTTGTATTATAAACGTTAATGTTTGTGAAAATGTTTGGAGACAGAATAACGAATGAAAGGATTGACATGAAACTTGGCATACAAATACTCGTAGACACAGATCTAAGTAGAGATATAGGATTGATATCCCTGTATTTCCTGTTCCCGTGAGGTAATTTTTATTGTTACCGTAACCTCTTGTCTGACTAAACTGTAGATATGATTTATTGTGTTGCCATGGTAACAAGAATACTACAAACAGATTCTGTGACGGTAAGAAGTTTGCCAGGACAGCTAGTAAGATAAGATAAGAATATTCTTTAACATATATATTTCTATCTAGTAACATATTATATTCGAAAGTATCATTTCCGAGACTAAAACTACCTACCTACTAACCTTTATGGTAACGATAGCTCTACAATTTGAAGAGATAAAGGCCACGCATCTCCATAAAACAGAACCGTTTTTATTACTTCTTTTCTTGAAGTATCTATAGCCATCATAATGCAAGCAGAAGCCTCCTTTTCTGTTAACACTGTATGTCAACTTTCTATTTATAACCGAAGTAGTGGGACTCTTTTTTTTTCTTTGATCAGTGTCCATAGTAATTCCTGAAATGTATATTTAACACAAGTTAGCTTGTCAGCGCTGGCTGTTTGTTAGGTAATCCACCAATAATAAATATATACTGTGAACTTTTCACTGGCTACCGCCTACGGTTTCAAAGATTTAGCCGTTTTAAGGTCAGACGGTAGGACATACATACAGATAGATGGACAAAACTTGGTGGTTTGACAAAGTCCGACGGGTGCTGTTTTCTCTCGACGATTCGTCCGTCCAAAGGACGAGATGCAAGCGAAATCTTAAACGATGTTCACATTTTCAGCTCCCCAAGACATCAAGTAGTCGGCAAATTATATTCACAAAAAGCAAGGTAATCTAAAATATCGATTGTATTGCGATGAGAAATTGAAAAAAATTAAAAATGTGTGATCCATTTTGTGGGTCTTTGATCATTAACAACCAATCAATCCAAAAAACCATCGCCCCCAAATATTTATTGTATTAATTTGCTGGTGACGGCTTTGCGCTTCAGGTTCTTGTCCCATCTTCTGTAGATTTATGTTGGTCGAAGAGGATAAAGCAACATACTTGTTGTTAAACTGTTTGACAATAACTAAATGTCGATAGTTAGTCTCAGAAATATATTTTATTTTCTAGTGTGCTCCTGACTTACAAGACCGAAGAAGGAGAAGCTCTTATTCTAAAGTACCGCCCATCTTTAGCCTTTAGTAGCTTCGGTGCTTCGTGATTGTGATTCAGGTTTTTAAATATAACATATCCGTTATCGTCTACCTTTATTCTAGATCTGCATATTTTTGTCTCTGTGCAACGCCAATCTTTACCGGTGTTATATTTTTTGTCTATGGTGTAAAGGTATCCGAGAATCCTCAAGTATGTCTTTCCGTTAATCATGGCGATTTCTTCCACTAGAAAAATTAAAAATAAATAAAATGACTTCGGGGTGAGAATTCACATTAAATGTGTTATGCAAAATTTCAGAAAAGTAAAAATCTTATATTTTTGAACTTAATTTTTTGTAAGCACTACACATTATAGAATCCAGAATTAAACTGTGAATAATCTTTTATTTTTACTTTTGCGTTGAATGAAACACTTCTTACAACCTTATTTTGTGAAGATCATTATTTATTATGTACATACTATATAATGGATATATAATTTTACAAATATTAAGAGTACTCGTAGGTAGTGTTTCAGATATGACCATTCACGCCTTAATTATAATAGATAACTCAATGAACATAATTTGAGCCAAATTTTGGAAGTATTCAATATTGAATAATAAGTCGCAAAATGAACGTTTACTTCGTCATACGAGAAAATGTCGCGGCAAATCAAAAGCCTGTGCCACTGTACGCCCGATGGTCCTATCTGGATCCTATTTGATTACAAATATTGTAGACAATCACGATAATACCACTGACACCACTTTAATTGCGATATGAACATTTTCATCTGTTACGGATATAATTTCATATAACGCCCGTCGGAAGTGCGGAGGTAGTTCTTCATGCCATCTAAGTGGTTGTCGACGGACTTCTTTACAATGGTCATGTCTTTGTCCAGTACCAAGTACGCTTTGCATTTGGGGTAAGAACTACAGGAGTAGTGCGCGTGGTTGTTGGCCTTCAGGTAGTTCCTGAAGAAGGTGTGTCCTTTGTAGAGGACACGCTCCCTGCCGTTTGTCAGGAGTATCAGTTGGACTATAGGGAAACGGAAGTACATCAGTTCATAACATATACATTATAAATACCTGTTGCCGAGGAATCACTAAAAAGAGCTAAAAAGTTTCTTTTGGATTTCTTTTCTGCCCTGTGTGACAAATAGAAAACCTTTCGTAGTTACTCTTTGTTTGTAGTTAGAAAAAAAGGGTTTGGTAAGTCATTTTTGTATTCGACAGGAGTGTCTCTGGGGTTAGCCTCTCACGTTTTTGTAAAATAGCTTAAACAACGTTCAAGGAAAAAACCAGTTTTAGCCACGCTTTAAAACACGTAATTTTAAACAGGCCAACCATGTATCAAGGAAAACATGTCTGTTTTTAACAATTTTTTTGGTCCTATTTTGAGCAACTTTATGGTCATCGAAGTTAAGAGTTATAATATAAAATAATATTATGCGTATTTCACTTGTAATCACGAGACATAAAGAGACACTGAATATTTAGGACATGAACAAGAAAAGACATCAACGAAATTGAACAAATAATTTATCACAGACATCAGTTGCGACGTTTATGGATGGTAGGGATAGTAAACGAAATCTTTTTAAATCCTATCTTAACATCAGTCTGGGTGCATATCTAAGTTTGTTATATCTTCACCTGGTTACCATAACAAAGGGGATCCTAGTTTAGGACCAGGACAACTGATTGTTTTGTCTGAAAGTATATATAGGAAATTTATTTATTAATCTATCTTTCTTCATTAGCTTCGATGTCATTCTAATGCATTTTAAAGTAACGTCCATCTTTAATTTGATAAAGCTTAGGTTCTTCGTGCGTTTGGATAATCTTTTCTGATACGATAAAGTTGCTGCTGTTTAAGTTTATATTAGCACTAGTGAATCTATAGGTATTGTCAGTAGCGGACTTTTTGACAATCTTCATATGTTTGTCCAGGACCAAATAGGCTTTGCACTTAGAGTAGGAGCAACAAACGTAGTGAGTGAGATCGTTGATTCTCTTGTATTTCTCGTAGGACATGTGGCCTTCGAAGAGGAGCCGTTGCTTGCCGTTCGTCGTTTGTATCTGCTGAACTATAGGAGAACGGAACAAAATCAGTTAGGTGTATCTATAATACTTCGAGAATATGGAATAGGAGTTATTGTAATAAATAATTAACTGGAAAAGGCACAACCGTTTTTGTAAGAGACTAGTTTACAGTTCGACATCAAGTATGAGTTATAGAACGCAATTATGGTTTACAGTTACTAGATAAGTAATTCTAGAACGTGTTAACGTAATAGTAATGTCGCTTTAAGTTTTCGCAAATAAAAAAGTATATTACAAAACTAACTATATTTTTGGGCAAAAGTTTCCAAAATTCAGCCGCAAGTGGCAAGCTTAAAACACAAAATTATCGTCAGTAATTTGATAACCAAAACTAACATTTGATTATAAAATGATTGCTTGGGTAGCAAAGTATGAGTGAGTCGTAATTGCGTTGACTTTATAGAAATATCTTTTCTTCAAAACAGGATATTAAAATAGGATACAAGTAAACTAAAAATCTAGATGCTGATCAAAAATTATTTTACTGCTTTCGAAAGCTTAACAAAATATGACAAATCATTTGGAAACGTAACAAAACTTAATAAAATATGATATGTGACTTAGTGTGCATTCAATTTAAAAGCTGATCAAATTTCCGCTACTCATTTAAAATAGTTTCCTGCTCAATTAATTAATCGAGTATTTTCTGTCGATCAGTTGCTGCTCCAAAGGTTTCTTTAATTGGTGACCGAAATCAAAATGATTTGCTGATCGTTTAAATCTCTCATTAATTTTTTATTTGTGTAGGCTATAAATCTAAACTCTCAACATATGGTCAGAAACTCGTCTTTTCACTATTGTGTTTGGTTTTTATATTTGGGAAAATGACCCAATAATAGATCAGAAAGACATTTTGGGATAATTTTATCATAAAGATATAAAGGATAATCTGTTTTTTTCTCACCCAGGGTTGTATGGCATTTTAGGCAGGCAATCCATCAATTCAGGACTATTATAAAACTCTTCGTCTCTCGGAAAGTGAAACCAGGATACTTATCTTCGACTCATGATTTAGATAGATGTACCCAAATATTTTAGTCCTTTTCTAGTCCATGTCCTTTTTTAGTCCAATTCTGAACAGAATATGATCCAAGACATAAGGTCCTAAGAAACATTTTTAAACATACTTGCTTCTTAGTTGTGATACCATCAGCATTACTAACTGGAAGAAAGTAAAAAAAGGTTCCAGTCCTTCGCGAATTTTCGGACCTTTGTCTGCGCTTTTTCTGATAAGTTACGTTATTAGCTACATACAGTTTTCGTTCTTGCCAATTCATCTCGCTCCAGAATCTACGGAATATCTCATTTCTGTGTTCGTCTGTAATTTCATTACAACATCGCACCCTACTGTCTCGGCAGAAAGTCGAATTACATCGAGGGCCAAGGACCCTTTCATGTCGAATTTGACTCTGTACTTTCTCACCTTTTGGTTTTTTGTAGCCTAAATACGCTTTTCCTTCCATTCTTAGTTGTTTTGATTTATTCCGTTTCCAATTTTCAGGTCGAGCTTTTTTTTCTCTGCGCCGTTTAGTCACATCTCCAGATAGAACTACTTCGTTATTTGACTCTTTATTTGGTTGAACATTGAGCGGTTCAGTCCGTTCCCTTGAATGTGGTTCTGCACTACGCATTTCGATCTGAAGAGGTGCACGTTCATGACTTGGTGTTTCATTAGCACTGCAAATTATGTATACTGTAGCTCTTTCATTGCCGTCTTCATTGTTTAATAAATAAACTGAAATATCAAGCAATTTTAATACACAACAATGTGGCAGTACATTAATATTTTTTTCAAAAATATGGCTGCTTATAGTGTGTTTGAGGGATACGGGTAGTATAGATAAACTATAATCTAGAAAAATCCCTCAAGAATTCTTGAGGGATTGGGGAAATTGGGGAAAGTCATAATTGAGATCTGTTTGATTATTTTTTTTTCATTTATTTTATCATAACCAATACGAAAATCAACTTAAGTTCGATAATATAATCACTAAGTACAAAATAATTAATTAAATAGTGAATTATTCATAAACCATTTACATACATATACACATTTTTTTTTGTTGGTGAACTAAACGAAGCAAAAACATAAAATATATATATATACAAATACCAGCAAGTCTCTACTTACGAGTATGTAGGTATGACTAATTCAGAAAGATAACAACGGTAAGTAACATAATGCAAAGTTAGGCCGTGCAATAAGATTTAATTGAGGGTTATATTAGAAAGAGAGCCGTCAGGTGTTCAAGCGTACCGCGTTCCTGCGCCTCCTAATTGATATTAATCTATGAAAATAAATTTAATATTTGTGGTTTGTGGGTAGGTAAGTGCATAACTTAAAAAGTTTGGACAGATTTCTCATTTTTTTTATTAATGTTCATAATAATCCGAAGAGTTTTTTAGAAAAAAATCTAAAAATCTTATTTTTTCAAAAGCCAAAAGTTCTGTTTTCTTTGGGATTTCACAAAACATTTTTTCGGAGTAAATAATAACCCTCCTCGTCTAGTTCAAACTGAGGCTTCGGGTGGTTATGCTCTGGCCCTTTAGTGAACAACTCAGTCTCCTCATCGTTTAGCAAAACATATGACTTGCAGTGAGTCTTGTTGAAGTGGGAACACCGCCATCGGCGACCGTGCTGTAGTTTGTGGTGAGGGTAGAACATAAAACCGTTGACGAAGACTCCTGGCATCGGTGCTGCATTTTCTGAACGTTTCTTAGCACGTCGCTGCACTATGGTAAAACCTGAAAGAAACACGTGTGACGTTTAGGGTACAAAATAATTATCTTTGCTTAGTATTTCATTAGGATCGCAAAGTTTGTAGAGTACGCAAGTTGTTTTTGTGACGCTTTTTAAGTGTGAAAAACAGCAAATCACAGGAAACTCTAATAATTCAGCATTACCTTCTCGAATTTCTCAGAGGCTTTTGTTCGTAGTACGTGAAGTTCAAAGAGAAGAAACAATCTGAAAGGTATTTATTCCGTCGTTTTTAAAATGTTTTAGAAATTGTTTAAAATTGTTTAAGAAACATAGAAACAGTCATACCAACTTGCTTCAAAGTAATATTTAAATATGAAAGAAATAATTCTTTAAATTTTTTGTCTTAAAACATACGATGTTATTGAAAATTTCAAGTACTGTAATTAAAACACCGACATAAATGTAATACTTTACTTTATCACCAGATTAGTGAGTGAAAAAAGAGATTTTTTTACAAACGTCAAACATTTCTATGCATGTCATAACAAAATCACTATGTACATCCGAAAATGGGGTGTACTGTTTACATCAATCAATACAAAACAATTAAACTAAGTAAAACTTCAAAAGCGCTGTTATAAAAAATCAGCTGTTTTTTTTTTCTTTTGGCGTTGGGTATCAGGTATGTGGTCTCAAAATGTATGTTTCGTTGATATTTGGCTCGCAATTCAACGTGAAAACGGTAAAATATTTTCGTGGTAACGAGTAAGACTCCCGTTTTCGGTTGTATATTTAGAGAATCGTAAAAGAAACCAGGATGAAATTATTATTTTTTGAACTAAAACCTTCGTACACTTTATCAACTTTATTCCGGATTCACAGAGCTTAATTGTGGTGATTAGAGCTCACGTCGTCGGTTGCCCCTCAATCTGACTCGTCGTCAAATTATGTTTTTACACTTTTAATATTATTCTTTTTTGATATCAGTCAGTTGCCTGATCTTATAACAATAGCAATTATGGTAAGAATCTGGTTTCTTTTACAACTAGTGTGACTTTTTGGACATTTTGATTTGGAGACCCTGTACATCTAATCCGCTACTTGACTAGTATCAAATTTGACGCGATAAATGAATATTTCCTGTAGTATTTAACTTAAGAAACTGAAATATATTGACTTTGCTAAGTATGTAGGATGTCTGCAAAATTCACAATTTTTTTTTTTACCGCTTTTAATTCGGAACGGTGAAAAAGCTATCCGCCATGTTGAAAGCATATTTCGGTTGTAAACAAACAATTGTCAGCCAGAACCAGTGGACATTGATTATTATAGGACTTACATCCGAGTTTAAGTCGATTAAGTATCGGGGTCTTTTTTGGCAAGTTTGAGCCAATTTTTTCGTGTGTTTAATGCACAACTTCCCGGGGTTCTTTATCGACATGTTTTTTGCATTCTCTAACAATGCAATAATGATAATTGCTGGATTTTGCATGTAAACTCAATGAAATCATGGTTTCGTCATTATTATTTCACTGTGCTCACAATCACTCTCAGTTGTTGTATGTCAAACTTTGTTTACAAGACCATACCACAAGACTTCAAACCATAGACAAAAATGGCTGACCGCGTTTTGGCTGTTTAGCAAAGCAAAGTTTTAAAATATATTTTTTGGTTGCTTTAGGTCCTCAAAAAATGTACAAAAATATTTTTTGGTTTGATGGAAGAGATATTTACCATTTAAGATTTACTTGCAAAGAGAGTCAAATAGCGGATTGGCACGCAGCAGGGTGTTAAAATTTATACTCTCATTATATTAACAAATTCAATCGCATTAAATGGATGACTGGATTATACTTTTATATAACGTCCATCGTTTGTTCTGTGTAAAAGAGGTGGCAGATGGTAGTGCTTTGCGTTCTTTAACTCTGCAAAACTATTTCCGTGCAACCGAATCTTTGCTCTACAACCTTTAGTATCAAGGCATCGCCAGGCAGTGCCACACTTATATCTGGGGTCCTTCGTAAACAAATACCCTAAATACTTCAAGTAAGATTGTCCGGTCACCATAAGGATTACTTCAGCTATACCTAATAAAAAAGATAGAAAGAAAAGTGAGTGGGTAAATAGTTTAATAGTTTTATGTCAATATATTTCTCCTTACCAAGTTAACTTAAAAAAGGTTGTCGTTGTCCTGTTATTTGAAACCGGGATACCTATAACGCATTTATTTGATTGTGAAGTAACATGATCAAGCCACGTATCTCAGAAACGCGGAATCAAAATTTATAGGGTAGGTACATTCCGTAGACCTAGAACTATGAAAGTTAGCAAATGATATCGTGTTAAACTGCAAATTTATGAAATATAAAAACATGTATATAATTAATAAACTTATATTTTACCCGAGTTTACCTACATGTAGATAAGTCATTTATATTAACGAAGAATAATGTACAAGCCATTCTGCAGATTGACGTACAGTCTAGGCGGATGCTTGTGCCCCATTATTATCTCATCTAAAAGAAAGGTGACTTCGAAGTTAGGAGCATGAACGCATCACTTATATTAACGAACATTAATGTACAAGCCATTCTGCAGTTTGACGTACAGTCTAGGCGGATGTTTGTGCCCCATTATTATCTCATCTAAAAGAATGGTGACGTCGATGTTAGGAGCATGAACGCATCACTTATATTAACGAACATTAATGTACAAGCCATTCTGCAGTTTGACGTAGTCTAGGTGGACGCTTGAGCTCTTTGGGTTCATACACCACAGTTTTATTGTCTTCTAGAAGAAGAGTAACGTAACAGTTAGGGACGTGAACGCATCAATTATATTAATGATGCAGTTGGACGTCGAGTCTAGGCGGCTGTTTGTGCTCTTTGGATTCCTGCACTACACTATTATCTGTTCTAGAAGAAGTGTGACGTCGAAGTTAGGAGCATGAACGCATCACTTATATTAATGAACATTAATGTACAAGCCATTCTGCAGTTTGACGTAGTCTAGGTAAACGCTTGTGCTCTGTGGGTTCACACACCGTAGTTTTATTGTGTTCTGGAAGTACAGTGACGTAACAGTTACGGACGTGAACGCATCATTTATATAAATGATGCAGTGGGACGTCGAGTCTAAGCGGCTGTTTGGATTCCTGCACTACATTATTATCTGTTCTAGAAGAAGGGTGACGTCGAAGTTAGGAGCATGAACGCATCAATTATATTAATGAACATTAATGTACAAGCCATTCTGCAGTTTGACGTAGATTCTAGGCGGATGTTTGTGCTCTTTGGGTTCCTGCACCACAGTATTATTGTCTCCTAGAAGAAGAGTGACGTAGCAGCTAGGAGCGTGAACACATCTCCATCTCTTGTGAAGCACGCCAAACCTCTTGAGTTGAACGTAATGGTGTCCGCGGTACTCTAGGAAGGTCTTTCCGTTTACCATGGAGATCATTTTGGCTGGAATCAAGTTATTAAACATGTGTAAAACCATTACACTTAGACTGGAAGCGTCTATTACCATTACTCAGCTATACAGTCTTTTAAATAAGTTTATTATTAAAATACACTCTAAACATAGACGTAGGTAAAGCCGACGAAATGGTAATGAGTGACAAAACTCAGCGTAAGCTGCTCGATACTTTTTTTGCACAGTATTGTTTTAAAAACCTATTTGTCCTTAGCACGGGTTAGTGCATTAAAAATAAAAATAGTATAATCAGTATTGTTTTGTTAATGTTAGGGCAGATTGAACATTTTGGAGATATCACATCAGACTTAATCATACTAATATTATAAAGGCGAAAGTTCGTGAGTGTGTATGTTTGTTCCTTCTTAACGTCTGGAGCAACTTTGCAAATTTTAGTATGGAGTTAGCCCTGGATTAACACATAGGCAACCTATGTTTTACTGCGGGAAAATAGCTTATTCCCGTGCGAAAATCTATAAACCGCGGGTAACACCGCGGGGCACAGCTAGTATAGCATAAATAAACTTTTTTTACTAATCTTAACTGGGTTCATGATGTTTCGCGTGATTCGAGATATATTCTAATTATGGCGCGCAGCGTGACCGCCACCGGTTGATTTAAAAGTGACTGTTTTAGGGTTCCGTAGTCAACAAGGAACCCTGATAGTTTCGCCATGTCCGGCCATCTGTCAATCCGCGGCTTAAGCCATGTTTTCACGGTTTTCGTACACTCGGACCGAGTGCGCTATCCGAGTAAACTAATTCTTCTGATTGGACGGTTTTTCGTGACAACACCAAAATAGAAAATCAGAAGCATTAGTTTACTCTGATGGCGCACTCGGTCCGAGTCCACTTAGACCGTGAAAATGCGGCTTTTGCATAGAGAGGTCCAAAACTATCGAATCCACGATACTATTTTTAATCGCGATTGGAGATATGAGTATTTGTAGACATAATACACAAAAAAATAATGAAAGATTTTATTTTATAGTTCGATTTTTTAAAAGATAAATTTGTCATTGTTTTTTTTTATCATAGTCTACAAAACGATTATAATTAGTTTTATTGAATTTTGGGCAGGATAACTTCGATAGCTGACCTGATATAAGTTATCCTGCCCAAATTTCAATACTACTCAATACTATGATATCGGTAAAATACGTTTGCATAAAACACCTACAATACTTAACACATGCGAATTGAAACTTGTAATACCTATAATTAATATTTTTTTACAATAACAAAATTATACTACTGCTTATACATAATTGCTGCAGATGGATGTAGTATAGAACTATTAGATTAACTAGATTGACGACCTGGGAGCCGATTCTCGCTACTGGGAATTGAAAGCGTAGACGCAAAATATTCGAAGATTAGACAATTGTCGCATAAAAATTAGATACGGTAACTCGACAGATTTTCTCATTCGAATACAATGTAGTATGGCGTTCAGAATACAGACTTTGCTGTCGTTCGATTTTTATGCAGAATTCAAGCCATAAAGAGATGTATACGAATTATTTGCTAACGAAGTGAGAATTGGCTCCCAGAGCAGTTTTCTGATAGAAATGAAGATTTTTATACCGTGTCTACAATAATTATTAGTGCCTACAATATTCCAACTTGTGCAGGTCATTCAGGTCGAACACTTTTTTTCTCTCATGATCATGCCATCCGTCCATAGCTATCACGATACTGGTACCTTCGTCAAGGGTCAGTCTAACTTTGCATTTTGGGTACAAAGTACACCTCCACTGAGTGCCGACTCTGGAGCGGTAGTAGAAAAAAAAGGTGTAGCCCTGATGCAGAGCTTGGGTCTTCCCGCTTACTGCTTTTATAAACCTCACTGAAAGAACCAAGGTAGCACTCAGAACTTATTAAACGCACAATGTTCAACTAAAAGATAATAAATAGAAGAATCTTGAAAGTATCACACTGCGTTTAAATGACGATGAAGCTAATGAGAGTCAACCCATAGCACTGATAGAAGAAGCACGTAACATCGGCTTACTTATTGATCCTGAGTTTTATTTTGAAAAGCATATGCTGCGTGCTGTGGGTAACTGATTAAGTGTAGATTTGCAAGTAGCCTAAGCCGAGATAGGCGGGTCACCTGAAAAGAAATTCAGACGACAGAGCAACTTAGATTATGAAAATCCGTAAGCAGAAACAGGACGTTGCAACAAAAGAGTTCAAGAGGCAGACCCAGAAAATGTTGGATTGACTACATTGAAGAAAGATTATCTTAGGAAGATGGGCGAATTTATAACTGGAAGAGAGAGTCGAAGGGATACACATGGAAGCAGATTGTGGAGGAACTAAAGACCAACAAAGTGTTGTATCGCCATAGGAAGTAAGAAGTAACTAAGTGTAGATTTACGTCTCCACCTTTATGAAGATCGCTTGAATAATGTAGGCGATATCCATGTTATCTTATTTTTTATAAGAACATTTAAAATTTCGACCTCCAACGTTTTAATTACGCAAAACCCAATTTAAATAAGTTTGAAATATATATTTAAAATTTTTAGTCTTGAAGCGTTGGAATAAAAGAAATACCTATATTTTATAGTTTTTTAATATCGTAAATCCACTCCATCCAATGGTTGTTCTCTATCTATCTAAATGGATTAATTATTACTGATTCTAAATCACGGGTTTCAGGTTTTGCGTTATTTCACTAGCACGGGCTATGCTTATAAGGCCGCAAACGTTAAAAAATGTCATGAGATGTTTAAATTCAACAAAACTGACCTATGATCACATGTACAAAAACTTTTCTTATTCTACGTACAAATTTTGTAAGCTTCGACATTTTCACTAAGAAAAGACATTGTCCTCCGAAGGTAGGAAGGAAAAACGTAACAACCATAATCTGTTAATATTAATATAACATTACCTAGCTGTAAAAGGTTTAACGAAGTCCTTATACTTGTATACCTCGTGTATTCAAGAGTTTTGAAACATTTCACAAAGAAGGTGGATTCTATTTTGAGCTTTAGGCATATACTTTATCATTTTGTGGATTAAACTTTAATCAAGATTTTCGGCATCGAATAAGCGTTAAATTTCTTAGGCGTTGTTTTAAAAAATGAACTTTTCATCGACTATAGACCATTACCTGGAGATTATATGTCAATGTTCTCTTCACTGATATTCTTGATATATTGGTCTGAAGAGACCCATATTCTTAGACGCTATTTTCATGATACCCACTCCCCGGGTGGCCATCAAAAGAACGAGTCTCCCTTTTCCGTTTTAATGTGTTGTAATAGTACATTATGATATAAGTGCGGTAAGTGGAAAATTACAGCCGAGGCGATGTTACTAGCCCGAGCCATCGGCGAGGGCTATAAGGAAGCAGAGGCTGTAATTATCAAAGCGCACGTATGTCATACGACGTTTTATAACATATATACGAGGAAATTAATAAAACTCTGACTTTGTTATCATCACTACTTGACGACATTTTCAAATAAAAACAATCAATACATCGAAAAGAAAAAGCGCGCGGATTTATTTTTACTTGTCCACAAATAAGCGATGCGCGCGCATCAACTTTTTTTTTAGGCAAAGGTACAAAAACAGCCAGTATTACTAATAAAGTAAATTAATATTTTTGTTTAAAAACCTATTTAGAGGCTAAAAATTTCACCCATGCCGGGATTCGAACCCGCAACCTCTGGCTATCCGTACCAGAAATTTGTATTTGTATTTGGTGAAATTTTTAGCCTCTAAATAGGTTTTTAAATTTGTTTCTTAGCACGGGTTAGTGCATTAAAAATAAAAATAGTGTAATAATATTTTTGTGTTTTTGTTACAGATAAATGGTTGTAATTTAATGTCAAAATTAATTAAATTAAAGAATTAAATGTTTATTTGTTATATTTTATTTCCCAAAGTTAATTTTATTCATAAAATATTGACCACTTTCTTGACATAAAACCTCTTTGCTAAGATTTTTAAAAGTATCGTTCATTTTTAGACGGAGTATCTTAAAACATTATTAAAAAAAAACACTGCCTTTTACATTACATTATCGCACAAGTACGTAATGAGATACATTACGATATTGAAATTGGTGTAATTACAACCACTTTACGAGCAAATATGTTATAATAGTACATTACACAACTAGGGTGGTAATACAAAGAAAGGCCGAGATCGCAGAAGTTTGCGGCCCGAGCTGCAAGCGAGGGACGTAAATATGCGATCGAGAGTTTCTTTATTACCTCCCGTGTTGTGTACATCTTTTTATGTCTACACTTGGCCAGAAAGCGGCTTTTTCCGTACGCGCAGCGTGCGGAAAAAGCCACTTTATTGCCAGGTGTGGCATAAATAAAATTACAGCTAGACCCACGAGATATTTCACATTAAAAACCACCTTAGGATTAGATAAATTTTATGCATTATAAGGTTTATGCTTTATGGGCATTACCCCCCAATGATGGCACAACCTTGCGCTATGGCGCTCATTAGGGGAGGGCTATGTCCAGCAGTGGACTAATATAGCCTGAAGAAGAAGAAGCTTTATGCAGCGAAACTATAGTAAAACGCAAAGCTTTCGTTCCCGTCATTCTGATAAGTAATGCACAAAACAAAGATGTTATCATCTTTGACAAGAAAAAGAAATAACTTTTTATAAAGTTATTTCTTTTTCTTGTCATGTTCCAAATTCAAAAACATAAGCAATCCAAGCAAAGTGGCCAGAACATCAGAGATATAAAACTTTGTTCTAAACTTATGAACACACGGGGTACATAAGAAATGTGGGTTATACTCGTCAACACGAATAATTTCGATACCCGAGAAAAATAATCAGATGTTCCATAGATAACCATAAAATTACCACCAGTGGCATTAAAATGTATGCAATAGCTGATACTTTTTTCGCGTTTCGAAAGTTATCGTGAAAGTCTTGCGTATTGATGAGTAGGATTTCCTAGTTTTGGACGTATTTTGTTATACTATGTATATGCATTTTAACCAAAACAATTTATAGATAAAAATACTGTGCCACAATTTATACTGTGCCACAGTTAATTAAAGTTCACCGTCGGCAAATTTTTGTGAAGTAAATAAAACCCTTCTTCGTCTATTTCAAACTGAGGCTTAGGGTGATTATGCTCTGGCCCTTTACTAAATAACTCAGTCTCCTCATCGTTCAGTAAAATATACGACTTGCAGAGAGTCTTGTTGAAGTGGGAACACCGCCATCGGCGACCGTTCTGTAATTTGTGGTGCGGGTAGAACATAAAACCGTTAGTAAGGACTCCGGGCATACGTGCCATGTGTTCGGTGCGTTTTCTAGCACGTCTCTGCACTATGGTAAACCCTGAAATTCGTGGACATTTAAAAAAACGAGGATACACAAATATGTGAAGAGTTTGACCCCAATGTTCATGGTGGAGAAGCACTTTAATCATAAATAATTGTAACTTCCACATTCCAACTTCCATCCATTGTTCTGGGCCCAAACTAAGATATATATTTATATATCTGGTTCCCAGGGAAGGATATTACAAACATGAAAATACACATAGATTGAGTCCATTTGTACAAATAAAGTACCGGCCTCCAGTGAGAATGTGACCCAGGACCACTGGTTCTTAAGACGCCTCCGGTCTCTTAGGACTAATTCCTATATTGTACTGATCTCTTATTGATCAAATATCAAAATCACCTTTTCCCAAAACGACTGATTTTCTAAATGTCTTTGTTTGAGATCAGTACAATATAGAATCAGTCCTAACAGACCGGAGGCCTTAAGACGATCCTGTTAACAGCTCTAATCCAACGTGATATTTAAAGACTGCTTTTACATCTGGCATTCCTCGCTCACGCATTGTGAGTGTTCATTAATATTAGGTAAAAAAATTTAATCACTTTTTATCAAGGAAATGTTTGATTTACCAAGGAAGTAGGGCTTGATGCTATAGAACTTTTAACCAAGGTAAGGCAGCTGTAGAGCGTTTTCCTACGCCAAAGAATGTGCTTATAGGAAAGCAAATTGTGGGTCTACTTAAAGTGTCTTGAGTGGGGTTTCATATTAGGGTAAGCACTTAAATAATATTGTTTGTAGTTTTATGTAAGTTTTCTGTTTAGGTAACTTCATGAACAACTGTTCATGAAGTTATTTTGACTTCACATGTTTGCCTTCAATGATCTCGCCCAAGCATGCTGAGACTAATTACACAAAATAAATATGTAGAGTTTTACACACCTATCGTGGTATTTGGATACCTAACTTCAATATATTTGAAAAAGCAATAGCTTCGATTAAAATTTTTAGTAGCAATATTTAAACTTTTGGCTTTATTCTACAAGAGTATTAACACGATGTACCTAATATAAATCTCAATGGGCTAGGCACAGAGTGTTCAAATGCGAGACCACTAACTGGCTAACGCAGCGTAGAATGCCGATCAGCTCGTTACACCGGTGATCTGAGGCAGATTGCTTGCAACATCTGGATTTGGATGCTCGAAGACGTATCTTGGAGAGGCTGATTGATATGTAATGGTCCAATTTTTGCGTCTCTATATTCTGATATACTTGCCGTCACCATATTGTACCAATTTCGGGGGTTCATGAGTGTGGCCCCCACCAGATGAGCGCACCACGAACCCATCAAGGCAAGCGACGAGGTAACTCTTGCAATGTTGGGCTATCCTGTTCGAGCATCTCCATTGTAAAACACCATTCTTCATTGCTCTGCTTTTGTTGTATAAGTACCCGCGATAAGTCATCAGCGTTTTACCACTCGCTAATGTTACAAATGAGCCTGAAAATGAAATCCAATGGTGCTTCTGTACTCTTGGTTTGGAGGAACGGGTCAGGTGATTACTCATCAAAAGGATAGTGGAAAACTTATCCATAGATTGTTCATAAACTATTATTTCAATGGATTTAGTCAAATGAAATTACAGCCGTCGTCGGTGCTAGTAATACGGTATTTGCCAAGGTGTTGGACGCGCGTCTTTCAAATATGAAAATAGTTATTAGGCATGTTTCTTTCATTTAAAAAAGTAATGCATTTTCTTTTAGGAGAAATCGATTCTTAAGTTTTAGCTTAATGACATTTTCAATCTAGAAAATGGCAGTAAGAGAATTTTTATTTGTTTGACAGCATCACTTCTAATTAAAATGCTGTCAAACAAAGCATCAAAGCGATTTTTTTTAAATTATTATACACGTTTATACCATAATATGGTAACTGGCTGGGTAGTACGATGTCATGAGTCACGTATTTTGTACACTAAGTATTCGTGTTAGAGTTTCTGGTAAACTGGCACATATATTTTGTATTTATTATTGTATTTGTAAGTATTGTGACCTTGGCATATTATTCCAAGGTCACAATACTCTTTCCCGATATCAATATCCTCCAGTGGCTGCACGCACGCTCGTTATTTACTAAACATTTAAACGGTTCGTGAAAGTATAAAATTCAAAACTCCAAGTTAGTCACATAAATTTAATTTTAAAAACAGGTAAATATTTTTAGAAAATAAAGAAAGTATTTCATTTTGCGATTAAATTTCGTCACATCTCAAAAGAGCGAACAAGCGTGAACTCGCTGTTATGTACGTTTACACTACTGTCGGTGGCCAAATTATTATACTAGATACTAGGCATTTCTTTGAATTATGAAATATAATAGTTGGTTTTAGAAGTTGCTATACTTTATCAGTAAATAGTATTTAGTGCAGGTTATGTTAGGAAAATCCGGAATTAAGTTAATCCAATATATAAAAATCTCGTGTCACAGTGTTTGTTATCGAACTACTCAGAAACGGTTTCACGGATTTTGTGATTTTTTTGTAAATACATTTGGTAGTGCTATTATTTATTATTGTTTTTTGATTAACATATATATTTTTACTAATGACTTTGTTTTCTAAGTTATGTACATTTGTGAGGTTATAGTAGCAATACTAATCGCTAATTGTGAAGGAAAACATCGTGAGGAAACCTGTGTGTCTCCGCTGTTCAAATACCTTAGCGCTTGAAATAGATATAGCCAATTTACGGTGGGCACGCGCGTTAAGCCCCTACTCTGAGAGAAGGCCGGGTCCCAGCAATGGGACGTATAAAACAACATTTAAAAAAAAACAGACGCAGTACAGTCTGTTGCCGTTTGTAAAAAAAGTTGGTGCTTTATGGTCACTGTTGAATATGATCAAAACGGCTTCATTGATTTTATTTTTGTGTTCATTTGGTTGGTTTAAAATAAGTCGTAGACTAATTAGTATGGCAAAAGAACGTTTGCCGAGACAGCTAGTAACTTATAATGATACGTTTTTTCATTATAAGTTACTAGCAGAGGGCTTAGTGCGAGTTTGACAGATCCAATCGAATAACTTTACTACCGCGTTAATCGAGCATCGAGTAGTGAATATGAGTAAGATAACCGTTCGAACTGACAAAACGCCGTCACAGTATAACTCGCACTCGCGTTTATTCGTGTTTTGGCTGGTAAACGTGTTCACTTCTCAACGTAAACCATTAAAACTCGCACTCGGCAATTTTAATTTCCATACTTGTCGCTAGGTGGCGCTTCCTCGATGCCATAGAAATATGAGTTTACGTTAACGCGATCGAGTAGTTAAAAAACTCGCACTAAGCACTCTGAAAGGAGAAAGAAATAAAAACACATTTACTAGTACAACAGTTATGACTTTATGAGACACCACAAAACAAAATAATTAACAAAACATTTACAATCAATGGTCACTGTGTGTCTCTGCTGCAGCAATAGGCAGCTGACTCAGCATACTGCCGAGAGTATTATTCCCCAGCACTAATTTTCAGTCAGCGCCTGTCCCATGGGAGTCCCATCTTATTGTAACATTATTTCATACTTAAATATAAGTAAAAAAAAACGAATACGTATACACCGATGGTAAAAATATTTTAACTACGCTACATAAATATACAAATACAATTTAATTAATAATAGTAAAAAAAACATATTTTAACGACCTCTGTAGCGTAGCAGTAGCGCATCTGCCTACCATGCAGGAGGTCCTGGGTTCGAATCCCGGCTTGGGACAAAAAAAAGCCCAGAGTGCTTAGTGCGAGTTTTTTAACTACTCGATCGCGTTAACGTAAACATATTTCTATGGCATAGAGGAATCGCCACCTAGCGACAAGTATGGAAATTAAAATTGCTGAGAGCGAGTTGTAATGATTTAAGTTGAGAAGTGAACACGTTTACCAGCCAAAACACGAATAAACGCGAGTGCGAGTTGTACTGTAACAGCGTTTTGCCAGTTCGAACGGTTAACTTACTCTACTCACTACTCGATGCTCAATTAACGCGGTAGTAAAGTTATTCGATTGGATCTGTCAAACTCGCACTAAGCACTCAGGTCTTGGATGTTTACATGTTTGTGATGTCGTTGTTTCTGGTTCCCACGATACAAGGTATCCTAGTGTGTACGCAAATGTAATGTAAAAAAAACATATACATACAATTACCGAGATTAAAATATTATGACTAATTACATACATAAATAGAATTTACGTAATAATAGTAATAGTAAGTGTAAACCTTATATATAACTGCCTTATGAAAGTTATAAGTAAGAGTGATGACGCGATCACTAGTCACGTCGGAAGCGGCGCGGCGAGAAGTCTGGAGAGAATGGGATAGTCTCCGCTGTTCCAGCCCTGCCCTGAGCTTGTGCCCAAAGGCATACCTACTAAGCTTCACGGACTGACTAGAAGCTTCACGGACTGTCACATATGTATATTTTATACTAGCTGACCGACCGAGCGAACTTCGTACCACCTAACAGTCGTTTCTTTAATTTTTTTTTATTTTTCTCTCCGTAAGAATCATCCTCGTACTTCAAGGAATATTCTAAAAAAAGAATCAGCGAAATCGGTTCAGCTGCTCTCGAGATTTGCGCTTACCAACACATTCAGCGATTCATTTTTATATAATAGAAGAAGATAGATTTAACACGCGCTCAGTATATCTTTGTGTATTGACCGTTTCCGTTTATGAAAAAGGTCGGCGCTTTGTGTGTATGCTCATCGCTGTATCTGACCACGGTGCTGCGATCTAGGAGGGTAGTGACAAAAGCGCGACATTTCTTGCTCAACGCCGAGGAGCAAACCCATCTGATTGCCTCGTTCCTTTGCACGAGTCTACTTCGCCTGAATGTATATTCTCTGAACAGCAGCAGAATGTGCCCCTTTTCCATAGTAATCGTCCGAGCTGCAACAAGGATTGTCTATATTAACACTGTATTGAATGTGGTGCCATCCTATTAATATTATAAACGCGAAAGTTTGTAAGGAGGGATGGATGAATGTTTGTTACTCTTTCACGTAAAAACTACTGAATGGATTTTAATGAAACTTTACAATAATATAGCTTATACATCAGAATAACACATAGACTACCATTTACAAAGATATTGATGATATTTTTCAAATACGACCCAAAAAATATTTATGTGATAAGATAACTGATAACATTAACGTCATAATGTTAGTTATTTTGTACGCCACGCCAACTATAAGCTATTTGTAATACTAATCCTGCGCAGACGATGTCGCGGGCAGCATCTAGTGGTGTATAAATAAAACATTTCTTACAAAGACTCTTACATATTTAAATCATTTATGTTTGAAATTGGTCTGTACATTGAGTACGGATCAATTTTAAACCTAGGCCTAGTGTTCACGAGCGCTTCATACTCATGTGGGGGCACACACCTATACCGGGAAGCCAGCTAAATTAAAAACAGTTATTGAAATTTAGTTACAGTGTAGGTAGAGCTACGTGCGTGTATCGCAAATCGTTAAAACTACGTTATACAGGATAACCCTAAAGGCCTGCGCAGACGAGGTACTTTTGTCCCCGAGGGACTTTTGTCTCTAAAAAATATCCTCCGAGTACATATCGCGGACTCAACGCCTACGGTGTGCAGTCATTTGGAAGCTTACGCTATGAAAGCGTAAGCTTCCAAATGACTGAGATTACATTGTGTGCAACACGAAGTTGAAAAAGAAAAGGCATTTTAAAAGAAAACACCGAACTTTTGTCCAGTCCAGTCTCTTGATGTCCTCGGTAACTTGTTGAGGGACTTTTTGTACGGGGTACTTTCAGTCCTTCGTGTGCGTTATTCGATACAATTTATAAGAGATCTATATGGACGACCAAAAAAATACCCGGGGGATAGTTCCTCGTCTGCGCAGGCCTTAAAAACGGCACTATTACTGAAACGCTGACACAGTGCCGCCCCACGACGACGACAGTCCCTAAAATCCATTAATTGTTTTATCTACTCTGTAACTATAATACAAAGATTATAAAACTGGAAACAAAACTTTATGAAAAACATTACGCACAGGCCAAAAATAAAAATCATTAAGAAATTGTACTAAAAATAAAAAGTTGTATTACGATACAGTTCTTGTATGGACATCTGTATCATAATAACTTTTTAATCATAACGATACACCTAAACAACCTCTAGCTGGACCAAGAAGGTTGAACCTCTACTTTAAAAAAAAGGTTTCAATGAACGAGTCCGCGGCGACGCAACACGCATGCGCCATCGATGTTTACGCCTTGGCGCCAACATTTTACATTTAAAAAAAACTTTTTCATATTTAAACAAAGTTTGGTTCTGTTTAATATTATTTTATGTATTATAGTATAAGAGTTGATAAAGTTGTGTATGACACTGTAGGTACATAATTTGGTCTAATAAAACGAGTGTGTTTTAAAAAAACGAGCCGTAGGCGAGTTTCTTTATAGTATCACAACCCTTATTATGCAACAGTATCATAAACTACTATAATAGAGTCATCTTAATCCGATAATAATCGTTTCATAACACTGTCGGTAGTCTAATAACCAATCGCATTGCAATCGTATAACCCGTGCTACTTAACTCTGCGCCACGCACGATTCGATCTTCGAGAGCCTATTTTTTTGCCAATTTTTTTTATCTAATTTGCGCGGGTTATACCCCTGGACTGACTTTGAACTGCTATTGCTTTGTAGACTACCAAATTGAGGCAAATAAGAAACATTGTCGTGCTTATACCATTTTATTGAAAAACTATGTAAGTAGGTACCTATTACATTCCACGGAATGGTATCTACATAGGTGGATTGTGATTATTATGACGGATCATTCACAAATGGGTTCTAGGCAACACTCCACCCCCATTCACGAAAATATTGGACTTTAGAGACAAAACATGAAGCTTGACGTACATTATCATTCAATGCATGTTGTCACCTTATTGTGAAAAACATAATTAAAAAATGCATTTAGTATGTACGTTATTATATTATATTTTCAAGTAGTGACCAGTAACGGGATCCTTATGGGCACTCGGCGGGTCGTGGTTGTGGTAACCTTTGTAGCTGACCAAAGTGGATTCGTCCAACGAGGTGATGGCGCACGCTCGGCATTGTTTGTTGGTGCCCCAGGAAGAGCATAGCCATCGGGTCCCGTTCCTCCGTACAGTGTTTCTTACAAAGGTGAAGTTGTCCACCAGCAGCAACCTCGCGCCTCGTTTGCTTAAGATAAACTCAGGTTCAGGATAATCTGACGAGTGACAAAATGTTTGATGAGTCTCGTGTAACGTTATTGTTTATACTATTTTTATTTTTAATGCAATAACCCTAAATAGGTTTTTGAAACGTTAGTTGTCTCTAGATGTGGTCTTTACAAAGATATCCAGGCTACATTCTACGATGAAGTCACACGTTATTAAAACAACAAAGTCACACGTTTGACGGCCTCGGTGGCGCAGCGGTTTGGCACGCTGCCTGTAAAACCGAAGGTCGCGGGTACGATCCCCGGCCGGGTCAAACTAGGAAACGAACTTTTCTAGTTTGTCTCGGGTCTTGGATGTTATCTATGTATTTATTGTATTAAATCTATCGTCGAGTTAGCACCTATAACACAAGTCATTTAGTTGTACTTAGTATAGGGCTAACGAGAACTGTGTAATATGTCCATGAATATTTATATTATATTATATTTATATTATTATATTAAAACTAGAGGTTTCTACGTGCTTAGATGTGGAAATGAACTTACAAAAAAGAAATTGTAGACGTGAAAGTAGTTTCTATGATAAATTTTATGGCGCGATAATTTCTTATCATAAGTTTATTTCTAATTCTAAGCATGATTAAATCACGTAATTGTGTCCACTAAAATTATTGGCTAAGTCCTATTGTGATCAAGCATGTGGTTTGTAAGCAAAAACCAAACTAAGTTGGTATGTAATTGCTCCTTCAATGAAACATTTAATTGGATTTTCGGAACTTATTATGAACGATTTGAAACTCGGGGTCCAACAACTTTAGTTTCTGCGAATCAGATGTACGTAATATTGGTCGGACTCTTCAGCCAAAATTTCATATAAGTGAATCAGAACTTAAGTCAATAATATATCTAGTATTCTTCCTTCTTTGTGATGTCTGCCTCAGTCACAGTTTTTGTGCTACACTATTAATATTTATTTTTATCATAGCTCGTCCGAATCCTGGCTTAGGATCCGGACGAGTGATTGTTTTGCGTGGGTGATAACTTATGTTACTTTTACACTGTTTGAGCAATATTTTTTTAAGGCCCACTTGCGTCAGCTCGGGTTAGCTCATTTAACTCGAGTTAACCGGTTAAATCGCCGGTTAATTTCAGGTTTTCTTTTACCGGTTAATTTCGCATGCAAAACAATAGATTAAACCGGTGAACTCGAGTTAGATGAGCTAACTCGGGCTGCCGCAAGTCGGCCTTAGATTGGTAAATTGAAACGGCAAGATCAGTCAAGAAGTAATTTAACGCATTTTAACGTAGCGACCTGTTTTAGAGTTAAAATAATATCTGGGCGGATCGTGTACATGGTAATTCTTGGTTCTGATCACATAAGTTCCATCGAAAGACGTGACGACAGAAGCTCTGCACCTTGACTTGTTGTGCCAATCAGTGCACAACCAGCGGGTCCCGGAGGCCAAATCATCGTTTCTTTTGAAAGTGAAGTTTTCGATGACCAGCAATCTCGTACCACGATCGGTTACGATGACTTCTGGATTGTCTAAAATGTAAGTTTGGTCACAGTACAATAATTTGGTTGTGCTTAAATATAACGTTTAGGCTATTTAGGCTATAGGCTTCGAGTACAAGCGACTGGAATAACGATTACAGCTTTATTTATTATAAAAACGAGATTAAAAAATAACTAGCAATAAAATAAATTCTGTCTAAAATTTACAGGGAAATAAATTAATTTCAAGTGAAGCTTGTATCAGACATGTAACCTTGAATGTTTTTAAATGTAATTTCAAATCCGTAGCCAAAAAGAACCCTTAAAATTTCGATAAGGCTTCTTGAAAAGTAATGTTCTATAAAAAATGCAATAAAAACGAGTAATTTTGATCCGCAATGCTAAGTCAATAAATTACCAAGCCTGGTAACTTTAGGAAATAAATCGGTTCGTAAAGAGTTATCCACATTATAAAGCACCGGCGAGGTGCGGGTACAACGGCACAAACCAAAATAAACCTTAAATACATTAATGGTTAGAGACTACAATAACATAACATTTACATACAAGCACATACATTGCTCCTGGCCCCACACTAGGATACCCTGTGTCGTGGGAACCAGAAACAACGACATCACAAACATGTAAACATCCAAGACCTGGGCTTTTTTTTGTTCCCAGCCGGGATTCGAACCCGGGACCTCTTGCATGGTAGGCAGACGCACTACCGCTACGCCACAGAGGTCGTTACTTAATACTCACCCGAAAAAAGACCGGCCACGTGAGACCGACGGGCACGTAACGAGAACGGGCTTTTTTAGGCTTAGCACGCGTTGCGGATAATATCACAGCTATTTTTTTCTGACGCATTTTTAAATCCCTAGTCATATCACAGTTGAGGAATAATAATCTCACAGATTTTTTCGGGAAAAATCTCGCGGTTTCATCGCTCAAATTGTTAATTCAAATTGTTATACTTGCCAAGCCTTAAACTTAATACAAGTAATGAGAAATCAGTAACTTAAAAATCTAAGGATTATTTTACATTCTCGGAAGCTCGGAAGTCGATTTGTTGATCGCGCATTACGCTAAGTTTAAGAGATGCTATTGCTCGGCCAAAAATATAATTGTATGGTTTAACCAAAATGCTCACTTAAAATTACATGTGTCAATGTTGTGTGTGCATACTTTAGGCATTAGGTATAATTATATCGTTTAATGGTCACCAAATAAAAATAAAAGATTGAAATAAAGGAATTGGGCATCAAATTTATAATGACCACGGTCAATCCTATGTCACATTCTAATCAGTAAAAAAGTCACTATTACTTTTACATAAAGTATTTTCCAAGTAATATGCACCAACAACATTATGGTAGGTTAGTAGGTATACCCGTTTATTTAGATGGTTAACATTTTTGTGCGTAAGCAACAGTTACATAAAATAAATAATAAATTAAAATGTAAATAGTAAACAAAAATAATAATTTTTGAACTAAAACATTCGTAAGCACAACACATTGTAGACTTTTAGTGTGAGACAAGCAACCGACGACGCGAGCTCCGTCTCTGCTCACCATGATTAAGCTCTGCGAATCGGAGCGAAACCTGGTCGGACTTTTCCGCTATAACAACACCCGTAAGTAAATCCGGACTAAAAGTCTACAAAATAATAATCAAGTTAATTTGAACATTGTGAAATATAATTTAAACACTTATGAAATATGACTAAATGAAAAAGAGTTGTCGGTAGAAGGTTTCTGGATTTAGGTGCTTGGGATGATTAAAAAATCATAACTTGTTTTATAACGCGTTTTTATTTAAAAGGGAACATGAGAAACCTTAACAACTGTGACAACTATTTTTAAAACCTACGGTCTAGAACCTAGAATCAACAACCAAGGACTTTAATCACTTAACATAACATTTACATACAAGCACATACATTGCTTCTGGCCCCACACTAGGATACCCTGTGTCGTGGTAACCAGAAACAACGACATCACAAACATGTAAACATCCAAGACCTGGGATTTTTTTTGTTTCCAGCCGGGATTCGAACCCGAGACCTCTTGCATGGTAGGCAGACGCGCTACCGCTACGCTACAGAGGTCGTCAAAAACGGCCGTTTTTAGCG
The DNA here is from genome assembly GCA_934045075.1 of Yponomeuta sedellus. NCBI lineage: Eukaryota > Metazoa > Arthropoda > Insecta > Lepidoptera > Yponomeutidae > Yponomeuta > Yponomeuta sedellus. Next base: position 20,042,073 of record OW203730.1, read on the forward strand.
GATATCGACTAAAGTTCTCATCTATTGATCATAGGTTCTAACCTGTAAGTTCTAAAAAAATTGTTGTCACAGTTGTTAAGATTTCTAATGTTCACTTTTAGATAAAAACGTATTACAAAATAATTTATAAATGTAAATTTTCATTGGTGGCGCTAGTTAGCGCCCCGAAACGCCTATTAGTTATGGAGTTGAGTTAATCAATCTTCATTCTTTACTGTCATCGTAACACACAACATGTTAGCCGGATCGGGCTCCTCCACGGCCTTAAATTTGACATAATGACCAGTCGTAGGGTTAACTTGAAATGTCGGCCGTTCGTGCGTGTGATTACATCTGTGCCTGATTACATGGAGTCCATCAAATGACATAATGACGGACGCACGACACTTTTTTCTGCTAGTCCATGAGGAGCAAAGCCAGCGGGTGCCCGTGGAGGCATCGGTGTTCCTTGCAAACGAATATCCATCCAGAAGCAAGAGTTTTGAACCGCGGTCCGTGACAATGTGTTGAACTGAAAAATGAAATTATGAAAATATTAAAATTTTGACGACCTCTGTGGCGCAACGGCAGCGCATCTCCCACCATGCAAGAGGTCCCGGGTTCGAACCCCGGCTGGGGACAAAAAAAACCCCAGGTCTTGGATGTTTATCTACATGTTTGTGATGTCGTTGTTTCTGTTTCCCACGACACAGGGTATGCTAGTGTGGCGCCAGAAGCAATGTCAGAAGATACTGGCAGGAGTAAAAAAATTGTTGTTTACTTCTACTAAAAAGTATTTAATACCTCCTCTTATTCCGTCATCCGTCTTTTTTTGTTGTCACTAAATATTAGAGCGAGCAAATAAAAACCATAATTCTATCGAAGTGTCCATATTTCTGTACTTCCATGAGGATTCCATTTGTATTGAGGATTTTATTTATGAGGAATATAAACACACGTAGATTTTAAACATATAAAAATAGCCTGGCACGGATAGCCAGAGGTCGCGGGTTCGAGTCCCGGCATGGGTAGAATTTTTAGCCTCTAAATAGGTTTTTACAATTGTCCTTAGCAACCCGTGCTTTAAAACGAATATAATAAAATAAATATAATATGTGATCCATTCAATTTGTGATTATTTCTTCTGGTTGTGAAATAATTGTGGTTGTGTTTTCTATTTCTCTATCTAAGCCCGAGCTGAATAGTGTATCCAGGTAGTCGTTACCGTAAATCTATCCAATGTTATTCTTGGCATTTGATCTTTTTATTAAACATATACTAAATTCTAGTTCTAAAACCATGACTGTTGGTTACCAACATAAAAATACTTAAACTTACTATTTAAGGTACAGTGCTACACAAGAAATAAGTCTCGCGGATGTACCTGCGAAGATGACCAAGTTTTGGATGTGCGCCAAGTTGATCGACCAGTCAGTTTCATTTTTTGGCAGGCATTTGTTGCTATTGGTTGATTCAACGTCATCGACGCAGGTGACTATTAGTTTCAGTCAACTGCTAGACTTGGTTGATGTCAATAGGTGTAAATCAATTCTGCGCCTTAACCGTATCGGTTAAAGATCATGTTGAATGTACTCATCGGTTCGGGTACTTTCGTTACACTTCTTCCTAGTCTGCGCGAACGAAGATTCCCGAAGGGACTTTTATGATGTGTAGTACTGTACCTACCTACGTACACACAAAGAACAATATGTTGTAAAACAGGGATAGGAAGTGAAAAATCAAACTACTTATATAATTTTACACTTATTTTTATTTGCACTCTTTGGACTCTTTTTACCTACATAACTATATTTGTCTCTCAATAAATGCTTTCATTTTAATTACAAATATCCGAAAAAAAAAATGAATTTATAGACAAACTACAAGTGAGTTCAGTGTGAATCCATTGTGGATAAACAACGTGATTGATTCACTGACTTGATCTTTTGTCGGAAGAATCCGAATATAAGAAAATCCTGGCCGGACTCTTCCAACAAAAATTCAAGTGATTTCGGAATTGAGATGTGGATTGCTTACAAAAGTTTTGGTTAAGAATGTGATTGAAAGTATCGTTCTGTTAATTTAACGTATGGCCATCGGATTTTACGGAGTAATCGGTATTCAGAGTCCCCTACGACAAATCTAACAACAATGCTATTGTCAATTGATCGACAACTTTAGATCGACCGCTCATTACATCGAAAGCTTTATCAATCGAACGCTCAAACGGTCGCTGTATCAATGTATCGAATATAGGTATTCTAAAACCATGACTGTTGGTTACTACTTAAGGTAGCTACCTACGTACATACAAAGAACAAAATGTTGTAAAACAGGAATAGGAAGCGAAAAATCAAACTACTTAATACTAAATCCTCGGATATTTCATTTATTTAAACGTTCATTAGATCGAAACGTCCAATATACTCCGAAAGTGCATCTTTTTTATTTTATTTAAACTTTCCCCATTCAACTTGACTAAACTATTTTTTTGTTTCAGGGTTTATAAAGCTTTCGATGTAATGAGCGGTCGATCTAAAGTTCTCGATCAATTCGCAATTGACGTATTGTTATTCGATTTGCCGTAGGGGTCTCTGGCATTTATTAGTAACCCAGAACAATTCAGTCATTAATAGGGTTACTTGGTTTTCCGAATTTTCGGCAGCATTGAAGTCATCATTTCAGTCATTAAGGTTACTTGCTTTTCCGAATTTTCTGCAGCCTTGAGGTCATCATTTCAGTCATTAATAGGGTTACTTGCGTTTCCGAATTTTCTGCAGCCTTGAAGTCATCATTTCAGTCATTATTAGGGTTACTTGCTTTTCCGAATTTTCTGCAGCCTTGAAGTCATCATTTCAGTCATTAATAGGGTTACTTGCTTTTCCGAATTTTCTGCAGCCTTGAAGTCATCATTTCAGTCATTATTAGGGTTACTTGCTTTTCCGAATTTTCTGCAGCCTTGAAGTCATCATTTCAGTCATTAATAGGGTTACTTGCGTTTCCGAATTTTCTGCAGCCTTGAAGTCATCATTTCAGTCATTATTAGGGTTACTTGCTTTTCCGAATTTTCTGCAGCCTTGAAGTCATCATTTCAGTCATTATTAGGGTTACTTGCTTTTCCGAATTTTCTGCAGCCTTGAAGTCATCATTTCAGTCATTATTAGGGTTACTTGCTTTTCCGAATTTTCTGCAGCCTTGAAATCATCATTTCAGTCATTATTAGGGTTACTTGCGTTTCCGAATTTTCTGCAGCCTTGAAGTCATCATTTCAGTCATTATTAGGGTTACTTGCTTTTCCGAATTTTCTGCAGCCTTGAAGTCATCATTTCAACTAGACGTCTTCTTGATTCATTACTTTTATTGATCTCTAACCGCTTTTCTGCTATTCCACTTCTTATGTTTATCTCTTTTCTTGGTTTCATCGCAGATATGTTTTCATGTTTAATTTCTATATCTGAAAACGAAAAAATGTCATCTATGCTTGTACCTGGCAGCGAAAGGAGAATAAGAAGAAGAAAAAGAATAAAAATAATTTTATTTCCTCATCAGAAACAACTTAAACAAGGTAAGACTTAAAACTAGATATTATAAAATAAGGCAAAAGGTAGTGGCTCAGCTGGTGCTGACCCGGGTCAGCCCCGGACAGCGTTGGTTCTCAGCCACTGCCTTCTCCCTAAGATGTTAGATGTTAGGAGGGTTATACTTATCGCGCGTATGTATGTAAGTATGCATGTATGTATGTATGAATCTTTATGACTGCCTGCAGGCTAAACGACTGGACCGATTTTAAAGAATGAGATAGCAAATGGAAGCAATACCTTTCATTTGCTATCTCATTCTTTAAAATCGGTCGTAAGCGTCGCAAGTGTCACTATATACACCGAAAGAAATGCACCAGTTGAATTATAAACCACAGTAGACGAAATTAAAATTATCTAAAAGCAATTGGAACCAGGACAAGTCATTTTATTGTATTATTGATTAAATTATACGAGATGTCCTGCCTGCTGATGTTTAAATTTAAACAGATGCATTTAAAATTTGTTTAAGACATTTTTGCAGTATTTTTTTATTTTGTTTATGGCAGTTATTTATTTTGTGTGAAGGTGTCAGGTTGAGGTATCAAGTTAAAACTTATACTATTTTTATTTTTAATGCACTAACCCGTGCTAAGGACAAATTTAAAAACCTATTTAGAGGCTAAAAATTTCACCCATGCCGGGATTCGAACCCGCAACCTCTGGCTATCCGTGCCAGCGCTCTACCAATTGAGCCAATGGGCGACTCACCGGCATAAGTTAAAACTTATTTATGGATGCCTTATTGAAAATGATAATTATTATAAAAAATTATATCATATTACAAAGCAGGCTTACTAATCAGAATATATCTTTAACCTTCGTTGACCTTATATCTTGAAATTTTGTAAAACGCAAACAAAAATAAATGAAAATTATACAAAACATGAGAAAAAACAAAAATATCTCAACTCGTAGAAAAAAAGTATTTGTAAACAAACTCTAATGGACGTGTTTTGGGAATTGAGCATTTTTGAAATAACCCTGTATATTTTAATGAAGATCAGCAAATACATATTAATTTCAATTAATGATTAGATTAGCAAATCAGAGAGGGAGGTAAGTAATTAGGTTTACTAAATAGGTCAAAAGCATATATTTTTTGGGCCTTCAATTTATTTAACTTACTTATGTTTGATATAAAACTTAGAGATTCTAGCTCGGTCCATAGCTCAACAAAACGAACAATATTTACATGAGAAAGTATAATACCATTTTATATTAATATGTACATTTATATAAAAAAATATATAAAAGCAAAATACTTAATGAACGTCAAAGTTGTTAGTTTCAGATTAGATTATGTGGAAATGGGGTTAATGAAGAACCACTGTATTAATTCTACTGAGGGACGAGTCTACTAAACAAACGCATAAAAATGTTCAATAGAAACAAAAAAATAAATAGATTTGAAGAAGAAGTATATTTATTTACGAACACAATACTAAAAACGAACATACCGAAACGGACTAATAACAACGAAATTAAATACGAACACAAGTAAAAACAATAGAAACAATTATACGTAAAAAAAAACAACAATTATAAACATTTAAACAACAGTAATAACAGATATTGGTTTTCAGTATTGAGTCCCTAAAGTGGACTCAGCATGTGTTGCGGGAGTGTTACCTACCCACAACTCTGGTATTCTGTCGAGACCACGTTGCGGTTAGTTAGATTCGCGGAGATTAAAAGGACAAAAACTGTGCTGACTATGTGTTAGTGTTATGTTAATGTTAATAAATTTTTCATCTATCTATCTATATGTACGAGTATACCTATATAAGATGCAGGTGTGATTACGTGTAAATATGGGTGATGTTATACAAAATATAAAAAATATGTATATAATCAGATGAGAAAGCGGTGTTCAAAGCAAGGGATCAAAGGTGATATAAAGGTAAAATAGGCAATATACAGACTATACTTAGAATAATATACTAGAAAAAAAAAGAAGAGATATATATAAAAAGATATAGATAATTTATTTATTTCACCAGATCATAAACAGATTAGCAGCGACTCACGACCAGCCCTTTTTGAATATCCAGCATGTACTTTTTGTAAAGTATTTTGAAACGGAATTTGCTCTTACAGTCTCGAATAGGCGGTGAAATGTTGTTCCAGCATTTTGTCGCTGCATATCGGAAACTGCCCCGAAAAGCTGCCGTGATGCCGAGCTGATTTCAGGTCAAACTCGTAGACGTGGCAGCCCTAATCCTATGCGACAATCAATGAGACTTTGTTCCGATTATAAAAGCCATTCATTTTATTATCAAAAGATTCCAGGTCAAACCCAAAGAGGTGGTAGCTCTAGCTACAATGTTATGCTACAATCAACAAGAATTTCCTGCGACAGACATATCGTTTCAACACAATGGGTAACCGTTTTTTGCCATCAATAGGTTCCAAGTCAAACACAGAGAGCTGGTAGCCCTAACTCTACGCAACAATCAGTGAGCCTTTCCTCTGATTGGCAAAGCCGTCCACTATGATGGCGACCCTTCTTTGCCAGCAATAAACAATAGATTCTAGATCAAACCGGAAGAGATGGTAGCTATGCAACAATCAATGAGGGGATTGGCAAATCGTTTCAGTACGATGAGGAACCTTTTTTGCCATCAATAGATTCCGGGTCTAACCCAGAGAGGGGTAGCCTTAACCTATGTAACGATCAACGAGACTTCTCTCCAATAAGTCAATCCAAATCCCACGACAGCGCACCTTGTTGACAACCAATACCCTAAAAAGAAGATTCCGGACTACTTAATCTTTTCCCTTCGGTGTTTTTAACTTTACCATAAACCCATCCTTGCTGATTTGGTAAGAAGGAGGGTCATGCGTGTGGCGTTCATAAACTTTCATAATGCGGTTCTCTTTAGAAATATGTACGTAGGCTGGACACTCTCTGCTAGTTTTATTGCTGCAGGCGTATCGGGAACCCCCGTTCCGTAGTTTGTTGCTATTTTTGCTGTAAACGTATTTGTTTAGCAACAGTAAAGGAGCATTGCGGCGTCCACTAGCTCTTTTGACAAAACAAGCTGTAACAATGTATCTGGATAAAGTAATGACAGTTTATTTACTTAAAGAGAAGTTTGCATACTTACTAGCGTTATCTTCACAAGACTTTTAACAGTCTTATTTATAAAATGACGATTCTTTTAAATCTCTTCAGCGGCAGATTAGATAATCTGTAGTTACGTCTTCCACTTTACAACAGACTATTTATTCGAATCGTATTTTTATAAATAAGATTGTATATAGACTTGCTCCTGAGCTGTATAGACGCATCAAATCCTAAAGAGTTGATATCGTCTAGCTGTCCAATTTCATACTAATTGTTATCACCAACGTCAGCACTTACCATCGAGAACCTGTGGCGCCTGGCTACAGGTTCTCGACGGTAGGTATAATTGTAACATGATATTGAGAGAGTACGAAAGAACTAGGAAGTTCTTGCGACTCCGTTGCTGTCAACAGCAGGTAAACCTTTTGCCCTTTCGTTGCAAAGACTCCTTTAACGTAACAGAGCAGAGACAAAGGTGCTATCTTGTGGACTACTAACTTGTGGAAATTGTGACCATGGATGTGATCTGTCGACTGTTAACTTGTGAAAAATGTGTTCATGGAATGTGATGAAGGTAAAGGTGTTGTCGACAGTTAACTTGTGAAAAATATGATCATGGAATGTGATGAAGGTAAAGGTGTTGTCGACTGTTAACTTGCGAAAAATATGATCATGGAATGTGATGAAGGTAAAGGTGTTGTCGACTGTTAACTTGTGAAAAATGTGATCATGAACTGTTATGAAGGACAAGCTGCTGTCGACTCTAAACTTGTGGAAAATGTGATCATGACAAATCGTAATTGGGACATAAGGCTCTTAAAAATAGATGTTTATAGCGACCGAAAATATGATTTGTGTATTGTGGAGACAACATTTCCAGTTCTAGCAATTTATAATTTTAACTAATTCCATTCTTCATAATGTTTTTTTTACGTAGACGTCTGTCTAATGACACCCTTCGCTTTAATGACACTCTGCCATCGCTTTCTGTCTGCCCGTCCGAACTTTAAGGGTTATAATAGGATTCAGGTTATAATAATAAGATTCAGTTATACGTCATAGATATGTCAGCATTTCGTGGCTGGTGCTTGAAAGTAGCCTACCCGAACGACGTGCTTACTGAGCCCGTACGTCAGGCGTACCCGGGCACCAATCAGCGAGGTCTTAACGCTGATTGGCAAATCCTCATACCTAATCCTTATACGATGAATGGAGAAAAATTTCATTTCTGGAACTAAACCGAAACACCCGTGAACTCCATCGTGAATAATATTTCACGTACTTGCGAGTTATGTTAGTCTCCAGCGGTTTTTTCTCCAGCAATTTCATTTCATCTCACCTTATCCAATTTAATTTCAATGAGATCCCGCACTTCATAAAAATCTCCTAGGGCTCCCCGTCGACCACTTAGATCGAAATGGCCTCCCCATCTTCTGAACCACTAATCCAGCGTCTTTAATGGTCCTTCATAATTTCGTAAGCTGTCTAGCATTGTCCCCTAAACTGAATTCCGAAATTTCAAAAACTTTACACGCTCTGTACACTGACAATGTTAACGAGGGCTCGACAGCCTATTTAAGTGCAGACTCCGTGTATGGTCTCCTTTGTTAATGAATTCCGGCCCCGAATACCTCGTCGTTCGTCTTCTGGGGTTTGAATTAAGAACTGCAAGATGGACAAGGGAAAGAGGGTAATAATGAAAGATATGTTTAATATCAGACAGAAGGAAATTTACAACTTATGTTCGACATTTACCTATATTAGATAAGAGTAAGATAACATTAAAATAATTCTATTACATATTTATCTGATAAAAGGTGTTACGCTCAACTGTTCATCCGCGCTTTCAAAAATGGTGAAGACGCCTCTTTAAAAAGTGATCCTTAGGTCTTTTTAGCGATTCGCGGTATATACTGGTTTTTGATGTATTGCTTAGGAAAGTGGTCACCGGGAGTGATTTGAAAATGTGGAATGTATAAAAGTTAGGAATAGTACATGAGTATGATTTTTATTAATATTAGTGCCTGTTTCCGTCAGTAGAGCCCAGTAGGAATGATCGCTAAAATCGGATAGCGATGGAATTACCATATCCGCAAACAAACATCTACACCTGTTGTATTGATACTTATAAAAAACTAGGACAGTATTACAAATTTTACTTTACATATTTTATTTTAGGTACAATTGGCGCAACGTCAAAGTTTAAGTTTTCTTACAAGGGGATGTAAGAAAAACTAAAAATACGTCCAGTCTAACTAAAAAAAACAAGTAAATATTTCACATGTAACAGTAAGTCATGCAGCATGCTACTTTCGGAAGAAATCACATTTTAATAAAAAAACCGTTTTTGGAGATTTTGTACGCGGGCCGCGCGTGGTTGTGCGTCAAAACCTTCTTGGTCGGGACATAATCCTTCGTGACATGAACGTGAGCCTTGCAGCCCTTGGACAGGCTGGAACAAGCGTATCGGGTGCCACCATTGGCTACTTTGCTGTTTTTGCTGAACGAATACCCGTCTATGAGGAGGAGGATCGATCCATTTGGCGCTCGGACGAAATTCGCTAAAACAGTAAAAAATCGTACAAAATTGTTATTCCGTTTAATGGATTGCATCGCTAAAACTGTAAATACTCGTACAAAATTGTTATTCCATTTAGGTAAGAAGGTACGTACTTGTTCTATTGTTTAGCCAGAATATTCGTATCTTATGATACTTTTGTATAGCAGCCATCCCAGGCATATAACATGCCACTCATATTTTTGTAGATCCCATCTATGTCCTAGCCGTAAGGGCTTATACGCACTAGCAATTGACCGCCTAGGCGGTTCGTTTGAGCGGTCCAACCGCTTAACGCGGTTTCATCGCGGCTGACCGCTATGGCGGCCAATCGCGAAGAAACCGCGATGATACCGCGTTAAGCGGTTGGACCAGAGCGGTCCGCGTACCCCATAAACAAAATGGACGCCGTCAAGATAGCTTGTGTTATTTATTATTACTCCCGAAAACAACGAAAGAAAAATAAAAAAAGATACTGGATTCATCCTTTACCAGAAACACGTAAAGACTTTTTTTTCCTCTGTTGTCATCTCTTCTATTCCAAAAATGTCTACTAATTCTTCCCATTGTTTCCGTTTTAAATCTCTATTCCTATATATTGCTCCTTGACAATTCCAAATAGCTTCTCGTTGTTGAATTTCAACAATGAATTTCTCTATGTCGAAGTTCATGGCTGCGACTCACGTACAAACTCATCGGCGGCTCGCCGCAAAGTAAAATCGCCAGTGCGTACAAGCAAGATGGCGGCCAGCCGCGGAGCGGGCCGCAGCTCTCCATTCAACCGCCGCGGTTGAAACTTTGCGGCGGTCAAGTGCGTACAAGCGGCAAACCGCGCGGTTAGCCGCCCCCGCGGTTGACCGCTAGTGCGCAAGGGGCTTTACGGTGCACGGGCCTTCTCAGAGAGAAATCATAGGCTTGAAATACTAAACTTTAGTCTTTATTAGTCTTTGACAGACCGTCATAAGTGGCATCACCGAAGAATATGGCACAAAATGATAAAAAATTATAATTCGCATTTTAAGCAATGACGAACAGTAAAATGTCAAATACAATCAATGTTTATATACATATGTACATACTTAATATAAAAATAGTCTTTTCTAATCAGCGAAACTTTTTATACTAATATAGGCAGTGACTGAGAGGGTGTTAAATCGGGTACTAGACATGTTTTTTGTACCTAAATTATATAGAAAGACATACTGATGTGGACCATAAAAACCAATTTACTTACAAGCATGCTTTTCAATTACATTAAATTCGTTTATAACCGTCAATATATGCAAGAATATAGGGCATTTTCGCGCTAGACAGTATTTCTCAAAGTGTATATTGTGTGTTGAGATCCCCTGTAAGGAGCTTGGCATTTTTTCCAGACTTAGAAATATCAAAAAGTTTGAAACACCAATCTCAAGTAGTGACTTTGATGGGCCACTACAAGTAGAATTTACGAAGAAATTAATTTATTGACTTATAAATCAGAGAATAACAATAATAATAACAACAATAATGTGAATTTTTAAATATTTAGAAACTGAAAGAAGTTGAAGCTAAAATATATATCATCTGCCTCTATATTACAAGCACCAAATCGCGAAAGATTTAACGTCAGGATTACTGCAGGATTTGGCGCACCTAGGCAATTAGGCTTCTGAAGCCGTTTTCTTTGGCACATTTTAGAAAAACATTGTAACTTATTTGTCATAAATAAATTAAAACCTGTAGATCTGGCTCAGTATCGTGTCTTGGGAGAGGCCAATATCCAGCAGTGGACTGATACTGGCTGATTATGATGGTGATGATTAAAATATTAGGAAGGTAACCCTTAGAGTTTGATAACCTCGGACAGTAAGGCCCGCCACTCTCTTACAATTCTCCACCAACCCGGACTTGACCCCCATGGGCCTAATCTTCCTGCGATGCAGGAAAAGACCCGTGCCCCAGCAGTGGAGACATGCAAGGGTTGATATCGAACCCCTACAGTAAAAATGTACTATAACGAATTTGTGACTATTCTGTGGCACTTTTAACAAACACTTTGTTTCTTCATTGTTTGAGTTATTAAAAACGTATGCACAAATAAAACATAGGGATGGGTTTTCGAACACTCACATTTTAACATAATAGCCGCCCACTTCCTCGTACCGCGTAGGTTTGTGGTTGTGGTTGTCCATGACAGCAATTATGACGTTGTCCTTGCTCATGTGGACGTTGGCTTTGCAGTTCTTACTGATGGCGTTCGAGCAAGTATACCTGGAGCCGCCGTTCCTGATTGGGCCGCTACGCGAGTACGTATAGTCGTTCAGCATAAGCAGCATAGCCCCTCGTTTGAGGCTTATAAACGAGGCTGGAGCAGGGAAATAAGACCGCATATTAGGAATATAAATGTACATTCCTTCAACTAGTGATAAGAGTGGCAGATAAACCTTTCGTGGTTTTCCCCCGCTAGTAGATAAAATTATGACATATGTGTGTGTATAAAAAAAAATTATAAAAACAAACATGAATAGTTCGCATTTTTCAGTGGCAGTTGAAATAAATACAAAGACTAGACTTTTAGTGCGGATCTACTTACTCGGAGCTACCAAATATACACAAAAAAAGGTAAAGCCGTTTCGGAGGAGTTCGTAACGAACGCTACGACACTAGATGTTTTTAGATAATGTAAATGGGCGAATATTACAAGCAACTAAGCAGGCGGGAATATTCAACATTGAGGTCCATTACGACTGATTATCGGAAAATGATTTATTAATACAGTTGCTCAAAAAGTAGCTTATTGCATCGACGTATAGCGTGCGGGATGTGGGCTACTCTCGTGCTTTTTTTTTACCTTTCCCGCACTCGTGCGCTCTCTTTCCCAACTGTCAAAATAATGTCTATTAAAAAGAAAAACCAACCATGAAGTTTTTACTAAAAAAAATCATAGAAGTTTTTATGATTCATGCAAATACGTATATTCCTAAAAAGAAGCTACTAATTTGTTTCAATATCAGATTTGATGATTTGATTGAATGAGTTAGGTTAGGTTTCATTTCATCTCATTAAATTTCATTTTCATTGCATATCAATAAAAAAATCCTTCTAATGACTGGCGGTATGGGCATAGTTCCCTTTGCCTACCAGAATGGGAGAAGAAAAAAAAATTCTGCTTATATTCTTTTACGGTTGGCGCCATTTTCCAAATAATTTTTCTTTATTAAATTGCTTATTTTTTTCGCAACTGTATTAAAAATAGTCGTTCAGTATACGTGCGGAACCGTCATTGCAACTTGTTCCGACTGTCAACCCTCGCCTTCGGCTGCGCCTCGGCTCGGGTAGACATTTGTCGGAACTCTTTGCAATGACAGCCTTTCCGCACTAGTAATGAAATATACTATACCGCAGGCTGCGACATTTGTAGAGCCCGTAAAGCGGGAATTTAAAAATGATGCATGAAAACTTTTAAATTTTTCGAAAAAATCAATCTGTACCAAAATCACAAAACAAAAGTGGTAAAACATTATGTACATGTTCAACGATTTGCTCATTTTAAGGGCGCGTGTCGACGAGACGGTTACTACCCGGCACGGGCCGTGTCGGTTAGAAACCGTACTTAGAGGCACAAAAAAAAATCTAATGTTTTGTACCAGCCTCACTCCATTGGTTCCAGTCAAGCAAATTATAGCAAATTTCGTAGGAAGGTGGCACGACATGACCAATAACAATTTTTACCAATAGATGTGGTATGACAACGAAGACAGTATTTTTAACAATTACAGTTTTACGTAAAAGGGTGCCCGTTACCTGATACCGGTATATTATAATAGTGGTTGGAGTAGTCTGTAACGGCAATTATGACGTTTTCCTTCCGCTGCTAACGGCATTGCACACTGGTTCCACGCCCTAAGAGTAGCGGTCATAGGGTTTCGCGATAATAATGACTGTCGTTGTCATAGCTGATTATTATTATTATGGTGTTTTGTAATACTTTAAGCCATAACACAATAAAAAAAAAACAAAATAATCTTAAAAAGCTTATTTTATTTACAAAATTATGCATTTTTATTACACTTAAAAGAAGGTTTGCAACTTAATAACTATTAAACCTTACTATTTACATTTTATATTACAAATAAAGTAAATACTTAACTAACATCTAAGTACAAACACACAATTGGACAAAAAATATTATATTTACATAATAGGAGTTATGTAAAAAATAACATAAATACCTATCTTATTTTTTACATTTTTTCCTAAACCGACAACAAATTTAATACTTCTTTTGATAGAATAGACTTCTTCTTCTGTGGTAACCTTCTTAAACTAGAAATATAAGGATCCGAATTAAGGAGAAGTCTATGTATCAAGTCGGTGTTTGTGACAACCCGAGACATTTTCCTCGTGTTGTCACGCCTGAAGAGTTTGATTAATTTATTGCAAGATTCGGCGGCCTCTTCCGAAAGCTCACCTATTGACAATAATGCGTGTTCAATTACTTCCGACCCATGAATGAGGACCTTATGTACAGACGATGGCAAGTTGTACCATGGATAGGTAGCAACAAGTTTACGTGCTGTTTCTAGAGAATACTCTTTAAAAGTGGCGTTATTAATTTTGTATCCCGACGAAAGACACTGCAGCAGATTATGACATCTGTCAATAAGGATTTTATCTAATCCAGTAATTTCCGCTGAAACCGCTGAGTTAGAAAAAAACTTTCTGGCAGTGTTTCCGTCGTTAGATGTGCCACTTCCTCCACTTCGCGGTTTGTCGACTATTAGACCAAGTTTCTGCCTAAACTGTTGCTGCACATGTTGTTTTTTTTGTGCAAGAAGAGCTTTTTCGTCTGAAGAACGTACCTGCCATTTCTTTATGTCTAATCTATAAGAAACGTGAATTAAATATTCGAAGAATCGGATATACGAGTGAAGAGGAGATAGTCCAAATTGATAGGTACCACTATCTGCAGTTTTGCTCAGCGATTTATCAATGTCATTCATCTCTTTTGGAGTTGAACCACAAATATAACATCTACTACAAGATGTATCGCTCAGAGCACTGCACACTTTACCATCAACCATGGTTAATTGTAAAGAATGCTGCACTTTTATTTCATATTCACCGTGAGTGAAAGAAGTCGGTTGTAAACTATCAATTTTAGTCTTGAAATAAGCTTCTTCTTGCACAGAAAGGTCTTTGGATTCTTTGGCAAATTGGAATCGAATAGGCCTACAATACCTGGTGGAAGAAGGGCGCGGATTTTTCCAAACTATTTGATCTGGGTCGGAGGTATTGGACTTACAAACCAATTGAAGAGGACAATATGAAGTAACAAACATACTGCCATCATCATCGATACCAGAATCTCCAAAAATCTGTTTATATTCGCTGTGCCCCGTACTCCCATCGAAACCCCATTTTCCAATCAAAACAAATTCTTTATTAGGGTCAATATTATTCAAAACGGGTTTTTGGGATTCTAGTATCCGGCAAGCAGTATGATCTAACAATGATTGTAATTCTACTTCAGCAGATGATTCCGTGATAAACTCTTGCGATGGATAGCACCGCTTCTTAGCTTCTAACACTTTTTGATAAGATGGTAATGCATTAGGTGATTTTGCATTAACGAAGTCTTTCACCAAAAGATACTGATGTTTAGTCAGTTTTGTCTCATTTATAAGAGACAAGACTTCGTCAGTGCTGAAATTTAAAGATGCAGCGGCGTTAGATAGACTAGAATCGTCCAACAAAGAATTTATCGCAGAACTGTCTACTTTACTTAACTCTGCAAGCCTGCGGCGTTTTGATCTCTTGCTACATTCCTCAAAGTCCTTCCTGTGCTGGTGCTGTTGGGTGCTTGTCGAAGCTTCTGCTGCTGGCCGTTGGGTGTTGTGGCTCCCTACTGTTGCACAAGTTGGCAGAACGCAAACTTCAATTTCGTTCAGCCAGTCTCCGTACTTAGAGACCATGCGAGAATGGTTGCGCGTGACTTGCTTCCAAATTGCTACCAATCTTGTACAAACTTTAGTAACTCTTTTTTCCAAGTCATCAGCAATGTAATTCTCAACATCAGGCAGCAATTGTATTAGGTCTCGAAAAACTCGATGCCAACGCTCCAGTTCAGATTTGCTGTCTTTAATAGACAGCCAAGTATCTAGTACAAGCATTCTTTTGAAAGAACACTTAATACTAGTACCTAAAACAAAATAAAAATACGTTAAAAGCGGATCAAAATAGATACATGTTTCGTAGCAAGTGCTACGCGCCTGCTACGCGTTCAGGCGCGCGGCGTAGCACCTGGCTGCACCTTACAGACGCAGCATGACGCAGCTAAATTTGGAGAGGCCTAGTAGTAGACATTGTAACCCATATTTCTATACCAAATTGAATGGTACAAGTAGGTACAAACATAAGTAAAAGCTTCAACGTAAAAAATATACAGACATAAATACATAAAAAATGCCATGTTGGCGTAGCACTCTATTTAAAAAAAAAATGTAGAAGGAAAAGGCAAAATAGTAAAGTAAATTAATAATACATACCTGTGACTTCAAATTCCATTGTAAAATAGCAGGTCACAGACAAGTTGGAACTTAAACACACGCGTCGCGTCTTGGGCTAATTAAAGCACTTGGTGATAACAGGTTGATGACTAATTACTTGTGTTCACTTCGGATGCCGAAAAAGGAATGTTGGGAACAATAGATTGCGAAACCTTTTATACCCTCAGGTAGTATGACAATTAGTGGGTAACTGAGCCAGATATCATGGCTTAGCTCAGTCATTGCCATCCGAGTCCTATGACCTACTACGGTACCACCGTGCATTGGGGCAAATCCATCTGCAAGAGTAGTACGATGACGCTAGCCGAGCTTTTTAAATGTCAAAAGTCATGACTTACCAGTACATCAGTTGTCAAATTGCGTCACATTAGCACCTCCAACTTTCGACTCGTGCCATTGCACTACCCATGCTGGAGCAGTTTTCTGTGGCACTTCAAATAAATACTACGTGTACTTATTCATAGTTAAAAATTATAAGATTTAATCAAATACCGGGCAGGATATTATAAACATTCACAGTTTGACGTAAAACCCGCCCACAGCCTGATACCGTGTGGGCTTGTGGTTGTGGTCATCCTTGACGGCAATTATGACGTTGTCCTTGCTCATGTGGACATTCGCCTTGCACTTCTTACTGAGGGCGTTGGAGCAAGTCCACCTGGAGCCGCCATTTCCAAGGGGTCCGCTACGAGAATACGTGTACTTGTTCAACATAAGCAGCGTAGTCCCTTGTGTGAGGGTTATAAACGAGGCTAAAAGAAGAAAATAAGACCGCATAGTTATATGATTCAGTTTTTAGGAATATAATCAGTATTTAAGGATAAAAATGTGGGGTCAGTTGCCTTGTGGTAAACGAGTTGCTATGCTGATCTAAGTTGGCGAACCCTTTAGATGAACCCTACCAGGCCCTATGCTCTAGATACAGCAGAGCTCTAGACACAGCCTAGATACTGCAGCAGACCTACATTTTATGGTTTCAACCTTCTAGTAGATTAAGTTACAAAAGTATAAAAATACTTTCGTAAAGTTTCTGTTGACCATAAGGAGAATGGTTTTCAACTCGCAACTGTCACATTATAAAAATAAACTAAGCCTATGTTGAATCATATTCCCACTTTCTACGCATATACTTACAGCCTCTCAACAACGCAATGTAAAATTGTAATTACATAAAGTTAAGTAGTGATAATTAAAGAATATACATTTTCAAATTACTTGATTATTATTTTATTTACTTACCTTTAACAATTTTCTTAAAAAAACATAGATTAGACAAATATCCACATTTTATTTATTATTAAAATTAAAAATAATGGCTAAATAAGTGGGCAGCCACAGAAAAGAAAGGCGGGAAAGCGACAATCCGATATTCATTTATTTTTTCGAGTTTTAGTTTTGTTTACAATTTCCTAATGTTCGGAATGACAAGCACTGTGTTTACCGCAGGTTAACTCATTTAGTCCCTTGAAATATTGGCACTGAGCCCCATGTCGACCCTAAAAAAGTTACTTTAACACCTAGGGTAATATATACGAAATTGAACTAATTTTCTAAAATACTTTGTTACATCATTATTTCAATTCGCTTAAAACTAGTGCAAAAATAAAATATTAGGATGGGTTCTTCAACATTCACAGTTTGAAATAAAACCCATCCACTTCCTTATACCGCGCAGGCTCGTGGTTGTGATTGTCCATGACGGCAATGATGCAGTTGTCCTTGTTAACGTAGACGTTAGCCTTGCATTTTTTGCTGGCGGTGCTGGAGCAATTCCACCGAGAGACGCCGTCGCTTTTGCAGCCGTTTTTGGAGTAAGTGTACTCGTTCAACATAAGCAGCTTAGTTCCTCGGCTGAGAGTTATATACAATGCTAGAACAGAAAAAAAAGGTTATCATTGTAATTGACCCAATTCACGGTCGGTAACGCATATACACACAGCCACTCAGGTGTTACAGCGGATGTAAAATGGTAATAACATAAAATTCAGTATGAATTAAAGTATATATATTTTTAAATTACTTTATTATTATAAAATTTACTTTCAACAATTTCTTTAAAAAAACATAGATTTGGAAAAAATATCCATAATTTATATTTTTTTATTTTCTTAAAAAAATAATGGCTAAATAGCTGAGCGGCCACAGAAAAAAAGGCGGGAAAGCGGCAATCCGATCTTCATTTGTTGTTTCGAGTTGTCGAGTTCTGTTTACAATTTCCTTATATTCGGAATAAAAACACTGTGTTTACCTTGGGTTAAATGCACATTTAGTCCCTTGAAATAGTGGCACTAGGCCCCATGTCGGGCCTAAAAAAGTTACTTTAACCCCCAGGGTACCATTGTACCATTACGAAGTTGAACTAATTTACTAAAATACTTTGTTACAACATTGATTGAATTCGCTTAAAACTAGTGCAGAAATAAAATATTGGGATGGGTTTTTTAACATTCACAGTTTGAAATAAAACCCATCCACTTCTTTATACCGCGCAGGCTCGTGGTTGTGATTGTCCATGACGGCAATGATGCAGTTGTCCTTGTTAACGTAAACGTTAGCCTTGCATTTCTTGCTGGCGGTGCTGGAGCAATTCCACCGGGAGACGCCGTCGCTTTTGCAGCCGTTTTTGGAGTAAGTGTACTCGTTCAGCATAAGCAGCTTAGTTCCTCGGCTGAGAGTTATATACAAAGCTAGAAAAGAAAAAAAAAGGTTATCATTTCCACTGGCTCCCTTTTTTGTACCAGTTTAATTATGTTCTTTCAATTTAAAGAAAAAAACACCGAAATACATCAAATGCAATGTTTTTAGATAGGTTTTTTTAATATTCACCGTTTGATGTACCTAGAAACCCCCATATCCTGATACCCATCGGTATCAGCATATAGGGGGTTTTAAAGTTACCGATAAGAAACAAATTTTGTTTCTTTAGAAGCACTTAATGCTGATAAATAGGAATCACGGCTTGCCCCGCCTAGCGAGATCACAAGCCTAACCTAACTGTTCCCGGGCGAGCTTTTTGTATTTTTTGTAAATGCACCTCACGTGCCCTGTTCTGTACATTATGTGAACTGTATTTCTTGCACTTTGTTTTGCCAAATTACATAAGGTTGCTACACACTACCCGACAAGCCGCCTTGCGCCCGCTATGAAGATAAAACGCCCTGTTATCAATAAATAACCGCTTAGTTATCAATTACATAATTCAACATTAGAAACCACAATAGATAGAGGTTTTCTGTTTCCTGACTTGTATCATACTTTTCGCGATAACTTCCGAAACCGCACGTATCCTCGTATAGCAGCTGATTTTAATAAATTTTCTTTTTTAATATCTAGGCAACAAAACCAAATGTAAAGCACCGGGAGACACCGGTAACTGTCAAAGTCTCGACGAAGTTAAAAAATTGACTATTTTCCCCTCACTTACTGTTAATTTTTTTCTATATAAAAATAACCATAAAACATACTTACTATTTTATATTTGCGTCAAAATCTAGATTCCATGGGCTTTCTAAAAATGTATTACACTTTATAACTATTCCTACAAATTTTCGAAAGAAATTTACTTTAAAACATTGAAGTCAACATATCTGAAATAGACATTCTTTGATATACTTACTCTGCGGAATTAAACAAAACATATTCTAAATGAAAATCATACAAAATTGCTACTTTATATTAAAGTTTCACTCTTATACTATTGAAAAAAAAAATTAAATGTGCGTAAATAACAACATTAGTAAAACGACTTTTGATATGCGCGGTGTTGGTACGTCGTTGTTCGCTGCATCGAGTTGCATACCGATCGCTACGTCCTTATAATCTATTCCTTAAGAGCTATACCTATACAAGCTTATACTTATACATAGCCTAACTCTGACATTAACCTAAACTCTTCCTTAGCTTTAGAGTAGCGGTCTGGGTTAAGTGGTCTGAACTTAGCGTTTAAGGTGGTCCGACCGTTTTGGTATGATGACAAATATCGTGTTTAGCTATCTCCTTGAACGATAAGGGTTTGGTAAGATCTGGGAATCTGGATAACAAGTCGTAATGCAGGTGACCTTCATCTACCGTTCTTACTCTTAATTGTTCGCTTATTGAGATACAACCAACCGCATTAAGATTTGTTACCTGATCGATTAATCTTTTGCCGCTTAACTCCACGAGTAGCTTATATTTTGCCAAAAAGTCTGCACCTAGAATCGGTTGATTTACGTTTGCCACAATAAAAGTCCAGCTGAAGGCTCTCCGTAGTTGTAAATCCAATACTAGACTATGTAATCCATGCGTTGGAATCTCAGTTCCATTCGCGGCGTACAATTTGTAGTTCACATTATGCGTTGACCTACACTTTACACCATAGAGTACTGAACGAGGTAAAACTGACACATTAGCTCCGCTGTCGACCAAAAAACGGATTCCGGATCTGACGTCGGTTACACACAGGCGGTGATTGGATGTTAGTGTGCAGTCTTCCGCCACTGACTGCTCTGTTCCTTGTTTTCCGTATCTGTTTTGCCTTATTTCCAGTTGCACTTGCTCTATGTTTGAAACGGAAGTGATAAAACCATAGCCAATCCGGGTCTGCCGGCGATCTTCTTGGTGTACGGCCGGTGTTCGATGCTGACCTGGATCGATGCCGGTTGCCATAGTTATCGCGGGTTTTTAAATCGCGACCTCCCAGACTCGTTTCTTGCTCCTGTCGCCTAATTTGCTGATTTCCGCGATGATGTGACTAGCTGCATCTTCTAGGCCTTGTTGCACTGCCGAGACGCCGTATGAAGGTGTAACACTCTCCGTCACTTTATCCGCAATGGACGCCAAAGTGTCCAAGCTCTTGGTCTCTGACACTGCCAAAACGCTACGCACTGGGTCTGACAGGTGATTTTGCCATAAAATGGCTAGTGTTTCGTCTCAGACTTTTCCGTGAGCGAGACCTTGCATCCGGCGTAACAATTGGGATGGTTTCTGCTCGCCAAGTTGCATCACTCCAATTAGCTTTTGGATCTTGAGTCTCGGACGGATTCTTCGAAGATTTCCAACAAGCGTTTTTGAGATCTCCTACTTCTGTGTCGCGGGCGGCGTTCCAAGAATGTTCACTACTTGATGGATAACGTCCTTTCCTAATTTTGCTATCACTAGCTGAAACTTCGCCTCGTCGCTAAGATGTTGCGGGTGCATTACCGTCTCAATCTGGATGAACCAGACGCGGGGTGTTTTTGACCAGATTTCGGGTAGGCGAGCTGACAGGTACACAGCCGCGATGTTGGGCGTTTCAGCCGTGGCGGGTGATGGGTCCGCGGGTGTTGACGGTACTGGTAAACTCATTAAAGGGCACGTTAAATTGTCCTTCCCCCAGAAGAGAGTTTCCCCTTATTGACTTGTCCCCACTTCACCTTCTTCACTTTCTACAGTCCACTGAAATTTCTCTAGTCACAAACAGCTCTTCGGAAGTCACCACTTTTGCTGTAAAAGTGGTGCTTCCGCTTTTTGCTCACTTTATCTATTTTGGTTATCTCTTATCACTGATTTATATAGGTGCGTGTTCCTAGCAAAGTTTAATTAAAAGTCTTGAGAAATCTAAACACTTATTTATTTACTCACACGAAAATTAATAATACAATTTGTTAGGTGCGGTTGACTGACCGAGAGGCGCAGTGTGGAAATACTAACTCCCGGTCCGTCCGTCGATACATACTTATTTGCGTAGGGGCACGTCGCCAAATACTTTGTTATTATTTAATTTACTTTCAACAATGTCTTTAAAAAACCATGGATTTGGAAAAAATATCCATACTAAATTAATTTATTATGAAAATGAAAATGTATTAGGCTAAATAGCTGAGCGGCCACAGAAAAAAGGCGTAAAAGCGGCAATCCAATTTTCATTTAATTTTGTTGTTTCGAGTTGTAGAGTTCTTTTTAGAATTTTCTTATATTCGGAATGAAAAGACTGTGTTTACCTCGGGTTAACTCATTTAGTCCTTTAAAATATTGGCACTAAGCCCCAGGCCAAGTCAGGCCTAAAAAAGTTGCTTTAGCACCTAGGGTAATACCTAATGTACTATTATGAAGTAGAACTAATTTTCTAAAATACTATGTTATAACATTGTTTCAATTCGCTTAAAACTATTGCAGAAATAAAATATAGGGATGGGTTCTTTAACATTCACAGTTTGAAATAAAAACCATCCACTTCCTTATACCGCGCAGGCTCGTGGTTGTGATTGTCCATGACGGCAATGATGCAGTTGTCCTTGTTAACGAAGACGTTAGCCTTGCATTTCTTGCTGACGGTGCTGGAGCAATTCCACCTGGACACGTCGTCGTTTTTGCAGCCGTTTTTCGAGTAAGTGTACTTGTTTAGCATGAGCAGCTTAGTTCCTCGGCTGAGAGTTATATACAAAGCTAGAAGAGGAAAAAAAGGTTATCATTTCAACTGAGTCCGTTTTCTGTACCAGTTTAATTATATTCTTTCAATTTAAAGAAAAAAACGCCTGTAATACATAAAATGTAAAGATTTTGGATAGGTTTTTTCAATATTCACAGTTTGATATAGAACCTCCCATATCCTGATACCCAGCGGTATCAGTATACAGGGGGTTTAAAGTTACCGATAAGAAACAAATCTTGTTTCTTTAGAAGCACTTAATGCTGATAAATAGGAATCACGGCTTGCCCCGCCTAGCGAGATCACAAGCCTAACCTAACTGTTCCCGGGCGAGCTTTTTGTATTTTTTGTAAATGCACCTCACGTGTCCTGTTCTGTACATTATGTGAACTGTATTTCTTGCACTTTGTTTTGCCAAATTACATAAGGTTGCTAGCCAACCTTGCCACCTGGTAAGCTATCTTGCGCCCGCTATGTAGGGCGTCCCACAGCTATGATACACGGAGTTGTAGATGGAATGTTTTACTGAAAGAGGACATTTCACATCAAGCGTTAAAATTCATGGTCCTCCTTTGTTTCTGGCACCATGTTATTAAGCAAAAAATTATCCGAATGACGAAGCCTTTTGATCGGTATGATAAAGCTACAGGGTGGTTTTTTTGCTTGTGTAGCAGGTTCCATTCCCAGTTCAAACATGTAATTATTTAACGTATATACAAGTACTCAACTGTTACAGCGCGATGTACAATTTTAACAAGTTTAGTAGTAATTAAAGAATATAAATGTATAAATTACTTAATTATTATTTATTTTACTTTCATCATTGTCTTTAAGATAACATATATTTGGGAAAAATATCCACAATTTTTTAATGATGAAAATCATAACTAATGGCTAAATAGCTGGGCGGCCACAGAAAAACACACGGGAAAGCGGCAATCAGATCTTCATTTGTTTTTTCGAGTTGTAATTTTATTTACAATTTCCTTATATTTGGAATGAAAAGCACTGTGTTTGCCTCGGGTTTAATGCTCATTTAGT
Organism: Yponomeuta sedellus; assembly: GCA_934045075.1. Classification (NCBI taxonomy): domain Eukaryota; kingdom Metazoa; phylum Arthropoda; class Insecta; order Lepidoptera; family Yponomeutidae; genus Yponomeuta; species Yponomeuta sedellus. The sequence continues at coordinate 20,065,237 of OW203730.1, forward strand.
TCCTTTTAATATTGGCACTTAGCCCCATGTCGGGCCTAAAAAAGTTACTGTAACACATAGGGTATGCCATTATGAAGTTGAACTAAGTTTATAAAATACTACATTACAATATTGTTTCAATTCGCTTAAAACTAGTGCAGAAATAAAATATTGCGATGAGTTTTTTAATATTCAAAGTTTGAAATAAAACCCATCCACTTCCTTATACCGCGCAGGCTCGTGGTTGTGATTGTCCATGACGGCAATGATGCAGTTGTCCTTGTTAACGTAGACGTTAGCCTTGCATTTCTTGCTGGCGGTGCTGGAGCAATTCCACCTGGAGACGCCATCGCTTTTGCAGCCGTTTTTGGAGTAAGTGTACTCGTTCAGCATAAGCAGCTTAGTTCCTCGGCTGAGAGTTATATACAAAGCTAGAAGAGAAAAATAAAAAAGGTTATCATTGTAACTGACTCCCTTTTCTGTGGTAGTTTCGTTATATTCTTTCAATTTACAGAAAAAAGGCCTAAAACACATCCAATAAAAAAATAATCTCATGATTTGGTAGATCAGTGTAATCAGTAAGGCCCGCCAGTGCCTTACAATCCCCCACCAACCCGGACTTGGCCCCCGTGGTGAAGTATAGCCTAGCATTCCTGTGATGCAGGAAGAGACCCGTGCCCCATCAGTGGGGACCTACAAAGGGTTGATATCAAGTTATATTTAAAAAGCACTTTTGTAAAGAACATTTGAAACCACACCAAAATTTATATTAAGTAGGCTATGGGCTGTTTTATATTTGTACAAACACACCTTTACAATGTGCACTGAGCCGATTACAATTTGTTTGAGTCAGTGCCCTCATAATCGGTGCTCTCAAAACAGTCTACGCGGATATTTCGAAACATGCAATTGCCAATCTTAGAAAGAATTATTACTTCACGTCTTCGCTTAGGACAGTTTGTCTTAAAATCACATAAAACTGAGGTTTTCACATCCCTGTTCAAAATTACAATATAATATTTTATGGTTTAGAGTAGTGCCATTAACCCCGCTCTTTACCCGTGGTACAGTTCTGTTGTCCCCAATAGTAATAATATAATTAAATATAGCATCTGATGACCTCGGTGGCGCAGCGGTTTGGCACGCTGATTTTAAAACCGAAGGTCTCGGGTTCGATCCCCGGCCGGGTCAAACTAGGAAACGAACTTTCCTAGTTTGTCTCGGGTCTTAGATGTTATCTATGTGTTTATTGTATTAAATCTATCGTCGAGTTAGCACCTATAACACAAGTCATTTAGTTGTACTTAGTATAGAGCCAACGAGATCTGTGTAATATGTCCATAAATATTTATTTATGTATTTAGTTATTTATTTATTGATTTATTTGTTCGTTTGTTTGTTTATTTATTTATTTATTTGTTTGTTTGTTTGTTTGTTTGTTTGTTTGTTTGTTTGTTTGTTTGTTTGTTTGTTTGTTTGTTTGTTTGTTTATTTATTTATCTCAAGTTGATTGCTAAAACGAAAATGTTTGCCCGCAGCAAGCCTTGTTTTTTAGAAGACTTATTTTGCCAGTAGAACTTAATGATTATGGATTAAAGTCGTGATATTAAATAAAATTTAATTTATAGTTCTTCTGACGTAAAGGTAATAAAATAAGAGTTTTTAGGGCAGTCCTTGTGTCGAAGAAGCTTGTAGATGAGTAACAGTTCTTACTCTCAGTTTTTTGTACACTATTTATTAATCTGCTGTTAACGGCGAATTCCTGAATTGAGAATTTCGCTAAGTAAATAGATAACTGTAGTGCTGTCTCCTCGAATTTCTCAGAAAAGAGCGGTACAGAACGTTACTTAAGTATTATGAAATTCTCAATTCAGAAACCGGCCTTTCGGCTGTTAACAGTAGATAAACGGCTTGTTAGCGCACCAGAGACACTAACACGTCGTTAGTGAGCGTTCTATGTTTCGGACAGTTTTCTTCATAGCTACCTAGATAAATAGGCTTGTTCAGTTTTCTGAAGTTTAGCATTCTAATTAAAAATAAGACAAACAGATGTTGCTAATTCAAAATCATTATATTCTACAACAGATCGATTGAACGATGAGATCACGAGTTTTTTTAATATCCATAAGCAGGTACAATACGTGCATTTTTCATATCGAGTAAAATCGTAAAAAGTAACAAATTTGCACCTTTGACATGATAATAGTCTGTAATTTCATTAATTTACTAATAGCTAGACCGTGATGAAAAACAGAAATCACTGTATCAATTCAAATTGAAACATTATTGCTAAAATATCACAAAAATCATCTCTACACACACTTGGGAAACACTGGTTTATGTAGAGTTCATTTATTGTACAATGTATTTATTTATTTATTTTTTTATTAATCTATTCTAAGCTTAATATTTATTCAATGATATTCACCCCCCAGTTCCTCGTATACTAACAATATGTTACTCTACAGTTCATATTGAAATACCAAAATTTATAACAAAGACCAAACAAAAAAACCGACCAAAAACCTGTCGAAACTACGCGAAGTAAAGGGTTCCTCTACATCTTGTCCGCAGCGCCAGCCATGTAAGTGAAACAATGTTTTTCTCCATGACAAACATTTCTCTGCTCGCTCGCATATAACTCTATCTCTACTCTTTCTAATCATAGACAAATAATTAAGCTGCGCTTACAGAAGGAAGTCTTTTTACCTTCTTCACAAAACGAACAACTTCTTCAAAGTAATTTTCAATTAAATCTATACATAGTATTTCTCTAAATAAGTTGGTCGCCTTTTTAATTAATCGTCTTTTCAAGTTCATTTTATGTGCTACTGCTGTGATTTTTTTTTCTACGTTTCTACAATCAACAAAACAAACAATCAATAAACAGTTGATGGTCGAAACGTGAACGCCAGGAAAGGGGGACGCACAACTCTACAATTTTGCGTTTCAAAACTTAGTATTTGGTAAACAGACGCCTAAATCGAAATATATGTTTTCTACACCTACAATATAAACGATCAATCTAACGATACCTCACACTATGATGTAGGCGAGAAAAAAAAATCCACCCTTAATTTAGGTGTAGGGTTTATGTATAAATGTTTGTACCCGAAGTGATTATATGTATGCAAAATTACAGCTTTCTACGCCTTATCGTATCTGTGCTAAGCCGCAGAAAGACACACAGACGGACGGATCTTGCGGACTACGGAACCCTAAAAACAACAGATGGCTATTAACAGTAGATTTACATATTGTTAGTCTACGAGAAACCGGATATTAGTGTATTTGTGCACTAAAATACTGGACCTTCTACCAATTATCGTTATCAAAATATCACAATTAATAACACAAACGCAACAAAAAGCGCTTTTAGCTAACAAAACAACTTCTCAAAACGTGAGATCAATAAAGTTGCCAAATGCATACACTTGGCAAAAAGTGGACCCATTTCCATTAGCAGTCTCTGCATACCCCTTTCGGGCATCATAATGGTAGCGATCGACCTGTACCATTCACCTATAAAACAACTTTAAACCGAGCAACACCAGGGCCGAGTTTCAAACTACAATTCGTAACAGTCTTTTTCATTGTCAATCTATTAGTTAATCAACTTTGCAATTACATCGAATATCATGACACTATGAAACTAGGCCCTGCCGCAGCGTCCCTGTACATTATGACAGCTAACGTTGCGGCTACGTTGAAACGATACAGGTAATTCATTCGCCACCTTTAAGCTGGGTACTGACCAACGTTACGAGGTGTAATGACACTCGCCGACAGCCGGGTAAAGCACTCAAACTGCTGCACACTCGCTGAATTCCCCGTAACACTACGTACTGACAGCATGAATGCTCGCTGTGTAACATGTTACATTACACCTCGTAACGTTGGCCAGTACCCCGCTTAACGCGAGCTTTGTCTCTTTAAACTTTAATAAGGGAGCTAGTTTGACGCGCATGACGATACAAATCATGTGACTGATTTTTCTAACAGGTGGCATTACTCCCACCGCGCGTGGCTTAGTGACAATTTGACAATACTTTCCATCTTCTACGATCACCATTTGCGCTCTATATCATTTAATATTCCGACATGAAGTCGAAAAGTTTCTCGAGTTAATAGGTAAATACATACAACGGCCGACGCTAAGCCAGCGGCCACACGGAAGAGACGTGGAGCGGGGTGGCTGAAGATGCAACGCGTTGTATAAAGTACGCGCCCTCGCTTAGTTGTCCTGTGTAGGCTTCGTCCCGTCCGATTTGGTACGAAAGAGAACTGGACGACGGCGACGACGACGGGACTTTTCCGCGCCTTCACATCTCACGTCCCATTGGGTGGGCGCTGGGTAACGCTTTAGAGAACTTAATCAGCCTATGTACGACTGTCCTTCCTTCCTCAGAGAGAAACGCGTGCCAACTGCGGATTGACGACTTCTAACTCTGGTGAACACCTCTGGCACTCAACTTCTTTCCTCACTATTTTATCGTAAGCTATAAGCAAATTAAGCATCGCGAATTTGGGGGGACAAAGAGGATTGACTTTTTTCTCACATTGAATTTTGATGCTTAACTGTTCGAAAGTGTACGTAGCTTTATTGAGCAGACATTATACGTCCTACGCTTAAAAATAGGTAACCATTTGTAAGGAACTCCAGAAAGGTACGTGATAATCGACTATAAATACGGTTTTTACGGTCAAAACTGGCTTGCCAGAGGTGAGTGCACCATAGACCTGCTTAAGGCATCAAGAAAGCTTAATCCGGCACTGTCTACTTCCTTAATCCGGCGCTGGCTAACACTTTAATTCGACATTTGACCACTTTACAGCATTTCCACCACTTTATTCCGGCATTGTCTGCCACAGCATGCTTTGTACGTGCCTAACTCTTGGCCTCGAGTATATCCTTCTCCTAAGTATCACGTGATTTATGGACGACTGCGTACGCTCGTTATTTACACCAATTTCGAATCCGAAAATCTGTTGTCGATTGTCAGCGGCGTACCGAAAGGGTTGTGTGTATGCTCGAGGTTGCTCCTGACAATGGTCATATCGTCTGCGAGGTGGAGATAGGCCTTGCACCGGTGCCAGCGGTTCTTAGTGCATCCCCAACGGAAACCGCTGCGCGTCCGACTCTGCTTGTAATACGTGAAGTTGTGGTAGACGAGACGCTCTTTGCCACGCGCGGTCATGAATATGTTCACTGAAATTTGGGCTTATTAGTGGGTTAGGCGTGAGGCGGGAGGTTAGATTTGTTAGAGACAGACAGGCGATAGTTACAGGGAGAAAAGCGAGTTAAGCAGTCCAGTCAACAGCAAGTCAACCTTCACATGCTCGATGGGCAGGGCTGTGGATAGTATAATATAGGTAATGAACTTTTTTTTTATGATTTAAATACATAGTCTTAGGCGTAAGAAGTAACCTAGGAAGGACGTGTGTCTAAGACGCGGATTAGACACGACGCCCTTTCAATTCAACTTCACACAAAGTGTTAAAAAGTGGTGGACGCGAACGCTACACAACGGGCGTCGCGTCTTTTCCGCGCCCTCCTACGTTCTTTTCATATGCCCTGCACCTAACAGTCTGATGGTGAAATTGAAGTCTTCGTAATGATTGACATTCACGTGAATTATAAAAATAAAGCGAGCCTTTAGTTAATTAATTGCTAAAATCATTATAGGCAACGAACCAAACTAATTAGTACTGATCTCGTCAGATTTCTATTTATCATATATTTATCATTTTATTTATCATAAGTATGTTAATGTTATTTTACCAAAAAAACTGTTAATCTAATACCACATTTTTTAAAGTTTACTAAGGAAATGGCTTAAGTTTTTTTTTATTATTTTTACACGCCATACAAATATTAAAAATACGGAATAGAAACAGAGTATTCGCAAAATGTTCCTTTTTAGTTTGTATATTTTTTGCCATCGTTTAGGTACTTAGGTAAATAGACAAGTAACTAGGCGTAGGTAGTCGCAGTCACGAGGACAAAATAAAATACTTATTTCAGAAATACAGCTGTACTATAATAGGTATGGCATGTTCATTTCAGGTAATTTCTTAAATAACTTTAAACGTATTGTTAATTCTTTTTGTAAAATATAAAATAGGTTACCCTATGTACATACATACACGTAAAACATAATTTCGTTACGCAGTGAAAATAAACATATCCGGGCCGCGTTTCATCAAACTACCATTTATAGTTTACTATAACAATTCGATGTCTATGGCGTAGCCGAATATAGTACCTATATACAATAGTAATAGTGTATACAATTTGTATTCTTCTTCTTCTTCAGGCTATATTAGTCCACTGCTGGACATAGCCCTCCCCTAATGAGCGCAATGTTGTGCCATCATTAGGAGGTAATACCCATAATCCCCACGCTGGGGATGCGGGTTGGGGATCGCAGTTTGGTAGAATTGTACTGCAGGGGGCGCTACAAGTGGGAATACAAATTGTATTCCCACTTGTAGCGCCCCCTGCAGTACAATACAATTTGTATTCCCACTTGTCAATGTGTGGTTTAATCGGCTATGCTATGTACATCAAACTGCCATGGCAAGCGATGGTAATATAGGAGGCACAGGGACAAAGATCCGTCCCCGGTCTTATTAAAAACACCAACAACTACCTACACATAATTATAAGCAGACGGATGGTCGTGAACGGAACACGCCCTTTTGACTACTTCTTTGCTCCTTTCGAGTACGTGCAGGTACACTTTGCAATTCCTCTTGGTACAGCACCAACGATACAGGTCCTGGTCGCTTCGCTTGATGCGTTCTTTCTTGTAGTAAGGGTACCCGTCGTAGACGAGTAGCTGTCTGCCGTTGTGTTTTTTCAGTAGGGTCCCGAATTTTATATTCCTGCGAGCTCCTGCGCGCCCTTCGAGCATATCGCCAAATATCTCGTGAACTAGACCTGTTGGAGTAGATTGGTTTGCCTTATGCGTGGTACTGATGAGTATGAAAAGCCGACATCGATGTTAATAATGAATCGTATTTGAATCGATCGATCGATGAATCGTGTTTGTTGTAACAAACAAATCGTCTTAGATCTGGGAGTGGCTGAAATTAAACACGACGTCTAAATATGTTGATATTATTGTAAGATTCTTATGGACTTACAGATAAAACGTGCGTACCAATATTTATAGTCGACTACAATTACTATATATATATATTTAATTGATTACATGATCTCTCGAAAATCTTACAACTCCCGTTTTAAAAACTAGTTCGCGCTGGGCGCTATATAGCATCACTTTTTTCCTTCGTACCAAGTACACATACTAGTACTGAATTAGCCGGACAGTAAAGAAAAGTAACAGTTATCTCGGGACGGGTCCCGTGAGTATAAGTGTGCTCTGTGCTTATATCTACAGTGTGTAATTCTTGTTAATTTTAACAATTTTTGCTATGATGAATACTGTAAAATTGCGAAAAATAATTCTTCCATACATACCGCCGGAAACTACTTTAATATGGAACGGCTGATATTTTTCCACCGTTTCAAAGAGTAAAACACACCAACGCGGTGGCGGTCCATACATACGACCTATAAATTCTACTTCAGTACATGACCGCGTTGGCATGTCTCATCCTCAAGTTTTCCCTGTAGTAAAACTTGTACCTTTTGACCGGAATTCTCGTTTTTCGTATGTATTATGGAGATTTTGTTACACCTGTTTTAAGGAGAGCTAGTAACCTCAATATAATTTGAGTACAATGGAAAACCTAGTTTCGTTCCTCACGAACATAAAAGATAATATATACTGTACAAGTATAGAGTGATTGCATTTATCCTATATTAATCTACGATTTGCGTGTTCAATCCCAAGGAAGTACACAAGGTACAACTCATTGTCCATTCTCTGATCAGGAACAACCCCGTCAAGCTTTAGATTCACAGTTATAATTAGAAGCGTTTTTAAATACTAAAACCCGACACTGCCCCTTATACTCTTGATTTTAACTAAAGCAGGAGTCTTGCCCTCTTCTTCATCCGATGAAGGGTTCGAATCCTGAAACAAAAGGTTACCTATTTTAAAGTCAACCGCAATATCATGGACCACGGGAAGTCACTTTTATAGCTCAGATGAAAAAATGATTCTTTTTTTAGTTTGAAGCATCAACTTCGCGCGCAGAAACGCTTGCACTATTTAAGGGACCATACGTACGAAGTTGATGTGGGCTGATTATAGATAGATATAGACGTACGACGTGTAAACAAGCTTACATTTTATTAATATTTCTTTATTGCACCAAAATATGATTTGCAAAAGCCGGTTTTAATACCAGTTAGGATTTTTTTGCTTGCCTACCAATGGGTGACAAGAGAAGATAGATAGAAAAGAGAATACTTTCGTCTTCTTAACTTAGGTAGGTATAGTGAAAAAAAGAAAAATTAAAGAAATATTATTTTAAAAACATATCAGTATAATAAAAATACGCTGAATAAAGTAACATAACCATACCTAAAATAAACATTTAGAGAGAGTAGAAAAGATAATGAAGATAAGAAGAAGGCAGAGAAGATAATGCTAATGGACTTTGTTCTTGATAACTCCGGCAGACGGAGCCGGCTGAATAAATAGAGGTAGAACGTTCCATAAATGCACCGCTTGTACAGTAAAAGAATCCGGACAACAAATCCTACTACGCACGGGGATGTCGGGAAGAAAGATTTTGCACGGACGTTGTAGGCGACAGTGCGCGCCATGTGGGGGCAAAACGTTCACGCAGATAATAGAAAGAAGGAGGGGTCATACAGGATGCCATATAGAAACGTTAAAATATGAGCATTCCTGCGGTGACGAACTTTAGCCACCTAAGCTGGGAGCGGTATTGAATTGACGATGTAAGTCCACCTATAAGGGATGGTTCAAACTAAGAATAGAAAAGTATATGTGCGTGTAAAGTTTGAAAAACTCTGCAACGCTTTATATGTTATCTAGTGGCCAAATGCCATCGTAATAATATAATCACATGTCCTTACCCCAAACTAGGACAATTGAAATGTGATACATTGCTTGATTGATTTAAAAGTATATAAAACTGAAAAATATGGGCCTTACCCCCCAATGATGCCACAACCTTGCGCTCATTAGGGGATGGCTATGTCCAGCAGTAAACTAATAAAGCCTGAAGAAGAAGAAAAAGAAGGAAACTGAAATAATGTCTCTTCTCTGGAAGCAGTGAGCACAAAACAATACAGGCCAACTATGATTCCGTAACAGCAAAATTGGAAGTGAGCAAATTTGCCAAACGTGCAAAGCGGGAGTTGCTTCGTGATGTAGTTAATTCGCACCCACCTTAACATCCCTGGCGTATTTCTTCCGGATCTGCTCCAAGAAGTAAGTGGAAGGCGGATGCGTGTGCTCTGTATGAGCCCTCACCACCAGCATCTGGCTCGTAACGTGTAGGAACCCTCGACAGGACCGCGATCCCATTTGGGTACAACTCCAACGGTATCCATCGCGTATGTGTTTGTGCTGGTAGTACGTGTATCCGTTAAGCATTAGCAGGTCTTTGCCGGTCCGGGATTTGACGAGGAGCACTGAAATTGGAAGCGGCTTAGTATGGGAATGTTGCCTCGTATTTCCGCCTATATTCGGTTACGCACATTATTGTAGTGGCAGATTCACAGTAGGATGACAGAGACTTTGACTTGCGACTTTTTTAGGAACTGCATTGAGGCCTTTCTACGCCTCCTCCTTGCCTAAACCTTCTGGTTTAATACGTGTGCGATGAAATTAAGTCGACAAGTTCATGCAATTCTCTTTGTACTACAATTCATTAACATAATTTAGGTCTGATCGGAGGTGATCTGCCTATTTACCTATTCCGTAACTGACTAAAGTATTTCACTAAACTCCGTTTCGTTAGACATTTCCGGTATGTGAAAATGTGTATGTAGACGAAAGTTCGGAGTAGGTTCAATCGGACTAGTCCATACAGTGGAGAACTTACCTACCTAGGAGCTCCCATGATTGCACCCAGTGGCATGATGATGATAGTAGCCCCGGTAGAGCAGAACTCATTAATGTATCTGAAAACTCAGTGAAAAACGACTCACCATGGTAAGACCACGGTGAGTCGTTTTTCAGTGAGTTTTCAGAAACATTAACGAATTCTGCTCTACCGGGGCTACTAAGCAAATCTATGTAATGTAATTCTGTAATGACCACCTTAACGCCTCAGTCGCCTAGAAGGGCGCGGACAAGACCCCGAAAGACTTTTCATACAAAATGTATTAAAGGGACGGGACGCTTATATAATGCTTAACGTCTTTTTCGCGCCCCGATTATATGTGTGAACCTCGGCTAACACATTGCAAAACTTTTCTAAGTTACTTACCTCGGGCCTTAAGCCGGGCTGCGGTAACGCTATCTGACAGCTGGCTGAATTGAGAATTTCGCTAAGTAAAGAGTTAATTGTAGTGCTGTCTCTACAAATTTCCCAGAAAATAGTGTGACAGGACGTTACTTAAGTACCTATTTACTCAGTGAAATTCTCAATTCAGGAACCGGCCCTAACAGTTTTTCCAGGGGTACGCTCCATCCAGCGAAAAAATCCTAAAACGTATCGATCACCGTAACATTTGCAGAGTTATCCATAGATGAACCGTATGCCTGACCACCCTGTCAATCAGCCATTTATTCGTTTATCCCTAGATAAGTATTTACCTATTTGCTTACTGATCGAACAACGTGGCTCAAGTGGCAATAATAACGTTTATTTATATTCGTAAGTAGACGAAATTGCAGGACAATTAAGTCAGTGACAAAACATACGGTTAATGAGATTTATTTTAAAAAAACCTTTAAGTAGGTATGTAAGTATGTATTACAAATTACAGAGTATATTGAGTGTTGTGTGGATAGGAAAGTACAGTCTGAGTGCTTAGTGCGAGTTTGACAGATCCAATCGAATAACTTTACTACCCCGTTAATCCAGCATTGAGTAGTGAGTATGAGTAAGTTAACCGTTCGAACTGGCAAAACGGTGTCACAGTACAACTCGCACTCGTGTTTATTCGTGTTTTGGCTGGTAAACGTGTTCACTTCTCAACGTAAACCATTAAAACTCGCACTCAGCAATTTTAATTTCAATACTTGTTGCTAGGTGGCGCTTCCACGATGCCATAGAAATATGAGTTTACGTTAAAGCGATCGAGTAGTTGAAAAACTCGCACTAAGCACTCTGTTAGCTTTTAGAATATACCTCGGCTACTATCGGATAGAATCGGATATATTCGTGTAATAGAAATATCGGAACTAATATGACACTTAACTTCACATAACTTTTCAAAATAGTGAAGAAAAGTTTTATACAGAGCAGGAAGTAGTACTACACTCGTGTGCTTTCGGCGAAAACCGAAGACTACTTTAGAGCCCGATGTATGTTCTAAAAGCTAACAGACCGTACAGTGTCTTACCTGACATTCACTAAGCCTCTTATTGACTAATACTTACCAAATATTGTTTACATTTTTACGTTATTTTATATACCGAAACAATGTAGAATTTTGGCACACGTGTTAACATTGTTTGACAATGTTGTAAGAAATTAGCTAAATAAATATGAATATAAATTATTAATTCAGAACCTTTTGACTAGGATTTGATGCCGAGTTACAGAAGACAGTCACTGTGTCTACGGGGGCAATTTGGCACGATTTTATTTTCATGGAAGAATTTGATTTATTTAAGGTTCAGGTTGGCAATTCAACAATTTAAAAATATGGCACGATATAATTGATGTGGCAAAAATCATACCTGTGACTAAGTAGGTATCAAATACGAGTATCACAGGGGCTGAGTAGGTACGTATAATCTGTTTATCCTTACTTGTCAATTGTAGTAAGCAAGATTGTACCGGTAAAGTAGATGTTTTAGTCGAAAACTACCATATTCCCATAAATGGGCTTGCCTAGTGAAGTGTTCAGGCACTTCCTGTACTCTTAAACGTATAGTTTGTGAAGAAATAAATAAATAGTGGAGTGACCCGGGATACTATTTTAGATGACACGCTGCCAATTTTATAAACCAAGTTCGTGAAATTGGGAGAAAATATCTAGTTTTAGCATTAAATTCCAATTTTGAGGTTAGAATCTTGTTTTCTAAATTGGACAAGTAAGGATAAATAGACTGTAATATATATTATGAGTACTGAGTACGACAATTTAATCTACTTTCTCACCACATGGAGATTCTATAACACTCAGTGTGACAAAAAAAGGCTTTTTATGGCCTCTATCCCCATATTGTTTAAGTTTAGTATATTTCATTACAAGAGCGGAAAGGCTGTCATTGCAAAGAGTTCCGACAAATGTCTAGCCGAGCCGAGCGGCCTACAAAAACACAACAGCAAAGCAAGAGGCGCGCGCAAAATGTCGTCTTGGTTATTTGTGCATATTCAGTATTATTTATAAATGATGATATCCTAGTATGAATAAACATATAGAACCTATAAACGGATAAAGAACAATCGGTATTAATAAAACTGTTTTTATACGGATTTATGCTCGTTTATTACAATTTTCCGACGTTTCGGCACTTTTTCAGGTGCCGTGGTCTCGGATGACTGAGGTGACAGGCGTCTTTTAGAAAGCATTAACGGTTAGTTTACTATCCTCGGCAAAAATTATAAAAGCTTTATGAATCGGTATTGTTTAATATATATAATGATAAAAAAAAATCCGCTTTTTTTGCTGAAAATCCGCTTTTTTAAAGTGCAGGTACCGTATTTTCAGGTTTCGTATCTGGCAACACTGGCCGAGTCGCAGTTGAAGGCGAGAGTAGCAGCGTTGCCACACCGTCCTAAAAGGGACGGTTTTCCGTCCTTTTTATTTTACGACCGTCCCTTCACCGTCCCATTGCTACCACCGTCCGTTTTTCTAAGCCGCCACTCCGTCTACGCATCCCAATCAACATTTTATTAGTGAACACATCCAACTAAGTGATTATGTTTTCTTTGAACGCATCCTTACGACAGCGCTAAGCAAAAACTGAGATAACATTATATTCATTTGTTATGGGGAACAAAGATAGCAATATTTTTGACATGCCGCTTACGAACTCATGGCATGGTCCGTTCCGAATTAGGAAAAAACTAGCTATAGCTCACATAACACTCAGTACCTATTCTCTGTCTACGCTCAAGTAGAGTGGATGAGTGAGATGGATAACATGAAATCATAATTGAATGAACTGCAACCTAAATAATTTGCGTAGAGTTCCGCGCATCATCAATGAAAAGAAAACATTTTCCCGTGATTTTACGACTTGTTTTTTACGATTTGAACATAAAATAAAGATAACGCATGATAAAATAAATTATTATTGTGTTTGGTGGTTGGCGGTTGAGCGTCATGAACTTATCCCTAACAACTTGAGCAATAAGGTATAATAACTATAAATACCTACCTAGTATCTTGTTTTTTTACTTTATTTCTTTAACTAAGTACATTGAAAACCGTACCATAATCTTGAAAACGGTCCTTTTTCAGATTGGGTAACGTCCGAAATACATTTTCAGTTGCGGCAACACTGGAGAGTAGACAGTAGGAACAAGTTGCAATGACGGTTCCGCACGTGGACTGAACGACTATTTTTAATACAGTTGCGAAAAAATTAAGCAATTTAATAAAGAAAAATTATTTGGAAAATGGCGCCAACGGTAAAAGAATATAAGCAGGAATTTTTTTTTCTCCACCCATTCTGGTAGGCAAAGGGAACTATGCCCATACAGCCAAGTCTTCAGTAGATTTTTTTTATTGATATGAAATGAAAATGAAATTTAATGAGATGAAATGAAATCAAACCTAACCTAACTCATTCAATCAAATCATTAAATCTGATATTGAAACAAATTAGTAGCTTGTTTTTAGAAATATAAGTAGGTATTTGCATGAATCATAAAAACTTCTATGAATTGTTTTAGTAAAAACTTCATGGTTGGTTTTTCTTTTTAATAGACATTATTTTGACAGTTGGGAAAGAGAACGCACTAGTGCGGGAAAGGTAAAAAAAAGCACGAGTGTGTAACAGCCCACATCCCGCACGCTATACGTCCCTGCAATACGCCACTTTTTGAGCAACTGTATTAAAAAGGCTTTTTTATGCCCCCTATCCCCATATTGTTTAAGTTAATAAATAAACAGCCCCTAATGAATGTGTAGAAACTAAACAAGTGCTTAACATCAGTACAAAAAATCACAGTTCTAAAATACTACACATGACCCAAGTATTTTCTTAAAGGGCAGAGTTGAAGTAGACTTCGCTGATTATGGGTATTAAAACTAAATAATATAAAAAATATACTGGTCGAAAAAAAATCACATATTGGAGCCTTAGTATGACTCTTTGAGCAATAACTTAATACTGTTCCCTATTGCGTACATTTTATATACTATAATGGTCAAATACTTTTTACTAGAACTAGTTTTACATAATGTGACTCATATTGATCTACTTACTACAAAACCGTGGCATAGTATTATGATGGTCTTAAAATTCATATAAAATTTAAAAAAAACACATGTATGGGGTGCAACAAAATCCGAACCAGCGGACTCCTATTGGTCAATAACAAGAACTTTTAGTAGGAGGAAAACTTTGAAATGGCAAAAAAAATATCAACTGTTTATAACACAAACTTTATAATGGAACGTGATAAATTTTTTGGTGTTTATGAGTTTTCCTCATAAAAAAATTGTTCATGTTAATTAACAGAATCGCCCATTTTCGAATGTACGAGTAATAGGGACTTTGTGTCACCCTGTACAGTCTGTTAGCTTTTAGAATATACCTCGGCTACTATGGGATAGAATCGGTCACATTCGTGTTATAGAAATATCGGAACTAAGTAATATGACACTTATTTTCACATAACTTTTCGAAGTAGTGAAGAAAAGTTTTATACAGAGCAGGAAGTAGAATACTACTTCCTGCTCTGTATAAAACTTTTCACACGAGTGTAATAACACTCGTGTGCTTTCGGCGAAAACCGAAGCCTACTCTAGAGCCCGAGGTATATTCTAAAAGCTAACAGACTATATCAATTATTTCATTCAGCTATTATCTACATGTAAACTGTAAACGTACACGAAAGTGGCGTGCATGCATGCTGACTAATGGATGTTGATCAAGCAAATGAGATTTGTCAGTATTGTGGCAAGTGGCAGACCCGGGTCTCTGCCTGCCCCACCTGGGTGCAGGTGTGTTATTATGTTTTAACCACATTTTTTAAAAATACGAATAATGTTAAGAAATCGGTAATAGGGCAACCCTAGCCATCTTGATATTTCTCGAATCAACTAATTAGGATGGACAAACTACTTTTAGTATGATGGAAAGATATAAGTACACATTATTGGTCAGCATATTTTATCTACTTATGTAACTGGTTTGTTTACATCTAGACAAAACTGAACGTAATAAGTACTCATTTCACCTCAAAATAGTGAATATTCAGCATAAGTCAAAAAACTTTTGTGTCAATCGTTGAAATTGTACTTGGTATAGTTGTCATCATGGTTGTGTGTTCCTTTGTGCTTTATGTACCTTCCCTCAACAGTGGTCTGGACACAGCTGGAGCATCCGAGACGTTTTCTGTCCTTGCAGGTCCAGTTGATCGTATTTTGATAACGGTTATTGATCCAATACTTGTTGTCTTTGAATATGAGAACCATGCTGCCAGTCCTATGCGAGGGTAGGTAGAATATACCTGAAATGGATGGCATTTTAGTACTTTTGCCTCGGGTACAGGTTGTTAAATACATTTATAAACTTAGTTTTAAGTGTTTGCATTTATCAAAGGAAATAGACGCCATGATATATTCATAATAGAATAATTTATTCCTAAATATTTGAGGTTACTCCACAACACTCTGGGCTGATCTAAAACTAGCTGATTCTATGTAACACGCCAATATTGAACGATTAAGATGTTATACACTTTGTTTAAGTCGTTTACAGTTGAAGGAGAATGGTTTTAATGGTCATTTGAAAAATAATGTTGAAATAAAATATACATTAAAAAATTCCTCCTGTAGCGATTCTGACTTCCGATTTTCAGTTGACAAAAATATCTTTTATAGTAGGAGTAAATTTTTTTTTAGCTAGTAGAAATCTCCTAAAACCTAATTCTCCTACAACAACTTTCAGCATGTATAATTCCATGTAAAATATCTAGGTACATCACATTATTGTATCAACATCTAAAACAAACAAATAAAATAATCTAAACATTACCGCTTAGAAAACTAAAACTTCTCGAAACAAGACAATAGGTATAAATTCTAAAAATACAAGTAAGTAATATAAATAATTGTATAAATAGCCAGATGATTTCAACTTTTTTCTCGAATATATCTTCCATCATGGCACTGACGTAGGCGCGGAGGCTTGTGAATGTGCCGTCCACGAAATATAGAGATATAATCTGTGCCGTCAATGCCCTTGTAAGTGATGACATCTGCACGGCAACCATAAACATCTCTAGAGGAACAATACCATTGCTTTTTGCCATGAGCTTGGTGATTCTTCATGTAAAATGTGAATCCATTGAGTAACAAAAGGCTGGTCCCTGTCCGACCTGGAATATACAGGGCTGGAACTGAATAAAAAATATACTATTACCATTGATAGCCATTTGTAACATACCTTTTTTTATGTTGATTTTCTTCCATTAATTAGACCAGAAAGAAAATCTCAATTGAATGTTAGCGTTGTCTTTGATGATCAGACATGGGCAGGGCAGGGCAGGTGTTGGGGGAAAACCATGCATGCTAACGTTCTTGAATTAAAGTCAGAAACTTTTCAGCAAACACAGTTCTAGTAAAACACATTTACTTTGAGGTACAGTTTATTCAGTTTTAGGAAAAGGGTGTAAGGTGTTTGGACATATCATACACTTTTTCTATTTTAGTACGTGAGACAATTAGTGTTCCTTCAATATTACATTTACTATGCTATTATAAAACCTTTTAAGACCCTTAAAATATGCATTGTCAACTTATCAAGGGACAGAAATAAACTTCAGTAGCAATTAAACAAAATGAAATAAAAACGGTACTGAGAAAAGAATTTCCAAAGCGATTTCACTGTAAATAATCTATATTGGTATTGACTGAAATCTAAAAACAAGGCATTCTAAAAGAAAGTAGATTTTATTCAGAAAGATTGAGATGTTATCATTTGCAATGAATGTAACCCTAATTTCTGGGAAATCGCATTGGATACTTTTCTTTAGACCCTTACAAGCTATCACTCACCGACACGATGTCTTGAACGTGCTTCTGCAGCTCACAGCTGGACCAAAGCGGGAACCAGAAGTAACCTCAACCACTCAACAACAACCTTATTATTAACACATTTCAAATGCACTTCTTGAGAACTGGACGATACGAAAGCACAATTCACTTGCTGTTTTATATATTGCAGTCATACTACGCGCAAATAGGGGCAATAGCACATCAAAACACTCAAAATACAATCTGACATTGAAATCTACGATTGTGTTCCAGAGAAAATCGTATTAATGCACCAGTATCTCGCACTGTTTCGTCACAAAACAATAACTCGCGGTTCGCGAATACCTCCATCTCGACGCCTTTATGGAAATCACGGCCTAATAATTGGGAAAATAAAGCTAAAACAATAATATTTTGCATCGAGAGAGTTATTTTGACATTTACGTACACTCGAATCATAGACAATTACCGCTGTGTTTTGCAACGACGCGTTTCTAAACTTAGGCTTAGATAATTCTTTGTTCAGCCTAAGTGCTGCCATCTATCGAAAGGCGGATGATATTTAATTTATTCTCTTTTTATTTTTTATTATTAATTTTAGTTACGTTCATAGTATTATGCCCTATCGCATACTACTGTAGGTCGGGTAGCAGGCATTGAGAACATCTTCGTCTTGCAGGAGGGATCTGATTTATTAGGTATTCGGGATTCGCTACGAGAGTACGAGAAATTAACAGTAACAGTTGCTAGTCGGTAGATATATCTATGAGAATATTGTCTACGTTAGGGCTCCCTAATTCAAAACTGTAGGTAGTCAACACAATGTAAATACAGGAAAAAATACTAGAAATGAAACATAAACTTTCGTTCCCAAGGTTTAGGCTGGCAAAGTTTAATGAAATTACATGAAAAGGTTTTATATGTATTATAAAACCCTTTCATGAAAACCTATTTAGAACCTAAAAATTCCACCCATGCCGTGATTCGAACCCGCGACCTCTGGCTATCCGTGCCAGAGGTCGCGGTTCGAATCACGGCATGGGTGAAATTTTTTGGCTCTAAATAGGTTTGTAAAATTGTCCTTAGCACGGGTTAGTGTATTAATTATTCAAACAAGATTTTAATACATCCTGTATGGGGCATTGTATACGTGTCTTCTATAAAATCCCTGAATGTATAAAAAGCTTGCTAGAAACGCGGTTCGAACATTTTGGTCCAAAAGGTAACTATAAAATTTCAGATAGATTGATTGATAGATTGAAATTATTTAATTGACAAAATGTCTGGAATGAATGCCAGTTCAATAGTCTGTAAATTAATTATCAAAAGACTGAAAAGACTAAGTTTGTAATTTTTTTCTCCAAAATGATCTATATTTTGAAATGGACACCTAGTTTTCCTTGTAACAAAATTACAAAATTTAGAAAAAAATACTTGAATACAAAATTTTGAATAAAATGCTTTGATTTGATTATATACTTATTTCTAAATATAATATAAAAATGAATCGCTGAATGTGTGGTAAGCGCAAATCTCGAGAGCAGCTGAACTGATTTCGCTAGATACATAAGTCTTTTTTTAGAATATTCCTCGAAGTACGAGGATGGTTCTTACGGAGAGAAAAATAAAAAAAAAACAAAAATCGACTGTTGGGCGGTACGAAGTTTGCTGGGTAAGATAGTCTATAATATAAAAATTAATCGCTGAATGTGTTGGTAAGCGCAAATCTCGAGAGCAGCTCAACCGATTTCGCTAATTCTTTTTTAAAAGTATTCCTTGAAGTACGAGGATGGTTCTTACGGAGAGAAAAATAAAAAAAATTAAAGAATCGACTGTTAGGCGGTACGAAGTTCACCGGGTCAGCTAGTTAATTATATTTTTGTGCCGCTGGCTATCAAAACTGACTTGTCTTTCGTGTTTTCTCTGTGCTGTCGCCACGTACTCTGCAGTTGCCACCAGTCACTTCGTGTATGCTTTGTGCACTAGCCTGGGTGCTGTGGGCTGACTAGGCTTTTCATACCACGGTATGACAGCAAAAAGTGTTTCAGAGAGTCCAAAGATGTCGCTAGAAGTTATTAAGTTGGTTGGTTGGTTGGCGTGACGACAACGGTACCGTCAAATAAAATCAAAGTTTTAACGATTGAAATTTAGATTTAAAACACTGCTTTAGTTTTATAAAAAAAATACCAATATTTCCATTAACTGAAACACCCATCACACCGCGTGACGTCACGCTATAAGTTTACATTCGTAACTTCACCCGTGCTTTGTTTTGACTACTATTGGACTACTATCTATTATCTAATCTGTGCTACTATCTACTACCGAGTAGTGATTACTAGGATGTTGCGGGACGTCAGATTCGACGCCATGACTCTGCGAGCTGTTGCCCCACAGATCTAATGTAAAATAATTTTAGAAAAATGGGTGTAACTCTCGTTAAACTTTAGTTTGTTACTAAAATATAGGTTTGTTACCTATAAATAATAATTGTGTCCCCACACTCTGAAAGAGGATTTAAAAATCTTTCCTCATCCTCATTAAGGTGCTAAATTACTCCAAAACGGCCGTTTTTGGCGGAAATCAATTTAAGTTCTAGGATATTGTTCCTAGGTTCTAGATTGGAGATTCTAAAAAAGAGTTATACTTTTTTATACTTTTTGAAAAACGTATTAGGTATAAATCAAGTAATGATTTTTATTCCATACAGAAAGGACGTTGTCCTTGCTGAATGAGCTTAATTTTATTTAGTTTTACTTTATTGGTGTGTAAAACAGGTAATAATCAATAAATTAATACAATAGGCTTAGCCACGTTCTGTGGGCTTAGCAGTGAACGTCTAGAACGTTAAGCATACAAGATCGGGAAAGAATTTGGTTGACAACAAAAAGAGCTTGCATCGGCCGGGAATCGAACCCGGGCCGCCCGCGTGGCAGGCGAGCATTCTACCACTGAACCACCGATGCTGTTGAGAAATGAATTGAAATTGTGTTACTTGTCAATTTAACACTCAGTGTAAATACAACTTCACAATAATATTAAATTATGATAATTATGTGTGTGTGTACATGCAAAAACATACCAATAATTCATAAATTGATACCTATGGACTACGTTATCTAGTAGACGTGAGTGTATTGTTTTTTCTTCTCTGCGAAAATGTAAAATGAATAAAAACCAATGAGAAGACGAAGACTGACTCGCTTGACGAAGTGACAAACGATCTTACGCCGTGGAAAGATGTAATGTTGATTTTTTTTTTCAAAAGAAAGGTCTATTTGAACAACTAGACCTGTCTATTTGAACAACTCAGACACTCAGGTTCCCACACGACGTTTTCTTTCAGTGTCTTTACACGCTTGCACTCAGAGCTATTAGCTCGGATGATTTTACGATACAATGGTAATTCAATGGTACAGCTCGTCGTATGCTCTGTAACTGTCGCAACGTACCCTTTACTAACATGGAACGTCTGCAAGTCAGCGCCTGATTAAAATCATATAGCAAATGATTCGTACTCCAGACAGCTTGCTATAGGTATTAATTCTACCAGGCAATTAAGTAATTATTAAGACCCAAGAAAATGCGGTCTTAGTTCCATCTGAAGCTAGTTACTTAGCGACCACAATCTGCGTTAACACCGCCTACTCTCTGGTTTAATTTGATCTCAGTCTGTTGGTCTTACAGTTATTGCTGCACTTGAGAGGATTAGTTTAACTTTGCTGTAATGAATATTCAATTAGGATAAATTACAATCTTGAGTACCTTTATTGTGAAATTACGTGTTAATAACTACTAGGCAGCATTTAATTTTTACCTAACCAAGTTTGCCGTGCTTCGCAAGGCACGTTAAGCCGTTATGGCTATGTTATGCCAGCCAGAGGCCTTACGGGTGGCTTGATCACTTTTGACAGTAATGCAAGGTAAGGCCCGCCACTGTCTTACAATCCTCCATCAACCCGGAATTTTCCTCCGTAGTGAAGTATGGCCTAACCTTCCTGCGATGCAAGAGACCCGCACCCCAGCACTGGGGCCATACCAAGGGTTGATATCAATGTTTGCAGTGTTTGCAAGCTTATTATTACCACGAGCTGAGAATAAAAATTAAATAAACGCAACAAATATACAGCAGAAGTTTTTTGTATCGACAATAGCTTAACCTTTACTTTTTGATTGCAAATTCCTCCTTGACGTAACCGATTAAAGTGAACGTGTGGGATTTTTGACCACACTAAAAATGAGCCAGTTAAGATTTGAGAATAAATAAATTAGAGCCTCATAAAGGCGATTTGCAGCAAAAATTTAAGATTATGCTGTTGTCGACTGTATAGAACAAGGCACCGTAGGTAGTTAGTAGTTATACTCTAACACCATAGTATCGCCCCACGCCTAGGAGTAGGTATAACACGGTCACACCATTTCTGTGCATTTCGATGGAACCTGATGCCTCTTCCACTCCCCACGTCAAAAAAATGCGCTCACTCCGAACTACGGTCAGCCAATAGGTACTGTTGCTGTTGCAGCCCTACACGTTGCTGAAACACTCTTTGATAAATTGGTTCATTTATTTTGCACACCGTGCCAGAGCGCCGATGTTACATCATCGAGTCAGGTACAGAAGCTGGGCCTATATTCTGCTAATGCATTGCAGTACCATGACCAATTCATGAACATGGCGATTTAATTTCGTTGCTGCATCAAGTCTAGGCGCGCACACACATCAAACGTTTTAGGCGTCAATGGTATGAAAAAAGACTATGTATATGTATATAATTATCTTGTTACTACCTATATAATGCACTATCAGATTCGAGGCATTGATATTGTGACCGTGTTGAATTGTTTTGTAGCACAAAGCCTTTAAAAGAAGCGTCCCTTCTTCTTCTTCTTCAGGCTATATTATGTAGCCCACTGCTGGGCATAGCCCTCCCCTAATGATGGCCATAGCGCCCTGTCTTATACCATCATTGGGGGTTAATACCCATAATCCCCACGCTGGGCATGCGGGTTGGGGATCGCAGATTGGTGGCATTGTACTGCAGGGGGCGCTGCTGCGCACCCCCCGGTTTGTGTCCCTTAGTCGCCTTTTACAACACCCGCGGGAAGAATTTGGGTTGGTGCTATTCTTTAAGCCGACACCACACAGGCAGCGTCCCGCCACGTAATAATATAAACCCTCTCGGGGTCCAGATCCACTCTCTGCCAAATCGGTAAGAAATTACATTCGCCGGAGATTGTCGGTTGCATTTCCAGGAAATGCACGGCAGAATGTAGTTTACATTACATTTTATTGGGACGCACGCAGACTAGTCGCTTGAACCTGCCCTTCTATTACGTAACATCCCACTTTATCGAGTTAAGCACTTAGACAACTCCAACGTCTCAAAAATATATGTATGCATTTGACAGCTGGATTAGCTTAAAAAAGGTAAAAATCGACGTCACTAAACTCAGTGGCTACGTAGGTACATATTAATGCCCCTGGAAGCATACGCAGTTTCAGTTGCATTTAGTGCTAATTATTTTCCACAGATGTCGCTAAAATATGTGAAAAACTGCACCAGGGCAGGAAATGCACAACCTTTTTTTTAAGCAAATCCTGCTATGATATTAAATGTGAAAGTTTGTGAAGATATTTGATTGGTCGTTACTCAATCACGCAATAATGGCTGCTCGGATTTACTTGAAACTTGGCATATAGATCGACAAAGATCTGAATTGAGACATAGGATGACGTTTGTGGGGCCAGCTAGTGCGTATTTTTTTTGGATTTTTTGGGTTCTTTTAGCAAGGTTACATTTTTAAAAACCTATTTAGAGGCTAAAAATTTCACCCATGCCGGGATTCGAACCCGCAACCTCTGGCTATCCGTGCCAGCGCTCTACCAATTGAGCCAATGGGCGACTCACGGCATCAGTAAAATTTCGAACCTCTTTACACTATTCTCTGTATTACGTACAGGCAGCGACATCTGACTTAAGCAAATTGCATTACTTACAGCCCCGACTACCTACTTTGCAGTTAGGTTTAACATCGGAACGATATCACTGTACCCACATGATTATACTATTTTAGTTAGTGCATTAAAAATAAAAATAGTATAAGGTTACATTTCATATGCCCAACCCACTGAACGAAATAAATCACTGATTTGACTTCGAAAGGTTTTGGTATCTGAGTGTTAGAAGGTAGTTCGGTTGGCCATGGGCTCGAATCTCGTCATTAACTATTGACTTTATTTTCTAAGTTACGAATATTTGTAAAGTTCTAGTAGCAATACTACTCGCAAACAGTGAAGCAAAACATCGTGAAACCTGACGGTCTGAGGTGTTTACTTATCTCAGCGACTGCAATCCGCTATTTGACTCTCTTTTCAAGTAAGTCTTAAATGGTAAATATCTCTTCCGTTAGACCAAAAAATATTTCAGTATATTTTTTGAGGACCTAAAAGCAACATAAAAATATATTTTAAAACTTTATTTTGCTAAACAGCAAAAAACGCGGTCAGCCATTTTTGTCTATGGTTTGAAGTATGGTTAGAAACTTGTAAACAAAGTTTGACATTAAACTTCCTGTAAGTGATTTGTAAGCATAGTGAAATAACAACTACGCAACCATGATTTCATCGAGTTTACATCCAAGATATAGCAATTATCATTATTGCATTGTTCGAGAATGCAAAAAAACGTCAATAAAGACCCCCGGGAAGTTGTGGATTCGTGTACCCAGTGAAATTAACATTCGAAAAACTTGGCTCAAACTTGCCAAAAAAAAAACCCGATTCTTTATCGATTGAAATTCGGGTGTATTTATGTGAAGATCTCTTTGATGTAAGTCCTATAATAATCCATGTCCACTGGCTCTGGCTGAAAGATGTTAGTTTACAAACGGAAAATGGTTTCAATATGGCGGATAGCGTCTTCACCGTTCCGAATTAAAAGCGGAAAATATTTTTTTAATTTGCAAATTTTGCAGCCATCCTACATATTTACTTAGCAAAGTCAGTATATTTCAGTTTCTTACGTTAAATACTGCAGGAAATATTCATTTATTGCGTCAAATTTGATACAAGTCAAGTAACGGATTCACGGTAGGCACCCGTGGCCAGTCAGTACTCTCTCTCTCTCTCTCTCTCTCTCTGAGAGGAGGCCTGTGCCTGCAAAGGGGCTTATATAAAGGCTGCATCATAACTGCAAAGGTACAAAAATCTCTTCACGACCGTTTTTCCCTGTCTGATTTTCTGTTAGTAGTTAGTGGTGTAGCTATGAATAAAGCACTAATTTCCAAATTTTCGGCTCTTTTTCGAACATAAGGAGCCCTGGAGGGTTATGCTCAGTTTTCGTTAATTTTTTCATGACTTTTGTAGAATACATTTGATAAATCATATTATAATATACATGAAAAATGCGTCAAATGTGTTTTTATTACGTGCTAGTTATTTTCCTCCTAAGCCAACCCCTATAAATAAAAACTGATTTGTACGCTATGAGCCTACAATAATTAGGTAACATAACTCCATCACCAGATAAGGATATGACTGACTGATACGTGAATGGTCCCATATCTAAGGGTCCCGTTTCGTGATCGGATGTAGGGAACTCTAGCAAAAAGGTGACAAATGTAGAGTGACCTTTATAACCCGCCCCTGCGTATTTTCTCTAAGATCGGGCGCCCCGAGAGAATTCTTGTGTAATACGCTCAACCACCTTACGAAATAGAAGGAATCCTAGAAGACTAGCGGTCTTATTTACGTCTAAAAAACCCCGATTCTAAGTGTTCTAAATCTCAAATATAGCTTAAATGGCCTGTGTGACCCATTAAACCGGCCTAGTGCTGGATGGGTGACCATCCTGTAACTACCTTTAGTGAGCGCTTCAGTGTTTCGCAGGGTATGTTAAGCCGTTGGTGCCAGCTATGTAATTATTGATTACCTAATAGACTTGATAACTTCTGACAGTACCTAAGTCCCGCCACTGCCTTACAATCCTCCACCAACCCAGACTTGGCCTCCGTGGTGGAGTATAGCCTAACATTCCTGCGATGCTGGAAGAGACCCGTGCCCCAGTAGTGCAATCACTCTGTCTAGTTTAAAACCACAATTCGATGTACCTTGAGCGTAGGTAACCGATTAGTGTAATCGCAATTAGGTAGTGTTCCAAATTCTTAATACGAAGCAAGCATCGAATTGTCACTGTAGGTAAGCCATGAGTTGTAGTTCCTATAATACTGTGACTATTAATGTGACATAAAAAAAATTGAACTAAAAATATGAACATCATAAATTAAAAAAAAGTTAAAGAAACGTCAAACCAGCCAGTAACGATACGCCATCCTCGTGACCATATAGTAAAGAAATGGCGCCTAAGTAGAGTTTGTGTTTCCATGTCACAGAGGTTTGACATTATCTCTACACCCTACTTCTATATAAATGCTATCTAAAACCAGCTCGAGTGTAGGTTTCTCACTTCTGCGGTACTCCACCGCCGAAGTGCGAGCGAGATGTCGCGTCGCCGTCGGATACGAAGTTGGCCGATCGATACCAGTCGGTCGCCGACGCCAGTCTACTAGTGTCCCCTCGCGATCAGTCGCGCGAGGTCGCTTGCTTCGGTACCTCGCCACCATGTCTGAGCATATCTTGAACCTGAATTTCGTCACAGAAGTCGAGAAGCATCCGTGTTTGTACAACACCAAGTTGCAGGAATATGGCCTTAAGACCGTAACCGAGAAAGCGTGGAAGGAGGTTGGAAAAGTTTTTGACTTAACAGGTATACTTATTTACCTATAAAAGAAAATGGTTGCTGTGTGTTACATCACGTCTGGCAGCTGTCTCGCTCGCACATATTTACATGTAAATGTTGACTGAGACGAGGTGAATAAATCCGGATATGAAACGGGCGGCTGACGCGTGATCAATGGCGGGATTTTTCCCACTTGTATTGAAGTACATATTTAAGGATAATTTTAGATTGAAATCATTGCCGTACGTTGCCGGTCAATAATTGACCGTAATTACAATTATTGTAATGAGGTCACATGACTAATTGTATTTTGTATTGTGACTGGACGCTTGCACCTCAGTAAAATAAAGCACTGGTACGCAAAGCGAATGTGATCTGTCAGGACCGTGGCAAGTGTCAGACCCTGGCTTCTGCCTACCCCTCTGGGAAAGGTACGGCATGAAGATATTGTTATGTTAGTAGTCGGCCGCAGTCACAGGCTACATAAAGATGGCCACATTCACGCGTTTTGTGGAGATGAAACGTCAGAATTTTGTTGCGTATTTTGGAACGTAACTTCATAAAATTAACTTTTGTAATTTTTGCCGAGGGTAGTAAACTAACAGTTAATGCTTTCAAAAAGACGCCTGTCACCTCAGTCATCCGAGACCACGGCACCTGTAAAATTGTAAAAATCGTCGGAAAATTGTAAAATATAATAAAACGAGTGAAATCCGTATAAAAACAGTTTTAATTAAGTACGTCAGAATTTGACAACTAACCTACTTACTGGAAATAAGCGACTTTTGACATTTAAAACACGCGACTTTCGTCATCGGTCTACAGGGGCTGGTCGCGTTCCGGGGCCTGTTCCACAAAACTTCAATAATTCACGGTTTACACTATTTTAATGCACTAACCCGTGCTAAGGAACAAATTTAAAAACCTATTTAGAGGCTAAAACCTATTTAGGCTCAATTGGTAGAGCGCTGGTACGGATAGCCAGAGGTTGCGGGTTCGAATCCCGGCATGGGTGAAATTTTTAGCCTCTAAATAGGTTTTTAAATTCACGGTTTACTAGAAGTTACGTAGTAGCACCCCAGAGTCGAGTTTCATAAAACTGCAATTCATAGTATATGTGACAATTCGAGGTACATTGCGTAGTAGTGTCCACTTGTTAATCTCTGGGTTAGTTGATTTTACAACGTACATCGAATAGTCATCGTAAAACAACTATAGTTCTATGAATTAGGGTCCTATCGTTAACACGCGCTTGTCGCCCACCCTGTGTAGTTAACATAAGGTAGAAATTGCATTTTTTGTTCTGGGTTTATGTATATAGTGTTTTTTGAACTAAAACTTTTGTAAGCACCACCATACACCACCACCCATTATGCCAAAATAACGAAATTAAAAAACAACAACAAAAACATGACATGATTAACATTATAGTATTTTCTAAGGTTAACACGAGCAGTAGACATAATTTTTTCAGGTGCCGTGGTCCCGGATGACTGTCAGTCATCTGGGACCACGGCACCTGAAAAAGTGCCGAAACGTTGGAAAATTGAAAAAATGTAATAAACGAGCATAAATCCGTATAAAAACAGTTTTAATTATGTTTAACATTATTGAGTTACAGTGAGATCAACTCTAAAATCGTGAAAATACCAAAATTTGGATTTCTGCTCTAGCGAATGTATGAAACAGCCTATATTTATTTCCTCATTTCAGTTTCCGCCTCATAATAAGGCTTTGCACGCATTACGATGTTTCACAGCGCGATTTTTTTCAGAAAAATCTGATTTGGAAAATGTATGAAGGTGCACGTACTTGCAAAGAAAAAAGTAAATCAGGCCCTAGATTATGTTAATGCATTGCAGTACAATGACAATTGCACAAATCGACAGTGGCCATTTCATTTCATTGCTGCTTTAAGTCTAAGCCCGCACAAGTGTCAAACCTTCTAGGTACCAATGGTCTAAATGAACACGTCATGTAACCCGTCCATTTATCTGTCATTGTGGTCCGTCAGAAAAACAATCGCGGCGATATTTTCGCATTGTGTGCTAAGCCTAAAAGTTTGTACTGATGTTTCATGAGACCTCTCTGAAAAGCGCTGTAAATATGCGTAGGTACCTAGTTACTTGCCTACTTGAACGTTATAAATATAGCCTGTTTTGTTCCAGCGATGCAGGCAAAGGAACGGTGGCGAAACCTCCGCACAGTCTTTGTGCGAAATTTGAAAAGCACGGCTGTAAAGAGGAACCAGTACTATATGGCCGACGCAATGAAGTTCTTAATACCACACGTGCGAAACGCGGCAGACACTTACACTAACCCAAATTACAGCCAAATGAGCTATCAGTGCAGCGAAAGTGATCAAGGACCAGCCGTTTCACCAGAAACTGTAAAAGTTGAGGAGTGTGACGTCGAAGAAAGTTACTTTGAAGATGAAAGGACAGTATCTCCCGCCATCTCCGAATCTTCATACTTAGAGGTACAAACGGACTCAATATCGCCTTTCCGGCCTATGCAAAAGTTTCGCGTTACCCAACCCAAACAAGCGATACCAACGAGAAAGAGAAAATCCAATAACATAGATGAACAATTTGGTGAATACCTGAAGTGTGTAATGTCGACAACAGATGGTACTGCTACGAGTAATGCTAACACAATGTTCTTGCTAAGTCTACTTCCCGATCTGAACAGCATGGCGCCGGCGCAATTGAGATCGTTCAAACGTAAAGTAATGGACTTGACGGAGAGCGTTCTAAACGAAAATAGTTAAAACGAAGTACCTGTCTTTCATGACCTTAGTTTAAAAAATAAAACTAGACAAGTACAAGTCGCACGGGGGCATAAGGGTGCCGTAAAAAAAAGACCGTCTTACTTAGCAAAAATATTTTATATTCATTGAGACATTTCGAAACCCTTAGCCAATTATAATGTCGTCAAGAGCTCTCGAGCTATAATCCTTTTAAATTACGCCACCAAGGCGTAATTTAATAGGTGAATAATCGAGTTAATCGAATAATAAGGCGTAAATAATCCATGTGAATTTTACAAAAAATATTGCTGATGTGGGTAATTCTAAGGATTGGAACAATTTTAACAAATCAACAACTCCTCAAACTTCGAAATCGGTTGAACGATATGATAAAGAAACTATTTAAAGTTGCAAACGGGCAAATCTTTTTGTTTGGATTTTCGAAACTATCAAACGAAATAACCTTCTTCTTTTTCTAAAGCCCGTATTCATTTGTTTTTTTTTACATACTGAAAATTAAACCTGTGTATACCACACATTCATACTCTATTCGATACTGCATGCCCTCTCGAAACATTACCTTCCTTTTAAAAATCTCCACGCTCTTTGTTTTTTTACGAACTGTTAAGTCATAGGCACAGACTACATAATTATGTAGCCTGTGGTTGAGATGTCATAAACTTACCTTTAGGTAGGCAGAACCCTAATTATGTTTACATTTAATTTATTAAATTAGTTGTAGATTGATTAAATTTTACATAAATATTGTTAACTTAAATACTAGTAAAGTACGACCTTACCTTAAAGCTCTTTGTTTTATTGTTATGTTGTATTAGTATATTGGCTACTGATAAATTAATAACAATAAATCAATGATTCGCTTATTTTCACAGTTGTTGCCGACATTATATTTCTTTAAAATTTCCCACATTTTTTCCGAATATTTCATCGTACTCCTGCCCGTTGGGTGAGTTACCGTAGTATTAAACGCACAATATTAGAATGACTGAAAGTATGTCGACGAACACCCGAGAAAACAATACCTCAAAACTCCTAATAGGAGTACGTACGTAAATATTGTTCAATTTTTTTACATACATATAGGTATATTGATAAATATAAATTTAGATATTAATTGTATAGCATCTATAGGTCTCTTATTTCCTTCAGCAACTTTCCGTCATAATAAAGTTGTCTGGAGGAATTTTCTTTTAGCAATAATGCCGCCAAATTTACTTTATATCTTTACATGTTTTATAATATATGCTCTGGTGTACCATAAGGAATATTCTTATTCAAATTCAAATAATTTTATTTCAACGTAAAGAATTTACATTCTGTTTGCTGAATGTCAATGTACAATGTAAAGTGTAAGCCGCCGCCTTCGGGCCGTATTGTAGTGGAGAAAAAGGCAGCGGAAAAAAAAAACTCCACTCTGACCATCTTTTCTCAAATCATCTTAAAACCAAATACATCAGTTGCCATATGTAAACCTAATAAGATTTCATGATTGCCATTAACAACCCTAAATGCCAAAGCATTAGTCAAATGTCTCACAATAGTAGGAAAACATAAGTGCTGCGGCCAGACACACGAACAGCACTCGTTCACGAGCATAACGCAGTGCTCAGCCGTCATCAGTCTCAACCATTTTGGAGGGAGATAGATGACCCGAACACCACGCTACCTTATCTTATCCTATCCCTCCACCAATCCGGACCTGGCCCCCGTGGTGGACTATGGCCTACACCTTCCTTAGGCAAGAGACCCGTGCCCCTCGGTGGCACGAACATACAATAATTACTTAGATCTATGAAAAGGTGAGGTAAAATAGTTTATAATTTTAAACCAATAAAGGTTTGCAATAATAATCTGATCTTTCACATCAACAACAACATCAACACAAAATTAAAACTGTTTTTATACGGATTTATGCTCGTTTATTACATTTTTACAATTTTCCAACGTTTCGGCACTTTTTCAGGTGCCGTCATCCGGGACCACGGCACCTGAAAAAGTGCCGAAACGTTGGAAAATTGTAAAAATGTAATAAACGAGCATAAATCCGTATAAAAACAGTTTTAATTATGTCTACTGCTCGTGTTAACCTTAGAAAATACTATCAACACAAAAGTCAAACGATTCTACTGAAGTGATATTTTCACAAAATACCTTATAATATTTACGTTCACAATTATGATTGACGCTGATTGCTGACGTGTTAAATGTTGACGCGGCAATGCTTCCACGTATTGTTTGCCAATTATTCATTTCGCTCGCTTTGTAAATTTGCTTTTTCATAAAGGCCCCCCCACACACTGGAGCGGTGGTAGCTGAGTGGGTAGAACCATGGACTGGCAAGCGAGAACTCCAGGTTCGATCCCAAGTGCGGGCATGTACCAATGACTTTGTTTAATTTCAAAGTTAAGTACATTTGCGAATTTGTAGTCGCAATACCACACGCTAACTGTGAAGGAAAACATCGTGAGGAAACCCGCGGCTTGGTTGGCTCCGCACGCATTGACTAGTCTTTCCTGTGGGCTAGGCCGACTAAGCTGTCAGGATGATTAAGTGCTGGGCAAGCCTACACCATCTATAAAATCATGTCCCAGGCACTACAGCGTCGGAGTGGTCCCTTCACCCATCTAGTGTGAGTGAAGATACCACAGGACGCAGCATAAATCATCTCATTAAGTAGATGCAAAAAGGCCAATAATATTATCATTATTTACTCCTGTTATTTATTTACGCCTGAGATTTCCACACATGTGTAAAGTGTGATTTGAAGTAAGATCGGATGTGTAGATACGGAGAAGCTACAATCAATTATAGTTAGAATATTTTCGGGGCTTAATCGCGTAGTAATTTATTGCTATTTTACCTCGACGTTTTGACGACGTTACAGTCATCGTGATCACGAGAAGGCTGATGGCTGGCACCCGTTCGCATCTTCGGCTGATAAGGTTTCAGACTACCCTCAATCAGCTTTCACAAAGCACTATTTAGAGTTGCGACACACTACACTGACAATATCGGACGATAAGCCATGCGACTTTTTTCCACTCGAACACATTTAAATTACTACGCGATTAAGCCCCGAAAATATTCTAACTATGTGTACAAGTCGCGAAAGTTTAAAATATGTTACAATCATATTAGTCCAGTAATGGTAGTTTCATTCATAGAGTCCATTAATATTATCAGTAGTCTATACTAACCAAAATAACCAATTGCATTGCAATGGTATAACCCGTGCTACTTAGATCGGCGCTTAGCGCGACTCGATCTTCTTCGCGAGAGATGCCTATTTAATTTCCGCTGGTTATACCTACTCTTGGAATCTGCTTCGTAGACTACCAAATTGAGGCAAATAACAACTTGTCGTGCTTATTTCATTCTATTGAAAAACTATGTAAGTATTAGATTCTAGGGCCTGATCTCTGCCTATCCCTTTAGGATACTGGCGTGAGTTTATGTATGAAAAACACAACACAATCACTCATCCTGGTCCCAAAACAAGTATACCTTGCGCTATGATAACCAGGCACGGACATCACGAACGTGGAAATAGGTACACCCAAATTCAGGCCACTTGTCCAACTGTGCGGTGGCCCCAAGTGGGATTCAAACCTACGACCTCCGGCATGGTAATCAGACGTGATACTTGTAGGCAAACAAGGCATTCACGTGTGTATATATACGTTAATGTTTTGCATGAGCTGCGACCGCTCCGGTATGGAGCGAGCTTTAAATAAATAAATAGCACTGACGAAAAGCAAGATCAGGCAAATATTTGCGTAAAATGCTGGTGTAAGCTACAATCAATTATAGTTAGAATATTTTCGGGGCTTAATCGCGTAGTAATTTATTGCTATTTTACCTCGACGTTTTGACGACGTTACAGTCATCGTGATCACGAGAAGGCTGATGGCTGGCACCCGTTCGCATCTTCGGCTGATAAGGTTTCAGACTACCCTCAATCAGCTTTCACAAAGCACTATTTAGAGTTGCGACACACTACACTGACAATATCGGACGATAAGCCATGCGACTTTTTTCCACTCGAACACATTTAAATTACTACGCGATTAAGCCCCGAAAATATTCTAACTATGTGTACAAGTCGCGAAAGTTTAAAATATGTTACAATCATATTAGTCCAGTAATGGTAGTTTCATTCATAGAGTCCATTAATATTATCAGTAGTCTATACTAACCAAAATAACCAATTGCATTGCAATGGTATAACCCGTGCTACTTAGATCGGCGCTTAGCGCGACTCGATCTTCTTCGCGAGAGATGCCTATTTAATTTCCGCTGGTTATACCTACTCTTGGAATCTGCTTCGTAGACTACCAAATTGAGGCAAATAACAACTTGTCGTGCTTATTTCATTCTATTGAAAAACTATGTAAGTATTAGATTCTAGGGCCTGATCTCTGCCTATCCCTTTAGGATACTGGCGTGAGTTTATGTATGAAAAACACAACACAATCACTCATCCTGGTCCCAAAACAAGTATACCTTGCGCTATGATAACCAGGCACGGACATCACGAACGTGGAAATAGGTACACCCAAATTCAGGCCACTTGTCCAACTGTGCGGTGGCCCCAAGTGGGATTCAAACCTACGACCTCCGGCATGGTAATCAGACGTGATACTTGTAGGCAAACAAGGCATTCACGTGTGTATATATACGTTAATGTTTTGCATGAGCTGCGACCGCTCCGGTATGGAGCGAGCTTTAAATAAATAAATAGCACTGACGAAAAGCAAGATCAGGCAAATATTTGCGTAAAATGCTGGTGTAAGCCGATTATGCCCGATTAATAAGCCTGAGGGTGACCACACCGAGTCGGCAGATTTCAAATTCTATTCAAATGCCCAAGCTACTTATTTTACCATATCGGTGGTATCAACCATATCACATCAGTCATCACACACTTCACACTAATATTATAAAGGCTAATGTGTAGGTATGTTTGTTACTTCTTCACGTCTAAACGGCTGGAGTGGTTTTAATAAAATTTCGCGTCGAGTTAGCTGACACCCTGAATTGACATATAGGCTACATTTTACGGCGGGAAATTATTTAATACCGCGGTAATACCGCGGGGCACACCTAGTTGTTTCATAAGCACTAGTTATGTATTGATACAAAGTAAGTATATTGCTAATAAGAGCTGTTGCTAAGCTAGCTAACCTAAAGTACAGGTTCTATTGTTTATGAATTGTTTCGTAGACCCTTGACCTTTGTATCCCAAGCCTACTACACCATCTATAAAAACCATGTCCCAGGCACTACAGTGTCGGAGTGGTCCCTTCACCCATCTAGTGTGAGTGAAGATGCCACTGGACGCTGTATAAATCATCTCACTAAGTAGATGCAAAAGGCCAATATTATTATTATGACCTTTGTATAAGTCAGACCTCTCTGTTTCAATCTGACGATATCCTTACGATATCTATACTATAAAAATTAATCGCTGAATGTGTTGGTAAGCGCAAATCTCGAGAGCAGCTGAACTGATTTCGCTCATTCTTTTTTTAGAGTATTCCTTGAAGTACGAGGATAGTCCTTACGGAGAGAAAAAAAAATATAGAATCGACTGTTAGGCGGTACGAAGTTCGTTGGGTCAGCTAGTAATATAAAAATTTATCGCTGAATGTGTTGGTAAGCGCAAATCTCGAGAGCAGCTGAACTAATTTCGCTCATTCTTGTTTTAGAATATTCCTTGAAGTACGAGGATAGTCCTTACGGAGACAAAAATTTAATAAAATAAAGGATCGAATGTTAGGCGGTACGAAGTCCACTGGGACAGCTAGTTGTTTATAAAAACGAGTTTCAAATACTTCTGAGAGGCACTTTAAATAAGCTGTAGTTACGTTTACCTCTTTCCCACAGACTATTAAAACTGTCTCTGAGGAGTGTTTTAAGCTATCGTGTTTTGGTAAATAAGACCGTTTATATCTTTGCTGGCAGTAATACATTATTAATTTTGATGTACACATATACTCGTACATGGTAGAGCTTGATGTGCGATCGAAAATAAAAAAAAACCGGCCAAGTGCGAGTCAGACTCGCACATGGAGGGTTTCGTAACACCTCACTTTTTTGAAAATCTGTTAATATTTAGTGGGCCCGGGTCGTGTTTGACCGTTATTATTTTATGTAATGTTTCTACAATCACGCCAAGTTTGATGCCTGTCTGTATTATAATTTACTTAATTAGAAGTAATTAGAGCAACAAAACACTTTCGTTGTATGGAGAGTCCCCTTATTTTAATAATATTTGTTTGATGATCCGGAATCCGGTTATTACGGAATAACAATAATATTTTGTGCTGTAATATTGTGTGAAAATTCCAACTGGCCATCTATTACGGTTTCAAAGATAGAGCCCTTTAAATGTCGGACGGACGCCGGACGGTCCGTCAGTCGCACAATCAGACAGAGATATAGCGGATGCAGAGTAATTGCCACCCTTTGCGTACGGAACCCTAAAAAATCATGGTCGGAGAAGAATAATGAGTCTGTAAATGATGTGTTTCACTTTACGCCCTTCTGGCAACTGCCGTAATGATGCAAATTAATTGACCTAATCCCCGGCTGCAATTTAACGCGGCAGGGACCCCTGAAAGCAAAAATATCACCAATTTGTTCGGCTTAATGACTCACTAGGGGTGGAAGCCTCTT
Organism: Yponomeuta sedellus; assembly: GCA_934045075.1. Taxonomy (NCBI): domain Eukaryota; kingdom Metazoa; phylum Arthropoda; class Insecta; order Lepidoptera; family Yponomeutidae; genus Yponomeuta; species Yponomeuta sedellus. Next base: position 20,100,683 of record OW203730.1, read on the forward strand.
TTCGAATGATCGGTCCATATTTCATGCTATTTTGTAATCAGGGTACAGTTTATGTCTCGTCTGTGTAGGCTGAGAGGCGGCCTTGGTTTCGGAAATATATCAAGGCGCTACCTGGCGCTAACTAGAAAAAAAATAGAAAAAATCACATCCTTTATAACGTGCCTTTGGAAAAAGTGGACATGAAAAATCTACATTCATACATACATAACCTCACCCCTGTATCCCAGAGGAGCAGGCAGAGACAAGGGACTGCCACTTGCCACGATCCTGACAGATCACCTTCGCTTCATCAAAGTTCATAAGTCGTTGCATGCACGCACGCCGGTTCCGGGTACTTTTTATTTTCCCTTTTGCTAATACACCCCTATTTGGTCGATGTATGTCCGCCAGGGATGTCCCTTACCAGCTCTTCTACTCACATTCGCAATATACATTTGTTTCGTCAATCTTTCTTCCTTCATCCTCTCCTCATGTCTAAACCAACGCAACATTCGTTTCTCAATTCTAGTCACTATATTCTCTTTCAGTCCACAACGTCCACAGTTCAGACTATTGCGTATCCTATCATTCAAAGTAACACTACACACACTTCTCAAGGACCTCATTTCTACTGCATTCATTCTACTTTCTTGCTTCTGTTGCCTCACTCAAGTCTCGCTACCACATATAAGTGTTGGGACCAGCACACCATTATGAATAGCCAATCTAGCTCTTTTGGAGATGTTTCGGCTGCACCCTGCAATGGAGTGCAAGGCACCGTTTACAAAATTTCCCGCTTGTACTCTTCTTTCTATATCAAAAATCTCATTAAATATTATAGCTCTTTTTAGAACCTTTGACTACAACATAGGTTCAAGACGTAAGTACGACTTTAAAGCATTTCTTTGCCGGCCGTGTTTACCGGAAATCGATTAAAGTCCTAGGTTGTTGATCGTAGGTTCAAAAAATTATTCACAGCTGTAAAGCTTTATGACTCCGTATTTTGGTCTTCGTCTGTACAGTAAGGCGGTCAGTACGATACTGAAACCATGCTATGTTGTCTTCCATACAAACATATGCGCCACCTATCCGAAACTATTAAGAGCTATGTCTCAGCTATGTTTATTCAGTGTTGCCCGTGAAACTAACTGATTGCAAATTATGGCAAAATTTTGCTCACCAATTTTTAAACCTTCTTCAAATAAACAATCAAAGTATAAACTAAGACTTCTCAAAAACAAGCTCATTTCTAATAAAATAATGTCTTATACATACGACAATTTAGAGAGTATTATTTAGAATTATGTAATTTAGATATTATTTTTACAATTTTCCCAAGAAGGTGGCTAATTACATGTCAAGACTAGCAAAACAAGATTTTTTATGACATAACGTCGACACAACTACTTTTCCTCAACGGGTTTCGTTTATTGAAAAAGTTTTTGATGCTTAATTTTCGTATACCTAATATTTGTGAATTTCCAGCTTTGAATTGATTCCTAAGTTTGAGAAAGTGACTCTTAAAATGTGGCTTGATGTGAGAAATTAACTCGACAAAAGTGTTTTGGTGTTTTGAGACAGTGACTATAGTGATCATTTAGTGAGTTTAGTGGTACTTTTTGTGAGAAACTACCTAAAAAATAAAACAAAGAAGCGAGCCAGGGAGACTGGTATTAAAATAAATGTTTAATTTTGTTAAACTATTATACAGTTGTATTTCTCAATAGCAAGTACTCCTTCCTAAACAAAAGTTTGTTTCAGTGAAAAAGGATACGTAGGGCTTAATTTTTTGGAGTTTTAATTTTTATATGATTCAGTCCATTAATTCCTTTTTCATTGAAACAAACTTTAAAACCTCCATAAAATAAACGTTAGAAACTAGATGGCAGCACTGCATCGATATCGCGAGTCTGCCATCTATACGCCAGTAAAATATACTAAGTATAAGTCTTATCTATGACTGAAACGAGCCACGCTGAGCCTCAGCGCTGATGAACTACGCGCTGATCTATGAGCGCTGACGGTGAGCGTGAGAATAAATTCAGCCTTAGGTTGAATTTAGTCTCACGCTCACCGCCACAGAGCATATAAATAAGAGACGGGACCTCCCTATATGCTTTTGTAATGAGTTTAGCCCCGTTAGCAATACCAACCAATAGAGCAAAAATGCAATGTCAAAAGTGCTACCAACATAACAACTTGTCTGTGCATTAGGGACGTCCCGTTACATTGGTACTACATTTATCGATATCGATAAATTTTCATCCAGGGGCTCCGCAGTTAGCCTAATAAAATTAATAAAAATCAATGTTTTCAATAAAACGACAAATGAAATTAGTATTTTATTATTGATTATCAAATCACAATAATTGTGGTCAAGGTCTATTGAATTTATTTCAGCAGCTATTTGGTTTTTCCTTAGAGGTGTCCAATCTGAGCGAACTTCATCAATCGGTGGTTTGGATTCAGGTGCTGAAATCGTCAAAAAAAGTTGAGTCGTTATTGATTATTAATTTGTTGGTAAACTATGCTACTTACCGGGATAGTTCTGATAAATATGCTGAGATTCCAGGCCACAATAATTGTGGTCAAACCCTACTGGACCAATAGCAACAGCTGATATTTTGGCTGCTGTACAAGGTGCTGAAAATGATAACACTTTGTAATTTATCAAAGTAAACAAACTCTAGTTACAAAAAACTTCAGCGATACATGAAAAGTCTACGTACCAGAGTTGTTTTGTGAAGCTCGACAACTAATAAGTTTTTGTATAGCTGAATCTGAAAATAAACAATTGCAAGAATAGTCCGAAAAAAAAATAGTTTGTTCCTGTTTACCACATAACTGCATAATTGACTATGTAACTATCAAATACATTTTTATAAAAAAATATTTTAAGTTAAAAATTAGTAAAAAAAATATTTTAGTAATTCCAATCACTAACCAGTTTCAAGTGATGCGACGTGGCTACGTGGTAAGGAAACTCAGCTAGTAAGTAATCAGGAAGAGGAGGCGCATTTATAAGTAGAGAAGATACAGCCCTGTAAAAAAATGTTTATCAAAGTATGTCATTTACGTATTAAGACGTAATAATAATATTGCGTTCTAAATGACGGAGCAAAATATATTCAAATGTTCGACGTAAAGCAAGGCGTATTTTGTGTTTTATTACATAATTATTCATGAAATGTAGTAAGTGTTACATTATAAGTTTATAACACAACTCACCATTTCTTTAATCGGCTTCCTTTTAAAATAGTTGTAAAAATCTTTCGGCCGGAAATGATCTCTACAAACATATTTATGTTGGTGGAGTTTTTCGATGGGGATATACGATATAAGATCTTCCACAATTTTCACCCATTGTCTGCATCTAAAAAAAAAACAACATTCAATGCAGCCACTAATAGTGCATCGTTGAAACATTGTTATGGCTTACAGCAATTCACCCGTCATACACTGAGTAGTAATTCTGACCAAGGTACTTATCAGATATTTTTTTATCGATATTGAATATGTGTATGGCACATCACTATGACATTGAAACATTGAGTATTTTTCTCATAGTATATTAATTACGTTATTTAACATAATTTATGATCTTGCTCTTGTGCAAGATGACAAAAACTGTAGCCAGAAATACTTACCGGTCTTCATCCCTAGGAAATTTACCCATAAACTTTCTTTTGGTACCCTTTGACCGGCTGCATCTTATTTTACAAATGGCACAAGTTCGACACCATCCGATCAATGCCAATATTAAAAGAAAATCACTAAACACTGTACAACAAGATACACACAGCTAGATATTGAACAAACTTAAAACACAAAAATTTTAACTAGAAAACGTTCTAATATGTGCCGCGTTCCGCCATATTTGTTATGTTTTCAGTTTGACATTGACAGCAAAGAAAGAGTAAGTAGTATTAAAGAGTGAGACAAAAATATGTCCGCCATTAAAACGGGGCTAAATGCGAACAAAAATTTCAAAGTTCCTACTTGCGCTAGGCTGCTCACCGTCATTGCAACTTCGTCATTGCGGAACCGTCATTGCAACTTGTTCCGACTGTCAACCCTCGCCTTCGGCTGCGCCTCGGCTCAGGTAGACATTTGTCGGAACTCTTTGCAATGACAGCCTTTCCGCACTTGTAATGAAATATACTATTTCCAATAGTCCTCAGCGTTTCTAAGCTTAGCTCTACCGTGATGTAATACGTAAACAAGCCGTTCGCATAGTTTGTAAACGAACAAGTAATGCTGAGGCGTAAACACGGTGACTTGAAATTTTTCAAACTCACGGAGTATCGCTTCAAAGCATTAGAAGCTTCAAATAAAAGACTAAAACCAAGATTTTCAAATAAAATTTTCTATACAGCCACATTTTCTCTGTATGTTTTATATCGATATATTTATAATATTAGCTACAAAGAACCTTCTTTGTAAGTAATTTGAATTTTTACAATCTTACTGAGTATCGCGGCGTTGGGAGCTTCAAATGAAAGACTTCTATATAGACACACATATTCTTTTCTGTTTATATTTTATATCGACATATTTATAGTATTAGCTATAATTAAGGTTCTTTATAGCTAATACTATAAATATATCGATATAAAAAAAGTGTTTATAGTTTTAGCTATTAAAAACGTTCTTTATACTATAAATATAAACGCTTTTTTAATTCCGATTAAAAAATGAAAGCTTTAGTACATTTAACTTTAGGTACCTACATTAAATACATTAGTCTTAACTCTGTTGCTGCTTATTTCATATTTCTGCTCCGTTCCCCGTTGTTCGTATGTATTTGATACATTGGCCAGTTTACCTTTCTACTCAGAGAGCGTGGCCGTCCTACCACGCCTCGTTGGCTGATTTATACCCTAGTGAGATGAATGACGTTACTCTCGCGAGTTGTCGCATCTGTGTAAACATAGCTAATAGGATGTGAATACCTCTTATTCGAATGTCTCAGGGAAGTTTTGACATTGTATTGTGAAACAATGGACTCGGAAGCAAGAGATCCTGGTTCGATTCACAGTGCGGGCATGTACCAATGCTTTGTTTTCTAAGTAACGTACATTTGTGAAGAATCAGTAGCTCGCTAACGGTGAAAGAAAATGTCGTCCCATATTGGTCCACAGCTGGACTTAGGCCGCCACGAGGCATGCTACTAAAAGAACCATTGCTTCACAAATCTGATATATCCGAATAAAGGGACGTGGAAGGATTGTAGACTTTCAGGGGAAATCTATAAGAAAGGTCTACGATAAGGCGATTGTCCTGCTATGGTTGATCCGTTTTCCATGAACTTATAAGAACTCCGTTCCAACGGAATCCATCGGAAACAACACTCCACCCTAACACATTAAAACTTCACGCAACATGTGTGTACATTAAATAGTTTCTAAGCAAACGTCCTTGACCTCGTTATCAACCCTTGTATGTTCCCACTGCTGGGGCACGGGTCACTTCCTGCTTCGCAGGTAGGTTAGGCCATACTCCACCACGGGGGCCAAGTCAGGGTTGGTGAAGGATTGTAAGACAGTGGGGGGCCTTACTGTCAGAAGTTATCAAGCCGCCCATAAGGCCTCTGACATGGCTTAACATCTGCCATTATATGACGGCCGGCACCAACGGCTTAACGTGCCTTGGGAGGCACGGAAGCGCTCGGAAAAATGCTACTAGCGGTAGTCAGGGGACGCTCACCCATCCCGTACCTGACCGCGCCGGTCGTTGCTTAACCAAGTGATTGATTCCAATCACTCGGTTCGTCTAGGCCACGAGCGCTTCAGGTCCTTAACCTAAATGTTACATTACCACAAAAACCAAACACTCGTAAAAGCTGAAGGCCCATTTTGCCCACACATTTGAAATAAACGCCCGAGCAATTCCCACGAAGGGGAATACTTTCGGGAACTGACTCCAGAGCCAAGTGCAGCGGAAATTCAGCTGTTGGCTGCTATTTAACATTACTCGTTATATCACTTTTTGCCCCGTCGTTTTAGGGTCGACCCCAAACAACCCACAATACAAAATTGACAGTAAAATTATTCGCATTTTTTTCCCATAAAAATACTGTCATCATGCCGCACCAGAAATGAGGGTTGTTAATTCAACACTCTTTAAGTTCATCTCATGCACAAAAAGAGGTTTTGTTGCAATGTCAAAAAAACCTCTATTTTGTGCGTGAAATGAACTGTTTACTTAAAAAAACCATGCAAAAAATGCTAAGTACGTAATCGAAAGCATGCTTAATTCATTCGTGGAAAGGAATCCTAATCCTAACAAACATATGAGACTGAGGGAACGGTTATATTTTTCCTTTTGGTAGAACACATTTGAGCGTTTTTGCTAAAAAATATATAACCTTCTTTCGCGAAACTTTAGAAGATCGAATGAAAGTTATACACTTTTTCTCTAAAATACAAGAATCCAATTAATGTTATGAATGTTTGCTTGTTGTATTGTATTTACTGTCAAGGTCTGTAAACGTCATCTTTAAAATAACGTATCACTTTTAACTATTGCTACTTTTTGGGACTATGCCCATTGGTAAAGAAAAAAAATTAATGTAAATATATATAATCTTTTATTTCTTATTCTTTTATCTCGTTATTTTTTATTAGTGTCCTGTGAAATGTTTGTGTGCAGTAAGGTATAATTAACTAATTAATTGTGTTAAAACTTTCGTAAGCACAACACATTGTAGACTTTTAGTCCGGATTTACTTACGGGTGTTGTTATATCGGAAAAGTCCGTCCAGGTTTCGCTCCGATTCGCAGAGCTTAATCATGGTGAGCAGAGACGGAGCTCGCGTCGTCGGTTGCTTGTCTCACACTGATCGGACTTTTCCGATATAACAACACCCGTAAGTAAATCCGGACTAAAAGTCTACAATTAATTGTGTGTTATACAGAAATGGGTGGACCGGGACATGGACCGGGCAAGGCAAGCATTTTCATTTCATTCGCAGCTGCGTGCAAATTACGCGTTGGTCCAACAGCAGTTTGTAAACACTTTTCCCCTTTTTGCTGGATTGTCTGCTCCACTAAATAAAAATACGAAAGATTTTGCTTCAAAAAAGGAGAAGAATTGATAAACAAAATGCCTTACTAAAAAACTTTTGGCATGATGACGAGACAAAGTATAGAATTAATCGACACGTGACGGTACGCATGGCGATTAATTCTATAATCTATCTCTGTCAGAGAAGGCCTGCACTCTGCAATGAGATGTATACAAGTTACGTCAAAAAAATGTAAATTGGCTTACACTTATGCAGCCAAGTCAGAGGCCTAAGGGCAGCTTCGAAACTTTTGACAGAAAGACCAACCACTAGTTTGCAAGCCTCCACCAATGCGGACTTGGCCCCCGTGGTGGAGTATGGCCTATACCTTCCTCAGGGAAGTGACCCGTGCCCCTTGGTGGGGACATAATGGGTTGATGATTATGATATGCAGGCAACTTGCAACTTGCGGTTTCATAATGTAGTACTACTATTACAGTCATCTGTGATGTAACTTTGTATATAAGCAAAGACAAAGTCACACACTGGGTATCGATCATAGGTCTCGCGTTTCCGAGTCCATTGTTCTTCACACTGGGCCACCGTCGCTGCTTGTCGGCTGTCTATACGTAGAGAAGGCCTTACTTTCAGCCAAGACAACAGTTTAAATAAGTGCATTTGGCAGCAACTTTTACGTTTACCTAGCCGAGTTGAGGCGGGTGAGGTTTGCAGCGGACAAACACTGTTTTCATTACCATCCTCGTTAGAACTTCAGCGCTAGGCAAACAAGCAATCTCGTGTCATAACATCTTTTCGCAGCTGAAGGCCAGTTTGATGACTGGCAGATATTATTTTTATTCTTCGGACCTCAGGCTTTTAGGGTAGCATTTGGTCAGAAACACAAATTTTCACTTTTTTCGGTGGCTATTTCCACCTCAGTTTAACTAAGGCTATGTGACTTGTTTTCATGGATTTTCTGTTCACTAAAGAATTCACTAATTCTAAATCAGCATAAGTTTTAAATTCTCAAAAGCCCTTTTACGATCGCTTCATAGACCCTCCATCCGTTTTCATGCGTCTGTTAAGAGACTTTTTCCCAATAATACGCAGTAAATGCCGGCGGTTGTGTTCAGTCCCTTATATTCATATTGTTTATGAGTACCAAGGTACTTACAAACAACCTTTCAACCTATATGTAGGTACTCATAAACATGTAAGTTTACTTCTCTTTCCTGTGGGCTAGGCTTACTAAGCTGTCATGATGGTATAGGTGCTGGGCAAGCCTACTCTATCTAAATAACAGGCATTACAGCGTGCGAGGAGTCCCTTCAGTCATCGAGTGTGAGTGCGACTAAACATTAAAATTTGAAAAATTTTGGAAGTGCTGTTTTAATTTGAAATTCTTAAATATATCACAGAAGTCCATCGGCACTAGCTGGTCCGAATTGAACCATCGTGAGAAGTGGGAATCTGTGGTTGAGGCCCTATGCTCCCCTAGGAGTTAGAGGACCGAAGATCAAGATATCACACAAGGGAGCTGCAGCAGTAGAGCACATGTCTTCTCTAAGAGCGACAGTATGGGCTTAATTATTACGAGTGCCGACCGCGGATTACCGATTTAAAGTGCTGTATGAATACCTCAGACGGCAACGGCAGCCGTTGGTGCCTGCTGTCATATAACGGCAGTCGTTAAGCCATGTCAGAGGCCTTATGGGCGGCTTGATAACTTCTGACCACTACAATCCTCCACCAATCCGGACTTGGCCCCCGTGGTGGAGCATGGCCTAATTTCCTGCTATGTAGGAAGAAACTCGTGCTCCAATAGTGGGGATATACAAGGGTCGATATCGATCGATGAATACCAGTCCTCACATTGGGATTGATTACTGAGCAATTTTTTTTAACATTATATAAAGTACAAAAAAAAATTGTACCAGTAATTAGATCTCAAGCGTTGATGACGCTGGCATGGCGTTAGTGTTAAAAAACTCAACCTAACTTTTAAACACAGTTTCCTAGTTTGTGGCTAATAATTAATGTCCGTTGCACTGTGAAAATGTTCTACAGTTGAACATTTGTGGCACTTGAATGTCACGCTAGTGATTTATGTTGTGCTACTTGAAACGAAGTTGACCACCTCTTTTTCTTTATCAACATTCATATGTAAGCTGCAAGCACTAACACCGGTTTCGGATACTGTTTGTTTTGCCCTTGGAAAGAAATATGAAAGACAAAAAAAAAATTAAATTGCCACAAAAGAACACAACTAAAAAATAAGATAATTACAACAAAAATTAGAAAAAAAATTAAATACAATACTTATTTGCACACTCAAAAAGTATAGTCTTTTAAAAATATGAAGGAAGCAAATGGGCAGTATTTGCTGCCCTATGAGTTATTCAGTGATTCCATGAAAGTTCGGTGATATGGCCAGGTGACAGGTCAACCTGACGGGATCAGGAAACCTGACCTGGTCAGGATGTAAGGTCACCCTTAAATGTTGTTTCTCTTCCAAAATATGATGGAAAAATATCTCTACTTAGAGGAAGCAAATAGAAGCAATAGGGCACTAAATATTCATCACAATTTCTAACGATAATACGCGTAGTGACGGGTCATTCTGACGCTAGCTATTGGCTATCAAATTTAGCGCACCCTAGCGGCACGCACGCACAACCTCAGATAAGTTTTGAGTTCCCGCGTCTTTTGCCTTAGTATTTTCCTCGTTCCCAATTTATCGATTCAGTCGCACATCGCCAACACCCCATCTCTTCAGAGTATCCCTGGATCGAGCGGAGGTGTTGCTTGTAGACGGTTCAGCGGTCTTCATAGTCTCCAATGCTCATGCCTCCTCGTGGTAGTGACTCCGCCGGCTCGACGAAAGTTTGCTCTATATATATGTACATATTTTAAAAACCTATTTAGAGGCTAAAAATTCCACCCATGCCAGGATTCGAACCCGCGACCTCTGGCTATCCGTGCCAGCGCTGTTTCCAACTGAGCTAATGGGTGACTCACCGGCATCAGTGAAATTTCGAACCTCTTTACAATATACTCTGCATTACGTACAGGCAGCGACATCTGGCTGAAGTAATATGCATCACTTGCAGCTCCGAGTACCTACTTTACAGTTAGGTTTTACATCGGAAAGATATCGCTGTACCCACATGATTATATTATTTTTAATGCACTAACCTGTGCTTAGGACAATTTTAAAAACCTATTTAGAGGCTATAATATATGTACATAACCAATTCGTATCATGTATTTCGTTACATAGATATGTAAATAGATAAACCATTTATTTACATTTTCACACACACACATAACACATAGGGATACAAAACAAAAAAAAAAACACTCTGAAAAGTAAAACATACAATATTTAATTATAACCCGATTAACTTACTAAACTTTACCATAAAAAGTATTTTTCCATTATGTAAACCTATTTAAAGTTATACTGGGTCCAGACATTAGAACTCATTCGAAATGTACTTTCTATATATTTAAAATAGTACTTTCTTCAAGCTGGCAGGACACGGCATTTGCCGCCCCTAAATTAATTAGAATAAAGGTACGATCACACACCACGTTTCACTTTCGTGATAATTAATAATTTTAATTATACGTAACCATAAATTACCTCACGCCCGTATCCCGGAGGGGTAGGGGCAGTCTTATAACAAAATCCGGAAAGATATACTGATAGATAAATTGCGTTGGTGTTTAACACATTGGTAATAACATTCCGATATTATTACGATGTAAAACCTAACTGCTAAGTAGGTACTCGGGGCTGCAAGTGATACAAATTACTTCAGCCAGATGTCGTTGCCTGTACGTAATACAGAGAATAGTGTAAAGAGGTTCGAAATTTCACTGATGCCGGTGAGTCGCCCATTAGCTCTGTTGGAAGAGCGCTGGCACGGATAGCCAGAGGTCGCGGGTTTGAATCCCGGCATGGGTGGAATTTTTAGCCTCTAAATAGATTTTTAACATTAGTAATAATAAGAACTGACAGTCCAGTTGTCTAGCGGTGCACGGTGTCACATCTGACTAAGCTGTGTGGTCTAGTTTGTGGACACGATTCCCACTGGGAGCCGCCATACATTTGTACAAATGGCTTCTCTGAGTATATTTCCATGTTTATGATATCCTTGCCGGCTAGGCTAACACAACGCCACGATGAAAGTTGCATCCCATTTATAGTTCCTTGCTGCGTAAGGCCCGTTAAACCGTTGGTGCCGGCTGTCATGTAGTGGCAGCCGCGGAGGCCTTATAGGTGGCTTGTTACTTCTGTCAGTAAGGCCCGCCACTGGCTTACAATCCTCCACCAACCCGGATTTGGCCCCCGTGGTGGAGTATGGCCTGACCTTCCTGGGGTGCAGGAAGAGACCCGTGCCTTAGCAGTGGAGACATACAAGGGTTGATATCGATTAGTTTGCGCTTTTTGCTTTATTTCACTGCGACGTGATGTTGCTACCCAATAGTGAGATAATACTTTTATCTTGAACTTGTGCTTCCCTAGCAGGTTACCATAGCATAGGATATCCTTTGGGATCAGTGATTGTGTTGTGTGCAAGTACAGCGCCACCAAGTTATCTGTTCAGGTGGGCAAAATTGTAACTACGGCCTTTTCATCTGCCATATTAAAAAGAAACATTCCGCTGTCTATTGATTTATAGATACATATTATTTACGTTTAAAGATTTGCGTTTTACTTTAAATTTTCCATTTTTTCTAAGTAAATTTCGTAAATGGCACCCCCAAATTCTCCACCAGCGCCGCTATCAACTGAACAGATAAGATGGTGGCACTGTAATAATTATTGCGGTATGAAACGCTTTCGGTTATATAAAAAAAGAAGGTTCCCTAACATACTTCTCAAATGTGGTTTGAATAGTGTAAAAGTAGTGTAGATGTAGTAATAAGAAAATCTTTATCTCAGACTACTTAAACTGCATTATAGGAGTGTTTCACGAAATCGATTTTTTATAAAATAGTCGTTTGTAAAAAGTCTGATAATTAAGATAATTCCAGACAGTGAAAAAAGTAAGTAGGTAAATAATTATGTAGTGTCTTCTTCACGTAATCTACTTTACTTAAACAGATAATACCTACTAAAGTTCTTTAGAAATATTGTAAATAACTGTAGCTTTAAGTAATTTCAACATAAATTTGTCACAATGTGGTACGTGATGAATAAAATATTTGTGTTTGAGTTTGATTTTGTGAACGCACCCTATAATACAGCGGGGGAATTTTGATACTTGTGAAACATTACAAGCACGTCCCATCTGGTATGACTGAGCGTGCTTTACATTTTTAGTGGTTAAGCTCCAAGCATAGCTCCAGGGGCGGTTCTCAGTTTCAACTTGATAAACAGAAATTGTCAGTGACTATGTTTGATGTGTTTAAAGAAGAGCGAGTATGAATGACATCTCTTTTCGAATCATCTGAACTTACTAATGCTTATTTTCGAAAACAAGATTAGTATATTCATGATGACATCACCATCATCAGGCTATACTAGTCCACTGCTGGACATAGCCCTTTCCTAATGACCGCCATAGCGCCCTGTCTTCAGCTTACCGCATCCAGCATTTGCCTGCGTTTTCAGTGTTAGTAAATTACTAATTGAAAATATATCAGTGGTCAAACGAACAGGAACTGAAGCAGAGGACGAGCACCAATGCGTTGGACAGACACTATAACAACATCTTAGGGAGGGACCCCGCAAGCAGCCATATATCAGAGTGCTTAGTGCGAGTTTTTTAACTACTCGATCGCGTTAACGTAAACTCATATTTCTATGGCATCGAGGAAGCGCCACCTAGCGACAAGTATGGAAATTAAAATTGCTGAGTGCGAGTTGTAATGGTTTACGTTGAGAAGTGAACACGTTTACCAGCCAAAACACGAATAAACGCGAGTGCGAGTTGTACTGTGACAGCGTTTTGCCAGTTCGAACGGTTAACTTACTCATACTCACTACTCGATGCTCGATTAACGCGGTAGTAAAGTTATTCGATTGGATCTGTCAAACTCGCACTAAGCACTCTGGCGCATATTCGGAACGAACGAAGAACGCTGGTGCAGTAAGCTGCCCCATATGAATGAAATGAAATAGTAGATTGCTTAACGAGGGTAGAAAGAATAAATTCTCGAGGTATTTAGGCTATAGTCTGAGTAGGAATTGATTCTTTTACCTGTGTTAAACACTCTACTTTTCATTTCGAATATGAGGAATATAAAAACTCATTTTTTATATTCAAATCTTAGCATAAAAGCTTTAGCATAAACTTAGCATAACCTATTTTTTTAAATTCCGTCACAGATACTATAACAGATTACCCGCTAATTTAAGTCGACTTATTAAATTTTAAATATGGAACTCACCTCGTAATTGTTGCGGCTTATTCCTCTCAAAGAAGTTTGCGCTAAATTCACACTGGCTGTTTAGAAACTGTCATTGCCGCACCATTTTATTAATTAAATTTTATTACAAGCCTATTTATTACAAAAACTCTTCACAACTGACAGTAGTTCTATTTTTAAAGTTCATTCCCGCCCTGAGGTGGAAAGTAATTTGTATGAGTTTTTCCGTCCCTATGGAGGGAAGCAGCGTTTTCCACCCAATAATCAGATCAAAACAAAACACTAGGTACTTTCCGAGTATGAGAAATGAAAAAGTTTTAATCAAAGTAGCGCAGGAACTGCGGCTTAGTGAACGTTACAATACAAAAAAATCTAGATCATTTTGGAGAAAAAAAAATTCTTAAAACCTCAAAACTTAGTATTTTCAAAGTCCTTAATTAACAGTTTACATAATTATTATAAAACATAAAAACTAATGCGTTGTACTGACTTTAATTCCAGACATTATTGTCATCTAAATAATCCTTTATGTTGTAGTAGACCTTTTGGCACAAAGTGTAATTAACACTTTTATTGAACTGCGTTTCAGTCAAGCTGGGATTTTATTATAGAAGAAGGAGCAGCATAATCACGTCCATCGTGAGGATACAAGAAAAATGACGAAGAAATTACTAACTTTAATTCTTCAGGTCTGTGTGTGTGTGTGTATGTGTCGTTGAGTATCATATAGAAAACGAGTATGACAATTGATTAACTCATTATGTATTTGTTATTTTATGACATCATTAAGTATTATATTGTAGACTTTTAGTCCGGATCTACTTACGGGTGTTGTTATATCGGAAGAGTCCGACCGGGTTTCTGTATGTTGACAATGTGATGTGCTTACGAAAGTTTTAGTTCAAAAATATAATACTTTATTTTTGAACTAAAACTTTCGTAAGCACAGTTTATATTTTTATGTATTTTATTCATTGAGGGTTATAATTAGAAATAGACATTCTATTTCATCGCTTTGCTACTACAGTTTTGCATTTGAAACCAGTTTATGGGTATTGTTAAAAGTTTCGAAATTCCGAATGTTAGCTTTTGGCGAACGGGATCAACGTCAAGCGTAAAGGAATGAAGTTCTATTATCTAATCCAAAATCATTATTCTCCACTTAGGCGAAGTTAACAAAAGTTCAACCGCAACTAATCTGAGTTGTAGCAAGTTGAAATTGCGTAGCCCTTTCCAATTTAATCCACTTTCGATCGATTCGGGCTCAGTCAGCTCAGCCCTTGTACAGAGTGTAATTAAATCAATACAACAAAATACCTCTTTCTTTCTTCTCGTTGTGAAATAAGATGTTTTGTATCTATGTCTACATTGCAAGTTGGAAATTGTATGGTTTAAAATTGCAAGTTGTTGATTGCACTCATCGGATCTTGTTAGGTAAGTAGTCGTACCACCTTATGTATTTGGTGATGATTTGAGAAAAGATGGTCAGAGTGATAGTTTTTCTAGCTGTCTTTTTCTTCACTACAACTCGATCTGAAGACAGGAATAACAATAACATTATACATTGACATTCAACATCCAGAATGTATGTTGTGTGTTGAAATGTATTCTTTACGTTGAAATAAATTTAGGATTTCTGATTTCTACAATGGATTTCTGATATCGAAAATGTACTGTACAATAGAACTACGTATTTACATTCAATACTTATACGTTTGAATCCCGGAGGGGTTAGGTTAAGCAGAGGCCAGCCCTTCTGTCATGGAGTGGATACTCTATCTTCTTAGCGATTCTGACTACTCCAAAGTGTCAAAATATGTATGTACTAGCTGATGTCCGCGACTTCGTCTGCGCAGGATTAGTATTTCAAGTAGCTTATACCTCTAGTGGAAGAGCACGATCACCTCTTTGTTTTGTTTAATCTGTGACTCGTCTACGCTTCGATCTATAAAGTTGTCATTACAATCAGTCTCCAGTTTGCACTGTGAGCGCCTGTTCAGGGGAAAAATTGCAAACCTGACATTGGCAGAATCTTAGGTTGCCATTAAAAAGAATTATATTAAATTAGTCAACAGTATTTTAATAACACACTGTTTTGGTCGTCGTATGATTGCGTTTTACCGCATTAAATTCATAAACTCATAAAACAAAAGTGGTTGTATAGCTATAACTCAAATATGTTGTTTTAGGAATTGCATATGTTAGCGGTAACTCTGCGTAGGCTTCTTGTGCTAATAAAATGACTATGCCTTGGCTTTCAATAGAGAACTACAACGTTATTGGTAAGTAATATAAACTCTGTAAATAGTTCCACTGTGCTGTCCCATAGTTGTTTAAGTAGGCGAACGGGGAGAAATATGGGCTTGTGAGCAACTACTTTATTAAACTGTCTCCTACATAATGACGTATACTCTGTGCCAGATGCAAGATCGCTAGTTGTGAATATGCACTTTGAAATGGATACGATCAAAGACATACATACATTCATTTGTACATACCTCAGATCAGTGTTCTGAGGTACATACATAAAGTTACCCCGGTATCCTGGAGGGGTAGGCAGAGATGATGGTTTGTCACTTGCCACGATCTTGACAAATATCTTTCACTTTATCAACATTCATCAGTCACTGCATGTACACACTGGCTAAGTGAATACATGCAGTGACTTGAAATGAAAATGGAATGAATTGTGATTTCCTCGAGTATCGAAATATAAGTACTTTTTTGTATTTTTTTTTCGTTAACGTATATGGTTTTAATTTCTCTGTTGTCTGTTCTAAATTGACAAATGGACCAAAAGAATAACAGAATATTGCCCAAGAGATGGGATAAGGGGGAGATGAAAACCACATAAACGATGGGAGGATGATTTGCCCCCAAACTTCCGAAGAGCAGCATGGGATAGGGCGACGTGGAGGAGGCCTTTGTCTAGATACAACTTGACGAGTTTCAGTGCTAGTGACAACATGAACTGTTTAAAAATAGTTTTATAGTAAGCAAAAGTCAAGAAATAAAGACTTATATTATTATTATTTCGTTCGTTCGTTATCAACCCTTATATGTCCCCACTGCTGGGGCACGGGTCTCTTCCTACATCGCAGGAAGGTTAGGCCATACTCCACCACGGGGGCCAAGTCCGGGTTGGTGGAGGATTGTAAGACAGTGGCGGGCCTTATTATTATTTATATGGTTTTAATTATCACTCTATACCTCCACGAGTTCCCAATATAAATGTAATGAAAGACAGACCTATAAGGATTTCCTAGATTCCCTTTTATCCTTTTGAGGAACGGAACCCTATAAAATATTTAGATCCTAGGTCTCACTCTTGGCCACCGTTCAGTTGCTACCTTGTTAACATTTAAAGAACTTTAATTTGGGACAGAGTATACAAGTGAATTTACGCCCTCATTACACACGCGCGGGGCAACAACTTCGGAGCGCATCGGAGAGTTCAACTGACAATTTCCCAACTACTGTAGCCTGCAAAATGTTCCACAAGCAGCTTCCAAGTAAACTTGTATTGATCCGCTTATAGGAAAAGTTACACATGGTGTAATATAATTCTCAGATAACACAATATCTTGTCCTGGTCGCAAACTTGTGCTATGATATCCAGGCAAGAACAAGACAAAGATGGCCTCTAGTGGGAATCGAATTCATGACCTCTGGCATAGTAATCATATTATTTATATCCTGGTAGATAAAAAAGTAAACTAGAGGTATAACCGTTACTGGTATCCAGGCTTAAGGTATGCACCTTTTTCGGGTTTTATTGGATAGAGAGATGCCTCTCTATCCAATAAAACCCGAATTTGCAGAAGCAGTAACACTCGTTAGTTGTGAAGGAAAACATCGTGTGGAAACCTGAGTGTCTATGGTGCTTACACACCTCAGCACTTGAAACTACCAATCTACGGTGGGCACCCGTGGTAATTAAGCCCCGTCTCTCTGTGCCTGCGTCTTCCAGTGCCACGTAAATAAATACGTGACGACGTGACGTCCAAATCAACGGCTTAATAATATGCTAATCCAGGACTGGGTATGTGTGTGAGTAACTACCTAATGAAACTAACTTCCAACTTTCACATAGTGACATGTACATGAATTCACGTCCTCTCACGTAGAATAACGAACTAGTCGCGTCGGAGAGTTCACCTGACAGTTCCCTAACTCGGTACTGAAGCCGGTAAAACGTTTTATAAGCAGCTCCGAGAGCGAATTAACGGAATAAAGGACATCTTTACTACAGTCTATTTATCGAAACACTCGTCGCCTAACCGAACTGAGTGATTGGAATCAATGACTTGAGTTAAGCAACAACAGGCGCGGTCAGGAGCAGGATGGGTGACCGTCCCGTGACTACCGCTAGTGGATTTTTTGCGAGCGCTTCCGTGCTTCGCAAGGCACGCTAAGCCGTTGGTGCCGGCTATCATGTAATGGCAGTCGTTAAGCCATGTCTGAAGCCTCATGGGCGGCTTGATAACAACTGACAGTAAAGCTCGCCACTTTCTTACAATCCTCCACCAAGCTGGACAGGGCCCCGGTGGTGGAGTATTGCTTAACCTTCCTGCTATGCAGGAAGAGACCCGAGCCCCAGCAGGAAGGACATACAAGAGTTGATATCGATTTATTCTTACTTGTCCATTTTAGTAAACAAGATTCTACCGGAAAAGTATGGCTTATTAGTCGAAAACTGGCATATTACCAAAAATGAAATAACCTGGCACTATTGGCACTATTTTAGATAACACGCTGCTAATTTTATAAACTAATTTTTACGAGCTTGCGAGAAATCATCCAGTTTTGACATCAAATGCCAATTTGACGGTTAGAATCTTTTAGAAACCTATTTAGAGGCTAAAATGTTATTTATTTTAGACGGTTAGAATCTTTTAAAAACCTATTTAGAGGCTAAAAATTTCACCCATGCCGGGATTCGAACCCGCAACCTCTGGCTATCCGTATCAGCGCTCTACCAATTGAGCCAATGGGCGACTCACGGCATCAGTGAAATTTCGAACCTCTTTACAATATTCTCTGTATTACGTACAGGCAGCGACATCTGACTTAAGCAAATTGCATTACTTACAGCCCCGACTACCTACTTTGCAGTTAGGTTTAACATCGGAACGATATCACTGTACCCACATGATTACACTATTTTTATTTTTAATGCACTAACCCGTGCTAAGGAACAAATTTAAAAACCTATTTAGAGGCTAAAAATTTCACCCATGCCGGGATTCGAACCCGCAACCTCTGGCTATCCGTACCAGCGCTCTACCAATTGAGCCAATGGGCGACTCACGGCATCAGTGAAATTTCGAACCTCTTCACTAAATTGTTCACTAAATTGGATAAGTAAGGATAAATCGACTGTACAAACACAGCTGAACAGCTGGCGATGTGCGGGCGCAATGATACATAGTGAAGTGAACCTTCAGTTCTTTAAGCTTAAAGATTACAATCGGGCGATGGAAACAACCAAAAAGACGGGTGGTCGATGAAAACGAAATAGTTTTTTATCCCGTCAAAAAAAAGAATAAGTTATAATAGCAATACCACGTTGCTAACCAACAACGTGAAAATTGCCAATCCGCGGTGGGCACGCGTGGTAAAAATAGTATAATTGTGCCCATACTTTCTCTCTGAGAGAAGACCTTAGCCCTGCAATAGGACGTTTATAGGCATAAAATACATGAAATAAATTCAAAAACTGCTAGTTTAGTCCTCGCAAACAGAGAGCAAACTAGCTCTTTGCCCGTGATCCCTAAGGAGGAAAAGTGATTTGAAATTCCATACCCTGTTTAGTGGGAACCAGAAGCAGCGACATCACAAAAGTGTAAACATCCAAGACTTGGACAAGAAGGTGTTTTTTTGTCTCCAGCCGAGGTTCGAACTCGAGACCTCTCGCATGGTAGGCAAATACACTACCGCTGCGCCACAGAGGTCGTCATCACAACATAGATGGTAGAGAACACTTTATACATAAGAACAACGGCACTTGTCCTGCTCTAGGTAGCATTCCACTCTATCGAGTGAAGCATTTAGACGACTCCCAAGTGTCAAAAAATGTATGCATTTGACAGCCGGAGTAGCTTAAAAAAAGTAAAAATGAACGTCACGCAACTCAGTGAATACTTATACGTAATAATGCCCCTGGTCCCAAACTAGGATGCGCTGAGCTACTGTAACCTGGCAAGGATAGAAATACGCCCAGACTGAGGTCATTTATACATATGTATGGCAGCCTCTGTGGGAATCGAAACCGCGACCTCCAGTATGGTAATCAGACGTTATACTGCTGGACCAAAGAGGCAGTCAATCTAGAGTATTGACGAGTAAAAGCCCATATATTCAGATGTATCTTCGAATTTTGCTACACAAGTTGTCTTTTTAGTAAAATACAGAATAAGTGCTACCCAACGAAAACCCAGGCATTCACTTACAAAGCACAAAAAAACCACAAAGCATGCTAATATGTCTTCAGGTTTACAATCTTAATTTCCATTCCAGCTGAAAAATGCTGAATAAATCCTTGAATTTATGTTCCTCCAGATGCATTCGTAATGGATCTCGCCATTTAAATTGTAGTTTTGGTAAAGTACATTTTAAATAAGCTTTCTTGCACTCATGGAACTTTAGCAAAGATCCCACTATAGAATAATGTTTTTTTCGGAAAGTTTGCTTATAGTGCTATAGTATAGTGCATATCAATCAATCCATCAATTAAAAAAGTTATATTCAAAATACAGAAACTACGGCTTAACGAATGTCACAAGTTAAACTACATATTCTTATTATGTGTGTTTCAGAATATATGAGTAATGAACCACCAATTCTTTATACTATTTTTTATTCAATTCTGTTGTAAATCCAATAGTCCCCAGAAATATTCTGGCCAAGTGTAGACATAAAAAGATGTACACAACACGGGAGGTAATAAAGAAAGCTGTCGATCGCATATTTACGTCCCTCGCTTGCAGCTCGGGCCGCAAACTTCTGCGATCTCGGCTTTTCTTTGCATTACCACCCTAGTTGTGTAATGTACTATAACATATCTCTTGCTCTGTAAGTAGTCACTTACGTCCCTGAATGCCGGGGTGTATGGATATCATTACAGCATAGGTTTTGGAATTTGAAAAAAGCACTGTCATACTCATACTGCAAGAAGAATATTTTTTAAAAGTATATTTATAATAATAATAATTAATGATAAAAATGGAACTAAACCTAAAACATTCTAATTTAAATAAAATATTTGAGCCAGATCGCTGTCGGGCGGCAGAGTACCAAGAAGGCTGGATTCTATATTTAAAAGTTAATATTTTTTTTCTCGGTATTGATTATTTACTCGAATCGGAATCGAGAATATTTATATTTGTGAATTTGTGAAGATTTAATTTTAAATATAGAACTATTTGTTTCGCAGTCACATCGTATGTTAATTGAATTAAATAAGAGTATCATGTTTGTTAGCAGATGCTCTTGATTTTCTAACAAATTCCATATAAGCAGGCTATATACATGCTGAGTGAACTTAACCTAACCCCAGCTTATAGGGGGTGCTGCGCCAGATAACCTTCACGTGTACCCCTCCGCTTTCCGTTCCCTCTGATTCTATGAACCAGATGGAAGGGCAAGTGATGGGGTCGGTGCACCCTGAGCTTTGGTCAGTAACTTCTCCTTTTGGGATCTTGCTGGCTAACGGCGAATAATCTGGCAGGAGGGCTTCGCGTGGGCCCTGTTTCACTCTGTGGAGCGAGACCCAGGCGACCAAACGATTGAAGGACCGATTGGGGGAGGATCGTCGCATACCCGGCGGACCTCGTACCAGTCGGAGGGTCGGGGGACCCACCGCCTCCATCACGATGGGCCGGAAGGCGCCCTTGCATGTTCCGAGGGCGCCTTCTAGCACAGAGAGGGCCTGCGCGCTCGCTCTCCACCTTCTCTGTTCTCAGAGAAGCGCTGGTGAGCGACGTGACGGGCCACGCAGCGATGCGCCGCCCTCCTCTGGTCCCATTGGGACGATAAGGGGACCATAAGGGTCGACAATGGGACAGGGGTAGGCGGTGCCTTGGAGCGTATGGGGCCCAATATGCCCCCCCCCCCGGGGAGACGCGGCGTACCCTTGCCCCGCCGTATGGGCGATGGGGCGGGGGGCGCCGTTTGGGAGCCCATCGGGCTCCCCACCAGTCAAGCCCCTCCTCATTCCGTGGAGGGGCGACCTCATGCCGGGTCGCGGTGATTTAGCCTCTGGACTACCCCGCGACCTGGTAGAGGAAAGGAAGAACACCGCGGAGATTTAGTGGGTAGTCCGGCCTCGGAGAAGACAGCTCCGACACGCGGGCCGGGAGTCCCACACGAAGTGTCCCCCGACAGCAGAGCGGTGAAGTGCGTGAATGCATTCGCCCGCGTTATCAAAAAAAAAAACCCAGCTTATAGGCCTACTCCCCGAGAGAGAGAGTATGAACTTAATAACCACGCGTGCCCACTGTGGATTGGTTTTTTCAAGCGCAAATGTACGAGTATATGAACACCTTCGATGTTATCTCACGAGGTTTTTCCATCACCATTAGAGAAACTTTACTACGTTTACGTTTTACTACTACAAGATAGTGGTGGGTCTTACTGTCAGAAGTTATAAAGCCGCCAATAATGCCTCTGACTTCCGGCACCAACGGCTTAGCGTGCCTTGCAAAGCACGGAAAACACCACTAGCGGTAGTCACGGAACGGTCACCCATCCAGCACCAGAACGCGCCTGTTCTTGCTTAACTCAAGTGATTGATATCAATCCCTCGGTTCAACTAGACCACGAGTGCTTTTCGAGCGAAGTATAGTGTTGCACTTAAATATTACAACTTATACTGTCCTAGCAGAGCTCCAGCAGCAATTAATTGTCCAGGACACTTGTTAGTGTTAATCTGATCAGCGGACGCGGGGCGCAACAATTCAATTTGTGCTTGGGTATTACAAAAGCCGAGTGAGTTTCCTCATGAGGTTTTAAAAGGATTTTGCTTGAAAGCGCTGTATGGCAAAGGCAACAAATTCAGCAAAGCATAGTCTTTGTATAGCAAACGTCTTAAGACATCTTAAGACCTGTCTTAAGACCACCGCAGTTCTAACTGAGGATTGTTCTAGTGGAATCGATTTTTTTGTATTACTAGGACTGGTAGAGTATAATGATGTATTACTTTTACTGACAACTTCTAAAGTTTTGATACACGTTTTTACTCAGTCACACCAGAGCGCCTGGACAATTCTGGATGAGAAATTGTCCTATATATAGTCATAGGACTCTGCCTTTACTTGCACTGTTGTAATTTATTTTTCTAATTAAAACTTTAATATTATATTTGCTTAAATTACAAGCTTCATTGAAAAGGCCTTCATCCCCAAAGAAAGGAGCATTATACTGAAAATTCAGGCAAGCTGAAATCACATAATCGCACATAGTGGCCTACGCTATTCCGGACTATAGAGTCCGGAATAGCGTAGGCTACTTTTTACCTCTTAAAAATGAACGTTAAAATATCAACGCCAACGAAGTGGCCGCCCAACAGCTGGTTTAACATAATAATTAAATTTAAAAGCGTTAAGTTTTTATCGATAGACCGCCGTCTGTAGTCTTCAGATAAGAAAATGGTTCAACCATTTAAGAAAACGTTTGCCCTGTATATAAAAGACTTACCAACATAGTCATGAAACCAAAAACCTGTTTATTGTAAAGAGTTTTAGCAATTTCACTGATGCCGGTGAGTCGCCCATTAGCTCAGTTGGAAAGAGCGCTGGCACGGATAGCCAGAGGTCGCGGGTTCGAATCCCGGCATGGGCTATTTACTCCAGGCTTAGCCACAACAATTGGGTCCAATATGGCCGAGATTATCGCGAATTTTCGTCGCTCTCAAACTTCATTTGTCTTCGCAATATAAAGAGAACACGGGCAGTTTCAGGTCTTAAATGAAACGTAAACAACGCAGGCGTTTTGAGAAACGGTCGCCATTACGTCCTCCAAGAAATTCCTGCGCAACCTTCTACGTTGAGCCTCTAAAAATTCACTACAGATCGTGAACTCAGCTCGCAAGTAATAATTAATTGATGGGGTGATGTACTGTCGACACAGTACATCACCCTTTACCTATTTTGAGAAAGAAATGATAATAAAGCTGATTAACTGAAGTTTTTTTCTGAATTGAGCACTAAGCGACCTCACACCGGACTCCGCGGGGTCCTTCTTCACCACGACAACGCGCCCGCGCACTCTGCGATCAAAACGAGGGACTCCTTGGACTCCACACCGGTCAGAGTCTTGGCACAACCTCCTTACAGTCCTGATTTGGCTCCGTGTGACTTCTTTTTATTCCCTAAAATTAAAAATCAGCTCAAAGGGATACAGTTTTCATCGCCGGAAGACGCGCTAGCAGCGTTTGAGAAGGCCGTGGAAGAGGTGTCTGTGGAGGACTGGAAAAAATGTTTTGAAAATTGGTTCAGACGCATGAAACTGTGTATAGAGGCTGGAGAGTTCTTTAAAAAGACTTAATCAAAATATTTTTTTCATAGAAGTTAGTTTTTTAGTTTCTCAAAACTATTTGAGTGTCCCACGTATGCATGTGTACTCTTATGCTCATAGCGATAATATGTTGAGCTAAACAAAGCAAAAACCTATAAAAACTTATAGGTGGTTTTTCTATTTGCCTCTGGCGTTTGTATTAAACCGCAAAAATAGTTGAGTAGGATCATCGATAAAATATTTACTTTAGTAATATTTTATCGATGGTAGGATATATTCTGTGCTGAATATTTTTGGAGCAGCCTAGTCACATTTTATTTCGTCCCCGAAATAATACCTACCCCTGAATGAATATTACGATGCTGAGATTCTTGTGAATTATGCTCAAGAACCCTATTATTGAGGGTGCCACTGCAAAATCTTTGCTTTTCTGAGCAACGGTGGAAAATAGTAGTCTAGATTATGCAACCGTTCTGCATAGAATGTAAAAGAAGACAACTGTACTTAGATAGATAGATAGATAGAGAACACTTTATTGCACAGCCAGAAAAATATTACAACCATGATTCTTAAATCTAAGTAATGTTATACAATTGGCGGTCTTATCGCTAAGAGCGATGTCTTCCAGACAACCTTTGGATGGAGTGTATTATTAATCATTATTAAGAAACGGAAGCTGGAGTATTTTGGATATATAATGCGACTACATAATACAGCCTGAAGAAGAACGCGTACCGACAAGTACAGGCTCTATCAACTTATTCCACAAGGAAAGATTCCAGGAAAGAAATCATGGTATCAAAAATTGCGACAGTGATTTTAACAGAGCACAATTTCCTTGTTTGTATTGGCAACCGAAAAGCGAGATAGCCGATTGATGGACAATCTCCGATAGGAGACGGCACGTAAAGAGGAAGATGATTCTTTGACCGTTACCAGTTACTTTGGCGCTAGGGAAAAACATAAAGTCAGTCCAAAATCTATTCAAGGTAACGAACCTACATCGCAGAGGGTAGGATGAGTATCACGCTGAGACGGCGCATACGCATAGGAGCAGGTGTAGTCAGACCATCTGCACGATAGTCTGATGCTACTGGATGGTCAACCTTAGTTCTAACTATGCACCAAATCCTGAAGTTTGCGATAGCAATTAATATGGGTTTTGACAGGTAGACCATTGGAATCAAATCAATTTATTTAAACGTAAAGAATTTATATTCGGTTTGAATGTCAATGTACAATGTAAAATGTAAGCCGCTGCCTTCAGGCCGTATTGTAGGCAGAATAGTTCAGGATTTGGTGTGAGTAAAGTAGGAGCTGAACTACAGTAGCCAGTCTGCTAAATGATCGCGATAGAAAATGCAAATGTTCAACAGTGAACAAATGCTAAAGAAAATAAGAACTTATCTTCATTTAAAGGTCGTCTGGAAGATACCGCGCAATCGCTTTTATCGCTTTCGGGTTCCATTTTGCAGCTGTGCTGCTAAGGCAGGATTACACAACAAAGAACGACGCAAAGAACTTATCGATGAACAAACTGCTTATCTCCGATGATGAAAACACTTCTTTAAAAAGAAGAAAATCTTTAACTGTGCGTTGTATCGCAATATTTGAGTACTTCTTCTTCTCTTCTTCTTCAGACTATATTAGTCCACTCTTGGACATAGCCCTCCCCTAGTGAGCGCCATAGCGCAACGTTGTGCCATCAATGGGGGGTAATGCCCATAATCCCCACGCTGGGCATGCGGGTTGGGGATCACTATTTAGTGGAATTGTACTGCAGGGGGCGCTGCTGCCCACCCCCTGGCTTGTGCCCCTTAGTCGCCTTTTACGACACCCGCGGGAAGAATTTGGGTTGGTGCTATTCTCTAGGCCGAGACCACACAGCAGATTCTGGATTCTATATCTATATTTGAGTACTTGTACCAGCAGAACTATCTGTCATGATTTGATATTTTGCATCATATCGGAGCGGTGGTAGCGGAGCGGTTAAACACCGGTTTCACATTCAGGAGGTCGAGGGTTCGAATCCTGGCGAGGTTACGAATATTTGTGAAGTTTTAGTAGCATAACACTCGCTAACCGTGAAGGAAATCATCGTGAGGAAACCTGATTGTCTGAGGTGCTCACATACCTCGGCGCTTAAAATAAATTGCCAGACCGCGGTTTTAGACGTGGGAATTAAGCCCGTACGCTCTCTCTGGGAGAAGGCCTGTGCCCTGCAGTGGAACGTTAATAGGATACAGTAAAAAAATCGGAGCGGTATTGAGCTTCGAGAATAGGCCAGAACCTGTCCTCGAAATAAAGAGGAAAAATTCCTCCCTATAAAGTTTTTTCGGGCGAGTGGCTGAAGTGTGAAAGTTACTTAGGGTCGCGATTGGGATAAGGGTCCTAGATGGGTAAGCAAATCTGGCGAGAGTAACCTAATTCTGCTTGCACTTAAAAGGTGAGGAATTAAGAATTTCACAATGTAATAAAACCGGATAACTAGCGCCACCGATGGAATTAAAATCATAACTTGTTTTTAATACGTTATTATCTAAAATTGAACATGAGAAATATTAACAACTGTAATAACTTTATTTAGAACCTACAGTCGTCAGCCTTCAGGAGCGATATGTTAAGTTAAAAAAAAATGACTGCGCTAAGTTGCAATGTAAGTATGAAATAAAAAAATATTTCCACACAACACAGACACTTGTATTGATTCCAAACTAGGATAGCCCAGACAGGATATTTATACAAGCATACGGCGGCCCTCAAGTGGGAATCGAACCGGTGACCTCCAGCATGGTGATCAGACGTTATACCGCTAAGGAAACGAGGCAGTCAATTAAAATGGTTACTTTTATATTGATAGTTTAGCTATAATGAAATGAATAGTATAATTATATCATTTTAAAAACCTATTTAGCACGGGCTAGTGCATTAAAAAGAATATAAAATATTATTTTATTTAAATTACCGTATTCGATAATAATCTATAGACGAAACGGTTTTCGCTGTTAGGGATTTTGTGCTATTTTAATAAATCTTTCTATAATATGTAGATGATTTTTTTTGACGAACCGGGTTTTGCAGAAAACTCCGATAGAAAAAGAAAACTTTTACGTTACAACGATAGAACTTTTTCATACAACTATTCAAATAACTTTTTTCTATAACACAAGAAATGAAATTACCTTATTTCCCGACGTTTCGGCAGCGTTACAGTTGCCGTGATCTCGGGTTGACCACGAGACCACGGCAACTGCAACGCTGCGGTAACGTCGGGAAATAAGGTAATTACGTTTTACCTATAAATAATCGCGATAAGACCCGATTATTATATAAATATGTATGAGTATCGCGAATCATTAAAAAATAAAAGAAATGAAGCCGTAAATAACTCAGCTATTCCGTATACAATATTGAAAAGCGATGATGTAATCGCTTTTTAAAAATGTATACGGAATCCCCGCCGCGGCGAGGACTCGCTGGGTGCGATCGACACAGGACCGTGAGGCTGGGCGCATGCTGAGACGCAGGCGATGCAGCACAGCTCAGCACAGTTCAGTACAGGGCAGGTCAGTTTAGTCAGACATAGGCCCCCACCGCATGCTGCGACGCAACTATTATCTCCATTCCTTGGCAATTCTCACCCATAATAACTCTTTCAATGTCTTTTTTGAATAGTCTGGATGATTTGTTTAATGCAAACAGGGTTCTCAGCGAACTAATTCAATTAATTGTTCTGTCATTGCAACAAAAGCGTCCAGCAATCCGGACTCTGCCCCCGTGGTAGAGTATGGCCCGTACGTTCCTCAGGGAACAGACCCGCGCCCCTCTTAAGGGACATATTGGGTTACTGATGATTATGTAACACGATGACGACTTCTGTAGCGTAGCGGTAGCGCGTCTCCCTACCATGCAAGAGGTCCCGGGTTCGAATCCCGGCTGGAAACAAAAAAAAAGTCCAGGTCCTGGATGTTTACATGTTTGTGATGTCGTTCTTTCTGGCTCCCACGACACAGGGTATCCTAGTGTGGGGCCAGAAGCAATGTATGTGCCAGTATGTAAAATGTTATGTTATTTAAAAGTTAGTCCCGTAAGTATTATATTGATGTGTGGAATCGAAACTCCCTATTTTAAAAGGATAGTGTTAACATGGACATCTATTGAGCCTTTGTTATTAATAGTTCTATTTTAAAAGGATAGTGTTAACATAGACATCTATTGAGCCTTTGACTCCGTCGGTCGCGTGTTCAATTCCCGGTAGGGTCCGCCGCACTACGATTTGTGCAAATGACCTCAGTCTGAGTGCTTTTCCATGTTTGGCTTTTCCGATTATCGAAGCTGAGGGTATTCCAGTTCGGGGCCGGGGCAAGTGATTTTGTTGTGTGTGTCTTTTATAATATTATGTTATGTTATGAGAGCTCCTAAAAGATCTTTTCCCATACAAACGTAGTATGCTTTTTATTTTTAAACGATATTTGCTATTACGCAAAGTGTCCTTGCGATATCGTTCAATGCATTTCATTTTAAAATTTTAAATGTTAATTAATTTAAAATTATTTTAAAAACCTATTTAGAGGCTAAAAATTCCACCCATGCCGGGACTCGAACCCGCGACCTCTGGCTAACCGTAAATTAGTCCCGGCATGGGTGGAATTTTTAGCCTCTAAATAGGTTTTTAAAATTGTCCTTATCACGGGTTAGTGCATTAAAAAGAATATAATCATGTGGGTACAGTGATATCATTCCGATGTAAAACCTAACTGAAAAGTAGGTACTCAGGGCTGCAAGTGATGCAAATTACTTCAGCCAGATGTTGCTGCCTGTACGTACAGAGAGCATGGTAAAGAGGTTCGAAATTTCACTGATGCCGGTAAGTCGCCCATTAGCTCAGTTGGGAGAGCGTTGGCACGGTTAGCCAGAGGTCGCGGGTTCGAGTGGAATTTTCGGCCTCTAAATAGGTTTTTAAAAATGCATTCCATTTTGAAAATTTAAAATGAAATACTGATAATATCAGTTCAGAGAGTACAGAAACACTTTTACCACACTAATTTATTATTACACACAAACGGGTATTGCCTGGCATGAATCACGAAACGGTGAAAAAAACCATTATGTACACCTTATTCTGTTCTACTCAGTTATAAGCAGGATGAAATCTCGATTTATGTCCTCTAAACATAGCAAAACCCACGAACTCCCGTATGAGAGGACGACGCCGGCGTTTTACCTCTGTGCTCTTTAAGTAGGCCAGATGGTAAATAATGAGGGTAGAGAGATAGATAGATAGACAGAATATTCTTTATTGTACACAGAAATTACAGTAACAGAAATTACATAAAAAATATAGCACAAATGCGGGTGTCGTAAAAGGCGACTAAGGGACATGAACTGGGGGGTGCGCAGCAGCGCCCCCTGCAGTACAATTCCACCGAACTGCGATCTTCAACCCGCATGCCCAGCGTGGGGATTATGGGCATTACTCCCTATGATAGCACAACGTGGCGCTCTTTAGGGGAGGGCTATGTCCAGCAGTGGACTAGTATAGCCGGACGACGACAACGTGGAGTGGAGTGCATTACAGTGGTTTTAATTAAAAATAAAGAGATAAAATAGACAACTTTTTTATAATACGTCTGTCTGCTGATTGTTAAAAAAGTGTCGTTGGCGGGAAGCCGCAGCAGCCTCTATCGATAGGTAGATAGATAGAGATAGAGAACACTTTATCTATTCTATCTATAATATAAAAATGAATCCTTGAATGTGTTGTTAAGCGCAAATCTCGAGAGCAGCTGAACCGATTTCGCTAATTCTTTTTTTTCAATATTCCTGTACGAGGATTGTTAGTACGAAGGAAAAAAAAAAGAATGTTAGGCGGTACAAAGTTCGCTGGGTCCGCTAGTTGTACATAAAAATGGACATTACACAGATGAAAATGGACATTAAGAGTACAGACGGCGGCCTTATCACAAAAAGTGATCTCTTCCAGACAACCTTTACGTTGGCCTTGATTAGCCAACGTGTGCATCTGCCCCGAGCCGACTCGACGTGTCGTAGATCTTTTTTTATAATAATGTCAAATCGAATCAAACAATTCGGGTATCGAAGATTATTCAAAGAATTTTTCATATGAACGCACGATTCACGAACCTCAATTTTCTTATGCAAAGTAGGCAATCTATAGGTTTACGTGCATATAGGAACATGAATTAAATATAAGCCTCGAGCCTATGTTTTATACTTGCTGTGGTTGGGTGACGATGCGGTCGTAACCACTCGATTATGTATGATGATTTGTATGAGAGGTTGCTTCCATCTGAGCTCAATTTCATCCAAATCCATTCCGCTGGTAGGCGTTGTTACGTGACGGACGTAGAAATACGGATGTACGGACAGACGGACGGTGCATAAATCATCTCATTACGTAGATGCAAAGGTCAATGTTACGTCAGTACCTGAAACCCTTAGAGTATGTACTACTACGTATAGAGAGGACATCGCGACTAACCTATTGCGGTCACGTTTTGAGGTAGAACTAACAGCATTCCATTTTAGGTACATTAGTCCACGATGAGCGCTTGCCGCGTGAACACAATTTTGGACATTACGAAAAATACCTTCACGAGTGATTAGATGTGCCAAGAAGAACTCAAAAAAGTAGAAAAAAACGAAGAAATCACTTTGAGTCAAAAAGTTCTGCAAAGCTCTTGACAAAACCATAGTTACAAAATATTTTTATTTTTTTTTGCCCTGTCACAGCGGCGGGGGGGTCATTTTATAGATTAATAAAAACGGAAGTAACAAGATCACTTTACCTCCATCGTACCAGTGACGATATTGAAACATTGTTTAGCGTGTTCATAATTATATTCTTCATGGCTTTTCACTGATTTATAGATAAAATATATTCAGAACATCCCAAATACCATACAGACACGAATTACCTAATTGAAATAAAATAAATAACGAAAGGAAAATTAAAACGTGCTGAAGTGAAAAGTCTCTTGCTTATTTCCTTGTGAAGCCTTCAGCGTAATGCGATTATGTACTGATATTTTAAAATGATCCTCATAAAGGTGTAAGTCATCTTACGGAAATCGCATTTTTTGTAGCTATCACGTTATACGCTGTATACCATATATATGAAAAAACATTGCGTTTCATTTATCGGTGATATTATTTAGAGCTAGTCTATGCGTATAAAGAATTTACGGGAGTGTAGCTTCTGTAAAACTGGTTGATCTATGAACTGCCATCGGTGTTACCTGTATAAAGGAAGGCCAATGAGACGAGATAAAGAATGTAAGCAAACGGACCGTTATTATGTTACATTACGATAGTCGGCGATTATTATCTCTGTCCTTGTCACACGTATGCGGTAATGGCGTCATTTGATCGACGACAGTTGTCGTTGCGTATTTCGTGGTACAGGAAAACCTTCAGTACGGCAGTTGTCAACATTTGGGGTCATCCGCAATTTTGTTCATTCCTGTTTAGATTGCGTTCGAAGTGATACATATTTTTTCGTTTCCGTATTTACTAAGTTTATTGTGTTTATTTAATCCGTTACTACACGATTTTTATTTTTAATGCACTAACCCGTGCTAAGGAACAAATTTAAAAACCTAAATTTTAAATTAAAATAATTTTCGAAATTTCACTGATGTCGTGAGTCGCCCATTGGCTCAATTGGTAGAGCGCTGGTACGGATAGCCAGAGGTTGCGGGTTCGAATCCCGGCATGGGTGAAATTTTTAGCCTCTAAATAGGTTTTTAATCCGTTACTGTTAGTTTTCTTGTTGATTTTTGCTGTTATTGTAATTAGTTGTTGGTTTTAATTATGGAATCACAGCCTGGCGGCTCTAGACAGCCTAGGACTCTTCCGGTGAATCATGTTTGACTAATACAGACGACAGCGACTAGAATAGGGAATCCGAAATTTGTATATAACTATAATTTACTCAAATAAAAATGTTTTGAACCCCTGAAACTTTGTTTACATTCTTTATATCGTCTCATTGGCCTTCCTTTAGTGTTACCAAAGGCGTTTGGTCAATAGCATACGAGTACAAATATCAATAAAAAAAAAACAGTCGATTTCCGTCGAATCCAATTATTACTAATCTGAAAGACTAATTTGGCATGGAAACATTAATAAGTGTATATTTTTAAATCCACCAAAATAATATAAAATGAGTCAAAGCGTTTTATCGGGGTACCCTTAAATATCACTGTTAGCAACATTGGTTATTGTATTGTGCGACACAAATTTTGCTTGGGATACCCTCTATACGTACCTAGTAGTATATACTCTAAGCTGAAACCTAATAACTTCAACTCTACGCTAATTATTTCTCAGAACTTCTCAAGCGTAGGATTGGAAAAGTTATAACACGAATGCATAAACAAAAAAGAGTGTGTTATCTTTTGATAGTTCATGTATGTATGTTTACTTGATTATTTTTTCTATCAATAAACTCTTTTATAGATTTAGAAGTGTGTTGTCTTAGTTGTGTTATTTGTTCGATATATATGTATTTCTATCTACGTTATTGTATCTTAATTCATTTTTAATTTTTGTCATTTACTTCTCAACATAGCCTTTTGTTACGTTTTGCAAGCGAGTGAAAATATTTTTCATCTCTTTATTCTAATTTATAAATGAATCCTTAGCTTGGCCGGTCATCATAATCGAACACGCCGTTAAAACTAACTTTTTATTCCAACTAAATTTATTCCAGTACCTATTTGTTATTTTCACCAAGCCCTTAATATTTAAAATTGGATAGTGATATAAAAATTTTGGTGACATGGAGAACATACCAGTCTTTTAACTTGCAGAAAGGTTTTCTGTATTTATAATAATCAGTTTTTCGGCTCGCCACGAAATGTTGTATTCATTCACGGTCTAGACGAAGACACCCCTCCGTAATGCAATGAGAACGAATGATGTAGGCTTGCCATTAATCACTTTGAAAGCTATTCAAACTGCTAATTAAATTTTCCTCATGTTTAACATTTCAATGAAAATTCAATGCGTAGGCTTAAGCATACAACAGTTAAAATAACCACATAACATTTAAGGCAAGCGAAGGTTAGTTAGATCCGAGATTTCCTCACCTATTGTTAGAATGTTTTCGGGGCTTAATCGCGTAGTAATTTATTGCTATTTTACCTCGACATTTCGACGACGTTACAGTCATCGATGGCTGGTACCCGTTCGCATCTTCGGCTGATAAGGTTTCAGGTACCCTCAATCAGCCATCACAAAGCACTATTAGGGTTGTGACACACTACACTGACAATGTCGGACGATAAGCCATGAGATTTTTTTCGACTCGAACACTTTTTGATGACCAGAGTGCTTAGTGCGAGTTTGACAGATCCAATCGAATAACTTTACTACCGCGTTAATCGAGCATTGAGTAGTGAGTATAAGTAAGTTAACCGTTCGAACTGGCAAAACGCTGTCACAGTACAACTCGCACTCGCGTTTATTCGTGTTTTGGCTGGTAAACGTGTTCACTTCTCAACGTAAACCATTACAACTCGCACTCAGCAATTTTAATTTCCATACTTGTCGCTAGGTGGCGCTTCCTCGATGCCATAGAAATATGAGTTTACGTTAACGCGATCGAGTAGTTAAAAAACTCGCACTAAGCACTCGGATCCCACATTTGCGACAGTTTGAAACCACATTCTCGATAAATTTTTTTTATTTTGGCCCCATAGTTGGGCCATTGGTACGTAACAAGCGCTGAGCCATGTTAACACTTTAGACTCTAAGGTTTCCTTACGATGTTTTCCTTCACAGTTAGCGAATGGTATTGCTACTATAACTATATTGCTACTATATGGTATTGGTACATGCCGGGATACGAACACAGGACCTTCCGATTGTGAAGCCGGCGTCCTACCGCTGCGCTCAAACCACTCTGCCTTAGCATTCAGATAAAGAGAAAACTTTAGTGTACGTAAAGAGGCCTTTGCCCAGCAGTGGGACACAATCGAGGCAAGATGAAAAAATATACTTATATGCTAAACATCTGGACATGACATAGAAACACCAACGGCAGCCGAACAGTATTACAAATAGCAAATAGCAACAGTATTACTGCGTACCAGCGAGATTGTCTTTTACCATAGCCTTGAAAATGGTCAGTAACTTCTCATTCCGCTCCTCCTGCGTTCCATAGTCGGTGAAGGAGCAGCCGTAGAAAGTGGAATGATGGGATGGCTTTGAAGAAGTAGGTCTTGGAAGAACCGAAGAGTAAGGATATGAGAAGAGCTAAGAAACTCGAAGAGCTCTTTTGGATAGGAAGGAGTTGCTGAATTAAACAGTACGCGCTGCAGAAGAGTAAGTGCATATCCCGACGGAGACCTGTTTTAAGTGGTACAAAGCTTAGGAACAACTTTATACTATAACATACCATATCATTTACATACAGGCACATATATTGCTTCTGGTCCCATCACAAACATGTAAACATCCAAGATCTGGGTTTTTCTGTCCACAAGCTTAATATGTATATAATATCATAATATTACAAACGCGAGAGTTTGTAATTATAGATGTTTGTTACGAGGTCCTGGCAACACTGCCCAACTGTTTACATCAGCTCCGTAGAATAAATTGTTTTTAATACGAATAAAGTGTTAAAATTCCACGAAACAGCGGTTACAGTGAAGTTCAGTGCTTTTTTCACACGGATATTGTTATTTAACCCCAAAAAGACAAAGAAAACAGTTTAAATGTGAAATTAAAAACGTAACGGAAATTTTGTGTGAAAGTGAAAAGATTGTTTTTGGATGGCAGACTCTTAAGAGTGAATAACAACATAAACCAACAACTAACTGTGATGTGAAAAAAAACCAAAAAAATAAAAAGTACTCGCTTAAAAAATACAAAACAATAGACATAACCTAAAACTAAACCAAAACCCTACCAGAGACATCTATCGATAAAACCTGAAACTAAAATCTGTGTATAATATCATTGGAGTTCACTGTTTCCCAATCACACAGCAAGATGTCGCTCTAAAGATAGTTCACCTAAACAACTAGAGAGGGCGCTAACTACACATACCGATTAATATCACCTGCGCAACTACAGAGGGCGCTTACAAAAAATGGATGAAATAAAAACAATGCTTCTGAATATCCAACAAGAACTAAATGCACAAAAGGAAAAAATTAAAACCTTAAGCGAAGAGACGGCAGAAAGAGTGAGCGAAAGAGTTAATAATACACTCTCAGAAATGAAATTAGAATTCAGACAAGAAAATGAAAAATTGAATAAAAAACTTGAAGAACAAGAAAACAAACTAGACTTCATAGAAAAAGATATGAGAAAGAAAAATTTACTGTTTTTCGGGATAGAAGAAAATGAAAAGAACTACTTTGAACTGGAAGAAAAAATTTTAAGCGTAGTGAACCAGATGATGAATATATCCTGCAATATAAGCGAGATAGAATCGGTTCAAAGAATAGGAAGAAAAATCGAGAAAAAAATAAGGCCAATTACAGTGACATTCACAACACTGGGAAAAAAAATTGCAGTTTGGAAAAAAAGGAGAGAGCTAGAGAATACGGGTTATTACACAAAACAAGATTATCCCAAAAAAGTTCTTGCTAAAAGAATAGAATTATTCGAACAAGCGAAAATTGAAAACGATATGGGTAACAAGGCTATAATTAAATACGACAAACTTATTATCATTAATAAAAACAACTCTACAAATAGTAACACACATAAAAGACAAAAGAGATCTCGCCCTTCCTCACCAAAGAACAATAAATATCATACAAAAACTCTGGAGATTACACATGAAGCAAAGAAAAACAAAAACTCTACCATGCTTTCATATATTACTCAATCTACCAAAGACAACATAACACACCCAGCAGCTGCGCAGAAAACAAACATTGCTATCAAAAATACATAGCATTACGATCAGAAGGACCCTTTACTTCTCCCAATTCGGCTGGTCACCGCGGGAGATAAAGACCAAAACCCTCCACTCAACCACTCAAAAAATGAGAAAGTACAACCAACCAAACGAACCAACACCACAAAATGTAACCAGTCAAACGCGCCTAAAAAACCCAAACATGAGCAACTCTACATTTGCACTTACAATGTCAGAACTATGCAAAAAGAAGAAAAAATGATAGAATTAAAAACTGCTTTAGAACACGTCAAGTGGGACATTGTCGGTCTATGTGAAGTAAGAAGAAAAAACTATACTATCGAGGAGAGAGATTGGTGCATTTTATGCCATACTGATTGCCAAAAAGGACTAAATGGTGTCGGTTTCCTAATCAAGAAAAAACATAAAAAAATCAATACAAGAATTCATCGAGATAAGTGATAGAGTCGCGCTTCTAAACATACGGTTCCAGAATAGCTCATTATCAATAATACAAGTATATGCGCCTACTGAAAAGTCGACTGAGGAAGAAACAGAAAAACTCTACACCGAAATTACATCCGCTAGAGAAAGATCACATGGAAACATAATAATAATGGGAGATTTCAACGCAAAAATAGGCTTATCTGTAGATAAACAAAGAGATCTCATTGGCAGATTTGGATGCGGCAGAAGAAACGAAAAAGGAGAGCGATTACTTCAATACGCGTGCGAACAACAACTATGTATTCTTAACACAATATTTAAGAAAAAAGAAACACAGAGATGGACTTGGATGTCTCCGAACGGACACACAAAAAATGAAATCGATTATATACTCACGAACAAAAGAAAAAGGTTTACCAACTT
Organism: Yponomeuta sedellus; assembly: GCA_934045075.1. Lineage (NCBI taxonomy): Eukaryota > Metazoa > Arthropoda > Insecta > Lepidoptera > Yponomeutidae > Yponomeuta > Yponomeuta sedellus. The sequence goes on from OW203730.1 coordinate 20,137,336, forward strand.
TGAAATCCTAAGTAACATACAATACCCAACAGATCACAGGTTACTCAGAGCTACATTAAATCTGGAAGAAAAGCAAAGAAAAAACAGAAATCATTATTGTAAAAACCAACCAATTCTTAGAACTGAAAAAGAAAAGATCAACTTCGTGAATACCCTTTCGCAACAAATTTCAACGGAATTAAAAGCAACATCTAAAGATAACGTACAAACTCTCTACGATGCTATAGAACAGTCCATACTGAAAAGTTTATCTGAAGCGAAATCAAAAGGTAATACCAAATCAGGCTTTCAAATGTCAGACATGCTGAAAAACCTTATTAGAATCCGTCACGATCTGCAAAATCGGAAACCTCTTGGAGGAGAGGAAAAACAAAAGTTAACCTGTCTCTATAAAGAAATAAACAAAACACTTTCTACAGAGTATAAGAAATTTCAACTGAAGCGTTATGAAGACGCAATAGAAAAAACTGGTGGAATAAAACAAGCTCAAAAACACTTACGTACCGGAAAAAAGTGGATACCTAAACTTCACGGAAAGAAAGATAAAACTGAAAACCGATCGGAAATCATACAAATAGCGACAGACTTTTATGAAAAACTTTATAGCCGAAAAGAATTAGCACCTATACAAAGACAGCAACTGCTGGCTACAATAGAACACAGTTCAACTCAAAAAAGAACCGGTACCGATGTCTCACCTTTTACAATGAAAGAAATAATAGATGGAATAAGACATTTACGAAATGACAAAAGCCCAGGCCCCGATGGAATTATAAATGAGATCCTGAAAATTGGAGAGCAAGCTTTATCTGGACTACTAAACAAGTTATTTAACACCATCCTTTTACAAAAGGAAATACCAAAACAATGGAAAGAATCTGAAATAATACTTTTATATAAAAAAGGAGATCCCGCCAACATATCTAATTATAGACCCATAAGTCTTATGTCTACAATTTACAAACTTTTCTCATGCTGCTTGAACAAAAAAATAAGCGTCGACATAGACAGAAATCAGCCAGTGGAGCAAGCTGGATTCAGATCTGGCTTCAGCACCATGGACCACTTACAAGCGGTAAGTCAACTTATAGAGAAACACAAAGAGTTTAACTCTCAATTATACATTGGATTTGTTGACTACTGTAAAGCATTTGATACCATTTCACATAACTCCATATGGACAGCGCTAAAACAGCTAGAGGTGGACGAAACATGTATTGAAATAATAAAAAAAATATATGAATCCAGTAAAAGTAGAGTCCGCTTAGAAAATGCTGGGCCACACTTCAAAATCGAGCGAGGAGTGAAACAGGGCGATCCCATGTCCCCAAAAATATTTATTGCCGTTTTAGAGTTTGTAATGAGAAAAATTGATTGGTCAAAAAACGGAGTAAAGATAAACGATAAGTTTTTAAGCCATCTAAGGTTTGCCGATGACATTGTATTATTTGCGAGAAATGCTAGCGAACTACAAGAAATGCTACAAAGATTACACACAGAGAGTGTCGAAGTTGGCTTAGAAATGAACCTTGAAAAAACCAAAATCATGACCAATGGTGCACAGACAACAATAAAAATAGACAACAAAGTTGTTGAATATGTTGATGAATATATTTATCTTGGCAAACTCATTTCCTTCAAAAACATCGACAGGGAGGAAATAGAACGTCGAATTATAATAACTTGGAGAAAGTTTTGGGCAATGAAAGACATTCTAAAAAGTAACCTGCCACTAAGACTAAAAACAAAAATATTAGATACATGCTTGCTCCCTACATTAACATACGGTTGTGCCACATGGACTCTTACAGAACAAAACGCGAAAAGAATAACTCTATGTCAAAAAGCTATGGAACGCAGTATTTTAAATATAAAATTACAACACAAAAACAAAAGCACTGAAATACGTAAGAGGACCAGGATTAAGGACGCCTTAGAACATGTTCGAAAGATGAAATGGAAATGGGCCGGCCATGTGGCCAGAATGCCTTCTTCGCGCTGGACCAAATCCGTAACAGAGTGGATAGGCCCAGAAGACGGAAAGCGCCACAGAGGACGGCCATGTAAACGTTGGTCTGACGACATAACAAGGATTGCCGGGACTAACTGGATACAGATTGCTCAAGATAGAGATGCGTGGTTGAACTTGGAGGAGGCCTTCACCCTACCAGGGGTTCTTCTAATATGATTAATTTTGTTTTTTAAATAATTTATTTATAAATTTATTGATTTTAATATGATTCATAATTTTTAATGATTTTAACATAATTCACAGATTTTAATACGTATCTGATTCGGATTAATTGTAAATAGATAGATAAATATATTGACTTTGTTATATTCATTGCATGTAGAATCAAATTATCAATTCATTTACTTGCATGCAAAAAATATATATATATAAAAAAAAAATGTTTGTAAATTATGTATAACGTCTCTTGGAAGAACAATAAAAGGCTTTTTATTTTTATTTGTTACTTTTTCACGTAAAAACCACGGAATCTATTTTTCATTTCTTATACTTGGAAAGTAGTGTTGTTTTGATCTGATTATTGGGTGGAAAATGCTGAAGGTATGAGTTTTTCCGGAGGGAAAAACTGATACAAATTACTTCCCACCTAAGGGCTGGACTGAACTTTAAAAATAGAACTACTATCAGTTGTGAAGAGTTTTATGTAATAAATAGGCTTTTCTAAAAAGAAAAACTAATTAAAAAATGCTGCAGCCATGTGAGTTTAAACGGAATAAGCCGCAACAATTAGGTACGCGGTGAGTTCCATATTTAAAATTTAAAAAGTCGACATAAATTGGTTGGTACTAGTCTGTTATAGTATCTGTGACGGAATTCAAAAAAATAGGTATAATAATCTTTATGCTAAGATTTGAATATTAAAAATGAGTTTTTATTTTCCTCATATTCGAAATGAAAAGTAGTGTTTAACACCCGATGTATTTAGGCGGCATAGTCCGATGCCGCCTAAATACATCGGGAATTGATTCTTTCTACCCTTGGTTAATAATATACTATTAATGAAACTTTACAATAACATAGCTTATACATTAGAATAACATATAGTCTTACCATTTATAAAGATATTGCGTGAATTGTCCAAAATATGACGATGACAAGTACGTAGGAAAAAATGTACTCGATAATCCTGCGTAGACGAAGACGCGGGCACCAGCTAGTAATTTCTTCTATAATATAAAAATCAATCGCTGAATGTGTTGGGAAGCGCTAATCTCGAGATTAGCTGAACCGATTTCGCTAATTCTTTTTTTAGAATATACATTGGAGTACGAGGACGGTTCTTACGGAGAGAAAAATTAAAAATTAATAAAGAATCGCCTGTTAGGCGGTACGGCCTGTTAAGCGGTACGAAGTCCGCTGGGTCAGCTAGTAAATAAAATAATTCTGTTTAGTTTCAAAATCCTTTCAAATTTAAACGAACCTCAGATAGTTCCTTCAGTGAAGTAAAGGTACAAAGTAAATGCCTGATTGCTTAACGAGGTCATAACTCGCTCAAGGGTGAGACTCTTGAAATTTTGTGCCTATAAACCTTTTAGTGTCGAATATTGGGCTGGTTTAATGAAGGGCCATTTCTTTAATAAAGTGATACCGACTCGTTCTTGGAAGCCGAATCAAATGGCGAAAATAAAGCACTACGAGGGTCAAACTGAAAGTTCTTAGAAAATCAAAAACTGAGCGTACTAGCAAGTTATTAGTTTTATATATGTTTTCAAAATAGTGTCCATTCACATTAATACATCGCTGCATCCGATGGAACCACTGAGAAAAGCACTTTGCCCACTCGTCCTTAGGGGTCTCCTAAACGGCCTTTTGATACGCAGTCACTGCTTCCTCGGCGTCTATAAAACTTTTTCCTTTAAGTTTTTGTTTTATTTTCGGGAATAAATAAAAATCGCAAGGTGCGAGGTCGGGGCTATATGGCGGATGACCCAGTAATTCCACGTCTGACGTCGCTAAATAGTCGGTCGTTCGCTTGGCAGTGTGTGACGAGGCGTCGTCGTGGTGAAGGAGGATCCTGCTGCGAGGTCCTTTCTTTCGCACTTTTTCCAGGACAAGTGGCAAAAAATTGTTAGTGTACCACTCTGCAGTGACTGTTTTTTGATTCTCTAAAGCAATTGATGCGTAATGACCTGTCCTTCCAAAAAACGAGGCCACCATCTTTTTGCCCACGCTTCGACCTCTCTTCACTTTAGTAGGCAACTCCTCGGAAGTAAACACCCACTGAGCAGACTGTCTTTTGGTTTCGGGATCATAACAGTAAATCCAGCTTTCGTCACCCGTCAGTATGTCAAACACAGCATTTGAGTCACCTCCATTAAATTTTTGAAGCATTTTTCGGTACCAATCAACACGATGGAGTTTTTGAGCCTCGGTCAAATTATGAGGTATCCACCGGGCACGAAGCTTCCTGCCCCCTAAATATTCATGAAGGATTTTGTGCACTTGACTCATACCGATGCCTAAGCTTGTTCGAATCTGCTGATAGGTGACTATTTTATCAGTATCTATCATACGTCGCACAACACTGATGTTATCTTCAGACGTCGCCGTAGAAGGCCGTCCCTTACGCGGATCATCCGTGAGATTTGTGCGACCACGTTTAAACTCATTAAACCAGTTGTAAACAGTGGCACGAGATGGGGCTTCATTGTTAAAGGCCAATCGAAATCTATCATAACTTTTTTGTTGACTAAAATGACATCGAAAGTCATAAAAAACCATTGCACGAAAATTTTCTCGCGTCAATTCCATGATAACGTGACACAGACAATTTTCAATTTGCCGCCAAATCATAAAATAAATGACTAATGAATAAAATACATACTCAGTAATATAGGCAAAGAGTTCCATTTTCGAAATTTAAACTTATTTTTTTATTATATTGTTTACAAGTGGCCAGTTCTAAAAACTTTCATTGTCGCCCTCGTATTTACAATACAAAGAGCTGGCGACGTGCGGGCGCAAGGACCCAAACTAAAATTCACCTTAATTACTAAAACTGTGGCAAACTTTTGTTCTTATATTAATTGCAGGTTTGCTAAATGTCATTCGAATGGTGGCGTGGTGTTCGGGTCAGGATCAAGCCATACTCCATAACGAGGACCCAGTCCGGGTTCGTGTAATTAAGACAGTGGCCGGCCTTACTGCCAGAAGTGCCATTCTCAACAGTTCACGAAGTTTTATGAAAAGATAACGAAGAAAAGCATAAGTATCATTGCGACTTGTTTCTTTTCCAAAAGTACCATGTTTAGGCTCTCACACTAGCATAGCGCTTATTTAAACCGTTTTCCCCTTTTCCCGGGGTCAAAATCGGGTTGATCCATGCCGGTTCGGGGTACAAGCCATCCATCAGCGTGCGCGGTGACAAACGACGACGCATTTGTCGACGCACCTGCCCGGGACTCAAAGGGTTACACTATTTTTATTTTTAATGCACTAACCCGTGCTAAGGAACAAATTTAAAAACCTATTTAGAGGCTAAAAATTTCACCCATGCCGGGATTCGAACCCGCAACCTCTGGCTATCCGTACCAGCGCTCTACCAATTGAGCCAATGGGCGACTCACGGCATCAGTGAAATTTCGAACCTCTTTACAATATTCTCTGTATTACGTACAGGCAGCGACATCTGACTTAAGCAAATTGCATTACTTACAGCCCCGACTACCTACTTTGCAGTTAGGTTTAACATCGGAACGATATCACTGTACCCACATGATCATAAAAATGATGATAAAAATAGTGTAATCATGTGGGTACAGTGATATCGTTCCGATGTTAAACCTAACTGCAAAGTAGGTAGTCGGGGCTGTAAGTAATGCAATTTGCTTAAGTCAGATGTCGCTGCCTGTACGTAATACAGAGAATATTGTAAAGAGGTTCGAAATTTCACTGATGCCGTGAGTCGCCCATTGGCTCAATTGGTAGAGCGCTGGTACGGATAGCCAGAGGTTGCGGGTTCGAATCCCGGCATGGGTGAAATTTTTAGCCTCTAAATAGGTTTTTAAACTCAAAGGGTTACCAGGCATAAAAATTGGATTTTAGAATAAATACCGATTTTTTAAAATATTTCCCAACTTTACGGATGTTTTATAAAATTTTAGCACAAATTCAAATCTTAGCATATTTCCGGACTTGCAATATAATGTTGTGTGTTCCACGTGAACTCGAGATCGGAGACAGCGAAAATTGTTGTGTGAATCTCGTTCAGGTGTTTTTTTTTGTTTTTTTTTAGTTACGCGTTAAATGCATTTACGCACTTCACCGCTGTGCTGTCGGGGGACAACAGAACGGCTTCGTGTGGGACTCCCAGCCACACGCCACACAGAGCTGGGCTGACTCCGGGCTACCCACTAAGCCCCTGCTCCTCTCCTCTACCGGGTCACGGGATGGGCCAGATGCTAGCTCACCACGACCTAGCAAGAGGGCGCCCCGAAGGGCTCGACTGGTGGGGGAGCTAGGTTGGCTCCCCAGCGGCGCCCCCCGCTCTATCGCCCATACGACGGGGCAGGGAGACGCCCGTCTCCTCAGGGGGGCCATATTGGCCTCCATACTCGCCGCTCTCCCCCGTCCCATTGCCTATACAATGGGACTAGAGGAGAGCGTCGCTGCGTGGCCCGTCGCGTCGCTCACCAGCACTTCTCTGAGAGCAGAGAAGGTGGAGAGCGAGCGCGCGGGCCTTCTCTGTGCTAGAAGGCGCCCTTGGAACACGCAAGGACGCCTTTCGGCCCGCCGTGATGGAGGCGGTTGGTCCCCCGACCCTCCGCCGACGGCCACTCTGCTCCGACTGGTACGAGGTCCGCCGGGTATGCGACGGCCCTCCCCCAATCGTTCCTTCAATTGGTTGGTCGCCTGGGTCCCGCTCCACAGAGTGAAACAGGGCCCACGCAACCCCTCCTGCCAGATTATTGCTGTTACTGACTAACGCTCAGGGTGCACAGACCCCGCCACTTGCCCTTCCATCTGGTTCATAGAATCAGCAAAACTAAACTCATGCAATTCAGACCGTATCAAAAACGTCCTCTTGAAGTAAATTACGAATTTTGCAAACAGCCGATTGAATTAGTTGATTCCTACTGCCTCCTAGGAATCGAAATAGACAGCAACATACACTGGAAACATCATGTAAAGAAAATTGCCAGTAAACTTTCGAGTTTTATATATGCTTTGTCTGAACTAAAAAGAACTACAAACACTAAAAGTGCCATGTGTGCCTACTTTGCATATGCTCAGTCGTGGCTGTCGTTTGGTGTCCTTCTTTGGGGTAACAGCACAGATGTAAAGCAATTATTTATTTTACAAAAGAAATGTATCCGAATAATCGCTAATATCGACGTAATGACGAGCTGCAGACCATATTTCAGTACATTAAATATTCCTACACTAAGTTCACTATATATTTCTGAAGCTTGCATGTTTGTAAAAAATAACCCGAAACTCTTCCCTAAATATTCGCGACCGGAAAATTTAAGGCCACGTGACAGATTAAAAACCTGCTCAGCGAAACTACACCTAGTCTGCTCCGGTCCCCAATCTATGGCTGCCAAAATATTCAATTGTATTCCTGAATCAATCCAATCAATAGAAAAAACAAATGTCTTTAAAAATACCCTGAACAAATATCTAATTAAGAACAGTTTCTATACAATACAAGAGTTTTTTGAAAACCATGCAAAAAATTAAATAGCTTTCGCTTTCGTTTTTCTTTTCTTTTCTTTTATATCTACTGTGCGTTTTTTTTTGGTATTAGATTTAGAAAATATTTTAAGTTCTTGTTTTGTTTTATTTAAAGTTTGTAGTTTAATAATAAATAAGCATGTATAAATAATTGATAATAAGTTACTTAAGTTAGCAGCGCCCTAACAGGGTTCTTGTTTGAAACAATTTTTTTTAAGTGATCTCATGTACATACAACAAGAATGCTAATAAACGTCTTATCTTATCTTATCAGAGGGAACAGAAGCGGAGGGGTACATGTGAAGGTTATCTGGCGCAGCATTCCAGGTGTTCATTTATTAGGTTAGTAAATTTTGGGGTGTAGGGGCACTGACAAGTATTTAGTTCGCATGTGGTGTTGAATGGGGAATATGTTGTTGAAATAACTATTTAAACCATTTTCCAAGCCATCCGTTAGCGTGCGCGGTGACAAACGACGACGCATTTGTCGACGCACCTGCCCCGGCCTCAAAGGGTTACCAGGCAAAAGAGAAGGATTTTAGAACAAATTCCGGTTTCTTAACCTTTAGCTACTGAGGTGGATTTAATTTCACGTAAACACTGACGTGGGGGCCTCAGAGTCCCGTGTATATATATGCTTATATTTAAAAATCTTTAGGTTTTTTAGGGTTTAGTGTTTAATAATTAGCTTTAGTGGATATATTTAAATAAAATAAAATGATTTTTGTATAATGTATTTGTTTATAATTAACTATTATTTCAAACTTTAGAAAACGCTTAGCATTTTTTGACAAAAATCACAAGAGGTCTTATATCACAAAGTATCAATAAAAAATATTAAAAAAATAAACAAATTAACTTATAATCTTAATTTTAAATAGTCTTTCTAGTAAATGGCACATAAGAAATTATAAAACTATAATAGGAACAAAAAATAACAGTCTTCAAATTATTGTGAATTACACACAGTCTGGGCAAACTTGCTTTGCACATTGAAGGCATACATGTTTTTTGCATGCATAACATGTGTGTGTAGATTTTCTTTGAAGCTTCGAAGGATATGTGTGGCACCTTCTTCTTTTTTTAGATTATCCTTTCCCAGCACATGTGCCAAACTCAAACGTAGCTCACGTGGTCTGTTCTTCCGGAACATTGTCAATCTGTTCTTCGGGTTCCGACGCACTGTGCATATCTGATTCATGCTCGTGAAGCTCCGGTATAAAGGTGTTATCAATATCTTCGGCCTCCGAACCGCTAGAGTTTTCACAATCTATCCACAACATCACGGCTGTCTCAAAATCGGTGTTCACTGACACTACGGTCCTTCTATTTTTCTTAGGCCCTTCGTCTCACATGTGTGTATATTGGCTTATGTGATTGCGTCGATGGCTATATTTTCGGGAAGATGGAATGAGGAGGCCTTGTTCTGTGATTTGTTACGGACTGACATTTAAAGATGGTTTGGGTGAGGAAATGTTTAATGTTGAAAATCAAACAATCGTCGACAGCAAAAAAACAAAGGATTAGTAATTATGTCACGGCTAAAGTAACGTGCCCATTTCAAGTGTAAGTAAATCTGCATCTTTAACCCAAAATGAACAAAATGAATAGTTGTTCCATAGAGTCATATTAGTCCAGTAATGGTCGTTTCATTCACACTATCGGTAGTCTAGTAACCAATCGCATTGCAATGGTATAATTCGTGTTAGTTAACTCTGCGCCTCGCGCGATTGGATCTTCTTCACGAGATATGATTATTTAATTTGTGCTCGTTATACCCCTGAAATGACATTGTACTGTTATTGCTTTATGGACTACCAAATTGAGGTAAATAATAACTGTGGTCGTACTTATACCATTCTATTAAAAAACTATGTAAGCAGTTACTTTGGTTATTTCCGCCAAAAATCCCACAAGCACCATGCGGTTAGTTAATGCACCGTCCTCCCTCCCACTTTTTCAAGCAGAAGCAAGGCACGAAGACATCACCACCGACACCAATACGTGAGTGAGAAAATACGCGACGCGTTTCGCTTCTAACACGAGGCATCCTCAGGCTCACAAGTGCATGTAACTTTCACATTTTAATGCTATTATGGATTTCCGCAAAGTAACGCCTGATTCCATACAAACTAAATAAGTATTAGACTCTAGGGCGTGGTTAGGGAGACGGGAATCCCTGGATGCGGACGGCACAAGACCGTGAAGCTTGGAAAACCATAAGGGAGGCCTATGTCCTGCATTGGGCGTCAAATGGCTGATGATGATGATATAACATCAGTGAATGAACCGGGTTTTCCAGCATCAAAGATTTATTTCACTTGGCAAAGAGAAAGAGAAATATGCAGAAGAAAAAAAACTCAAAATGTGTCTTTACAATATTAACATATGTACTATCGTTTCTTGTACGTTTCTCATAATCTCTCTTCAGGGCAAATGGCAAAGGCTTTCTCGGTGAGAAAGAGTATGGGCTTAATTATCATGCATGCCCACCGCGGATTAACGAGGCAATTGCATTGGCGTAGTATGCAACATATGATTTTTTTTTTGCTGTTTTGAAGTCGTCTCCAAAGAGGTTTGTATTGAGAAATTGTATTGAATTAGTGTTTTGTTATTCGCTATGTATTATATATATATATATATATATATATATAGGTGGGGTTCGATGACCTTGACTGGCTGGAATAAATTGATATTCTCGTATCAACAATTTCAACTTTTCGGGGCGTCAGTTTTAAGTTTCTACTCGCATATAGTAGTTCATCATCAACCCGTTACGTCCCCACTAAGGGACACGGGTCTCTTCCTGAGGAGGGTATAGGCGATACTCCATCAATGGGGCCTAGTCCGGATTGGTGGAGTCTTGCAAGACTAGTGACTGGTCATAGTTGGAATATTTTCGGGGCTTAATCGCGTAGTAATTTATTGCTATTTTACCTCGACGTTTCGACGACGTTACAGTCATCGTGGTCACGAAAATAATTCGAAAATATTCTGTGTTCAAGTCGCGAAAGTTTAAAATATGTTAGTGACTGGTCTTACCGTCAGAAGTTTTCGAGCCGCTCTGAGGCCTCTAACTTGGCTTAAAAACTGCCATCTATCGACGGCAGCCAGCACCAACTGATTAACGTGCCTTGCGAAACACGAAACCGCTCGGGAAGGTGCCACTAGCGTTAGTTATAGACGATCGCGCCCTATGTTATTTAACTTTCGTAATCGTTTAAGATCACTCAGGCAGCCGGGGCTACGAGCGATTTTATTGCGTATTTTTATTTATTTAAAAGAGATGTAGCAGCATTTGATAAGTCGGTATAAGCCGACTTATCAACTTCTTTCCGCCGATATATTTTCAGACGGAACCCACAAAGCCACAAACTGTCTGGCAATCGCTCATATTTGATCCTTTCAGGTGCATAGAAATTCCTGAGCATTTCAATGGGATGTTGGAGTTCAAAGAGCCGTACGTTTGCTAACGATTTATCATCTTTTATGACCATATTTTGCCGCTCTCTCTTTAACAAAGAAGGCAGTTCCTTGCTTTCTAGAAAAAAACTTAGCTATATTGTTGATAAAACTACAGAATTCAATTTAATGCCACTACGGTTTTATTACAATACCGCTTAAACAAAGCAACGGGCTTAAAGTATATCAAAATGAAAGGTTTGGGACAGAAACTTTTTTACAAAGCCCCTTACTCCACTCTGGGCCTTTTATTGAAACAATATGCAAAGTTATAATAAATGTTGGAATTAAACGGCATCCCTCGTGACGCCGCCGGTTGATAAGGCCCAGTTTGGAGGGGGTTCTGTAGAAATTTTGGGTGTCTGATTTTGCGAAAAGAGTTTTCCATAATAGGTCGTGATCACATTTGTAACACCTCTATATCACGAATAATACTTCTCATTGACGGTGTAGGAACACTTGATGAGGAGTGTGGAAATTTCGTTGAATTTCAGGCATATTTCGAAATGTAGAATTTTTGAAAAAAAAATTCTTTATCGGAAAGTCGTAGTATGTACATTTGTGAAGATATAGTAATAATACCATACGCTGACGGTGTAGGAAAACATCCAAAGGAAATGTTGAGTATTCACACATTTTAGCGATTGGAATTGCCAATCCGCGGTGGGCATGCGTGGAAATTGAGCCCATACCTTATCTCTGAGAGAAGGCCTAGAAAAGGGCGTACATATGCTTCAAAACTGTGTAAAAAAAGATCAATGCCGTTCGTACTACCACCTCTTTGGTAGTACCGAAGTACCTACTGGTTGAACTAACTTCCTCAGCACAATAGATTTCTATTGATATTTTCAGTCAGGTTAGATCAGGACTGCGAAGGTTAGGAAACAATTTTTAATTTACCCATTTACGAGTATGTATCATCAATTCATTATGGTATACCTCAGCTCAGAGGTATACTATGATGATACAACCGACATAGCTCAGAGAATCAGCAAGCTGAAGTGGCAGTGGGCTGGCCATATCTCGCGAAGAACCGACAACCGTTGGAGTCAACGCGTTCTTGAGTGGAGACCGCGACTCGGCAAACGTAGTGTAGGACGCCTTCCGACTAGGTGGGATGTCGATCTGCGAAAAACTGCAGGAAGATGCTGGATGCGGCAAGCTGAAGACAGGGCGCTATGGTGCTCATTAGGGGAGGGCTATATCCGGCAGTGGACTAATATAGCCTGAAGAAGAAGAAGAAGATACCCCAGCGCTTGAAATTGCCAATCCTTGTCGGGAACGCATGGTAATGAAACCTATACTATCTCTCTCTTTCTAAGTTAAGGCGTATGCCGCACATTGGGGACCTATTTTTTATTTATGTAGCCTATAAAGGTCCCACTGCAGGACAGGGCTAGAGAACGGGCTTAATTACCGCGCGTACCCAGCGCGGGTTGGTAATTTCAAGCGCTGAGGTATTTGAACACTTCAGACTCTCAGGTTTCCTCGTGATGTTTTCCTTCACAGTTAGTGAGTGGATTTGCTACTAAACTTCACAAATGTGTATCACGGAGAAAACAAAGTCATTGGTACATGTCGGCAGTAGAAATCCAACCTGGTCCCCCGCTTCAGAGTACATTGTTCTATCCACTGGGCTACCGCATCATAATAGGCTATTTAAAGAACTATATCATGTGTCCATAGTCAAACCCCCAACGTTGTATTTCCGCACTAGTAAATCATTCCTACAAAAGGTATGCGTGCTATATAAACTATAACTATATTTTATTGCGAACCCTTAGAACTATGATAAAGGGTATCACATAAAAAACTAGTCTCTATCTTTTTTGGATGAATTATTCTCGTTTTAGACACTTAATTTTGTTGGTCAGAGAACAATAAATCGATATCCTTTCTACAGACAAATTGTTATTGTATTTACAATTATGTAGCACATTTTTTTGCCGATATTGTTAGCTTAGCAGTAGTTAAACTTAGCATAATCTCACGCGTGTATCCCACAGGGGTAGGCAGAGATCCGGGACTGCTACTTGCCACTTATGACAGATCATCTTGGCTTTATCAACGTTCATTAATCGTTGCAGCACGCTCGCAGGTTTCGGGTACTTTCTCTCTCTTTTTTTACCAGCCTGATATGCACCACATTTGAAAAGACTAAGTTTGGTGGTTTTTTGTCAATTTTTGCTCCAGAATGATCAAGATTTTGAAATGGACACCTAGTTTGAATTTTCATTTCATTACATAATTTCATTTCACTTCTTTTCACTTCACTCCGCTTCGCTTCACTTCACTTCAGTTCACTTAACACGTTAAACTTTGCCCTTTGCTAGTACATCCCCTTATCATCATCAACCCATAACGTCCCCACCGAGAGGCACGGGTCTCTCCCCTGGGGAAGGTATAGGCCATACTCCACTACGATGGCCAAGTCAGGATTGGTGGAGGCTTGCAAGATTAGTGGCTGGTCTTACTGTCAGAAGTTTTCAAGCCGCCCTAAGGCCTCTGACTTGTCTTAACGACTGTCATCTATGGACGGCATCAACTAATTATCGTGCTTTGCGAACATCCCCTATTTCGCAAATTTTTTAATTAAGTTGTAAATAGTATTGTGTATTAATATTGCTTTAAGCAGTGATAGCGCAGCGGCCAGCCTCACTTTCGGGAGGTCGTGGGACCTTTATATTAGTCCTTTGGCGAACTGTCGCAGAACGTCAGTTCAGCGAGCCGGTGTCCACCACCTCTTACGCTCCGTTTGCTATTTCCTCCGGTTTCTCAACACATTTTTTTTTAATATTTGATTTCAACCCTTTGTTAGTCCCCACTGTTGGGGCACGCGTCTCTTCGTGCATCGTAGGAAAGTTAGGCTATATTTGACCACGGGGGCCAGTCCGGGTTGGTAAAGGATTGTAAGACAGTGGCGGGTGTTATTGTCAGTAGTTATTAAGCCGCCCATAAGGCTTCTGACATGGCTTAACGACTGCCATAACATGACAGCTGGGACCAACACCGTGACCGTGCCTTGCGGAGTATGGGAGCGCTCGGAAAAATGCCAGTAGCGGTAGTCACGGCACCGTTATCCATCCTGCAGTCAGCCGCACCTGTTATTTTTAACTCAAGTGATTGATTTCAATCACTCGGTTCGACTAGGCCGCGAGCGATTTATACAGTACATTAACAGATTGTTGGTGGCCGAGGAAGAGAGGGTTATGACGAGGAGGGATCCTGAGTGACCTCGTTCGCTTCATCAACAATCAAAATTTACAAAACCACAGTTAAGCTAACTGTTAATTTTAAGTGCGCCTATAATTTAAGGGTAGTTCATTAATAAGACCTGATATTTCCGCACAAAGCCTCATGACATTAGGGTTTCCTGACGATGTTTTCCTTCGCAGTTAGCGAGTGGTATTTCTACTATGACTTTACCAAAGTACATATCTTAGAAAACAAAATTATTGGTACTTGTCGGGATTCGAACCCCCGACGTAGTCGACTATTGAGAGGCAGGCGTTTTATTCATCCTACCACCGCTCGTATATTAAAGTTATGTAATATCTGTGTAATTTCCATTTATTTACAATAACCTCTTATCTATCTGTTCTACATTATCTACATGAGATCCTAGTCTATAGCACTCTGCGTGCGTGCGGATCCAACAAATTGCTCTTTGAATTGAGAACGGCGACGTGCTGAGGTATTTTACTTCAGTTGTCGCAACATTCTAACCGAAAGCTTTTACAAATTACTTCAGCCAGATGTCGCTGCCTGTACGCAATACAGAGAATATTGTAAAGAGGTTCGAAATTTCACTGATGCCGGTGAGTCACCCATTAGCTCAGTTGGAAAGAGCGCTGGCACGGATAGCCAGAGGTCGCGGGTTCGGATCCCGGCATAGGTGGATTTTTAAGCCTCTAAATAGGTTTTTAAAATTGTCCTTAGCACGGGTTAGTGCATTAAAAATAATATAATCCTGTGGAAATGTCAGATTTCAAAAACGAACACTGACCGTGATACCACGGAGGTCAGTGAATGTAGGGTAGGAAAAATGATTTAGGTAATATACTTATTAAAATAAAGCATTTAATGTCTACAATACCCATTTCATTGGATGTCTAGTTTGATTCCGCCTGCTGAAGCTTTAAAGCAATGTTTCAATCTAAGGAAATTACTAATAAAGCATTCTATATTTGCGAAAGCGACACGAGTGCCTATTTCAAGATCCCGATGGAAACAGAACAGCAACTTTCAAACAAGCAATTCCACAGAGCGCTTTATTAATGAAATAAATAACCTGATCAATAGTCCTGATCCCAATTTTTTTTCTCAAATTTATCACGTTCGTCGTAGAAAGCTTCAAAAACTATGAACGGGTGTCGTTCGTGTTGGCCGCAGCACTAAAGTTTTTCCAAATTTTGTAAGAAAATTAATTAACTAACGTTTTGGCACTTAAAGTCATGGGTAATTGATGACAGTCATGGTATCGTACTATGGTAATAAGTGTATTCGGTTTAAGATGATTTGAGAAAAGATGGTGAAGTGGAGTTTTTTTTTTTACTATCTTTTTCTAATTGTAGTGACAATTTGGCCCAAAGGCAGCGGCTTACATTTTATATTGTACATTAATGTTTAACAAACAGAAAGTAAATTATGTAATTATTTTTGTTTAATTTTAATTTTAAGAACTGATGAAGGGAAAGTTACCACTTGCCATGAAGCGAAAACTCGTCGACATGTGCATCCTGCCTATCCTTACTTACGGTGCACAAACCTGGTCTTTGACCGAATATCAGAAGTCGAGACTTAAGATTTGCCAGCGGGCAATGGAGCGCAGTATACTAGGTGTTAAAGAATTGACAGGATTCGTAATACAATGCTGCGCTCCAGAACCAAAATTGTCGATGTTGGAGCTGCAACCGCTAAGCTGAAGTGGAACTGGGCGGGTCATTTAAGCCGTATGGGCCCAGAGAGGTGGGCAAAAATCGTCACTGACTGGGTTCCGCGCGACGGATATCGCAAACGTGGCCGACCCAAGCGGAGATGGCGAGACGACCTTACAACCTTTCTGCCGGACTGGCAGGAAGTGGCCATGAACAGGGAGCAATGGAAGACAAAAGGGGAGGCCTTTGCCCAGCAGTGGGACACAGTCGAGGCTACATAAAAAAAATAATTTTAGTTAAAAAAATATTATGTTGAGCATTTTATGCTTGACTTTGACATCATCTTACACATTACTCTTGTTGACAGTTGTCACGTCGGGCACGCAGTCTCGATCGCACAATGTAACTTAGACTTTTTCTTTTATTCCATTGTTTTATTGATTTGAACAAGGAGTGAAACCCTGCTCGTTGTCAGATTGAAAACACCCAAATTGTCGAGTAGGAACGTTTTAGTCATTACTTTCCTGCGTCCTACCGAGGGTGTCGTTATAATTTATTGTCCGGCACGGTTTTGCCGACGGACAAATGAATGTAAGGATTACGAAGGAAATTTAAATGAATATGTTCTTCTTCGTAACAACAAGCGACTGTTGCCCTTTTCAGTTTGCACAAGTACTAGAGTCAACTATACTTTGTATGTAGCAAATAAAAATAACATGTTGATATAGAAGAGGAGCTAGGCTTTTATAAACAATACTATTGTATTTGAGAAAAAGAAAGAAAAATAGTAAGAATTATTGAGAAGCATGTGTGATGTTAAAATAGTATTTATATAATAATTTATGACAATATAATACAATATAATTAGAATTACAATGTCATAGGCTTAATTTACAAAGACCTCCTATAATTTACAATGTTGCGTGCCCTTCAGAGTCCACAAAGATCCATATTTTTAGTTATGACATCTGTATATACTTATTTAATGCAATAAATTATTGAGTATTAAAACACTTAAAGTATATGAAAAAAGAAACAACAAAGAAAGTAACAAAGTAAACATCATACCAGAAGTAATGATTTAAAAACCTATTTAGAGGCTAAAATTTTCACCCATGCCGGGATTCGAACCCGCAACCTCTGGCTATCCGTGACAGCGCTCTACCAATTGAGCAAATGGGCGACTCACCGGCATCAGTGAAATTTCGAACCTCTTTACACTATTCTCTGTATACATGCAGCGATATCTGGCTTAAGCAAATTGCATCACTCACTGCCCCGACTACCTACTTTGCAGTTAGGCTTTACATCGGAACGATATCACTGTACCCACATGATTATACTATTTTTGGCACGGGTTAGTGCATTAAAAATAAAAATAGTATAAGAAGTTATTAAGTTTACTTAAATTTTTTTTTACACAGAATCTACTATGATGGCTAATGCTTGACTGATTTACCTAACATAGGCATCCTTTTCCATTCAAATTTAGTACTTCTGACTGCGGAACCCTAAATAACAAACAGACCCCTAA
This sequence comes from Yponomeuta sedellus, assembly GCA_934045075.1. NCBI lineage: Eukaryota > Metazoa > Arthropoda > Insecta > Lepidoptera > Yponomeutidae > Yponomeuta > Yponomeuta sedellus. The sequence continues at coordinate 20,154,917 of OW203730.1, forward strand.
CAAACATGTGTTTGTTATATAATTCAAAACACAATAATGGCAAATATCAAGCAAGACATGCGGCCGCCCCCTAATATAAATTCCCGATAATACGAGAAAAAGGTCCTAAATTGAATATGAAAAACGAAATTATACGAAGATATCCCAAGGGATACTGGAAGGCTTACAAAATATTTATATCAAAAGTAGATGGGTAAACATCGACGGGCCTGTATTCGAAAATTTATTTCGAGATCAACCCTTGAATGTCTCCATTGCTGGGGCACGGGTCTCTTCCTGCATCGCTGGAAGATTAGGCCAAACTCCACCACTCTCCAAGTCCGGGTTGGTAAAGGATTGTAAGACAGTTGCGGGCCTTACTATCAGAAGTTATCAAGCCGCCAATAAGGCATCTGACATGACCTAACGGCTGCCATTACATGACAGCCAGCACCAACGGCTTAACGTGCCTTGGGAAGCACAGAAACGCTCTGAAAAACGCCACTAGCGGTACTCACGGGATGGTCACCCATCCCATCCGACCGCGTCTGTTGCTTCTCAAGTGATGCTATTTAAAATAGATTCACCAAATCTTACCTTAACAGGTGTACTCACATTCATCCGTCCTTTACACATCTAACTTTTGCCGATATTAGAATCGACATCAGAATTTATGTCACGTTTGTTGACTTAATTCAGTAATGTATAACTTTACTACTATTTTTGCTTTCAAAGCGCGAAAACCTGCCAAGTTGCTTTAGTTGCTAAGTTCTAACAAGTATTCTTTTAAAATAAGCGATGAAAGTTGTGCGTTCCTTGCAAATGCATGTGAAATAATGTTTTACTTAATGTCGCTCTTCCTTTTGGCATCATTCACGCTCACACATTATAACATATTTAATAATACAGAGAGTGTTGTACAGAGGTTCGAAATTTTGCTGATGCCGGTGAGTCGCCCATTAGCTCAGTTGGGAGCAGTGTTGCCAATTTGGCATATTTTATGTTTTTTAATTTAGCATATTTAATAGAAAGTTTGCATATTTTTGGCATATTTTCGACATCGATATAGCACATTTTGTAGATACTGAGTTGGCAACACTGGTTGGCAGAGCGCTGGCACGGTTAGCCAGAGGTTTCGGGTCCGAGTTTCGGCATGGGTGGAATTTTTGGCCTCTAATTAGGTTTTAGAAATTGTCCTTAGCACGGGTTAGTGCATTAAAAAAATAATATATTTAATAATTAATAAATTTATAATAAAGTTTATAATTTGGGGCGGAACCCTAAATTCGATATCAATCCTTGTATGTCCTCATGCAAGAAGGTTAGGCGACACTCCACCATGGGGTCATGTCCAGGTTGGTAGAGGTTTGTAAGACAGTGGCAAACCTTACTGTCAGAAGTTATTAAGCTGCCCATAAGGACTCTGACATGGCTTATCGATGGCCATTACATGACAGCTAGCACCAACAGCTTAACGCGCCTTGCGAAGCACGGTAGCGCTCATAAGAAATGCCACTGTGCTAGTCACGGGAAGTCTAAATTAGAAAAAAAATATATTTACACCCACAACAATTTTAAACGACCAATGCAAAGATTTCCCACACTATTATGCAGGCGAAAAATAAGTGCGTCCGTCTTTAATTTAATTAAAAGATGGTTTTTTCTATGATTTTCTCGATTTAAGGTTAGCGTGATTAAGACGTCTATGTCAGATTTTAGATTTCTCGTTCTGATCGTCTCTGAGCTATGGAGCGGACAGACATACAGACAGACAGAGGGACGAGGCAAAGCTATATGAGTCCCTTGTTGACCACGGGACCCTTAAAAAGTAAGTGTGTGAAGATTCTCAGTGCAAAACAGCCTTAATTTGATATTATTCACATTGATTGAGTGGTAGGTACTGTAGCGCAGTAGTTATTGGAATACTAGATTAGCAATAATACTTTCTTTTTATTATCTTTTTATCACCAAAACCTTGCCTAGCTGCGAGTCTCAATACGACTGACACCTACATAGACAAAACGAAACGATATTCTTCAAATATATCAAACTCTGCCTATACGGCTACGCCAGCCAGCTACTATAAAGAAGTATCGTTACAGTAGTAGTAGTACAAGTATAATCATCATCATCACCAGCCCCACCTCTGCCCACTGCTGGGTATATGCCTTCTTCCCTTCACGCCACCCTCCGCCATCTCTCGCCATTCGGTAGGTACTACACTCTGCACACATCTATTGGCCCACCTTAGAGTTCAGGTTCCGATGGCCCCTACCTAAATATGATTGCTAGATTGAACAAAAACTATTGATGCAGTTTTAAACCTGATACATTTTTAAAAACCTATTTAGAGGCTAAAAATTTCACCCATGCCGGGATTCGAACCCGCAACCTCTGGCTATCCGTACCAGCGCTCTACCAATTGATACATTTTACATAAGCCTGGTTCAAAACTGCATAAAAACTTTTTGCTCTAATTTTTAGCTAGGACTAAACGAAACTGAAATGCGAGGTGGGCCAATAGATGTGAACAGAAGTGTATATTACCGGTAATATAACGAACCGGAAGCTCTCGTATTTTCTTAATCCGAAGGGGAATGAATGTCTAATAAGGTTTTACCCTCTCTTTCTCTCTCTCTCGTATTTCCTGAAGCGTTTCACTAAAGTTTTGCTCTCTTTCTTGTATTTTCGGAATCGTTTTACTAAAGTTTTACTCTCTTTCTTGCATTTTCGGTAGCGTTTTACCCGTTTTCTCGTATTTTCGGAATCGTTTTACTAAAGTTTTACTCCTTTTGGTATTTTCGAAAGCGATTTAGTAGTTTTACTCCATATCTCGTGTTTCCGGAATTGTTTGACTAAAGTTTTACCCTTTTTCTCGTGTTTTCTTAAGTGTTTTACTATAGTTTTATTCTCTCGTATTTCCCGAGTTGATTCGGAGTTGCCTTCTCTCAAAGAGAGAATACGTTTGAGTAGAGTAGAGAAATGGAGTGATATGAAATATAGTGAAGAATGTGAGTGCAAGGGCTGGTAAGGGACGTCCCAGACGGACATAGGTACATCGACCAAATAGGGGATGTATTAGCAAAGGGAAAGATAAAAAGTACCCGACACCGGCGTGCGTGCATGCTACGACTTATAAACTTTGATAAATCGAAGGTGATCTGTCAGGAGCGTGGCAAGTGGCAGTCCTCTGCCTACCCCTCTGCGATACAGGCGTGATGTTATGTATGTAGAGTAGAGAAAGTGTTCCCACCGTGGGTTGGCAATTTTAAGCGCTGAGGCATTTATCATATTTTACCCGTCTCGCGCTTGGCCGGTGTTTTTTTACACGTCGTACGTAGTCACAGGGACTATTAAGTTCCCATGGAGTAACAAGTTTTCCCGCAGCTAATTCCAGTGCATGTTTCCCGGCAAGCCGGCACGCAATATGAATATTTCACCCGCGTGCCATGCGTAATTATAAAACGACAATTAGCAACATTTCTATGGAAGTTAGCAGCTTAATAATTCATACGCAAGTTGCGTGGTATCGATTGTGTTATTTCTTACTGCATGTTATGTTGTCTTAAGGATGGAATTTCTTAAGTGTATACGTCAATAATTATGCTTGGTTGGGGCTTGTAATCATGTGGAAATAGCTCATGATCCCAAAGTGCAGGCACAGATGTGCAGTTGTACATTTGAATTTATAAATTGTTTAGAAGTTATTAGAATTAGCAGTTAGAAGGATCGTTATTAGCATTAGACCACTAGGCGACTGGTAGCAGTTATATTATAATTTGTTTGCGCTTTAAAAATCAGCTAAACACGTTCACTATTGGACACAGTCTCCCTAATGCAGCAACTTTTGAAGGAATCTGTATTCAATAAGCTGGTCTAGCAGGTTAGATAGACCAGTTCATTGATTATGCCCTAAGCTGGGAATGGGCCTCCTTTCACGCCACACTAACCCGCTCTCGTCCATTTTTATCATATGGGGTATCGTTGAATAGGTCGTTTAAAAATATTGTGGGTGTAGGAAGTCCATTTTGCGATTTAGGAATCCTTTTACAAAATATTAAGCTTTAGTGTATCTTTTCGTTTGAGTAGAGCGTGAGGGGGTGGGGGTCCAGCTAAAGGGTTGATTGTAAAAAACTGAAAAAGCTTTGTAGAAATGCGTTGGTGCATGAATGCCATTGAAAATTACTTTAATAAATTATCGCAGCGCAAGTTATCGCAGCGCGAGGTGTTCTATAAGTAATGAAACTGAAGTAAAAACTCCTTGGCTATCCAAGGAGTTTTTACTTGAACTTGCCTTGGACTGGCAGGCACAGTCACTTATTTGACGATATGACAAACTATAAAAAGTTTTAATGCTCTTTTGATATACTATTTTTATTTTTAATGCACTAACCCGTGCTAAGGACAATTTTAAAAACCTATTTAGAGGCTAAAAATTCCACCGATGCCGGGATTCGAACCCGCGACCTCTGGCTATCCGTGCCAGCGCTCTATCCAACTGAGCTAATGGGCGACTCATCGGTGCTCTTTTGTTTTTTGATCACAGAAGGTTTTCCTTAATTGTGTTCTGTCGCGACGAGTAATTGTAATTGTTGAAAATTGTTTGAGAAATTTTACTACGGTACAACTAAATCAATACTCGCGAGATGCGCAAAGGGTTGGTGCTCCTTCTGGTTCTACTTTTTAGCGTTGGTGTACTGAGCTTAAGAGGGGAAGAACATGCACTAAGGATGACTCGCTCTCAGGGCGCTGCCCTGCAGTAACTAAAGAAATGATAAAAATTACAAAAAAATATTTTTGGCGGATCATCGTACAGTGTTACTGCTAATTTTATATTTGAAGATCTATAATACATGATAAGTACGGATTGAAAAATTTCTCAGCGCGTAAGGGCCCTAGAATGCTCTTGACCGAACAAACACGAACCAGGCTAAGAGAATTTCCCGAAACTGTTTGGCAACTGTTACAAAAAGATACAGACCTATTTTTGGCTCGATTTCAAGCTGTGGATCACTATTATACTAGAAACTATACTTCACTATTACAATACTAAATAAAAAAAAATCGATGGTTTGGGAGAGACCATCATCACCGGTGTTAGATATTCAAGGCCATTCCATCCGCCGGCAAGATCATGGGTTCTCTTTTTTGGGACCTCTAAATAGGTTTTTAAAATCATTTTGTCGTTTACCCTGATTACAAATCGAGATCGTTGGTTTAATTCTCACTGGAAGTCGCCATACTAAATTAGTCCAAATATGGCCTCAGTCTGGGTGTATTTCTAAGTTTGTAATGTACTTGCACGGTTACCATAGCACAGGGTATCCTAGTTTGGGACCAGGACAAGGAATTGTGTCATGTGGAAGTTATTTATTTACTAGTTGAATTATTTAAAAACCTATTTAGAGGCTAAAAATTTAACCCAAGCCGGGATTCGAACCCGCAACCTCTGGCTATCCGTGCCAGCGCTCTACCAATTGAGCCAATGGGCGACTCACCGGCATCAGTGAAATTTCGAACCTCTTTACACTATTCTCTGTATTACGTACAGGTGAAATTTCGAACCTCTTTACACTATTCTCTGTATTACGTACAGGCAGCGACATCTGACTTAAGCAAATTGCATTACTTACAGCCCCGACCACCTACTTTGCAGTTAGTTAGCACGGGTTAGTGCATTAAAAATAAAAATAGTATAGTTGAATTATTGTTAATAACAGTTAAGGTTTAGTGCAAATAAATTGTTTTTATGATCATAAGTTGTATCTGTATGTTAACGTTCACGTAAAAATATACCCAAAAGTTTATATGAGCAGCAAAATATTTGTAGGCATATTTTGCTCTCTATGTAAACTTAGGCACCTCTTCTTACCCTCTTTGTGATTTAATTTAAAAAAAAAACTGTAAAATAAATGTCTTATATATAAATTATGACGACGTACATGTTTGTGCTGGGTTTTAAAGAACATGACCACAAATAGTTTACTCCTTGTGTAAACTTTCACACCCCTTTTCGCCCTCTTAGGGGTTGAATTCAGAAAGACTGCTCATGCTTCATAATTTTTATTTCAATATGAACTAAGTTTCAAAATCATCCGTCCACAAAATATTTTACTCCCTGTGCAAATTTTTGCTACCTCTGGGTTGAACTTAAAATAACTTCTGAGAAATACGTGTTTCAATAATTTTTTTTAAGTTTATTTATATGGTAAATATTTGAATCCCTGCACGAAGTTTGGAACCTTTTTTAACCCTTTTAGGGGTTATATTTTGAAAAAGCCTGAAGTCCCTGTTCACTTATTTATTCAAGTGAAGTTTCGGATAAAAAACGTCGTTGTGTTACATTAATTCTCGATACAAACAAATTTTGTGTCTTTCTTTCTCTGAGGGAGTGGATTCCTTAGTTCCAAATTGATGAATTCCGAAGGTGGGTTGATAGATCAGCTAGACAGTAACGGTTGCCTTTATACACACAGGCTTACACAAACATACATACACACACGCGCGCATACACCCTCACACATACACACACACACACACACACACACACACACACACATATATAAAACATTCTAGTTAAACGCCACGGAATGTAAGATTTGAGGCAGTTACATTCTTTTAACATGTTTTTTGAAATGAGATATTAATTTCTAAAAACTATGCTCTCTAGTTGAACAGCCGAACTGTGTATAGAATTTTTAGATAGTGGTATTTGATGCGGGGCCGCTGAAAATCTCACCAATTTGCAATTCAAAACGACAGTTAACTAGTTCAAAATTTTAAGTAGTTTCCGCGCTCACATGTATTCCTTTCAGAATTTCAATGAGGTGAACAAAAGTTTGACATACTTACGTAATTAGGTTTTTCAGCGAGCACTACAAAAATAGTGCTTAGAAAGGAGTATTGAAAATATCTACCTTCTAGGGGGCGTGTTGCAACCTTGGGAACTCGGCTTAGAATGCCGCGCTCCTTATTATATCCTATATTATATCCTCCCGCTTGCTTCTAGGTACCTTTAGGTAAGTACTTCATACTTGTACCATTTTTATGCCGATGCAGCTGCAGACATCAAAGGCTACTATCGAAAGGGTCCACACGTAGTGTCCGTGGTCTCATTAAAATAGATGGTAAATGAAGCTCACATTTGAGCACCATTTAGCACAGCAAGCTTCTCGTTATGTAGTAAGACTTACTTCCTCATTAAATGTGGGACAAATTACCAAAATTTCAAACGAAAGACCGGTCAAGTGCATAGTGTGCTACACGTAGTGTATCCATATAAAATCCCCCATATCTACGTAGGGTTCTGTAGATATGGGGGATTTTATCCGCTTTCCAGAACTAGCAACTTCAACAACGTAATTTTCAATGGATTTTGTATAACAGCATCTTTGGGCAGGATTCCCCATTTCTTCAGATTATCCCAGGATCGAGCAACACTACGCGAAGACGGTTCAGCAATCTCCATACTCTCCAGTGCTCGTACCCTCCTCGTGGTAGTGACTTCGCCGGCTTGATAAAATCAGCTAAGTGAGATATTCATTTCAATTGGTATTAATAGAGCAATATTTAATATTTTTAATATAGTTTTTATAATTTCTTAAAAATGGGTCATATATACGCGTTATCTAGGTTAGCAGAGTCATTCAATCCAACTTTGTCAAAAAGAATTTTACATGAAAATGAAACTTTGTAACGTAATTACTTCATACTAAACGGTTTGGTTAATAAAGGTAGAGTCGCAGCAAACGGATTCCATTGTTGTTTAATTGCCGAAACTAAAGAGACAGTTTTCTTTCAATAACACGGTATAGTACAAGTAATACAGTAGTACCTATCCATGTCCATGCACCTACTAATAACATAGCTATTGTTACTAACATTTTAGTAACAATAGCTATTGTTACTAACACAAGGACTATTGTTACTATCATTTTGAGCCACAGATTATTTGTAAGAATGCAAAGATGCTGTTTAACCACGTACTTAATTGATGACAAAAATAAGAATCCTGTGCGTTAACGAGGGAATTGACCTTGGTGGTGCAGCAGTAGCGCATTTGCCTACTAAGCGAGAGGTTGCGGCTTCGAACCCTGGCTGGGGACAAAAAGTGCCGGTATGTAAATGTTGTTTAATAAAAAGAGCACGAGGTGAAAAATCTTTGCACTCAAGTACAACACGTAACTTTTCGTCCCACTTCAGCAAGGGAGTAAGTTATGGCCACAGATTAAAAAAAAACGTTTAACAGCTTTACTAATAAACTTGGTGTAAGTATTGTATAACTATGCTGTGTTTTGTCTCTTTTCTTCCAACTGAAAATTACATTTAAATGAGGTGAACAAAAGACTGTGTAACTGTACCAGGCTTATACGGTGTTTATTAGTAAGAGCTTTAGACGTAAAAAGAAAATGGCGCGCGCGACACATGTAAAAAAAGAAGATATACCAAGAAGGTTCCGAGTCTATGTCATTCATTAACAAATTAAAAAAGGTTGTATGATAAACTCAGCACCATGGAGGTAGGACTAGGACTAGGACTAGAACATCGGGTGCACTTAGAACACGATGTTCTAAATTCAATTTATTTTATGCTCTAGCGGATAAAAACAGCTCTTGCACTCAGATATCGAAGAGCTAATAATACTGTTTCCGAGATGGAAGATGAAAACGTTTTATTATTATAGTCGTACAAAAGCTCAATTTATAGTAATAATTATCTCATATTACATTAGATTACATTAAGGATGATACCTGATGCAACTCACGCTGACAAACTAACTACCTAGTCCACTTTTAACCGTGTCTGCCAAAGTCTGCTTCATTCAATTCTATTCATTTTTATTGCAATAAATCACAGTATAAAGATGTAATTAAAATAGACGTACAAGTGTAATTTTGTGCAAATTTATGATTTAGAATTAATACATTTATAAATATATAAATCATTCCTAATTAAATAATAATATTAGGTAAATTAAATATTTAACAAACAAATAATTTCTTAATCAAATAAATTAGACGTCATTAAATAATAAAATTATTATTATTATTAATATTACTAATTCATTAAATAATAAAAGAACACAATATAATTCTAACCATTTCACATATTAAAATCAATTACGATTACAAAACATATTACGATTTTCGTAATATTCATTCACAGCTGTTGATGATTTTTGTTTTTAATTTTTTAATTTTATTTTTTGTGGCTCTACTAGTCTTCTCAGAAAGAGCATATCAGCGCCACAGTAACCTATTGATACAATTATCAAAGCTAATGATTAATACTATTTTTATTTTTAATGCACTAACCCGTGCTAAGGACAAATTTAAAAACCTATTTAGAGGCTAAAAATTTCACCCATGCCGGGATTCGAACCCGCAACCTCTGGCTATCCGTGCCAGCGCTCTACCAATTGAGCCAATGGGCGACTCACCGGCATCAGTGAAATTTAGGTTTCTAATAATTAAGGTTGATTAACAGATTGTCAGTGTACTAAAAACCGCGGGTTAGTCTACAGGTGCTTTGAATTCAATTGACAAATTTTAAAGGGATATTGTAACCATGATTTACAAACACGTGACGCTAGTTTTCGAAAAAATGGGGCGTCAACAACAATGATCAATTTTTAACTATTCAAAATTACTTCATTTAAGCATTTTCAAACATGCAGGTCGAAAAGTTATAAGGCTGAGTTCACACCAATTTGACTCTTAGCCGCAGAAAATGAGCCAGCGTTAAGCAGTGTACTGTATTTCCATACATATTCAGATTTCCGATCACATCTAAACGACAATACGCGCACGCCACTACGCGTCGCGCGCAGTGGCGTGCTACGTATTTTCACGATTGGCTACGTATTTTCACGTTTACACTGGGGCTACGTGAGCCTGCTCACATTCGGCGGCTGACTATACGTTTGGTTTGAACTCGGCCTAAAACTCCAAAGAAAACTGTAGATCGAGCGTCCTACGTTGGCACCTGCCAACTTGATTTTGCTTTTAATTGCTCACGCTTATCGGAGGACAGACTCTTACACCCGTATTCCAAGAAGTTCCTCAAAGTCTCCTCGACTCAATACTCCACGGAGGTGGAGTCGAGGAGTGGAGGCATTTCCTTTGTTGAGTTAGTATTACCTACCACTCAGTGTTTGGAGTGTACTCCAGTGAGTACAATCAATATAATCTGTGGTTTATCTCGAGTGAGAATTTTGTTTTTTTTATATTGGAAATGGCGATGTCATTGCTAAGGTTTGACAGGCAGAAGTTTTTATTTCTCGAGAAGACTTTAAGGTAGGTCCCGAGGTATCTTAGCTTTGGCAGTTGATTCCTCGACTCGAGTGATAAACTTGCTCGATTGGAGGAATTTTAGAATACTGTTTTCCTAGGTTGAGCAAGAGTGGAGTGGAGGAAAACTTCGAGGAATGTCTTAGAATACTGGTGTTATTACATTTAACATTATCATCAACCCATAATGTCCCCACCGAGTGGCACGGGTTTCTTCCCTGGGCAAGATATAGGCCATACTCTACTACGGGTGCTAAGTCCAGATTGGTGGAGGCTTACAAGACTAGTGGCTGGCTCGTACTAGTAGTAGTAGTGGAACCGCTCGGAAAAATGCCACTAGCGTTAGTCATAGACGGTTTACCCATACATGCACTGAACGCGCCCTGTGTTGCTTAACCTTCGTGATAATTTAAGATCACTCAGGCAGCCAAGGTTACGAGTGATTCACATATATACATTTAACATAATATAAGAAAATAACATATTTTAAACTTTCGCGACTTGTACACATAGTTAGAATATTTTGAAATATTTTTTTTTAATATGCGAACGAATGCCAGCCATCAGTCTTCTCGTGACCACGATGACTGTTACATTTTTGAAACGTCAAGGTAAAATAGCAATAAATTACTACGCGATTAAGCCCCGAAAATATTCTAACTATTTAAAAACCTATTTAGAGGCCAAAAATTTTTAGCCTCTAAATAGGTTTTTAAATTTGTTCCTTAGCACGGGTTAGTGCATTAAAAATAAAAATAGTGTATTCTAACTATGTAAGAAAATATTTTTCAACGTCAAGTTAATTTCTCTCACGTTGATTTGCATTCACAAGTTTGAGCAAAAGGTCTGAAATCAGGAGTATTTACCAATATAATAAGATATAAATATTGTTCAACATTGATCAATAAATCATTGATAATACTGTTTTTTTCAACGGTAAGAATATTCACTCAAAATGTAGCTAATAATAAGCCTAATACAGCCTACATACATTCCACAGCGGGCACAGTTCTTCTCTCAGACAGAGAGAGATAATCACCACGCGATGGATAAGCGCTGAAGTACTTGGACACCTCAGGTTTCCCCAGGATGCTTTCCTTCACGTTAGTGAGAGGCAATGGTATAAGTTCACAAATGTACGTAACTTTGTAACCAAAGTCATTGGTACATGCCGGGATTAAAATCACATTACATTTCGTAATGTAATGTGATTTTAATCCAATTTTATTGTTCATGTCCCAAATGCGATTCCAAGGGCTTCTTCTTCAAGCAACAATTCGTGGTCGACTATGAAAATTCGGTGTACATTGCTAAGTCGATTATACAAGTACTGTACCACGCAATGTATTTTAAATGGTCATGTTTTAATGTTTAATATTAATGTTTAATGTTAAAGTTTTAAATGGTCAACTATTAATTGTATTAACAAAATTTGGCTACGATGTACTTACAGTAAGGAATATTGTATTTGTTTATCGATCTGAGCAGGTCACCCTGAATTTCATTAACAGTTTGTCGTAAGGACACAGTCTAGAAGAAACGTCGGCTCCCACGCGGGGAGCGGGGAAAGAACAGGAAGTAATTTAAAAAATGTACAGCCGAAGGATATTTTAATGTTATTTTTTAAAGGCCGCCTCCGGGGTAGTCCGGGCGCGCTTCGAAATGGGAAAAGTTTCCAAATAATGGATTGGTGGAGCAGAACCCGCTCGTCAGGGCATGCCACACTGGCTGTCTGGACTGGCCCCTTGTTTTTTTATTTATTTACTTACGTTTCTATCGCGAAGAGCTCGTGGCCTAGTCGAACAAGCGTGTCGTGGCAAGCAGGCGCATCTTCGCGCAGACCGACGGATAGACAAACAGATACATAGATAAAATATGTAGAATTAGTAGAATAAATGGAACAAATGGAACAAATAAAATAAATAGACTAAATAGAATAAATGAAATAAATAGAATAAATAAAATATTATAGAATAAATAGAATTATTAGACTAAATTAAATAAATATTTTACATACAGCACAATCACGTGAACTGGTCTCAATCTAGGATACCCTGTGCTATGGTAACAAGTGAAGGTGATCATAAACATGGATATACCTAGTCGGAATCGAACCCACGGTCCCCGGCATGGTAATTAGACGTGACAGACGTGACTTTGTACCTGAAAATAAATGATTACACTTTTAACTTTTTTGGCAGTCGTATAAAACTGGGCCAATATCAAAGTCACATGGGTCTACGTTAATGTTGGTTTTCTTGTCACCGATACTGAATCGAGGTTGGTTTCAGGTTAATTAGTTCAGGAGTTTCACACCGCCAATCTTGAGACGATGATAGTCAAGTTATTTACTTAAAAACTCTTTGGATAAGACTTTTTGGCTTAAGACTTTTTAACTTGTTCTATCCTAAACGCGTCTAATCGCAATTATTTATTAAGTAAAACGTTTAATATAGGTATATAACTATGTATGAGTATCGCTTCTATATTTTCTGTGTGGTGTCGGCCTAGAGAATAGCACCAACCCAAATTCTTTCCGTGGGTGTCGTAAAAGGCGACTAAGGGACACAAACCAGGAGGTGGGCAGCAGCGCCCCCTGCAGTACAATTCCACCAAACTGCGATCCCCAACCCGCATGCCCAGCGTGGGGATTGTGGGCATTACCCCCCAATGATGGCACAACCTTGCGCTATGGCGCTCATTAGGGGAGGGCTATGTCCAGCAGTGGACTAATATAGCCTGAAGAAGATGAGTATCGCGTATCATTAAAAAATACTATAACTTGTTCTATAGTACGTTTTCTTTTCAAAAACCTAACATCTTAACTCTAAACAAGCACAACATTTTTAGAAACTACATTGTAAAACTTAGGCTATAACCTAGAATTTTGATCAGTTTCCGCTAAAAACAGCCGTTTGTGGTGTGGTGCTTTAAAGTCCTAAATTCCTTCCATAACCTTGATTCTTTTCAGTAGAATATAAAAATAGCTTCTATATCTATAATATAAAAATGAATCCCCGGATGTGTTGGTAAGCGCAAATCTCGAGAGTAGCTGAACCGACTGTGCAAATTTTTTTTTAGAATGTTCCTTGAAGTACGTGTATGGTTTTTACGGAGAGAAAAAAAAATAAAGAATCGACTGTTAGGCGGTACGAAGTGCGCTGGGTCAGCTAGTCTATAATATAAAAATGAATCGCTAAAGTGTTGGTAAGCGCAAATCTCGAGAGCAGCTGAACCGATTTCGCTAATTCTTTTTTTAGAATATTCCTTGAAGTACGAGGATGGATCTTACGTAGATAAAAAAAATTAAATAGACTGTTAGGCTACGCGAAGTTCGCTGGGTCAGCTAGTTTATTATAATTTTAGATCGTCACATTTTCCAAAGACGCGTTATAAATGTGATTGTGATTGTTGGAATATAATTAGTTAATTTTATATTTAAAAACCTATTTCTTCTTTTTCTTCAGGCTATATTATGTAGTACTGCTGGACATAGCCCTCCTCTAATGACAGCCATAGCGCCCTGTCTTCAGCTGGCCGCATCCAGCATCTGCCGGCAGTTTTTCGCAGATCGTCATCCCACCTGGTCGGAGGGCGTCCTACACTATGTTTGCCGAGTCGCGGTCTCCTCTCAGAACACGTTTACTCCAACGGTTGTCGGTTCTTCGCGAGATATGCCCACCTAAAACCTATTTAAAAGCTAAAAATTCCACCCATGCCAGGACTCGAACCCGCGACCTCTGGCTAACCGTGCCAGCGCTCTCCCCACTGAGCTAATGGGCGATTCATCGGCATTCTCTGTATTACGTACAGGCAGCAACATCTGGCTGAAGTAATTTGCATCACTTGCAAATAGCACTGGTTCGTTATCAACCCTTGTATGTCTCCACTGCTGGGGCACGGGTCTCTTCCTACATCGCAGGAAGGTTAGGCCATACTCCACCACGGGGGCCAAGTCCAGGTTGGTGGAGGATTGTAAGACAGTGGCGGGCCTTACTGTCAGAAGTTATCAAGCCACCCATAAGGCCTCTGACATGGCTTAACGACTGCCATTATATGACAGCCGGCACCAACGGCCGCGCCTGTTGTTGCTTAACCTCGTGATTGATTCCAATCACTCGGTTCGCCTAGGCCACGAGCGCTTCGTTATATAGCACTGGTTAGTGCATTAAAAATAATATAAATTTTATATTGTTTAATATTTCACTACCTGCTAATCTTGTCTCCAAAACTTAGGTTTGCTGGTGATAATGCTAAGTAGCATTAAAATCGCATAGGTGCAAAATTTTTATGCAATAAAGAATTTTAATGATAACAATAATAGTTTTCCATTCTCAGTCTTAAGTCCCAGTCCCAAATCTTAGACACTTTTTATTTCAATGATTTCAGCGCAAAAACCAGTACTTAAATAGTAAAGTTTCTAGAGACAAATTGAGATAAATGATGTCTATAAAATGTCTACATGGCAGCAGTAAACAACTTTATTTTTCTCATCAATCTGAGCGACTACTCTATGCCATTGTTCCTCATGAAAAAATATGGCAACAGATTTTTCACCGAACAAAATTGTTGTTTCAAAGAAGGATAAGGCATTTGTCATTGGCTCACAAAGTTTGTTGAAGAGTTTTTAATAGTATTGCGTAGATAAAGGAGTAGATTACGAGAACCCCAACTCTGTTTTCAGGGATCATCGTCAACCCATCACGTCTCCACCGAGGGGCACGGGTCTCTTCCCTGAGGAAGGTATAGGCCATACTCCACCACGGGGGCCAAGTCCGGATTGGTGGAGGCTTGCAAGCCTAGTGGCAGATCTTACTGTCAGATGTTTTCAAGCCGCCCTAAGGCCTCTGACTTGGCTTAACGACTGCCATCTATCGACGGCAGCCGGCACTAACTGCTAAATGTTCATATAAGCTTCCAGAGATAGCTTTTAACCAAATTATAAGCTTATACGATTTGAAAGTAAAAAGAGGTAGAAAATGCAGTTAGCATTAAGTCCTCTTTTTGCACTTTATCTTTTGTACCAGCAAGAATTAATAATAATAGAGATATTTTACTGCGTTTAATTTGACATTTTTTATGTACTGCATTTTAGTTAGTAATACAATGTTCTGAGACGTGCGATGTTGAGTTACTAAGACTTTTGAAAAATTAAATGTGAAAAACTAAATAGGTTCTTGAAATTGTCCTTAGCGCGGAATAGTGCATAAAAAAAAGGATATAATTATTCTTTTTTTATATTTGATAACCTGTAAATGACTTGGCATGACTTTGTACAAGCTAAAACAGAAAAGTCGGCTGCTAAAGAAATAAACAAGATCTATCCGTAGTAATCGGTAAGGGACTGCCTCGTTGGTCTGGTCGTATCACGTCTGATTACCATGGCGGAGATCGTGGGTTCGATTCTTAGCGGGGGCCGCCGCGAATTTGACACATGGCCCCAGTCGAGGTGAATTTACGTATATGTGTATTTTGCCTCGTTACCTTAGCACATAGTATTCTAATTTTTTGTAAGTCTCTGTTGACTAGACTAATTAATCCTAATATTATAATAGGTTTTTTTGTACAAAGTATGCTTAGCTCATTCTCTAAGCTGCGTCGGTGGTAACTCTAATACATCTTCAGGAATGTTATTGGGGAATGTATATAGTGCCCCGTAATGGATGTATTATGTAACTTTTGCAACCCTAAGTCATGGTAATGGCAATTTATGTTTACGCCTAGTATTAATATGTTGGCTAAATTATTGTCTAAATTGCTGATATTTCTAACATAGGTACTTAATATTTTTGTAAATTATTAACTTGGAACTGTTAATTCGTTTAAATAAATCCTTAAACGAATCCTTGCTAAATAGTTTGTAAGATTGGATCACTCTCTTCTGCAAGATGAAGATATTTTAAAAACTTATTTAGCTGACCGTGCCAGCGGTCGCAGGTTCGAGTCCAAGCAAGGGTGGAATCTTAAGCCTCTAAATAGATTTTTAAAATTGTCCTTAGCACGGGTTAGTGCAAATAAAAAGAATAATATAAAGATGAAGATAGTTTCAGTTTCAGCCGATCTCAAGATATAGTTTGAATTATTAATTCATGTCTTATTTACACAGCGAAGCATGAATCTCTGGCCGTATAAATAAAGCACTCTCACCGCTGACGTTGATCTTGAAAGCGCTGTCCAGACGCTGTACTCATTAATAAACCACTCTTGAAAGCGGCGATTCGATGCCAGTACCACCTGAGTCTCGTCGCTCAATAGAGCTCTTGAGATGATGTTTGCCGGTGTCCATGTCACTCAATGGCCAGTCAAGCAGTCAACGAAGCTTGTAGCCTGTCACTGTTCTCTTCAAAACGTAAGTTAGCTGGTAGATAATGCTAATTACCTTATCTTACTTAGTAATAACATCTACATTACTTTAGCCAGATGTCGCCGCCTGTAAGTAATAAAGAGATTATTATACTGGTGAGTCGCCCATTAGCTAAGTTGGAAGAGCGCTGGCACGGATAGCCAGAGGTCGCGGGCTCGAATCCCCGCATGGGTGGAATTTTTAGCCTCTAAATAGGTTTTCAAAACATCTACATTGTCACCGTATTATAATATTATATTTCTAGTGTTTGCGTATAACTCTCTAAAATGTCGTATAGTTTTCACACAAGTAGTCTACTAATGCTGTGTATACCTTTAATTGGCATAATCGCTAGCCCTAAGTCACATTCACTATAAGCTTTGTCATATTTGCGTGACTGCTGTTGGTTTACCTAATAAATAAAATAAAAAACAAGGAGCATCAAATTCGTCTATGTACAAAACGTTGTGTTTAAATGCAATAAGGTTTTTTTTTATTTCGTTAATGTAGCGCCGTGTTATGGAACAAAATTCTTGCGTGAAGCCGATATTATTGCTGATATTAGGAGTTTTTCATTTGTTCGTATTACATATACAGAGTTTATAGATTCGATTTCAGACTATATGATTCTAGACTATATTTTCTAGGTTTTGTCGATTGGAAAACACAAATGGATAACATTTTTCGATAGAAATTAATTCCAAAAGTACAGTCTTACTTTTACGTTTTTTCGGGAGCACTCAGCAACCTCTCTACATTAGCAGCTGTTTTTTTCTCTGAATAAGCAATTTAGAGATGTAAATTTTTGTAATTTACTCCGAATTGAACTCTGACTCTGAATAAGCAATTTAGAGACGTATTTTTTTGTAATTCTCTCCGAATTGAACTCTGACTCTGAATAAGCAATTTAGAGATGTATTTTTTTGTAATTCTCTCCGAATTGAACTCTGACTCTGAATAAGCAATTTGGAGATATAATTTTTTGTAATTCTCTCCGAATTGAACTCTGACTCTGAATAAGCAATTTAGAGATGTAATTTTTTATAATTCTCTCCGAATTGAACTCTGACTCTGAATAAGCAAATTAGAGATGCAGATGTTTTATGTTTTATGCCGCGGTTTATTTTTAACAAATTAATTAACTTTACGCATAAAAATGATGCTAAGGGCGAGATTTGTGCGTAATATTGTCAGTTATATATATTTCTTAGGGTTAGATATATTTCTCAAATAATAACAGATTCGCCCTATAACTCAACTGTCAACCAATGACAGTTCTTTCCACTATTGCCATTTTCATTAATTGCTAACAATACGTAGATGCAAATGCCAAAAGATATAAGAGTTGATGTGCGGTCGACGGTAGAATAAACTGTTCTTTGATTCACATTGCTCTGTTTTCTTGTGGTAATGACAAAATAAAAAGACTAAAATATCAAATGCACCTATGAAGCTTCGAGCTTGACCATTCACAGGTACGCTGCTCGTGACAGCGTCCGCACAAAAGAAGTTATCTTAGTATGTCCTAGAGGACCTTGCCCATACGCTCATCGCCCAGATATCTTCGACATTAATTGTCTGTTAATACTATTTTTGTTAATTATTATGTGTTTTGGTAATAAAAGATTTCTATTCTATTCTATTCTAATTTAAGTGCTGTTAAAGTCGATTTCGATTTCAACCCTGTATGTCCCTACTGCTGGGGCGCGGGTCTCTTCCTGCGTTGCAAGAAGGTTAGGCCATACTCCACCACTATTAAAGTATTAATAAATAAAAAAATAAATAAATATTTAATTTTTCTACATTTTAAGCAGTTTAAAACAAAAACATTGCTGGAATAATAATTATTATTATTATACCTTATTGCACACGAAACATTAAATAAGTCATAAGACAAGAAATAACATGTGCAAAAGCGAGCTTATCTCTGTAAGAGATTTCTTCAAGCAAACCTTGGAGAATTTTAAAAACCTATTTAGAGGCTAAAAAATCCAGATGTAATATAGAGAATAATTATTGTAAAGAGGTTCGAAATTTCACTAATGCCGGTTAGTCGCCCATTAGCTCTGTTTGAAAGAGCGCTGGCACGGATAGCCAGATGTCGCGGGATCGAATCTTGGCATGGGTGGAATTTATAGCCACTAAATAGATTTTTAAAATTGTTCTTAGCACGGGTTAGTGCATTAAAAAGAATATAAACCTTGGAGAGTCGGAGCAGCAACAGGAAGGAATCAAACTAAGCATCTCTTGAAAAGGCTTTACACAAAACAAAAAAAAAACATTTATTTCAGATTACGGAAAACAACATAAGATTAGCATTGAGCCCTGCACTAGGAAATCCTGTATCGCAGGCGCTCGACTACGTTTAGCTCACATAAACGTTTCAGAGAGTCTCTATTGCTACTGACAAAACAGATAAAATGAAAAAAGAAAAATTGTAAATTTAATAACAATGAATTTGTGTTACTAAGCATGCAAATTAGTAACAAATTAGTAAAACGTCTTTAAGTAATAAAACAAAAACTTAGCTGTAGGAGTTTGTGTGTGTATGTATGTATGTATGTATGTATGTATGTATGTATGTATGTATGTATGTATGTATGTATGTATGTATGTATGTATGTATGTATGTATGTATGTATGTATGTATGTATGTATGTATGTATGTATGTATGTATGTATGTATGTATGTATGTATGTATGTATGTATGTATGTATGTATGTATGTATGTATGTATGTATGTATGTATGTATGTATGTATGTATGTATGTATGTATGTATGTATGTATGTATGTATGTATGTGTGTGTGCGTTTGCGTAACACGTATCAGAGAGATACTGGGTTTTGTTCTGGGACTGGTAACGATCAGTGTGTCAACACCACCTCTATTGTTATAAGTCCACCAATAATAATAACAATAAGAGATGGCGACGCACTGATCGCTACCAATTCCAGAACAGAACAATATTTCCAGGTAGTAAACCTTTAATTCTTCGTATATTTACAAGTCTGGTTGTAATCCAGTAATAATCCACTGGCTTATTAGTTTACAAATCAGTAAACTAAAGAAAGGGTTAGGCAGCTGCTTCCGCTATAACTTTTCTTTTTGTTTAACATCGTGTGGGCCAGAAGCAAACACCTGATTTATGGGCAGTGTTGTACCACTAAATCTAACCAGGATTAATCAAAGAGAAATATTTTATTTTGACAAAATGTTTACTTAATGAAAGTCTAAGTTGTTAATGTCACAATTAATAGATCGTGTGGAAAAAATGCTAACAAAGAAACTTCAAAGTAGTTTTAACAGAGTTTCCAACTTAAATAATATAATTCGTTTATGTGCGGAATTAGACACAATTGTCCTTTAAATACCCTTTAGCATTAGTCTACCGCTTAATACCAGACTTTACCTTCTAAATATTTTTTGATGTTATATTAAGTTATTTTTGTGCAAAGTGATCTCGCAAGCAGTGAAGAGTTCCGTTTCCTGTTTTATCAATTGTATCTATGTAAAAATTGGGCCTTGTCAGTAAATTTAGGAAGAATCGTGAGGAAATGTGAGTGTCTAAGGTGTTCATATACCTCAGCGCTTAAAATTGCCCATCTGCGGTAAGCAAGCGTCCTACAGTGCTACACAAGAAATAAGTCTCGCGGATGTAACTGCGCAGATGACCAAATTTTGGATGTGCGGCAAGTTGATCGACCAATCAGATAGTTTCATTTTATGGCAGGCCGCGCGCCTTTGTTGCTATTGGTTGATTCAACGTCATCGATGCAGGTGACTATTAGTTTGGCAATATTAGCGTGAGCAAATTAGGTAACGCTACTGCGGCAATCAATTCTGCACCTTAATCGTATCGGTTAAAGATCATGTTGAATGTACTTATAGCTTCGGGTAATTTCGTCTGCGCGAACGTAGATTCCCGAAGGGACTTTTATGATGTGTAGTACTGTACGCGTAATAGTCACTGTATAAATTTAGGTCCCTGTTGAACTAAACAAAGTAAACAAAAAACACATTTCTAAATCACGTCGGAGAAAACTGTAACAAAATAAATAATACCACCTAACATGAAATATTTTGTTTGCGTTGAAATCCACGATCGGCGAAAACGCCCGATGCAAGGAGAGATTTCTTTAAAAACAACATCCAACTCTTAGACAAAGGGTGTTTTTCTTGGCTCGTGGCGTCAGATGCTTGCGATTGAAGCAAGAAAACGTGGGACGAGTTCACACTTCTTTAAAAGGATTCGGTGCAGTAACAAATTGAGTTTTCGCATGCGCCTCTACAAATGCGTACTAAAGTTTTATCCGTAGTTCCATTTGCATTCTGCCTTCCATGCTTAAGTATACAATGTGTTATTTGAATAACAAAACCTGAAAACAGTTTGTATTGATAGAAAACCAATACCAATACGTAACTTTCAACGTTACATTTCTTGTTATCAACCCTTGTTTGTCCCCACTACTGGGGCACGGGTCTCTTCCTGCATCGCAGAAATGTTAGTCAATACTCCACTACGGGGGCCAAGTCCGGGTAGGTGGAGGATTGTAAGGCAGTAGCTTATAAGTGCCCTGCGAAGCACGGAAGCCCTCGGAAAAATGCCACTGGAAGTAGTCACGGGGCGGTCACCCATCCTGCACCTGACCACGCCTGTTGTTGTTTAACTCAAGTGATTGTTTCCATTCACTCGGTTAGCCTAGGCCAGGAGCGCTTAAGGTTATCTGGAAGAAATTGCTTTTAGCAATAAGTTAATTACCAGTTGTGCTCAGTATCTTTACATGTTTTATAATATGTGTTTTGGTGTACAACAAATAATAATTATTATGTCATCTTAATTAATGTAAGTTTAAAATTCACAATAGTATTTTCACATAATTTGAGCGTGTAAAACTGACGTAGATGGTATAAAACCGATCCAGTGTATGTCGGACCATGCATAGTGTAGGGTTCCGTAGAAAGAGAGGTTTTTTTACTTGTATTGGGTTTTTATTGTATGTAAGTACCTGCTTTACAAAATTAACCACTTCACCAAATTATTTTCCAAGCGGTTTATGTAATCCTCGAAGCTTCTTTTCCTAAATTGGTCGACTGTTGCTCGATAACTTGTGAAGCCTATTTAGCTGTACTACTAACTTCATTATAAGTTATTATAGAATCAGGCGTTACTTTGCGGAAATCCACAATAGCATTCACAAAAGTGAAAATTACTTTGCTAAATTCCGCCAAAAATCCCACAAGCACCATGCGGTTAATTAATGCACCGCCCTCCCTCCCACTTTTTCAAGCAGAAGCAGGACACGAACAAACCACAACCGACACCAATACTTGTGTGAGAAAACACGCGACGCGTTTCGCCTCTAACTAAATAATACATTAGAAGTGCTAATGCTCAGATTTTTTTCATGTTTCTGTAAACACCCGTTTAGCCGTGAGTCCCGGTTTAAATTCTTTTAAATCAGTTTAAGATTTGAGATTTTAAGAGAGGCTCCGTGGATGCGGCTGGTAAGAGATCATGAGAGATGACATTTGGGGGAAAAGGCCTATATACTAAAGGCGGTGGGCTGATGATGATGATTACGATGAGCTTAAGATTTTAGAAGACTAAACTGATTTACAGGTGATTCTACCACTTAACAGAGAAAAATTGTTTTGTTCTACTAAAGTATTACATTTAAGGCAAAACTAACTAAATAAAGAGTAACAAACAACTGTGATACTCTATTATATAAAAACTTAAATAACACGTAAGTTTAGGTATACAAAAATTGAATTACTTTATATTTCAAAGGAATTGCTTATGGAAAAGAAATATATATAAAAGGTTATATATGTCGCTGACCTAATTATGTAATTAGGTCAGCGACATATATAATCTTTTTTTATTGTATGAGTTTAGTTACTCTTCGATCGCTCGGCTTAAATTTCAGCTAGCTTACAAATTACGAATCAAAACCTCCTATGTTTAACTAGGTGAGTAGTTTAGCAGGTAGGCTATGAGCCCTTGTGTAGGCCCAACAAACACGTATTGTTGCACCCTTTAAACGCATAAAGGGTTCGAAATATAAATTCAGCGTCGCCTCGTCAATTCTTCGGGGCACGTTGCTTGAATGGTACCGCATGACTTATTGATCCACTTCAAGTTTTAGTACACCGGTGAATTCCTATAAGATCCACGTCACTTTGGACATTGAATCAGCTGAATTGAGGTAAGGCATCCAAATCTTTCTCATAAAGCCCTCTTTAACAAAATATGCTACACACAATTTTTGAACCGCGTTTCTTGCGAGCACAATAAGCTCGGTGTTCATATATTCAGGTGTGTTAATTTAGAATCATACAATTTCCTAATCCCAAGATTTAGGCTGGCAAAGTACAGTTTGTGCCAAAAGGGCTACAATACTATTAAGGATTATTTAGCTGACAATAATTTTTGGAATTAAAGCATGAAAAAGGTATGTAAAAATTATGTAAACTCTGTTAAATAACTTTGAAAAGACTAAGTATGGAGTTTTTTCTTAATTTTCTATCCAAAATTATCTAGATTTTGACATGGACACCTATTTTGAATTGTAACGTTCATTAAGTCGTAGTATCTACGCTACTTTGAATAAAACCTTTTCATTTCATTTCAATGCCCCGTAAAGAACGTAGTTACTTTGAACTGTTACCAAAAGCTTGCCGATAAACTGCATTAGCAGTTTAGCAAACTAATGACGTTGTAATTTTGCATTGTTTTAGTGAATAAATATATACAATAAAAAAAAAAAACCTTTTGACTTTGAATTTTCTTCTGTTCGGAATTTCGAGGGCTCGAGTCCCACTTACATTTGTCCAGCTTTTTCTATGACTACATTTAGTACCTATTTCAGAAGAGACCCGGTAAGGCTAAGCGCGGCGCGGGACTTGTGTTGGTTTAGGCACTTGCAGCTTAGAGTTTGACAAATATTTGATTGCCTTGAGGACTAACGATAAAAGTTATGCGTTGGAACAATGAATTTGCCGAAACAGGGTGACTTGTTATAGAATAAGTCATAGGACTTCTAGTTGTGGTGTCCTTACCTGATTACCAAGGTATCCTAGTCTGGGACTATCTTCCAGTTAATGCCATGGTATAGCTTCGTCCTATCCTTTAAGCAATTAGCTTTTTTAAGATACATAATATTTTATTGTAATTCGCCAAACTTTAATCTTATATAGATAGTTCGGTATTTATTAAATGAATCTAATCGCGGTTAGACCCGTGTGATATAACTATTTCTGAGCATCGCGAGTCATTAAGAACTCATAGGTCGGTATGTGTTATAAAATAAATATAAACAAACGTTGTATAAAAATATAAAAACAAATATAAAAATAAATGTTGAAAGTCTTTACTCCAAACTGTGAAATAAATAAAATAATATTAACGTCCACACAATAGTCTCCCTTGATCAATCAATCATAATTAAGTTGTTAGTTTTAGTATACTCTCTTTACCTTACTCAAAAAATAATTTACCCTATTGTTTATGTACTTATAGATACCCCATTTATAGGTAGGTACTAGATACCTTCTCTGCTTTTGTGATCACTCATGTCAGCAAGTAGCTATTAATTTGAGTTATCTATTGGCCGAGCTATAAAACTCGTTGGGCCACTAATTTTTCCTGTGTTTGTTGTGAAAAGCAACCATCAAAAGCATTCGATTTATTTCATAAAACACTAACGAAGCGTCAGTCAGCTCAGCCGCACGAAATGCAGGAAAATATTTTCATAGAGCACTCATGTTCTGTAGCAGGGCATTCAGAAGTCAGCGGGCGTGCTACTGAAGCCGACTGTAATACACCAGTGAGTTGCAAACTACGTACTCGTAATGCTGATTTCGGTTTGACTGAGGCACCGTTAAGAATGTAAAAATCCTGCATCGCGCCAGCTAAGTTTATTTAACATAGCTTAAAGGAGAAGGCACCTCGTTCCGCACGAAAGGTATCGACCGCTTCGAAGTTCTTTGGGAGCCTTCCGAATTTCGAATGCAAAGCGGTTGGTTCCAAAATTAATTCGGAAATTCTATGAATTATAAAATTAGCTGGTTTAAAGCTCGTTTACAGCACATTAGTAATTTGCGAGCGATTTTAAAGCGATGCGATTGATCAGCAAGCTCGGTCGCTCGCTCGGCGAGCACGCCGCGACGACGACTCTGAGCCTCGCTGCAAAAACTCGCCTTTTGGATACTCAGTAGCAAATGGATTGAATGGTCTTTGTTACCTTGATGACGCAGTAAACGAAAGGTTGAAACGTTGTATATCTTTTACAAATAATAAGAATTGGAGCGACTTCAGGTGTTGTTTTATTTGTAGATAGATATTTTATAATAAAAAAGAAAAACTGGATAAAAACGGATAAGCAGGTAAAATAGTCAGATCTGGTCGAAAGGTAAAGTAGTAATGATGAAAAATGAGGGAAATCGAATAATGTGTGACGTAATTTAAATATTTGAAAATGATACATAGAAAAAGAAATAAAAATGGTGTGAAGAGGTTTGCACCGTTACAAGACGGCACAAGTTAACGACAAATCTGGAAGTATTCATTCATGAGCATGGAGCATGTAGTCCATTGAGAGAGAACATTAACTAGTATCCCAAGTAATGGGATGATTGTCATTTGCAGTTGTAACTAAGTTTGTATCCATTGCATCCGCTTACGCACTTATCATGACTGAAGTGGGGCGGGTCGGACTGTCGAACGCGATTGTACAAAATATTGTGTCGAGGGTGACAATCGCGGCGATTTCGCCGCATCGCGGCATCGCGTCATCCAGCGAGCTCGCCTCACAATCGCGTCGCTTGCAAATCGCTCGCAAACTGCTAGTGTGGTAGGGCTATTAGTGTTTGTTTTGGCGTTGGAAACGACCGTATGACTTGCAATCGATACTTACAGTGAACTCGAAGGAAAAGGGCTGTCTGAAGTGTTTAACCAAGCATAATTTATTTTATGTACATAATTTAATGGAAATCATCTAAGCCGTTTACAAACACCAACACATTTACATTTATATAGGGCAGTACCAAATTTAAAATATAAAATTTCATTCCCTCATGGGTCTCTGTGCATACGATTCTACAGTAGGATCCCTGACGATATAATAGCTTACCAGAAGCGCAGCTCAATAAAGCGTGAAGATCACAAACATGTATGAAGCGCATTTTGTGCAAAAAGCGGTATTAAACCTTTAAACATTAGTAAAATTTTAATTAGGTATGTCGTCGCACTCGCTAGCAAACAGAAAAAAACGAGATATGATTATTATGTTCAATTATTTATTTATTTGTAATTATTTATTTACAAAAGATACAATAATGGGTTGTGGAAAGAGTTGGTTCAAGCCCCCCACCAGTTAAATTGGTTCAGCTCGGGAATTTTGTGCTGCTGATAGTTACTACTCTAGTTAGGATGGGATGACGCGCCGTGTCATCTTAGTAGCCATACTGCGGGCCGGTTGCAATCCTTCCGGGAAATCACAGAGAACCGTAAAAAATGTGTCGGGGAAGGTAGGGCGGGTCCATAACCGTAGCCAACCGGACTTCGTGTAATATAAGTCCGGCAGTAATTAATCCGGGCTCCGGAAGTGCTCAATCCGGACGTCGGACCGTGGAATCAATGTCCAGAATCAAAATGAAGCGATCTGCATCGCCGCCCAAACCGGAAAGCAAAAGAAAGGTACAATTTAAGGCTACACTAAAATAGACATCGACACATTCAATTACAAGAAATAAATGTTGTACCAAAGGGCAGAATTATCAGACATAATAAAACCAGATAATTGTTCACACTCACCCAAAAGCGAAAGAATCGTCGCAGACTATATGTATAATATTTTTTTAATTAGTTTTTCTGTTCACCGCAGACTTTAAACTGCCTTTAAGTAATCCTGTTTTTATAAATAAGACTATTAAACCCTGACAATTAAGGAGTATTCAAAAGAATAATTTTGTAGTTTTGCCCCTTGTTTTCTCCAAAAAATCTTGGATCAAAAATAATCTCAGAACTTGCTTGAAATGGACATCTACTTTTAACTGCTTAGATTAATTAAGTCGCACTCACTACGCTAATCTATTAATTTGCAATTTTTTTTCATCGAATTGAAACTTCAGTCCTCAACTGGAGTCTGATAAAATCCAGCGAGCATCGATCGCGCTCTACATTCGAGGGCTTCAGATTTTAGACTTTGAATGACTTCTATCGCAATGGCGTAGAGTCGCATTCAGATTGCCAGTGCAGAGGCCGACCGTACGTTGCGGATCTACCACTGGATGAAAGGCGAGTTTTATTCCTCTGACCTAAGCTAAGCCTTATTTATTGCCTCGCCCATCGCCATTCAAATAGGCTATATGACAGAGTGAAAAAAATGTACTTATTATATACATTGTATCATATTATTTTTAATGCACTTACCCGTGCTCAGGACAATTTTAAAAACCTATTTACTCGTAGAGGCTAAAAATTCCATCCATGCCGGGATTCGAACCCGCGGCCTCTGGCTATCCGTACATTGTATCAATTCCGACAACGCGGGTTTGGCCCCCGTGGTGGAGTATGGCCTAACTTTCCTGCGATGCAGGAAGACACCCGTGCCCCAGCAGTGAGGAAATGCAAGGGTTGATATCCTGTCAATTATTAGTTTTAAAACCGATTTAAGGCATTTTAACAAAAAACTAGGCGTCCCAACGTCCCAGGCGGTCATACATCGACCAAGTAGGGGATGTATTAGTAAATGGGAAGATAAAAAGTTTAAAAACCTATTTAGAGGCTAAAAATTTCACCCATGCCGGGATTCGAACCCGCAACCTCTGGCTATCCGTGCCAGAGGTTGCGGGTTCGAATCCCGGCATGGGTGAAAATTTTTAGCCTCTAAATAGGTTTTTAAATTTGTTCCTTAGCACGGGTTAGTGCATTAAAATAAAAATAGTATAAAGATAAAAAGTACCCGAAACCGGCGGCGTGCGTCCATGCAACGACTTATGAACGTTGATAGAGCGAAGGTGATCAGTCAGGATCGTGGCAAGTGTCCAAGTATGTATGTAAGTAAAAACAAAAGGAAAAACAGGATAAAACTTGATAATTTTTTTTCTGTAGCAATGTTATGCCGATAGGTCAAATCTATAATGAGGTCACAGCTCACTAAATATAGCGACCCAAGAGTTGACTTGACATACGTTGTTACTGACTAGTGACGTCAGTAACACCTGTGTGACGCCATATTTCTAACGAGCGTTATGGTGAATTAATAAAAAAAATTCTTTATACAAAAACATACATGAAAGATTTAAGAATTATCTCTGAGCACTTATCAAATCATTTGCTGTGTGGTGTCGGCCTGGAGAATAGCACCAGCCCAAATTCTTCCCGCGGGTGTCGTAAAAGGCGACTAAGGGACACAAACCAGGGTGGGCAGCAGCGCCCCTGCAGTACAATTCCACCAATCTGCGATCCCCAACCCGCATGCCCAGCGTGGGGATTGTGGGCATTAACCCCCAATGATGGCACAACCTTGTGCTACGGCGCTCATTAGGGAAGGGCTATGTCCAGTAGTGGACTAATATAGCCTGAAGAAGAAGACTTATCAAATACCAAGGAAAAATCTGAGTCGGTTTTTAGAAACCTGTCAAATAGCCTATTGAATAAATATGTACCGTCAGAAGCATGCGGCGGTGAAGTATTAAAACAGACGTTGGTTTTACGAACGGACGGGCGTCATTCTTGGTGGTCTAACTACCTGTTTTACGCTATATCGGTGCCCAAGCGAGGGTAGCACAACGGTAGAACGCCGGCCTCGCCGGAGGTCGCAGGTTCGAATCCCGGCGCGTAACATTTTTTTTGTGCGTCTGTCAAGTTGCAGTAGCAATACACTCGCTAATCGTGAAGAAAAACATACGGAGGAAGCCCCAGTGTTTAGGGTATTTATAGATCCCTGCGTTTTCTACGTACAAATTCAGACTAAGTGCGGAAATCAGAAACGAATAATTTATTTTGATGTAAAGAATTTACATTCTGTTGTTGTTGTTGTCGACCTCTGTGGCGTACTGGTATCGCATATGCCTACCATGCAAGAGGTCCCGGGTTCAAACCCCGGCTAGGAAAAAAAAAACCCCAGGTCTTGGATGTTTACATGTGTGTGATGTCGCTGTTTCTGGTACCCACGACACAGGGTATCCTACAGTAAAGCCAATTTAATAGGTCACATTTGACACTCCATCAAAATTCGTCAACGTAACCTTGTAACGCAGGGCACACAATATTATTTAGTTTTTCAAAATTAGAACTGCACAATTGCTTCACTTTCTTCAGTTAATAATACAAATTTATTGTAATAATGTCAAAAGAAGGCATTATTACGATTTGCTTTGACTAATAAACCATTCTAAACTTGATAAAAAATGTTTGTCCTAAAAAACTGAACTTCATCACAAGGTTATGTCGGTCAACCCTTTTTGTTTTTAAAAACTAGGGATGTTACCGTAAAAATCAAAGGAATCATAAGTGAAAAAGTTGTATTGAATGCAATGATTACTTAAGTAAAGGAATGTATCGCCATACATAATTCCATATTCTGATTATTTTATTAGTAGATTGTACAACTAGTATGCATCACATAAAGACGAACTTTTATAGCATGAGAAGGGAAAATAGTAGTTTAAGATACCGTTGCATAATAAGGGTTCTTATAACACTAGTGTATTTTAAAGAAATGAACTGTAGGCGAGTTTTAGAATAGTATCACACGATTGTTATAAGACCAAGTTATGTACAGTGTCATACACTACTTTATCTACTCTCATACTATAATACTTACATAAAAACAGAACCAAATTTTGTTTATATTGAAAAGTTTTTTTAAATGTTAAATATTGGCGCCAAGGCGCAAACATCGATTGCGCATGCGTGTTGCGTCGGCGCGGACTCGTTCATTGAAACCTTTTTTTTTAAGTAGAGGTTCAACCTTCTTGGTCCAGCTGGAGGTTGTATAGGTGTATCGTTATGATTAAAAAGTTATATTATTATACAGGTGTCCATACAAGACCTGTATCGTAATAAAATTTTAGTTTTTTGTTTTTGGCCTATGCGTAATGTTTGTCAAGAGTTTTGTTTTCATTATTATATTATTCTTTCAATAATATAAAAAATACAAAAATAATTGAATAAAGACAAAATCAGTTTCATTTTTTTTATCTTGTTTTTCTGCTGATAGCAGAATAGGCAAAGGACTTTCGTCCGTTCAGCCAGGTCTAACGTTTTTTCATTTTATGTATCCGAAGACAACTTGTTAACGCAGGTAATCCTTTGTATAAGGTCAAAGTCAAATATTTGTTGTGTTTTATAAATATATTTTTCGTTTGAGTGTTAATGTTTAGATGATTTATCTTGTAAATATTTTCTTGTTTCTCGTTTCATTATAATATTATTACACTTTTAGGCAAAAAAAACTCGTAGGATGTTCTTGGCAACACTAGAGCTTGTCCATAATGTTCGTTCCAGGTCCAAACTTTGTACAAGTTGATAAACCACCAACTAAAGCAAATAAAAAGCAAGAAATTGTCTCGTGGCTGGAAAAAAAATGTGGAAGCAAGTCCAACTTTATTGAAAGCTGAGTTGTTGAATTTGGTAAAAGCAAACAAGCCATCCAAGCCTTGCTATGTAATTGATGAAATAGCACTAGAGCATGGACACGAAGTTATTCGATTGCCACCTTACCACTGCCAGTATAACGCTATCGAGCTTATTTGGGCACAAACAAAAGGGTCATGCAGCGCGTAACAATACTGAGCCACCCTTCAGTACTGCAAAAATGATGGTTCTGCTACAAACTGCATGTGCAGAAGTCACTTCAGAAGACTGGAGAAAAGTCGTCGAGAAAACAAAGAAAATAATTTTCGATGATTTTGAACGAGATGTGAGAATAGACAACATTATCGAAGAAGAATTTATTATATTTTTGGGAGCGGACAGCAGTGATGACGATGACAACACTCGTTATAGTTTTATTAGTTCTAGTGAATAAATGCAGTTTTTCTTGGTTAAACTATATACGTGTCTTATTTTGTTTTATAAATTTTGGTTAGACAATGATGGGACAGGGATTTGATTAATAATTGTTTATTTGATTTGATTTTCGATGGAACTCAATTAAAATTACAGTACCTATACGTACTCTTTCACAATAACTGCATTCGATTCATAAATGTTTGAAGTCCGTATCGAATCATTCGATTTAATCGATGATTTTTAGCAGTTCACCTCACTATGAAGCTAAAACTGACACATGGCAAATGTGGCCTATTAAATTGGCTCTACTTTAGTCTGGGGCCAGAAGCAATGTATGTGCCTGTATGTAAAAGTTATATTATGAAATGTTTGCTGAATGTCAATATACTATTTTAGCCGGAGCCTTCGGGCCATATTTATGGTGGAGAAAAAGGCACCTCAAAAAAAAAACTCAGCTCTAACTAGAAACATCCTGCCAAAATAAAAAGGTGTGTAAGTTTTCATAATTAATTTTTTTTTGTATTTCTTTATTCTACCACGACTTTTATGTAACTGAACCGATTTGAATAAGACTAGTAAAGATAATAAACAAAATAAAGTTTCAAGGTACAGATTACATCAAAAAGAAGTATTTGGTGAAAATATTTGATTCTTTATCTAGTTTATCACGAAAAGAGGCATGTTTTGTTTATTTCGTGAGATTCAAAAGGATTAATCTATAATTATTACTTTTTTATGTGGCCTGTTAACGTCCCACATGGCTAAGAACTTCTCTTGGAGAGAGTACTTACTTACCACGGGTATCCACCGCGGATTGGCAATATCTTTGTTTTACTTTGCTTACATCGCCAATAGGAATCTATTTCACTATTAATACTTAAGTTTGTCTTATAGTGGCCTGGAAAAAATCGCTTTTAGTAATAAGGCCGCCAATTTTACTATGTTTTTATACAATTTCTGTTACTGTAATTTCTGTATAGATACAATAAAGAATATTCTATCTATCTATCTACTATAAATTGCATTTTTGTGATACCCTGCTGGACGACTTTATATTTTTATAGCGAACGCTGTCTCATTAACGGACTTCAAAAACTACGAGGTTCTCAATTCATGTTATGTTTTATTTTCATTAGTAGTATTTTATGTTTTTAGGAAAACAACTTTAAAATTCGTATTCAAAAACCGGAATAGTGTTTCCACTTTCCTCTGACGCGTCTTCCAAATCGGCCGTAGGAATATCGCCTTTATAGTCCTCCTTTTTCGTATCATTCCGGGTGACATCTACGTAGCAGGTCGGTTTGCCTTCGAACTTGGTTTCGCCGAAGTCCTTCATTGCATTCTTGACATCGTGTTCTGTAGGACGATTCCCAAAGCGGGTGAAGATGATGACGTCACCGTTGTCGCAGGCCCTCAAGATTAGGAGTCCGTTGAAGACTCGCCATTGGTCCGGGGCTTCCTCTTGGAGTACTGTGCATCCTGTTAGACAGAGATACACTGATAGACTAATGTGCGAAAGGGAAAGAGATGAGATAAGAATATTCTTTACACCTGAAGAGAATAATAATTACAGAAACAATATTAATAACAATACCTACTAATCTTAATTTCTGCCTAACCCTCTGGGAACAACTTAGAAACGAAACCAAATATTTAGAAGGGTTATAGCCAGGTATTATAATACTAGGGATCTTTGTCTACCCACAAACAATGGTGTTGCAATGTGGGTGATCTACTAAAATCTACAGCGTAATTTTTCACTCTTTGCTTCAGATGATCAAGCAGCCCCTCGGCATTCTTTGCGTAAAGCAGCACAAATTTGCATACTTACTCTCATTCTTCACAAGGATAATATTTCTAAAGACGCCCTCGTCCCCAAGGCCACCCTGCAGGTAATGCCGCCCCCGGATCTTAGAGCCGGTGATCTCTAAGTGGCATTTATGCCAGTCCACGCTGCTGTTTAACGAGCCGTATCTCTCCCGATTGATCAGTTTCTCCTGTAGAGAAGTGGCAACGAAAAATAAACGTTATACAGCTACAGTATTGATTCGGACCAGGGAACAGATTCGAATCGGTATCGAAGCATATTGTTTTTGCCTTTTGTCTTTGACTATCATAAAGCTTCTCATCAATTTCTTATCGAGTAGATTTTTATGACTTGAGTTACATTGTAATTAAGTTTCACCTGACCTTTCTGAAACTCTTTGTATAGTGTATCCTCTTACGTGCTGAACTTGCAAATAATAATGGTTTTCGATTTTATTTTCAAGCTGCCCCACATTTATTAACCAAATCGATCATTGTGATCGGGAGGATCTGATAAATCAGGAGCAGAAGAAAGATGTCATGGTTGTGCAAAAGCAAAGAGTTGACCGGTCTTAATAATAATATTTAATTTAAAAATATTTGTTAAAGCCGCGGAGAAGCTGTTTAGAACTGCAATGAACAGAGACTGCTGTAAAGAGCTGATTGCCAACCTCGGCAGTTATGGAGAGGCACTTTAAGAAGAAGATCATATATGAAATATCCTTACGTTCAACTTTTTATTTACGGAACTATCATTAGTATTACTATGAAAATTCAATATATATTGTAAGTAAAAAGTTGTCGTCTTGCAGTTGCATGGAAAGATGCTGTTTTTCTGCAATCACTAAAGTTCTAAGAGGGCAGTTTACAAATCCTTGTGCGCCTTGCTAACTATGCTAGGTGGGATGAACGGCTTCACCTGCAGCAATTGCAGCTCGCAGGATTACGTAATGCTAATATTCTGAAGAAATTATACTTACCTCCAACGAAGTCTTCCTTATCTTGATCCTGAAGCAAGAAATAACACTTTTGGCCTTGTAAAATACTGTCCTCCATTCTCCGATGAGATCCGTCAACGGTACTTCAACACCATTCTTAAACAACGGACAGCGGTCCACATTTGGGATTACTTCAGTCGAATAAAGAGGCATGCTGTTTTCTCTCTTTATTGAGCAATCCGTATCGTTTATTTCATCCAAGCTAAGTTGAGCAGTCTCATTCTCCTTTGTTTTTAACTTTATCGTAGTTGTGTTATCTACATCTGCCGTAGTGTTCACTTCTGGCAACCCGTTATTATTCTTTTTGTTTTTAGTTTCGGTGACGATCTCACTGACATTATTTTCGTTCTCAGTTTTGTTGATAATTTCAGGCATATTTACTGCCGCAAATTTTACGTTTGGGAACTTGTTAATGTTCTTTTTGTTCTTTGTTTTGGTGATAACCTTAGACGTTACTATGTTAAGACGGGTCGCGTTTTTAATGAAAACAGGTTCAAATGCCGTAGGTGACGTATTGTTAGTAAAAGTTACGTTTTTAGTGTCATCGCTAGTGATGTTTGTTGGCACGTTCATACAGATGCTACAGATAATTAAGGAGAAAAACAAAAGGCACTTTTTAAACATTTTGAGAAGCTGTGTTACACGTCGCCTTTCATAATTCGACTGTCTATTAATATTGAAAACGTTGGATTGTATCATCTCATAGAAACGACGTTAGTGTTTTCATTAAATTATTTGTCGTAGTGGTCATTATCTTTTTGGACGTGGATAAACAATGCTTTGTTCTTAAATTCAATCTGAAACAATAAAACATTCCTTAATAGGATTGTTGTACGATGGAAGCGTGAAAAAGAAATAAACATCCATGCAAACAAAGACTCTGAAACATCACTCTGTATCTTTCGTAGTCCTTTGTCATAATCATACCAATAGTTATGAGGGCACATAGAATCGTACTTACTTACATACTTACATAGGACAGCCAAACCCCAAAGATTTTTTTACTTTTACAATTTTAACCTCCATTTTTTTTTTGATTTTTTTGTAACCATCTAAGTGGTTATTCCCTGATGTAACAGAGTAATCTATTAAGGCGCTAGGGGTTCTAACCAGCGCCACCTATGAAATAAAAATCACAACTTTTTTCTAATACGTTTTTTTTCAAAAAGTAAACATCAAAAATCTGCAAAGTGATAAAGATTTTAATTGATTTAACTCTTACGTTGTTGATTCTAGGTTCTAAAAATTGTTATCGCTGATATTAACATTTTTTATGTTTAAATATTGAGCAAAAAAAGTATTATAATACAAGTCAAGATTTTTATTCCATTCCAGCGCTAGCAAGCACCCCCCAGCGCCTTAAATCCTTTCTCCTCAGTATCAAGATAGGACCAGAACTACTCGTAGACATAAACAGATAACGTTTCAGTACTGTTTCTTACCGTATGCACTCGGGAAGTCACTCTATTGTTGTTTATTTACACGGACCATCCCGGGCCTCAGGGTATTCGAATTTACGTCTGAATAAGCTTATCTTTATTTTGTTGTGGAAATAGAGAAGAAAACACATTCTGACGCGGTGCTTCTATATTCTGCACCTGACGAATGCACCTTAGAGGTATACGGAAGATGTTTTTTGTATTTATTATTATTATTAGACTATATAATTTTACTGTGATTTAGTTTAAATATTTTTTTCTTCGCAACATTAACATTTACAGGAATACATTCGATATCAACCCTTGTATGTCCTCACTGCTGGGGCACGGGTCTCTTCCTGCATCGCAGGAAGGTTAGCCCATACTCCACCACGGGGGCCAAGTCCGGGTTGGTGGAGGATTGTAAGCCAGTGGCAGGTCTTACTGTCAGAAGTTATCAAGCCGCCCATAAGGCATCGGACGTGGCTTAACAACTGCCATTACATGACAGCCGGCACCAACGACTTAACGTGCCTTGTGAAGCACGGAAGCCCCATCCCGCACCTGACCGCGCCTGTTGTTGCTTAACGCAAGTGATTGATTCCAATCACTCGGTTTGAATAGGCCACGGGCGCTTCATTAGATTACACATACATTACTAAGTGGAATTTAATTATGCTCGTAGTTCGAGAGGCGAACTAAATGGAATTGAAAAAATCCTCGTGGTTCGCGGATCGAAACAAGTGGAATATTAAAAGTCTTTGTGGTTCGCGTAGCGAAAAAAATTGAATTTCAAAAGACCTTGTGGTTTGCGGACCGAAACAAGTGGTATATTAAAAGTCTTTGGGGTTCGCGGATCAAAACAAATGGAATTTCAAAAATCCTTGTGGTTTGCGGATCGAAACAAATGAAATTTCAAAAGTCCTTGTGGTTTGCGGGTCGAAACAAGTGAAATTTTCCGATGTTGAATTAAGTGGAATAAAATAATCCTGATACATCGATATGTCGAACAGCAAGGAATCAAAATTCCTCGTCGTCCGACTTGTCGGACAACGTTATCGAACCGTGGCGCAGGGAAAAATTATAAGTAGTAAGCTCGCTTTTGTACAAGCGTACAATGTGGAATAACCGTGCCGTGCCGTGGCACGGTTACAATGTTTTTTAAATAACATCCGGATTCAGTTCCATAAAATTTTGTTCGAAGGATCCGACCAGATTCCCAAATCTTAGTCATGGTGCCACACGTTATCAAGTCCTTGGATATATTTAGCCAAATCTGGCCTCGTGGGCTTAAGAAAGTTATAGTTAAAACAAAATATTAGGTAGTTAATATTAAACGGGTCAAATCGCGATTATTTATTAGGAAAACGTAATTACCCTATTTCCCGACGTTTCGGCAGCTATACAGTTGCCGTGGTCTCGGGTAGACTGAAGTGGCGAGTACAGTCAGTTATTAATTATGTATGAGTATCGCGAATCATTAATAAATACTAAAATATTAGGTAGTTATTTATAACGTAATTACCGTAACGTAAACGTCGGAAATTAAGTTTATTACGGTTTACCTAATACATAATCGCGATTAGACCTGCTTAATATCGCGAATCATTAACATTCTGTACTCACGAGAGAATAAACTCTACTAGGTATACTTAAAATCTAGAACTCAAAGTCGACTAAAGAGAACGTCCAGCTTTTAACAGCACTTGCCGGACTAAAGTTAAAACGGGAAGTAAAGACCCAGTAAATGCTTCTCGCAGATCAAAAAGTTCCCCCATGAAAGGACATTGTTAAAACTTCCTAGAAGAATCTATGACAGCGCGGGACGGTGCACAAGACATGTTTTGAATATGCAATATGTTGTGTCGACATAGATTAAATTGTGCCGATATGATACATGATATGCCTCAATTTTGATGAGAGCCTGTAGGCACGAAGACAAACATACATACATACATAACCTCACGCCTGTATCCCAGAGGGGTAGGCAGAGACCAGAGACTGCCACTTGCCACGATCCTTACAGATCACCTTCGCTTCATCAACGTTCATAAGTCGTTGCATGCACGCACGCCGATTCCGGGTACTTTTTAGGCACGAAGAAAGATTTTTAAATTCTCTTCCATAATGTGGGAACACATTATTTACAAAAAAACCTATTTTCAGTAGTAAACTAAAGCTTAACGAAGGTTAAAACCATTTTTCTCAAATTATTTTAAACCTGTGGGAAAACAGCTCGCAGTGTCATGGCGTCGAATCTGACGTCACGCCACATCGTAACCACTAGTAATCACATCAAAGCACGAGTGAAATTTACAAATGCTATCCTAAGCATGACGTGACGCGGTGTGATGTGTCAGTCAAAATGGCTGAAAAAAGGATTGTCATCTTTTATTTTATCGATAATATTGATATATTGGTATTGGGGAGGCCTTTGCCCACCAAAGGGACACAATCGATGTTACGCAAAAAAAAATGGTAGGTAATCTCTTTTTTGTATCGACTAAATCAGTGTTTTAAATTCTTTTAGTATTGACTTTCCCCTAATATTGTTAAATGTTTGATTATTTGACACTGTCGTCAGGTTTATTGTGATGATATGCCTCGATTTTCGTGAGAGCCAATTGAAGCCTTTTAGTTTTGTTTCTTGCAGATTTCGTAACTAACCGACTTTAAAAAAAATTAAGCGGTTCTCGGTTTGAACGTATTGATTGCTTTTTTGTTTGAAAGGGACATTTTCTACCTGTAAGAAATCCCATACTAGGAAAAAAATTAAGCAAAACCTATAATAGGTGTGACGACAGTATCAAATAATCAAAGATTAAACAATATTAAGGGAGAGTTTTTAAAGGGATTTAAAACTCCCACTGATTTAGTTCTGTACAAAAAAATATTTTCAATATAATAAAAGATTATAACGCTGCTTTCAGTCATTTTGACTGGAACACCCATCACACCGCGTGACGTCACGCTTAGGTTAACATTGTTAAACTTCACCCGTGCTTTGATGTGATTACTAGTGATCACGATGTTTGTTTACCTAGGCATGACGTCAGATTCGACACCATGACACTAAGAGCTGTTTTTCTACAGATTTAAAATTATTTTAGAAAAATGGCTTTAACCTTCATTAAACTTTAGTTTATTACTGAAACAAAAGCTTTTTTGTAAATAATAAATGTGTCCCCAAATTATGAAGAGGATTTAAAAATCTTCCATCATGCCTATTGTAGCTTCAAAAATTTCTCAATACAGGCTTGGAAAGCGATGATATAAAGTATGTGTGCTAACGTATGGTTCTTCTTCCGTTAGTTTTTTTTAGTTTAGAAAATATACGGCCATGTTGCATAACGAATTTCCGCGAGGCAAAAGGAAATTTGCCTAAACTTATTACTTACCTACTCTTTGTAGTTCGTACGAAGTTTTAGTTTAGCTTTGGTAAAAGCTGCCAACCCACCGCTTTTATCGTGCTGGAGGAGTGAAGCTATATTGAAGTATTTTTTTTAAAGAAATAAAATTTATTTTATCTTATCTTATCTTAATTTGAAACTTTTGAATCACACAATTTTGTCCCTGAGAGAGAAAGAGAGAGTATATAATATATTTTTCTCAACATGTTCCATTTGCAAATATCCTGTTACTCGTACTACGAGAAATTTCCGCAGAAAGCATATATTTTAGAGATAGTAAGTTATATTAAGTTAGGTTCGATATCATCGATATGAACCCATGAATGTCCCTGCTGTCCTGCATCGTAGGAAGTTTAGGCCATACTGCACCACAGGGGCCAAGTGCGGGACGGTGGAGGATTGTAAGATAGTGGCGGGCCTTACTGTCAGAAGTTATCAAGCCGCCCAAAAGGCCTTTGGCACGGCTTAACGACTGTCATTACATGACAGCCGGCACCAAAGGCTTGAGTGCCTTGCAAATCACGAAAACGCTCGAAAAAATGCCACTAGAGTTATGGGACGGTCACCTATCCTGCGCCTGTTGTTACTTAACTCAAGTGATTGATTCCAATCACTCGGTTCGACTAGGCCACGAGCGCTTTGCTAGGTTAGGTTAATTCAGTGTTTTTTTAGTCAAATCCGGCATTAAGCTGTAAAGTAGTAGAATTATAGAGTAGTGCTTACGTCAGTTTCAGTTCAAAAATCTTGAGTTATGTTTGTTTGTTAAGCGCTCGTGGCCTACGCAAACCGAGTGATTGGAATCAGTCACTTGGTTAAGCAACAACAGGCGCGGTCAGGTACAGGATGGGTGAGCGTCCCGTGACTACCGCTAGTGGCATTTTTCCGAGCGCTTCCGTGCTTCGCAAGGCACGTTAAGCCGTTGGTGTCGGCTGTCATATAATGGCAGTCGTTAAGCCATGTCAGATTCCTTATGGGCGGCTTGATAACTTCTGACAGTAAGGCCCACCACTGTCTTACAATCCTCCACCAACCCGGACTTGGCCCCCGTGATGGAGTATGGCCTAACCTTCCTGCGACGCAGGAAGAGACCCGTGCCCCAGCAGTGGGGACATACAAGGGTTGATAACAAGTTATATTAAGTTAGGTTAATTCAGTGTTTTTTTAGTCGGAATCCGACATTAAGCTGTGAAGTAATAGAATTATAGTCAATACTCAATACTCAATAATTTATTGCATTCCACAAGTATATACAGATAACATAACTTAAATTAAGGTTCTTTGTGGACCCTGTAGGGCACGCAATATTATAAATTATAGAAGGCCCTTATAAACTAGGCCTATGACATTTTAATTCAAATTATATTGTGCTATTATCAAACATTACCATATACATATATATATATATATATATATATATATATATATATATATATATATATATATATATATATATATATATATATATATATATATATATATATAGTTCGTGAAACTTATACGTCCGTGTAGTTAATAGTACGCCTGAGCGATCTATTCGGTTACTGTGCGCGAAGTG
This sequence comes from Yponomeuta sedellus, assembly GCA_934045075.1. Taxonomy (NCBI): domain Eukaryota; kingdom Metazoa; phylum Arthropoda; class Insecta; order Lepidoptera; family Yponomeutidae; genus Yponomeuta; species Yponomeuta sedellus. Next base: position 20,194,741 of record OW203730.1, read on the forward strand.
TAAGAGAATCACTGTCATCAAGCCGTTACATTGTTTATTTGTTCATAATATAAACAAAGGAGTCACTGGCCGGCAACGTTGGCTAGACGCGGTTGCGAGGTCGGTCATCGACCCGAGCACATCGCCCCATCCTTGTCATAACCGGCTTGTATCTGCTGTGCATCGTGTTTGCTTCGTGTCACCTCGGATATCATCGGCTCATCGGTCCGTTCGACGATCTACAAATATCTGTGTGAGTCACCGCTGTGCATTATCGGCTGGCTTGCTTGCTTTGCTTGGCGCAATGTCTACTAAACCAACCGCTTCGCCTATTGCGCTGACAGCTGTTGCAGCTGCGTTGTGCTATGCCTGCAGCACGCCGCTTGACGATGAGGAGGAGGAGGCACTGTCTTGTAAGGTCACTGGATGTATAAATCGCTTCCATTCCGCTTGTGTTGGTGCGGCAAAGTTAGCGGAGGAAGAAAGGGGTGATTGGGTTTGTCCTAAATGCCGCTGCGGAGTGAGAAAGGGAGGCGACTATTCTCATACTCCAGTAGGTGCTTCGAAGATCAGAGCTGCAAATGTCACTCTAAGGAAAAAAATCAGTCCCAAGAGTTCCAAAGAGACCTCCGCTTCAGAAGTACAACATTTTCAGAGCCTGGAGTTCTTAGAGGTCACGTCGGAGATTAGGCAGGTTCGAGATGAGATGGCAAGCTTAAAAGTGATGTTGGGTAACATGACATCTGCTCTCGCACAATACGATCGTAAGCTAGACTTGCTCAACAGTAGACTAGCTGTGCTGCAGACACCGCCACAGCAGGTGGACATCATGGCAAACTCCTTCTGCCCAGCTGGTAATGCAAGCTATGCCACAGTCGTGGCCTCGCCGCCCCCTATGCGTCATGCTGTTGAAACGGGTGATCCTTCTTTGAATCTGGTGAGCGAGGGAGCCAGGAAAATCACAGCACCGCAGGACCATAAGACCTCAAAAGTCTACCAAAACAAATATAAGCGACCAGTCTCTATAAGGTGCACAGGCAATCCTACCACCACCTCTTTAAAAGCCGTTGAACGGCGTAAGTACATACACCTGTGGAATATGGTGTCTGGTCTCGAGGAGATAAAAGATCATTTGAAAGGGCTGTGCCCAACAGCTGAATGTGTTGTAGATGAGCTGAAGGCAAAAGGCGACTACAAGTCTTATAAGATAGGAGTTCCAGAGGCACACTTCGACAGGTGTTTTGTGGCTGAGGCCTGGCCTGAAAACGCAAGGCTAAAAACCTGGATACCTTTTCGTGCACAAAGACCTAATGCTTCAGAGTCACAACACATCAACTTGTTATAACAATATAGATATTTTTTATCAAAACGTGCGAGGCCTAAGAACAAAAACAACCCAGTTTCTATGTTTAGTTGAATCGTCAGAAGCGGATTTAATTGCCATTACGGAATCAGGCTGTAACGATTCCATACATAATGCCGAAATTGTCCCATCGGGCTTTCATATCCTGCGATGTGACCGGACAGATGGTCGAAAACAGGGTGGAGTCTTGTTGGTGGCCGCACCGCGATTCGAATTACGCCGTATATCTATTCCCGGTGACGTCAAACTGGATAATTGTGAGTTCGAGTTAATCTTGGCGACTGTTCACTTAAAAAATAGGTTTTTGTTTGCTTCTTGTGTTGCTTATATTCCGCCTAATGCTAATGAAAGTAGCTATATGATTTTGTTTCATTTAATTGAATTATTTAGTGTCAAATACAAGGGCAACTGTATAGTGTTAGGAGATTTTAATATTTATTCGTGTAACAGCAATGTAACTAATTATTTTGAATACTTTATGTGTTATTGTGAATTCATTCAGAGAAACGACATACAAAACTGTACTGGCCGTCAGCTTGATCTGGTGTTGGTGGGCGCGGGAGTGCGCGGCGCAGTGGGCGTGCGCGCGGCCGACGACGGACTGCGGCCGGTGGATGCATACCACCCGCCGCTAGCCGTCAGTGTGGCTGCGGCCGCCAGTCGCGACGCCATATATATATATATATATATATATATATATATATATATATATATATATATATATATATATATATATATATATATATATATATATATATATATATATATATATATATATAGTTCGTGAAACTTATACGTCCGTGTAGTTAATAGTACGCCTGAGCGATCTATTCGGTTACTGTGCGCGAAGTGTAAGAGAATCACTGTCATCAAGCCGTTACATTGTTTATTTGTTCATAATATAAACAAAGGAGTCACTGGCCGGCAACGTTGGCTAGACGCGGTTGCGAGGTCGGTCATCGACCCGAGCACATCGCCCCATCCTTGTCATAACCGGCTTGTATCTGCTGTGCATCGTGTTTGCTTCGTGTCACCTCGGATATCATCGGCTCATCGGTCCGTTCGACGATCTACAAATATCTGTGTGAGTCACCGCTGTGCATTATCGGCTGGCTTGCTTGCTTTGCTTGGCGCAATGTCTACTAAACCAACCGCTTCGCCTATTGCGCTGACAGCTGTTGCAGCTGCGTTGTGCTATGCCTGCAGCACGCCGCTTGACGATGAGGAGGAGGAGGCACTGTCTTGTAAGGTCACTGGATGTATAAATCGCTTCCATTCCGCTTGTGTTGGTGCGGCAAAGTTAGCGGAGGAAGAAAGGGGTGATTGGGTTTGTCCTAAATGCCGCTGCGGAGTGAGAAAGGGAGGCGACTATTCTCATACTCCAGTAGGTGCTTCGAAGATCAGAGCTGCAAATGTCACTCTAAGGAAAAAAATCAGTCCCAAGAGTTCCAAAGAGACCTCCGCTTCAGAAGTACAACATTTTCAGAGCCTGGAGTTCTTAGAGGTCACGTCGGAGATTAGGCAGGTTCGAGATGAGATGGCAAGCTTAAAAGTGATGTTGGGTAACATGACATCTGCTCTCGCACAATACGATCGTAAGCTAGACTTGCTCAACAGTAGACTAGCTGTGCTGCAGACACCGCCACAGCAGGTGGACATCATGGCAAACTCCTTCTGCCCAGCTGGTAATGCAAGCTATGCCACAGTCGTGGCCTCGCCGCCCCCTATGCGTCATGCTGTTGAAACGGGTGATCCTTCTTTGAATCTGGTGAGCGAGGGAGCCAGGAAAATCACAGCACCGCAGGACCATAAGACCTCAAAAGTCTACCAAAACAAATATAAGCGACCAGTCTCTATAAGGTGCACAGGCAATCCTACCACCACCTCTTTAAAAGCCGTTGAACGGCGTAAGTACATACACCTGTGGAATATGGTGTCTGGTCTCGAGGAGATAAAAGATCATTTGAAAGGGCTGTGCCCAACAGCTGAATGTGTTGTAGATGAGCTGAAGGCAAAAGGCGACTACAAGTCTTATAAGATAGGAGTTCCAGAGGCACACTTCGACAGGTGTTTTGTGGCTGAGGCCTGGCCTGAAAACGCAAGGCTAAAAACCTGGATACCTTTTCGTGCACAAAGACCTAATGCTTCAGAGTCACAACACATCAACTTGTTATAACAATATAGATATTTTTTATCAAAACGTGCGAGGCCTAAGAACAAAAACAACCCAGTTTCTATGTTTAGTTGAATCGTCAGAAGCGGATTTAATTGCCATTACGGAATCAGGCTGTAACGATTCCATACATAATGCCGAAATTGTCCCATCGGGCTTTCATATCCTGCGATGTGACCGGACAGATGGTCGAAAACAGGGTGGAGTCTTGTTGGTGGCCGCACCGCGATTCGAATTACGCCGTATATCTATTCCCGGTGACGTCAAACTGGATAATTGTGAGTTCGAGTTAATCTTGGCGACTGTTCACTTAAAAAATAGGTTTTTGTTTGCTTCTTGTGTTGCTTATATTCCGCCTAATGCTAATGAAAGTAGCTATATGATTTTGTTTCATTTAATTGAATTATTTAGTGTCAAATACAAGGGCAACTGTATAGTGTTAGGAGATTTTAATATTTATTCGTGTAACAGCAATGTAACTAATTATTTTGAATACTTTATGTGTTATTGTGAATTCATTCAGAGAAACGACATACAAAACTGTACTGGCCGTCAGCTTGATCTGGTGTTGGTGGGCGCGGGAGTGCGCGGCGCAGTGGGCGTGCGCGCGGCCGACGACGGACTGCGGCCGGTGGATGCATACCACCCGCCGCTAGCCGTCAGTGTGGCTGCGGCCGCCAGTCGCGACGCCCGTAGAAAAAGTAGCCACTCAGAGGATGAGGTTCCACTAACGTACGATAAAGCATGGAATTTTAGAAAGGCCGACCTCAATGCTCTGTACTATTCGATTGGAAATATAGACTGGAGTGAAATGTATTCCATTACGGAGCCTGAAGAGGTTTTGAATTTTTTCTATGAAACTATTAATTCATGTATTGATGACTGTGTTCCAAGTAAAATGCGAAAGCCTGTAAACTCTCGGTACTCTTACCCTGAGTGGTACACGGCAGATATTATTCGCGACATCAAATTAAAATACAGACTCCACGTACGGTATAAGGCGAGTAAATCGCCTACTGATTATGAAGCGTTCAGATGTTGTAGGGCTAGGGTGAAAGCGGCGACTGCCCTGGCGCATGACGAGTATCGCGATCGAGTACAAAATCATCTTGCGAAAGACCCGAAAGCATTCTGGTCGTATATAAAATCTAAAAATCAGAATACTTGTAGGCAGAAGCTTATTAAGGAGGGAAGAACATTGACTGATCGGGAATGTGCAATGGAATTCGCAACTTATTTTCATTCCGTGTATAGTCGTGATCCCGCGCTGTTAGATTCCGAGGCGGCGAGTGCGGCCGGCGGCGGGGCGACCGGAGCGCGCGTCCATATCGCTAGCCTCGAGTCGGCGGAAGTCAGCTATGCGCTGGCGCGGCTGGGAGCAAAAACATCAGCGGGGCCGGATGGAATTCCACCATTTATTTTTAAAGATTGCCGTACGGTACTTGCGGACCCGTTATTACATATTTTTAATATATGCCTCAAGGCGGTAACTTTTCCCGAGCGGTGGAAACTAACTCGAGTAGTGCCTGTGCCGAAGGGGCGTGGGGGCCCGGAGACGAGCGACTATAGGCCCGTGGCAGTTTTGTCCACCCCAGCCAAGGTGTTCGAAGCTGCTATACACCACTCCTTACATCTACAAGTGAGTCCACATTTGTCTGAGGCGCAATACGGCTTCCGACCCGCACGCAGCACCACAGGCAATTTGCTTCACCTCATGACTCGCGTTATACCAGCAGTGGACGCCGGTGGACAAGTAGATGTTGCCTATTTTGATTTTAAAAAGGCCTTTGATACCGTCGACAACGACATCTTACTTACGAAGTTGGCACGCGCAGGTTGCACCCCCCCTACGCTTGGTTTCTTTTCGGACTATTTACGGGGCAGGCGACAGTATGTTGACTGCGCCGGACATAGGTCTGAACCGTATTACACCAGGTCTGGCGTTAGCCAAGGAAGTAATTTGGGACCCTTGGAGTTTATCCTGATGGTAAACGATCTTCCTGAAGCGGTGACGCATTCTACTTGCTTGCTTTTTGCGGATGATCTCAAGTTAGTGAGAGAGATTGAGGATGAGTCGGATTGTCAGGCATTGCAGTCTGATATAGACAGAGTAGTGGCCTGGAGCAATGAGAACCGGCTTTTCTTCAACGTGACTAAGTGTCAGATCATCTCTTTTAGCCGCAAACGCTCGCCGCTTCTGCATCAGTACCAAGTGGACGGCACTCCTTTACAGCGCGTGGAAGAAGTAAGAGATCTAGGTGTTCGACTTACTGCAGATTTAACGTTTCGTAAACATATCGTTAACGTTTGTAAGAAGGCATTCAGGAACCTAGGGTTCGTGATGCGTCAGTCGCGAGAGTTTACGAACATATCCGCCATACGCTCCCTTTACGAAGCCATTGTAAAAAGTCACCTCGAATGTAACTCAGTCATCTGGAGTCCACATGAGAAAAAATATAGGCTCATGCTGGAACGTATCCAAAACAAATTTGTGAGGTTTATTTACTTAAAATTGTACGGAGTTTATCCTTTTTATCCTTTAATGTATCCTACTTTGTTCTTATTAGGCATGGTGGGTTATAACCAGCTGGAAGTGAGAAGGGAGTTGGCCTTAGCTACCTATGTGCTTAAATTATTGCGTGGTGTGCAGTGCAACCCAGGCGTGCTGCAGATGGTAAGCCTATCCGTGCCTGACCGCTATGTGTGGCGCAGACGGCGCGTCGATCTGCTGGCGGTGCCGCGCGCGCGCACTAACCTGCTGCGGGACGCGCCTCTCACCCGAGCTATTCGCACTTTGAACTGTGTCTCAGAAAGTACTGACCTGTTTTGTTGCTCTCTGAATGAATTCACAAAAAATGCGCTTTTTATTTTATGCTATAACTTGAATTTGCGTAAATCAAATTTTTATGAGTGATTCCATCCATTTTAAAGCTTTTATTGACATACATTTATATTGTTTTTAATTAGCAATTGTATCGAATGTTTTACCTCAATTTTTTTTGACATTGTGATTTAATTTAAATTTTATTGGAATTGAATTTATTTTTATCTATATTTAATTTTTGCTTCTCATGTTTGATGTATTTGATTTGATTTAATTTCATTTGCTATTGGAAATCAATGTGGCTACAAGCTATTATTTATATTAATTTGTTATCTTACGTGATTCCATCCATTTTACCCATTGTCAAGTGTTTTTATTGACATCCCTTTATATTGTTTTTATTATTATTTGTATCTAATATTCTATTTTAATTATTATTGACATTTAACTTATTATGATTTAATTTAAAAATCATTGGAATTCAATGTATTTTTATCAATTTTTTTTTTTTTTTTTTCAATTTTTTTTTTTATTTTTGCTTAGCATGTTTAATTTATTTGATTAGGATTCAATTTAATTTTCTGTTAGAAATCAATGTGTCTGCGAACTATTATTTATATTACTCAGCTACCGCAATAGGATCTCCTGTAATGATAGCTGTAAGTTATGGTAATAAATAAATAAAAAAAAATAAAAATATATATATATATATATATACATATATATATATATATATATATATATATATATATATATATATATATATACACATATCTATATATAGTTACACTATTTTAATAGCACACATGCTTCTTAATAATTCTTTTAAAGTTATTTTATAAAATGTCATTACATTTTTTTTTTTTTATCGATAACTCAATTTACTTATACAATTATTAAACCATTTCTTGTTCGTTACCAATAAATTTCTATTGCAATTAAGATTAATCTGTTATAATTTTACTTCTTTTGTAGATTAGTTGAATGTGTTATCTTCTAGGTATTCCTCTATTTTATAATAACATCTCGTGATTAGTTCCTTTTTTAGTGCTTGATTGAATTGTTTATCATTGTGGATTTCTTTAAGGTAGCTTGGCAGCTTATTAAAGATTTTTATTGACGCTGACAATGCGCTGGTAGAGTGAAGCTTCATTCTTGACTTGGGTAAAATTAATTTATTGTTATGTTTTGTTCTTAATGGCCTATTTGCTGTGTCTTGTCTTCTTGTATATAATTCGGGATATTTTCTTACAAATTTGCATATTTCTAATATATATAATGAAGGCAACGTGAGTATATCGTACTTTTGGAAATAGGGTTTGCAGCTATCTGTTTTACTAATATTTGCTATAATTCTAACAAGTTTTTTTTTGCTGCGTAAGAAGTTCGGGAGCATCCGTACTGTTTCCCCACAGAACAACACCGTAACTTAACCATGAGTAGGCGTACGCGTAGTAGGTTACTATTGCTGTTGCTGTGTTGGTGGATTTTTTAACTTCACGTAATGCATAGGCAAAAGACGATAGCTTTGATTTTATTTTTTGGACGTGAGCCTTCCAATTTATATGTTTGTCCACAATTATTCCTAGTAATGAAAACTCGTTAGCTACGTCTAGTTTAGTGTTATTATAAGAAAACTCTATATTTAGGGGGGATTTTTGGCGTGGATGAAAGGACATTATTTTGGTTTTTTGGAAGTTAATTTCGAGGTTGTGATCGGTTAGCCAATTATTAGTTTTGTCTATCATTGTAAAAAGTTTAGAATTTATATTTGTATCGTTCTGACACGATGTAAGAAGATAAATATCATCTGCGAACAGTATGCACGTATCATCAATGTTCTTAGGAAGGTCATTGATGTATATCAGAAACAGCAAACATCCGACTACGCTTCCTTGAGGAATAGAGGCGTTTATAACTTTGGCGTCTGATCTTATGTTTTCAATGCTGCTGTTTTCATAATTGAAATATTCAATTTCTACCATTTGCTCTCTATCTTTTAAGTAAGATGCAAACCAATTGTGAGCCAAGCCGCGTACTCCTATCCCATATAATTTATTTAATAATATATTATGTTGTACTTTGTCGTAAGCTTTCGTCATGTCTAGTAAAATTCCAATACCATATTTCTTGTGGTTTATTATATCCAGTACTGCCTGCATATATTTGAAAACCGCTGTGACTGTAGAAAGTTTCTTGCGGAAGCCATATTGGCACTCGTTTAGGATATTGTATTTTTCGCAGAAAGAATATACTCTATTAAACATAGCTCTTTCAAATATTTTAGATGCAGTGGAGAGTAGTGCCGGTAATTATTTGGATCCATTCTATTATTTTTTTTGTGTATAGGTTTTATAATTGTATTTTTTAAGTAATCTGGAAAGGAGCCTTCTCGGAAAGATTGGTTAATGAGCATGGAAAATGGGACCGTTAGTTCATTTGCGCATTGCCTAATTAGTGATGGTGGTAGCTCGTCTACTCCATGACTATTCCTATTATTTAAGTTTTTTATGATTTTGAAGACTTCACGGCAGTCTACTGGCCGGAGGAAAATCGAATTTTCTGTTGGATGTAAGACGGAGCGTCCGATGGGTGCGTTCTGCTGGTCTGGGGATTTATTTTCACCTATGGATGAAAAATAGTTAATAAAGGTATTCGCCACGAGTTTCGGCTGTAGTATTTGTACATTTTCAGATCGTAAAGTTATGTTGCATTTTTCTTTTCTTCTTTTTTTATTTGTTTTTTCATTGATGATACTCCACATACATTTGGTTTTATTGTAAGCTTTTGATATTCTGTTTATGTATTGGATTTTTTTTGAGGTGTCTATTGTCCGTTTGAGTATTTTTTCGTATTTTTTTAAATATTTTGTTATAACTTCATTGTTTGTTTTAATTGCTATTATCTTTACGAGTCTTTTATTTTTACAAGATTCTTTAATACCTGTCGTCAACCAGTGCTTTTTATAATTTGTTTTTATTCTAACCATTTGCTTCGGTATAGTCTTGTTTAGAATACCTTTCATAATACAAGTAAAGGAATTGTAGTTTTCAATCATTCCTTTATCTTGTTTTATTATTTCATCCCAATTTATTGTTTTAAGTTTTGATTTAAAATTATCTATATTTTTATTGTGAAATAACCTTTTTTGTATCTGCCAATTAAGTTTTTTATTGTTTTGAGGAAAATTCATTTTAATAATTGTACCCGCGTGATCTGAGAAGCCCAACTCTTTAACTATCACCTGAATCGGAATATTTGTGAAGTTAGTAAAGATTAAATCTAAGCACGTAGACGTTATTGGTGTAATATGTGTGGGATCCTTTACGTGTTGTATATAGTTATATTCTGACATTAGATCCAAAAGTTGATTTGATCTTTTATTGTTTTTCAATAAGTCTATATTAAAATCTCCACCAATTATATTTTTTAAGCTAGAGTACTTTTTGTTTATGTATTGAAGTATTTGTTCTAATTGTTGGTAAAACAGTTCATCGTCTCTTCCGTTCCAGTACATTGTAATAAATAACAGTTTGTCTTTGCACAATTCGGTGGCGCATACTTCTAATACGTATTCTATTGACATGTTTGTTATATCTAATCTATCTATACTATCTATTTGATCTTGCAAGAGGATACAAGTGCCTCCGCCTTTTTTTGTTTCTCTACAATACGATGCGGCTATTTTATATCCGCTGAATTGAACTAGTTCCAATTTTTCTTTGGTTAGCCACGTTTCTGATATACATACAGCTTTATACGTGGGGTATTGATATAAGAAGGCTTCCATCATATCTCGCTTGTTAAAAATACTTTGTGTGTTCTGAAATATTACTTCAAATTGTACGTCAGTATTTTCGAAATGTATCGTTGTTTATTTGTTGTTCTTTCTGATTGTCCAAAGTGTTTCGCTTATCATTATCGTACATGTTTTCGGTGTTTGTGTTCTGGGAGTAAAGGTTTGGTTGGTTTCGTATGTTCGTATGTTCTCCCTCTATGTACAGTTGATTATTGCGTATTACAGCGTGTAGCCCCTTGCGTCTTGCTGTAATAATTTCTTGTGTTAATGATTTTCTATCGTTCCTTGCTTTTTCATCAAGGTATTCAGAGACCGCTAGTGGGGTGCCTTGAAAATAAAATGCGTGATCTTTTATATATCTGATCATTCTCTTGCTGATGAGCTCGATGACGAGGGGACGGTTTTTATTATTGTACCTGCCTATCCTATGGGTTTCTTCTATGTATCCCAGAAGGTCTACGTTTTGTATATCCCGAAAAGCCTGAACAACTCTGCTATGTAGTTCATATTTAGTTTCCTTGTGGATTTCAGCTAATCCGTATAGTGTATAGTATAGTGCTTACGACAGTTTCAGTTTAAAAATCATGAGTTATGTTTGGAAATCTCAATGCAAATGCTACTCTTATTTTTATGGATAAGTGGGTACGCTATTTCTATATAATAACTAGCTGGTGCTCGCGTCTTCGTCTTTAGTATTTTGAGTAGATTATATTAGCGTGGCGTAGAAAAGTTTTTGGCAGCACAGTTTTGTCAGCACACGCCAGTATAGCTCGCAGATGGCGTGACTGGCGTGACGATAATTGTTAATTAAGCAGGAAAAAAAACTATTTTTTCCTACTCAATTGACACTTATCGTCATAATATGTTGGATAATTCACACAATATAATTATAAATTGTAGCCTGTGAATATTCTGATGTAAATAAGCTATATTATTGTAAGTAGTGTTCATTAAAATCCATTCAGTAGTTTTTACGTGACAGAGTAACAAACATCCATCCATCCATACTTACAAACTTTTGGGTTTATAATATTAGTAGGATATATTTTTTTTTAATTTTAAGCCAGAGAACAGAAAGAGCAGTTACAAATGGAAAGTTGGCGTGTATAATGTTAAAAACAATTTTTTATCCAAGAAGAAATAGATGCCTACGGAGACATAGAACATTCTACTCCTAATCCGAAGACTCTCCGTACTTGTGTTAAGAAGCATTCTTTTAGACAAAATATTCATACTGTTCGACCTCGTGTGTTTATTTAGGCCTTTGTTTTCGTTACTCAGCAATTTCGATGTTTCGTAAGCAGATTTGGATTAGACGCGCTGTTTATTTTCTGTATCGTAATCCCAGTCTCTTTGTTCAATAAATAAATACGAAACTTTTGCCTACAAAGGGTTAGACTATGATGGTAGATTCTAATGTATTCTAGGCATTTCGATATACAATCGACGGTTAAAAGGATATAGGGCATAAGCGACATTTTTGTTTAAACTGAGCTTTGAATGCCATCTCACTTGAAAAAAAAATCTGCGTCGAATGCGCTTACTCCCACGGCCCTACAATGACTTTTATGTCGCTTGTCTCCAAGCAAAAAACTGGGTTTTTAGATGTCGTTTTGGTGTTACCGACCTATTTTTAGGTCGTTTTTTCCTTAACGGCACTTGTATCCCTGTAAAAATGGCATCAACTTTGGCCTCTAGTCGGTAATGTCTTTTTACTTCCTACTGGTGTGGAGCTTCTGGGCGCTTACGGTTCTTTACCAGAAGCAACTATTTTTAAAGTTGGAACTAATGTCTCTTTACCTTTGTCGTCAAAAACATTAAGCGTTGGTTATACCTTACTGCCATTTGCAAGTTTACAATACAGCTGTCGCTTATAGGCAACTACTTAAACCTAATTAATTTTGAATTGTCGGTTATACCCTATTACCATTCTCAAGTTTGCCATACAGTTGTCGCTTATAGGCAATTACTAAAACCTATTTACTATTTCAATCAATCCTGGTTTGTCTCTCAGAGAATTTTTACGAGTACTTTGAGTTAACTACAACCACATCATGAACTGTGAGGCGTGCATGCAAATAGTCGGAAGAAACGAGGTCCTGAAGTGCCACTTATGTAGCAGATGCTACCACCACCAATGCGTTAACATGACTTCGGCCACGTATCGGGAGATTAACAAAAAATCCTGGCAGTGTCCCTCTTGTGATAATATAACAAAGCGCTATAATAACAGAAGAGGAGACGAAACACCGACCCGCAAGCAGTTCGAGGAGCGACCTGGGGCCTCATCCGTGTCCGCTGCGGCCGAGCCGGCCAGAGTCCAACCAGCGATCCCGAGTGCCGGGCCTGAGGTTCCTACGGATGTGTTGCCCGGCGATCCCTTGGTTCCCCTATCTTACGTGCAGTTTGGTAAACTTTTGGACGACAAGCTTGATCACTTTAGATCCACTATCACTAGGGACTTTAACCACATCCTGAATAAATTACGCGAGAGCTTCCAGAAGGAGGTGGAGGTCCTACGCGCTGAAAATGCTAAGCTGCGAGAGGACTTTGTGGCACTCGGGAAGAAAGTTTGTACCTCAGACGCCAATAATACTTTATCTATAATCGCGGATCTTCAATCCCAGTTAAATGAGAGGGATCAGGAGATGCTGTCGAATGACGTTGAGGTCACGGGAGTTCCTGAGTTCGACGGTGAGTCTGTGGGTCACTTGGTGATGGCGACGGCGACGAAGCTGGGTATGTCACTTGAGGAACGCGATATCGTAAGCGTTTCCAGGGTCGGACCCAGGCGCGGTCCTGTGGAGGGTGCCCCTACGCCACGCCCCCGCCCCATCGTCGTTCGACTGACACGGCGCTCACTCCGAGACCAGCTATTGCAGAGTACACGGGTGCGCCGCGGCGCCACTACTGCGGAGATGGGCCTTCCTGCTCACGTAGAAAACCGCTTTTACGTCAACGAACGTCTCACTAAAATAAACCGCGCTCTGTTCGCCAAGGCTCGAGACGCGGGACGAAATGCTAATTGGAGGTTTATTTGGACGAAGGATGGGCGGGTTTATGGCCGAAAGGATCAAAACTCGCAGAGATTTATTTTGCGTAGCGAGGAAGACATTAAGTCTTTTATCAAAGTTTAAGTAGGACTTTTATGTGTGTTTTACGTTCTTTATGTTTTGTTTGCATGAGTGCAATTATGGCACCTTGTAAAAGTGTTCAGTCCCAGCGGGTAATTTTTCAAATTAGTAATTTCTGCACCCTTATAATGTATATATTTTTACGGAATGTATTTATTATTACATACTCTTACATCACTTACTTCTATATACAGACTTATCACACTGAGCATAATATTTACACGATTCATGATAAGTATACTTTTTGCGATGATTAAAACGGGACTCAAAATTTGCTTTCTTAACGCGGGGTCTCTTGGGACTAAACACGACGAATTGGAGGCCGCGTTCTGTAGGATTTCACCTGATATAATAGGTATTAATGAAACCTGGTTAAGACAGGGTGAAGAGGGTCGGGCCCCTACGCTACCGGGGTACCGTCTGCGGCATGTGCCACGGCCGCGCACTGTGCGACAGCGCGGAGGTGGCGTGGGATTCTACGTACAACGCGGCGTGCGCGCTGTTACCGTCCCTCATCCCCCCGCGCCTGATCAAGTGGAGCAAATGTGGCTGTCAGTAACAGTAAATTCCACCCGTTTAGTGATCGGAACAGCGTATAGGCCACCGTGGCTTAACTGTGACCTCTTTCTGGATGCTCTAACTGAATCTATAATAAGCTTTGCCAATTTTGACCACATAATCTTGCTAGGTGACCTTAATATAAATGTGTTAGAATGTAGTAGCAATCGAAATAAATTAGAAAACTTTTTGACTTGTATGACTCTGAAAAATTTAGTTTGTACCCCAACTCATTTTACTGAACATTCCTCTACCCTAATTGACCTAGTGTGTACCGATGTTGACCCCGTTAAAGTTACAGTTACTACGGATCATATACCTAGTCTGTGTAGCCATGCAATAATCACGGCAGAATTTAAGATACGAAAACAAAAGTTACCACCACGAAAAGTTAAATATAGACCGTTGAAAAACATTGACATAAATAATTTAAATTTAGAATTACAATCAATTAATTGGAAGAGTGTAACACAAAAGACTAATGTAGGCGAAATGGTAAAAGAATTTTCTGATAATATTATATCTTTATTCGACAAGCTCGCTCCCATGAAAACAATAGTCATTAGAGACAAACAGAAACCATGGCTTACCAGCAACGTTCTGTATATGATGCAGTTGCGTGATCAAGCCCATAAGAAGTTCTCCGGTACAAAGTCTGATACGAATAAAAAGGAGTACAAATCACTTAAACATTTGGTTAATGTCAGTTTATACTTCGAAAAGCGATGTTACTTTGAAAAGCATGTCAACAGCAACATTAACAAACCTAAAACCTTGTGGAAAACACTAAAAAATATAGTTCTTCCCCAAATCAACAGGAAAAATGACTTACCGGATCACTTCGATGATCCCGACGAAATTAATAATCATTTCGTTAATATGCCTGGGGACAATTATTGTAGTATCTCACGTCTGACATACTTTGAGTCTAATAGGTACACTAGTGCAATGTTCACACTACATCCAGTAAATGACACTGCTGTTTCTAAAATTATAATGTCTCTTTCCTCTAATGCACAAGGTGTAGATGGCATCAGTTTGGATATGATCATAGCGTCCCTTCCACACTCGTTCAGTTCTATTACGGATATCATAAACAAGTCAATAGTTACTTCTACTTTTCCCGAATACTGGAAAACAGCCGTTGTCCGACCTATACCTAAAAACTGCAATCCAGCAAATGTAACCGACCTTAGGCCAATCAGCCTACTGCCTATAATGTCTAAAATCCTTGAAAAGGTGGTATACGATCAGGTGATTCGCTTTTGCGAGGAAAATAATATATTACCTATAATCCAGTCAGGATTTCGTAGAGGTCATAGTACAAGCACTGCACTATTGGATGTTATTGATAATATTTTGTGTGCTCAAGACAACGGTAGCGGTAGTATTTTGGTTATGCTAGATTTTTCGCGGGCGTTTGACTCGATAAACCATTCGTGAGTTGCATTTCGAGCGTCACGTTCAAGAGGTGGTAAGAAATTGTTTTTATCGACTTAAAATGTTGTATCGTATCCGTAATTTTATAAGTGAGAAGCTCCGTCTACGACTTTGCGAGGCTTAAGTATTGTCAAAACTCAATTATTGTGCTACTGTTTATGGGCCCTGTTTACTTCAAAGGACCCAAAAGCTCGTTCAAAGGGTCCAAAACGCTTGCGCTCGATACATTTTTTCAATTCCACCTCGTACACACGTGACCCCCTTCCTCAATGGCGCGAACATTCTAAAAATGGAAGCGAGACAAAGGCTACAGTTAGCAACTCTTTTGTTCGGCGTCATAAATACTCGCAACCCCCCATATTTGTTTTTTAAGCTTACCTGGCGACATCACGACATGCTGAGAGTATAAGAGGGGCCACTGCACCGCTTCTACTAGCGAGACACCTAAGCCTTCCGGGGAAGTTTTAGATATGAGGCAACTAAATGTTGGAACAACATCCCGCCACCTATCCGTGTCTGCAAAAGTAAGCACACATTTAGGTCCACTTATAGGGCGCATCTTTTGGAGATACAGCAGCAAACACTTTAATAAAAAAAAAAAATAATAAAAAAAAAATATATATATATATATATTAATAAAATATATATATATTAGAGGGGGACGTGCAGGCTCGTCCCACTCTGGGATGGTCTGGTAAGAGTTCGGTGTAGCATATCATCGCAACATACGGTTGGGGCCCCTTGAAAAAAACCCTCAATACGCCCATGTAAAAGTAGTAGTAGTTAGTTACTCACTGACAGGTTGCCTCGCACCTGCATTCCTTGTCCACGGTCTGTGTTCGCGTACACGTTCTAATGCCACGCACTTTACGGTCCATATTAGAGTGAACGGGATGTTTTCTCGCAGGTCACCACTTCACGTACTGAACTTCTCTCGTTTGTATTTTATTCGCTTACCCGTAAGTCTATCAACATAATATTTGTATATCTCCATTGAATTAAAT